>LR994597.1:9597322-10797322 GCA_905187575.2 Celastrina argiolus
ATTATCCCCAATTTGTCAAATGGTTTAAATATTTTTACCACAAAGTAGATATATAACAGAGACACGACCTAGTACTAGAAAATGGTATCACACTAATACTGGCAATTCGACTAGCTTTTTTTTGTTTTCTTCGATTTCCAGGCACATTTCAGAAACCGCCATTTAGCGCCACTATTGGAAAATACTAATTACTAATTTCGTTTCGTATCTTCTTCTTAATTAAGGAGTTGAATTTAGCTTAATGTAATGTTATGCTTAAAAAATATGTTTCTTTATTTTAATGTCAATATTTGTACTTAATTCGGCATATTTACATTTTATAATTTACAAACGTTAATAGTAATGACATCTATTGCATTTTTTTTTGTATTAAAGATAGATTGATGGGATGGTAGGCCATGTTTTTAATAAAGATGACGTATTTACATTTATCTTGGGCCTTCTCTCTGCTTTACTCTAAGGTAGAGGATGGCATAACGCTGCGTTTCCACTAACGCGCGTGGTAACGCAGCCTAAGGCATTATGCCCGTTTTTGTAAAATGTTTGCATAATAGTGCTGTAAGATTTAAAAAATGTATTAAAAAGTTTACCGGCAGAGTTGACAGCGATGATGCGGAACTCGAAGTCCGCCTTCTCGCTGAGGTTGAGCGCCGTGAAGGTGGTGTCCATGACGTTGTAGTCGTTGGTCTTCACCCACACGGAGCTGCTCAGCTCCCGCCGCTCGATTATGTAACCGGTTATACGGGAACCTAGGGAGGAAAGGCGTAATGTGAACCATAATTTGACATGACAATGTACTCCAATGTACCGTACTCCGGATTGACACCCAAGCTCTAAATCACTGGCCCAAAAATGAGGCGATGATAATGTAATGAAATATTGAAAAAATTTAGATTTAATTCTATTTATTTTTGAAAATAAATGTTTTTTTTTTGTGTATAGTTTTTCTTGCTCACAGGGAATTAAATCCTTTGGAAGGCATGCGTGGGGCCGAAGCCAACACGTAGAGGCCCCGTTACACAATTTTAATTTAAATGTAATGGGACACTAGCCGGCAACTCTCCCTGTACCATGGAAGTGCGCCCACGGAGACCCACCGGTTAGTGTAGGACTATTGCAAGGAATGGAAAGGAATAAGAAAAGATTCTGGTCTATCGGGGTGAGGTGGGGTGGGGTGAGGGAGGGGTGAGGGTCTATAGGGGTGAGGGCCTTCCATAGACCTAGATACCCAGCCCACTAGGGGCTATGGCGTCTGCCAGATACGACATGTATAGGTAATTTATTATAAAGTTAGCAGACGGTGACTCTAGGCGAGACTCATTGTAATGGGCTCCTTAAAATGGTCGCACGCGCGGTTGTTATTATTATTAAATTCAATTTTACCTCCGTCGTTAGCCGGCGCGTCCCACGCCAAGTCGACGTAGTTGCGTCCCACCCGCAGCACGTGCGGTGAGCGCGGCGCGGACGGCGGGCCCGCGCGGCCGCGCACGGCGAACGGCGACGAGTTGCGCGAGTATGTGCTGAAGCCAGCCGCGTTCTTCGCGCGCACGCGGAACTCGTACGTGTGACCCGGCTCCAAGTTGTATGCCTGTGTTAATAAAATATAGTAGGTAAACATTTTCTCCCTTATTAGTAAAAACATGGACAAGCAAGCAGAGGCGGGCTTAGGGGGTGGCGAACAGGGCCTACGCCCGGGGCCTCGCCCTTACAGGTGCCTCGCGAACAACCAGACCTACTTTCGCATCACATAGGTAAATTTCCATAGGACAAAGTGCCTCGCAAGTACCTGCCGCTCGGAGACTCGCAATGGGTAAACCCGCCGCTGCAAGCAAGCGATACAATGTTTTGCCCTTATATTATATTATGCCAAGTGTTTTTTTCTAGTGGTAGACGTCATAAAGAAACGAATCAGCAAAAACTGCAAGATGTATCATGTAACATGTTATATTTATAACAATAAACAAAAAAAGTTCTAAGATTACATAAATTCAACATCTAATTAATGTGGCTTCATAGTAATGATTTACGGCCAGCTTATCACTGTCATGTTGAATGATGTTTAAACTTTACTTATATACAGATTATTAAAACCGTTAAAGAACTTACCTGGTAATTGCAGTCCTTGACAAGGTAATCAGCGCTGTTCCAGATGCCGTCGGCGACGTCTCTGAACTCAACCTTGTAGCCTTGGATTCGGGCACCGCCGTCTGATCGTGGGCGGTCCCAGATGACAGTAGCTGAGGAGCCGTCCCATTCCGTCACGCGAGGTGGACCCGGTGGGTCGGGCACCGTGAATGGGAACTGGAAAGAGAAGTTGACGGTAGTTATAATGATGATAATCAATGTATTATTTTTATTGAAGGTAATGATAATGAAGAACGTGGCATGTTTAAAAGAGGTGATAACTTTAACATAATGCTGCGTTTCCACTGACGCGGGCGGAGAGGAGCTTGCGGTGCCCGGATTGACAAATCACTATGCTCGAAATCTCCACTGAAACAGCACGAGCATAGCAATTGGTCAATTTGGGCACCGCTAAGCCCCTCTCAACCCCGCTCCGCCACAGTGGAAACGCAGGCTTACCCTGGACTTCAGTTAATTTTAAAAAAGGAACATTTATAAAATAATTATTATTTTAGAAATAGATAATTTACCTTAGCAGTAATATAGTCATCCATGGCGAGTGGCTCAGAAACACCATATTGGTTCTCAGCTCGGACGCGGAATGTGTATTTGCGGTTTGGTTCCAGACCCATGACAT
Source organism: Celastrina argiolus (assembly GCA_905187575.2). Classification (NCBI taxonomy): domain Eukaryota; kingdom Metazoa; phylum Arthropoda; class Insecta; order Lepidoptera; family Lycaenidae; genus Celastrina; species Celastrina argiolus. The sequence goes on from LR994597.1 coordinate 9,600,084, forward strand.
TGTAGTGGCAGTTGCGTACAAACGATGATATCTTTGACCATACCTAGAAAAATAAAAGAGAAATATAAGCATCATAGGCAACATGAATTTGTCAAGAAGGCATCAATTACACATATAATACATACTCCAACATTATCCATTTTCTCGACGATGTAGTTTGTAATTGGAGAACCACCGTCATCAAGTGGCGGCTTCCAGGACAATGTGCATGTATCTGGAGTGATATCTGAGGCATCTAGAGGTCCTACAGGCGGTGAAGGTCTGTCCACAACCAGTACCTGGAAAATAGCAAAATTGAATAATCATGTATCCGCAAAATTCTCGTTTTTGCAAATGGGATGGAAAAAAATGCTATACTTACTCTGCAAGTACCGCTGTCAGAACCTTCGCTATTGATAAGCTGTACAGTGTAAGAACCAGTGTCAGAACGCTTCGCAGAAGAGTTGTGGAACACTGTGTTGATTTCAGATGTTACGAAACGAATTCTGTGATCGGGGAAGACCTCTTCATTATTGACCATCCATGAAACCTGCAGAGTAAAAATATAAAGAATAAATTTATATTATTTAAATTTGAATCAATAAAGATTTTAATTAATAACAATACAACAAATACCTTTGGTATTGGGTTTCCAGTGAAGGGTACTGTAATCTTAATTTCTTCTCCAGCAATAACTGTGATGTCTCTAAGACTGAGATCACTTGTGATGCGGGGCGCGTTGGGTGGTGCGCATGCTCTGATCGCGTCCGAGCTCTGTGACCACGGTCCCTGTCCCGCTGCGTTGATAGCGGATACGCGGAATTCGTATTCGTGATTTTCAATTAGACCCGTCACTTTGTATGATGTATCTGGAATGTGTGCGTGTGACGCCTTTGTCCACTTATCTTCAGTGATCAGTCTTTTTTCAAGGATATAGCCTGTGATAGGTGAACCGCCATCGTGACGTGGTTTTGACCATGTAACAGTGATGGACGATTCTGTAGTTTCGACCGAGCGTGGAATACCAGGTGCACCCGGAGGATCGAATGGATGTCTCGCTTTGATCGGCTCGGTTGTCTGTGCTGGTTCTGATTGACCATATTGATTTTCGGCCATTACTCTGAACTCGTAACTCTTGCCAACAGACAAGTTCTTTACGCGTAAGAACGGCGTTGTGACATAACCAGACACCTTAGTCCAAGTTGGAGCTCGAGCTTCTCGCCTCTCGACAACATAGTTCGTGATTTCTCCACCACCGTTATCTTTTGGTGGGTTCCAGTATAGTGTAAGAGCTTCGCCTTCAAATTCATCGGCGCGTAAGTTCTCTGGTTTTCCGGGTCTATCGAGTACACGAACGTTAATAGTTGCTGTGTCATAACCTGATGGATTGCGTAATTGCAATCTGTACTGACCGCCATCTGACCTCTTGGCATTCTTGACGACCAGAGATGCAGAGTCTGGTGTGATCTTCTGGTGTATTCTTGAGTCACCATCAACATCAAGAAGTTTGTCATCAGCAAACCAAGAAGCAGTTGGTTGTGGGAAACCAATGTAAGGTACGTGAATTGAGAAATCTTCTCCTGCCCTTACTGTAATATCTCGTACTCCACCAAGGTCCATGCAAGGTTTGTTTGGCTGTTCACCAATCTTAATGTCACCAGTTGGTTTACTTGGTTCAGATTTGCCAACTTCGTTTACAGCAATCACTCTAAATTGATATTCTTCACCTTCTTTGAGTTTAGGTACAGTATGAACGAGATTTGGTACTGGAACGTCATTAACATCCTTCCAATCCTTATCACCTTTGCCCTTTTGTTGGATAATATAGCCCTTAATCTTAGATCCCCCATCGCTCTTAGGCGGTCTCCAAGACAATGTAACAGAATCTTTTGTGACTCTATCGGGTTTAGGCGCTTCCGGTGAGCTTGGCTTAAGTCTCTGAGTTTCAGCTGTTATTGGTTCAGTAGGTTTGCTTGGTTTTCCTGGTCCTGCTTCATTGACAGCAATGACACGGAATTCATAGCGGTTACCTTCTCGTAAATCTTGGACTGTATAGCATGTGTTTGGTGTTGGATAATTGTTAGCCCTTACCCAATCACCACCACGCTCTCTCTTCTCTACATAATATCCAGTAATTGGCTTACCACCACAGTTAGCAGGTGGCTGCCATTCAAGAGAGCAGCTGTTTGAACTATATCCAGTAACCTTAGGTGTATCAGGCGCATCTGGTGGGTCAAATGGCGACTTAGCTACAATAGACTTGCTTTCTAGTGGCTCTGAGACACCATATAAGTTTTCAGCTCGTACTCTGAATACGTACTTCTTACCTTCGGTAAGGTTTTTAACGTTATATGAGCACTTAGGACAGAATCCAGCAACAGTACGCCAATCATTAACTCCGAATTCGGCAACTTCAACCACATAGCCAGTGATTTCACTGCCGCCGTCATCGGTAGGTGGTTGCCATGAAAGACTTATGACGTCATGTGTAACTGGAGTACAAACAAGAGGACCTTTAGGAATACCAGGTTTGTCCACTACAATAACTTCAATATCTGCTGAATCTTGACCATATTCATTCGACGCGGAAATAGTGTATTTTCCAGCATCGTCCCTTGTTGATTTTTCAATGCTTAATTTAGTTTCTTCCGCTTTAGTTTCGGCGGATATCCTGTGTGAGGGAACAATAGGAATAGATCCTTTAGTCCATGATATCTTAGGCGTTGGTGCTCCAGTAATTGGAATGTTAATGTTTATTGGTTCACCAGCCCTCACCTTAATCTTGCGACCTATTAAGTGGTCCAGGTACAGTTTAGGTTTCTCCTTCATTGGTCTTGCAATAAATACATTGGATTCATCTGAAGGTTGACCAGCTCCAGCAGCGTTAACAGCCGATACTCGGTATTCATATTGATGTCCTTCCTGTACTCTGTCGTCATTATATTCACTATTTCTGACTGGATCTCTATTAAGTTTAATCCAGCGGCCTGTAGCTTTGTCTCTTCTTTCAACATCGTAACCAAGAATGTTAGATCCACCGTTTGAAATGGGTGGTGACCATCTAATTTTGATGTGATCTTTATCAGCAGACAGAAGCTCTGGTTTTCCAGGCTTGCCAGGTACAGTGTATTGATTTTTGGCAATAATAGCCCTATCTGTTACTAAAGGTTCTGAACGACCCTGCAGATTTTCAGCAAATACTCTGAATTCATACTTGGTTCCCTCACTAAGTCGAGGAACAGTCGCGTGGTTATATTTAGGATTGATGTATGTAACGGCAGGTACCCAGCCGCCACCGTGCGTTAAATCACGCTTTTCAATAACGTATGCAGTAAGTTCACTACCACCATTATCCTTCGGCGGTTTCCATGATAATGTAACCGACTGCGCAGTAATTTCTTCGTATTCGAATAGCGGTTGGGGTGGTCCAGGAACGTCAAGCACAATGAGTTCAAAGCTACCCTCATCCGAACCAGAATCATTCTTTAGCGAAAGATGATATTTACCAGCATCAGACCTCTTGCAGTTAACCGTGTGTACAATAGTATGGTGACCAACAGAGGTAACAGTAGTTCTTTCATTCGTTACAACTTGTTTACCATCACAAGTCCATTTAACTTCTGGAATAGGTTCACCAATAAAATTGACATCGATGTGGAAGATAAGTCCAGCTTTGATACGTATCTCATTAAGAGGAGTAAGAATCTTAGGTGCCACAAATCTGTCTTTAGCTGTGATGACATCAGATGGCTCACTGGGTTCAGACTGTCCAGCTTGGTTTACAGCTATGACACGGAACTCATAGTCTTGGCCTTCTGTAAGATCAGGAACTGTAGCTTTAGTCTTACTTGGGGGCACATGAGCGGCATTGACCCAGTATGGGCTTCCCTTTTCTTTCTTTTGTACAATGTATCCAGTGATTGGTGCTCCACCATCTGATTTTGGTGGGGCCCATTCTAGGTCTACATGGTTCTTGCTCCAGTCCGTAGCTTGTGGTTTACCTGGTGGCGTTGGGTTATCATATTCATTCTTGGCAACAATGGCGCGATCTAATTCTAATGGTTCAGATTGGCCAATTGCATTAACTGCACTTACTCTGAATAGGTATTCCTTCATATGAATAAGTTTGGTAACTTGATGGGAAAGGAATGTACTCATGCCAGCGTCTGACCAGGTGCCACGGGACAGATCCATCTTCTCAATAACGTAGTGAAGAATAGGAGACCCTCCATCATCAAGTGGTACCTTCCATGATAAGGAACAGGAATCCTTTGTAACATCGGAAGCAACAAGTGGCTTCTCAGGCCTAGCTGGTTTGTCCAGAACAGTAACTTGAGCAGTTGCAGAACAAACTCCTAAATCGTTCTTTATAGTTAATTTATATACACCACCGTCAGAACGAACAGAGAATGGAATGTCTAAAATAACCCTGTTGTGAAGAATCTGTACGTCGATCCTATCAGAAGGATGTACAAGTTTGCCGTTAATCTGCCATTCGACAGTCGGTTTTGGTGAGGCCTCTATAGGGATCTCATATTGGATCCTTTGTCCTGCTTTAACAGTTTTATCAGCGAGGAGAAGTTTGTCAAAGTAAGGTGCACAGAATCTGGCCTTGGCCACTTGTGGTGTAGAGGCATCACTAGGTTCTCCATTACCGGCTTTATTTACAGCGATAACTCTAAATTCATACTCTTCTCCTTCTTGTAATCCAGGGATAGTAGCAGTGGTCTTGTTGCCAGGTACAGTTGCAGCAAGTTCCCATGGTCCATATCGTTTTCTGACTTCGACAACATATCCTGTAATAGGTGATCCACCATCTTTCTTTGGTGGTACCCATTCAATATCCATATGGTCTTTGTCCCAATCTTTGACGACTGGTGTTCCGGGTTTGTCTGGTGTACCATACGGGTCTTTAGCAGTAATAGGCTCCGTTCCGACGAGATTCTGAGATTCTCCCTGTCTGTTAACTGCACGGACACGGAAGTTGTAATCGTGACCTTCAATTAGATGATCGACTCTCATATGACAGGCTTGTACTTCTCCAGCTGGAATCCAGCGTAAGTTATCTTGATCCATTTTCTCGACCACATAATGAGTGATCTCGCAGCCACCATCGTCCTTAGGTGGCCTCCATCTGAGTGTACATCCAGATTTTGTGATGTCATCTGCCCGTAACGGGCCTTCTGGAGCTAACGGCACATCCATGACTAATATTTTGACTGTAGCAGAATCCGTGCCATTAATGTTCTTTGCTTTCAATGTGTAGTTACCAGTATCTGAGCGTTTTGCATCGATAACTCTGATTTTAGATGTGTGGTCATCATTGATGACTTTAATCCTATCTGTATTAATAACAAAGTTATCGCCATGATGCCATTCTTTAGTAGGTGTAGGCTCACCAATAACTGGAACATCAAGCTCGAAGTTTTGTCCAACCTTGATTTTAATATCGAACATGAAGTTTCTGTCAATCTTAGGAGCCAAGTTCTTAGGTCTTGCGACATGTGGTGCTGTTCCATCACTCGGTTCTCCCTTGCCTGCCTTATTCACGGCACGGACACGGAACTCATACGTGTTGCCTTCAATGAGATCAGGTACTTTTCCAGTTGTAACGTCACCTTCAATCTGCCAAATGATATTAACAATTAGAATATTTAAATATTATAAAAGGTATATATGCTAATATTTTTTTTACATAATATGCCACTTCATATTATACTAATATTTTTTTACCTGTGCACATTCTTCCCAGTCAGGAGCGAAGCGATCTTTCTTTTCGATGACGTATCCAGTGATGGGTGCTCCACCATCTGTGCTTGGTCGTGTCCATTCCAACTCCACAAAATCGCGATCGAAGTCCTTAATCTTGGGAGTACCAGGTTTGCCAGCAACGTCAAATGGATTCTTCGCTTCCGTAGCGTGTGGTGTTGTAAGTGGCTCGGATTTGCCTTGCCTGAAAGAAAAAGTAATGTTTATTTTATTATTATTCTATTAAATTTGTCTACGGACTTCTGTTTGTATCCTTGTCCTTTGTCTTTGTTTACTTTATTATCGTGCCAAGGAATACATAAATATTGTGGCTATTTATAAAAACATAAAAACAAGTCATGTGAAATGAAATGGGTTTCTCTGACGAATATTATGCTCTTATTCCATACTTAAATCATGGATGTAGTTATTTACCTGTTAACAGCCCTGACTCGGAACTTGTATTTGTGTCCAGGCTGTAGACCGTCGACTGCCAACTGCGTCTGAGGCCCGTCGGTCTCGCCGGCATTGACCCAGCGGCCCGTGGCTTCGTCCATGCGTTCGACGATGTACTTCTCTATTGGTTGACCACCATCGTCCGCAGGTGGGTTCCACGATAGCTTCGCACCGTTTGCGTGTACATCCGAGACCTTCACAAAAATGATGTCATTAGTTTTACTGACAAATAAATTCAGGTAGGAAGACCAAACTTGGGCAACAGTAATTAAATATTGAATACGACTTTGTCTCATATACTATTAGTCCAAATCCTATGCGGTATACGATAAAAGTATTAAGGTATGTATATTGTATATATTATGTATCACTTGTTTTTATACTCCCAGATTCACAAAGTGACAAAAAAAATGTAGTATATATGTAGATCACTTACATATTGTTGTAAAATATGTGAAATATTTTAATTGCAATAAATGAATAGTGGGTTTTTGAACGGATGATACAAGGAGAAAAAATTGGGGAGCTTATTCAGTGTGTAAATGTTTTACTAGTGGGGGGTTATTTACATGTATACATATTGTAAATACCTTCAATGGGCCTCCAGGTGGGCTAGGTGCACTCAATACGATGACCTCGACTTCAGCCACGTCCTTGCCGTTGCTGTTCTCAGCCGTGATGGTGTATCGGCCGCTGTCAGCGCGGGTGGCCGCCTTGCAGTTCAGCTTGGTGTTGTAGTCCGCGTGCTGCACCTTCATCTCACCGCCAGACTTGACTTCCTTCTTAACCAGATACCATTTCGTCTCTGGCATTGGTTCTCCAGAAACCTGTCAAATTATGAGATGAATAATTAAATTAATTTCGTAAATGTAGGTAGATGTTATTGATCCATTTTTATGATTTTAATCCCAAACGGAAAAACGACAGGGTGTTACAACAGGGTGTCTGTGTAAATGGGTGTCTGTCTGTGGCATCATAGCTTCCAAGTGGATGATCTGATTTTATTGCGGTTTTTTTTTGTTTAAATGGTATACCAGTCGAGAGTGTTCTTAGCCATGTTTGGTGGAAATCAGTTCAGGTCTTCAAGGTCATCAGGTTGTTTTTTAGGTGTGATATGAATGTTACACGATAAGTCGGAGGCTTTCTAAATTTTAAATTTTGTTTTTTTTAAATATCAATCGAAAAATTTAAATATTCTTTACGCTATATTGACCATGACAAATAAGGTATGCTTTTTAGTAGTTCCTTAACTTACTGGCTAAGAACAATTCCTACCTTGACATCGAATCCGAATTTCTGGCCAACCTTAATCTTGATATCAATAAGATTGGTCCTGTCGATCTTCGGCGCCATGTTTCTGGGCTTGGCGACGATCGGGTGTGTGCTGTCACTAGGCTCACCAGGACCAGCTTTGTTGACTGCCCTCACGCTAAAAAATAAAGTAAGTAATTATAAAAATGTATCGCTAGGTGGCAGTCCCGGCTCACAAAGAGTTATCAAGTGTGGGAAAGAATACCAAAAATGATCAATTATTCCACACTTTTTCTACCACCAGGCCGCGCTTTGATAAGCCTAGTCGTGTTAAAAAACTGTCAGATTTAACTTGAAGACCCTTATTCGGAATACAGTTATAAATAATAATTATCATAGATCATAGAAATTGTTACAATAAGGCAGCAATGATTCGATATCTATATTAAAATAATATGTAAAGCTTTAATAATCGAAGGATATTTATTATCTTCTTTGATCACTTATCTATATGATACTCGCCTCCGTGGTCTAGTGGTTCAGAGCTTCGCACTCGACCAGGAGGTCGTGGGTTCGATTCCCGCGTTGGAACAACAAACAATGTTGTTTTCAAGTTTGGTTAGGAAAAATGCAGGCTGATCACCTAATTGCCTGACAATCCATGCGTCGGATGGGCATGTAAAAAGTCGGTCCTGCGCCTGTTCTCTCGCCAGTCGTGTTGGTTTACCGTCCCACTGGGTTATGAGAGTAAAAGGAAGAGAGTCTGTCTTTGTGTATTGCACACACACTTGGACACTATAAAATAACTCCTGCGCAGCTGGCCTGGTTTCATTGAAATCGGCTACCGAGACCGAAATCGGTGAGGGGAGCTATTATTATTATTATATGATACTCAGAGCATTCAAATTTTTTACGACAGGAAAATATCTACAAGAGACAAATAGTATGTTTGTATCGTGCCTTATTCAACGCAACGAATAGAAAAAGCAATATTTACTCACCGGAATTCATAAGTCTGTCCTTCAATGAGGTCCGGCACTGTGCACGTGGTCTTATCAGCAGGCACCTCGAGTGCCTTCTCCCAGTTGCCGAACTTGTCCTTCTTCTCAACAATGTAACCCTCGATGGGGGCACCACCGTCTTCGCGAGGCGGGCTCCATTTGAGGTCAACGTGGTCCTTGTCCCAGTCTGTGACTGATGGCGTACCCGGTGCACCTGTTAAAGAACATGGATTAGAAGATGGAAATTGTTTTGGTCTAATTATCCTGTTAAACTTTATATTTGTCAAGATTATTTTGGCGCTAAAAGCGTAGTAGATACATGTCCTCATAATACAGGTTACGACCACGCGATTAAACCATCATCATGATGAAAATGACAAACGATGAAAAAAAGAAACGATTACCGAAATACAATAAGAATATAACAGTTTAAAATATGTATATCTATAGTGTGAAAACTTATATTCCTTCACAGAGTATTATGGATCCATCTTAAGTCTTTACTTATTCAGATATTGTCTATGATTGTCTGTGTTGCTTTTTACAAAAAAACGCCAACATTTTACAAAGGATAAATTTCTCATGGTTGAGAATGAGAAATTTATCTTGGACTTTGGTAATGCTGAGATGTTACTATGTTTATTCTCACCGGGCTCGTCGAAGGGATTCTTGGCGACGATGCTGGTCTCGGACACGAGCGGCTCGGACTCGCCCTCGGAGTTCACGGCGGACACACGGAACTTGTACTCCTTGCCAGGAGTCAGTCCTGTCACGTCACATTCTGGAAAAAACGAGTAAGTCTTAATAATAAAGTAAGTCTATTTTTTTCGTAGAGTTCTCATTCTGTTGCTATGGGATCGGAGCGAAACGCGCGTCAAATTTGTAAGCTTCTTGGAGGTATCTTTTACCACATGATCTTGCTGACATCATTGTGTTAGTTCTTTAAATGATGCCAGCCTATGTCATATGCCACTCACACATTTGTTTGCCGGTTGTTATTAAAAAAAAAGATATTTTTAAGTGTGAAACACTGAGTAAGTACGTCTTAACTTTATTCGCAGAGTCCATCCTAAGGATGCTCCGGGGTTAAAGCAAAACGTGCCTTGAGATTTGCGACCTGCATAACGGTAAGGGACCTTGCAATATATTGATATAATTATTGCTGTCATTGCTAAACAATTATTGATGGCGGTGTCTGTTAGTTTTAATGCACTCTGCATGTTATTGCAAGATCGTACCACTTTTCAGCGTCATCAGCAAAAACGCTGATAGCGCGATTCAACGCAACGCCGATTTTAGAATGCTTCACAACACTTACTAGGCTCATCAGAGCGAGCGCATGGCACCCAGCATCCAGTCTCCGTGTCCAGCTTGTCCACTTGGTAATACTCGATGGGCGCACCGCCATCGTCTTTCGGCCGCTTCCACTTGAGGGTAGCACCGTCCTTGTGTACGTCTGAGATCTATAAAATACAAAATAACATAATTATCATCATTTTCCAAATTATTATTCATAGAGGTCACTGATGTTCGTTCTCCAACGTGGTCCAGTGGCCAGAGCTTGGCTTTCGACTCGTGATAGCGGGGTAGATGCCTGCATTGAAATAAATAAAAGTTTATCCCAAGATTAGGACAATTCAGGTTGTTGTAAAGAAATATCCATGTGTCATACATATAAAAAGTCGGTCTCGCTAGTCATGTCGTAAATCCGTCCCAATGAGTTAACTACCTTATATATTTCGAATCGTTATATTATCTTACCTAACGCATACGTGTTCTAGTAGTTCAGATCGCTCTCGATCCGAAGGTCGTGGGTTCGATTCCCGCGTTGGAACACCAAAAATGTTGTTTTCAAATTTGGTTAGGACAATGCAGGCTGAACACCTGATTGTCTGACAAGTTGATCCATGGGTCGGATGGGCATGTAAAAAGTGCTTCTGTGTATTGCGCACAGACTTGACCACTATAACTCCTTCATAGCTGGGCTACCGTCACCGAAATCGATGTGGGAGGCATTATTTATTATTATCCTACCTGCAATGGACCTTCAGGGCTGGCGGGCTTGTCGGTGACGAGCACGTTGATAGTAACGGTGTCCTTGCCGCTGGAGTTGACGGCGGTCACGGTGTACTCGCCGGTGTCATCCCTGCGGATAGGTCTGATCACCAGCTTGGTGAAGTACTCTGGTGTCTCAATAGTCACCGCCTTCGATGAGCGCAGAGGCATGTTCTGGTATCTGAAAGTGGCGATAAAGCATTAACGAAAATCCCTATATTTTCTGGCCAAATCTCTAAATCTCTCCTTAAGGGCGTGTTTCACCAAGAAATGTTAAAGTTCTTCCTTCGCTAAATATCATGTTATCCCTCTCGTAATTCCTATCAATGAATGAGAAGGCATGGTATTTTAACGTGCCGTTAACACTAGCATGCGTTCTTGAAATTGGGACTTAGTATAACAGTCTCACGGTTTCACTTGGAGCTTCTTAGCAGAGATTTTGACAGTAGTAAAGTAGCACTTTAAGTGCCAATTTCACCAACACGTGTTAAAGTTAATCCTTCATTAAATATCATGATACCTCTCGTATTTCGTCGCGTCGCATCGTGGTGATACACCTGAGTGGTATTACATTTTGGTTTTAGGCAGTACCTACACTTCCCACCGGATATAAACTTGCTATTTGTTATAATATTATCTGGTATTAAATTCTGTGTTTGTAAATATCTTCACTTAATGTATGTATTGTCTAAAATGTCAAATAGAGTTCTATTTATTTGATTATTTCCTGTCAATGAATGAGAAGGTATGGTAATTTAACAAGCCGTTAACACTAACATGCGTTGGTAAAATCGGTAAGTATCGAAGTAAAAACTGTCTAATGTAACTAACATTTCAACGAAAACTGTAATAAAGTAAGAATATTTATCTACCTCCATTCGACAGCAGGCGCGGGTTCGCCGGTAACAGCGGCCTCCAGCTTGAGGGTGGATCCAGCAGAGAGTGTGACGTCACGAAGGTATCTCCTGTCGATCTTGGGCGCCAGGAAGCGAGGTTTGGCCACGAAGTTCTTGCTGGCTTCTGAGGGCTTGCTCTGGCCGGCTTTGTTGATAGCGATCACGCGGAACTGGTATTCGTTGCCTTCAATCAGCCTGTCAATTAAAAAAAATATAGTTAATATGGACATAAACTGAATATTAGCTGCAGGTATCATAATTTAATTGTCGTACTTTTTTTGAAAGACATACACAATACACAAAATCCATATAAAATCTCATGATTTGTGCCCTGTTTTTGATGTTGTAAATTTTAATTATTACGTCTTTCGGGAGCCATCTGGCACTAAAACCAGACATATTGATAGCTTTTGCAAATCTTCTCGGCTCATTTGCTTTTTCCTCTGCAGTACTATTCTCTAAGAATGACATCAGTGCTATTATCAGAGAAAACATTCTTTGATAATAGCACTGCTGGGATTATTATGATTTCGTGGATGATCCTGATGATCCGCCCTCTACTTGCAGTAACATAGTGTTTGAGTGAGACACAGTATTGTACATCTCGGTCAACATTTTTGTCCCAACCGCATTGCAGATACATCATCAAAATAAACTAAGCATGATAATCCTTACCCATTGACTGTAGCTGAGGGTGTTGGCGAGTGTGTTTCAACTGCTTTCTCCCACAGTGGGCTGTATTTGTCCTTCTTCTCGACGATGTAGCCAATAACAGGTGATCCACCATCCGAGGTGGGTGGCTCCCATTTGAGTTCCACGTGAGTGGCGGACCAGTCCTCTGGTGCTGGGGTTCCGGGGGCTTCTGGCACGGCTGTTGAAATGGTGTTGTTTTTTTTTTAATTTAAATTAAAGTGTTGTAAAGACTTTTAACAATATAAAAATAAAGGTATTGTTTTAAAAAGACCAAATACTATGGCAAAAAAAAATTTCGTTGCTCAGTAAACCAGTTATGGGAAATTAAAACGATGCTGGTATAATTATATGCTCCCATATCAGATTGCCAATTATTCAGAATTTTAATCAATTAAAATATATTTCCACCTCAATAATATTTGATTAGACTAAGTATGTTAGAAGTCACGTAAGTATTACGCCACAGTCACCGCTTCACAAACTGCACTTTCGTCGTGGTGACTATGGTGCTAGTTGCAATGGCCTAAGGGCGTGTTTCACCAAGCAATGTTAAAGTTAATCCTTCGTTAAATATCATGTTGTTACTCTCGTAATTCTTATCAATGAATGAGAAGGCATGGCATTTTAACAAGCCGTTAACACTAACATGCGTTGGTGAAATCGGGGCTTAGCCCGTGTTTCACCAAGTAATGTTAAAGTTAACGCCATGTTAAAATACTATGCCATCTCATTCATTGACAGGAAATAAGAGAGGGATAACATGATATTTAACATGGCGTTAACTTTAACATTGCCTGGTGAAACACGCCCTTTGTCATTCAGCTAAGTGTAATTTAGACATTATTTGAAAACACTTACTGAAGGGATCCTTGGCGACGATGGAACCGAAGGTCTCCAGCGGTTCAGACTCGCCTTCCTTGTTGATCGCCTTCACGCGGAATTTGTACTCGTGACCAGGTATCAGACCGTCAACCTGTGGGAACAGAATTAATGTAGTGTTATTACTCAAATTTTAAATGTTTCAAGACTAGTAAATCTGGTGCCTAGTATGATAGCGATAATCTATAAAGTCTAACATTGTCGTTTCAGTTATGACGTTCACTGCTGCATAGAAGACTCCCCAAGTATATTTCATGTATATTCCCTGTTTTTGAGTCTCGGTCAGTAAAATGAGAGGCAAAAATTATTCTGTCTCTACTAACTGTCATTGAAAGAAAGAGAGGTGATGTGAAACATAAATGTCATTTAACTGACTGATATTATAAATCATCAATTGCGTGTATTATATATATATTATCTCTGTCGTTTATAGGCAGGTAGGACAATTTATATGTTATTATATAGGCACCCCTTGAGTAGTTCCCCTTGCACTCACCTCCATTTCTGGCACGTTGCCGATAGTCTTGCCAACCGGCAGCCAGGCTCCGGTCTCTGTGTCGTACTTCTCCACGAGGTAGGCTTCGATGGGTTCGCCACCGTCGTCCTTGGGCCTCTTCCATTTCAGCGTGCAGCCATCCTTGTGGATGTCAGACACGTCCAGCGGGCCTTCGGGCTTGTCGGGTTTGGCTGAAGGAATAATCAATAGCTCAAATGATGATGTTATTAGAATTACCCTAAAATTTCCCTAAAGTTAGGATCGCCTGATTGTCTGACACGAAAGATGATCCATGCGTCGGATGGGCATGTAAAAGTCGGTCCTGCGCCTGATCTCCCGCCAGTCGTGTCGGTTATCCGTCCCACTGGGCTACGAGAGTGAAGGAAGAGAGTGCTTCTGTGTACTTCACACTTGAACACTATAAAAAGAATCCTGCGTAGCTGGCCTGGTTTCAATGAAACCGTCACCGAAATCGGTGTGGGAGCCATTATTATTATTAAATCCTGTAGAATATTATTATTATTAAATTCTATAAAGGTACTTACACACAACGATGATTTCCACTTCGGCGGTGTCCTGCCCGTACTTGTTGGTGGCCTGTATCTTGTACGTGCCCGAGTCCTTGCGGCGCGGGCTCGAGTGCTGGTACTTGCTCAAGTACGGCACGTTCACCACTGGAAATCGGAGATTAACAATCAAATGTGACACGTATTCAAATGCTAAATAAGTAAGGAGTTCCACTATCCACAAGCTGTCACTGCTTGGCATAACGAAAATGACAGAACGTGACTTGAGCGCCACCGGATGGTAATCATAGTAACTATTTATTATATAACATTTTAATTATTATTTAAACATGTGGACTATTTGGAAAAATCTGAAATGCTGTCACGGATTCTGTAAGGACAGGATTACTTTTTTGCTTGTTTCAAGGATGCAACATAATTGTTTGTTGTATGTGTATACGGTACTGTCGTAGCGTAATAAATTCTTTGATTATTTTGCTTTCCAAGATGTAATTGAAATTTGGATGAGAATGATATTATGTTATGTAGATGCAACTGTATTCCCCAATTTGTGATGAAAAGGTTAGCATTACTTCTTTGAATTGCATAGCTATGCAACGTATTCATATCAAAATTACTATGAAAAGTAGTAATTAACTTACATTTGAGTCCATTGCCGCTGGACACGTTCTTGCCGTTCAGACTCCAAACCACTTCAGGGGCGGGTTCACCCGACACCTTCACGTCGAGAGAGATGGGCTCGCCCTCGTGCACCCTGATGGCTCTCAGGCTGCGGCGGTCGATCTTGGGCGCCACTGTAAATAAACACAGATAATATAAGTGTTATGGACCAGGCGATTAATGCGGGCAATATGAATAATATCTATCTCTATCGGGCAAATTTAAAGTAAAATGAGATTTTTATAAAAATGTTTTATTACGCTGCCCAAAAGGTAGGTAACTGACAATATTTTGTATAATGCCCGATACAATTAAGTCTTTGTGTATTAGGTATTAAATATTTTATAATGACCGGGCATTATGTATACTGCTCAGTTTATTACTTGGTTCATAACATATTATAAATTTTTTACTTTTATTTTTTTGTATCTGGAAACAAATACTACAGACTTACAGCGTAGCCGCAATTTAATTTTCTGAAGTCCCAAAGCATGCATTGTTGGGTTGCGCATACAACGTATAAATCAAATTAGTGATTATATTTAAGAATGCATATACATTTCACTATAATACAGTTTGAAAGAGACCATTTGGTAGAGTTCAGTGTGAAAGTAGTAACGCTTGAAAGAGTTACTTTTGTTTATGCATGCCGGCAGATAAATGATGTCTAAGTTAGAGACAAGGTGCCAACCAACCATTTTTCTTTTACCTCGGATATCCGCGGATACTCGGATGTTCCGAATATCCGAACATCACTAATTACTACATCGTAGGACGCAATTCAAATATTACAAAATACGAGTTTATTTGAATTAAAATATATTTTGCAATATTTTAATTACGAATGTCTGGTTAGGTCTGGTCTCTTTTTGGAAAAAACATACCTCAAGAATTACGCCGGTATATTTTTGATATATTTCTGTTACTTACACGATGTATAATTTAGATTTTGTAGGTGAAAACATAGGTCTTAGTTAGGGCTACCATACGTCCGGGTTTCCCCGCATTTGTCCTAGTTTGAAAACCGTCCGGGGAGCATCCGGGCGGAGTTTAGGTTGTAGTGAAAACCGGACTACAACTTGCCCGTGCCCCCAGATTTTAATCAAGATGTAAGTTAATGAAAAAAGTATTCAAATGTCCGGGGTGAAAGCTCCAAAATCCGAGGAAATTAGGCTTCCGGTCCTAGGAGGCAGGTTTTAGAGATGGCAGCCCTATTTCTTTTTCTTCGCCGAGTATTGCTTCTTGCCGCATCCCGTGGAGGACGGAGAAGTCTTAGTCAATAAAAAATAAATTATAAATCAATACTTACGTCTTCTAGGCTTGCACGTGACGGATTTGCTGGCGTCGCTGGGTTCACCAGGGCCGGCCTCGTTCACGGCCTTGACCCTGAACTCGTACTCCGTACCCTCATCCAAGTTCGGCACTGTGGCCTTTTCGTTGTCATTTGGACCCACCTGAAATATAGTTTAATAATATAGTATATAGTATAGTTAATAATAATATAGAAATTATTTGAAAACGTTCCAATTAAATGTGATTAAAAATTGGTGATTTGTAAAGTCGGTTTACGATTGATAGTTGACCGTGACGTCATAACAAAACATCGATGACGCTTAAGCCGATCGTAACGTCACAATGAGCGTTACAGCATAATGAGTCATCCTTTTTCGTGAGTGCAGCCAGCGTATGTCGATTTATTAGACGTTTCAACTTCATTTTTCATTCAACCAAATTAATGTGACATTATATTTCTACACCGCGCGAAGACAATTAATGTTGGTAGCATTATACCTCGCCCGTGTATTATAATATTATGTTCACTTATATGTAAAAATAATTTAAATCTTATTTTTAATCTAGAATCTCAAATTTGTTTTTTTTTTATTTATTCATATTTTCCTTACCTCACAGGCCTTAACCCATTTGGTGGTTCCAATCTCGCGCTTCTCAATGACGTATCCAGTGATGGGAGCGCCACCATCTTTGATGGGCTTCTGCCATTTGAGGTCCACGTGGTCTTTGTCCCAGTCCACAACTTCTGGTGTACCGGGTTTACCAGGCTCATCTGAAATATACATATTTTATTCACTCATATTTTAAGATAAGTTTTCTAATATAGGTCATCATACTATAGACCCCATAATCAATGCGCGGAGGAATAAATAAATAACATCAAAATGGAATAGCATATTTCCTTAAAAGTGTTAAAGTTGATATTAGATATATATGTAATCAATTAGATATAAATGCATCTTTCAGAATTAGATTAGATTAGAGAGAAGTATGATTTTCTTTCTCTCTCTCTGTCTACATTTGGTTATAAATTTATTTATAAGCCCTTTATACTCACCAAATGGATTCTTAGCAATAATGGACTCTGTGGCCTCGAGGGGCTCAGAGACTCCTTCGTTGTTGACAGCAGACACGCGGAACTTGTACTCGTGGCCTGGTACCAGGTTTTCAATTTCTGCCTTTGGATCCTTGGTCTTGAGGGCCGGGAGCCATCTTCCAGTTTCCGTATCTAATTTCTCGACGAGGTAGTGATCGATTGGTGCACCACCATCGTCTAGTGGTGGGTTCCACTTAAGCTGGCATCCCTCTTTGTGGACGTCTGAGATCTAAAATATAAAAATAATAATTATTTAGTTATTAGTTATATATTGTCATTGCTTGGAAATAAATTAAATAAGTGGAGCTCCGTGGCCAAAATGCTCGTTCGATGGACTCAAGAGGGGGCAGGATGGTTTATTATATTTGAAATGTACAATATATGGACGCTCTAACGGTAACGGCATACATGGTTGGCTTCTGACGTATTGACCAGTCGTTCGTCAACTGGATGCAATTTTATAGCATCGGTTCTCTAAATTTACCGGACTATCTTGCTACCGGACTTAGTGCATTGTAAGACGAAGTATCTTTTCTACTTTTGTCAAGTAAAAAAAGTAAATAATCTTTCAACAAATATTCTATTAGTTATGCCTGAATAAGATGAAATATCTGCATTGTTTACCTTCAGCGGTCCCTCTGGTTTGGCAGGCACATCCAATACATTAATCTGTATGGTGGCCTCATCCTTGCCGCTGCTGTTCTCAGCCTTCAGCACGTACGTGCCGCTGTGCTTGCGAGAGGCGACCATTACCGATAGCTTTGTGCGGTAGTCTTCTACGTCCAGCGAGAGGTCATCGCGAGGGGACAACCTTTCCTTGTTGTGGAACCTGTTGGAGAGTTTGTGAGTTTTAGAGGGCACACCAAAAAAATGACATAATAGTTAATGGTTTTGGCCTGATATTAACAGAATTAGATTAGATAGAATACGGTATTTTGACCAAGAATGCTGTCGTATGAACGCTGAAGCACTGCTGGTCTTATGAACAATAACAATGGAGGCCGCCATTAGACATGCGGTAATGGGCTTCATATGATGTTCGAAATTTAAAATAAAATTGTAATGGTTAAAACAAAGTTGTTGTATCAGATTATATACTGATAAGGTTTTATATATAATGCGGTTTTATATACAAACACTTACCAAGCCTTAGTCGGTGGTGGTTCACCGGACACTTTGACATCCAGACGGATGTTCTGTCCGGCTTTGAGTGTGATGTCACGCATGTTGGCGCGGTCAATCTTGGGCGGAGCTGCAATGCACATAAAAGAATTTGATAAGGCCTTCCCCATTCCTTTTCGGAGGTCAAATAAACGCTAATCATATTCAATTCGATCAAACACGGACTGACATAGTGATATCAATCAGCGTTGTATATCATGCGGATTTAAGTTAAAGGTTCCGAATCCGATAGAAACTTTCCTAAAACTTGCGAATTGTCTGATCTAACTAATCTTCAAATGAAAATTACTTTTTCACATATTTTACAAATAAAAGTCTAGTGGAAATTTCACAAACTCCTGTGATAACTAATTGTTATTTAACATCACGTTATCTCTCTCGTTATTCATAAGAAGAGAACGCAAGCTAATTTTATAAACGATTCCCCAAAAGACATTACTGAGAGTTTTTTATTTATTTCATTTCATTAAATATTATTCTTTGAGGTTAAAGGCCAAATTCGTTCAATTTAGCCACAATTTTAATCCTTCAAGGTCAAAGACCAAATCCGTTCAATCTATCCACAATATAGGGAATATTGTAATAACCTAATCCGGTTGTGGTCTACAATTCAAGCCTATTGAGATTTGTTTATTGTTGAAAGATAAAATCTATATTATAAACTTACCAAACCGATCCTTAGCCAGTAAGTTCTCAGACGGCGCGGAGGGTTTACTCGGTCCAGCCTTGTTCACTGCCTTCACTCTGAACTGGTACGTTTTACCCTCGATCAGATCGGGCACCTTTGCTTCTGTCTTGGTTCCAGGAACCTTGAAAAGGAATACATAATATTATTATGTATTGTATTTTTCGAGTTTATCATGATACGTAATTAACTGATAGAAGAAGAATTTTGACATTTTGCATAACTTTGACATTTTCGCCCGGTTTCTGAAAGGCTGATCAAATTGATCAATTGATCAAATCAGCTAATCTGAACGCTCATTCGTGAAAACAGTGACAGCGAAGTGATGTTCAGCCTTTCAGAAGCCGGGCGTTTGCATACTATTCATTTAGTTGAGTGATATGATTCTAGAATATTGTAAATTAAGACCAAATTGTACATTCGCTCCGGCAAATAAACGATTATTTATTTATAATTCATATTTGCTGAATATTGTCAATAGATTCAAAGGCCAAAATATATCTCTCCTGTCCATTAGGACTTTTCACATTTCTGGGAATTTAGCTATTTATTAAATAGTCTAAAGCCTGGCTCTCGACACCGGAGGTCGTTCGTTTGATCCTCAAAAATGTTGTTTTAGGTCTGATTAGGAAAGCGCAGACTTGATTGTCCGACAAGAACATCCATGAGTCGAATGGACATGTAAAAAGTCGGTTCTGCACCTGATCCCTCGCCAGTCGTGTCGCTCATACATCCATCTTAATGTCATGCGTATTTAGATTTCAATTTAATATAAAATATGTCGTCTATGTAACGGACTCATAACCCGTATTGACAGTTTCACGTGCAGTCATTTTGATCCCATATTTTTCTTAGATCAGCTTACCTCGGCAGCCTTAACCCATTTGCCGGTGTCCCTGTCCTTCTTCTCGACGATGTACCCCGTGATGGGGGCGCCACCGTCGCTGGTAGGAGCGTCCCACTTGAGGACCACGTGCTCGGAGCTCCAGTCCTTGAACTCGGGCTTGCCGGGCGCGTCGGGCTCGCCTGGCGAATAAGAGTGGTTTATGATTTTGTCGGACACGGTATACAGTCGGACTGCAGTTGAAATGCTGTCCATCTATGTCGACTTGCATCATTACTACACATGACTGAAGAAGAGGCCAAGCAGAAAAATTTTAAAGCTCCTTCCGATACCGTTACTTTTACGGTGTTTTCAAATGTTGCTACTTGGCCTGCTGAAGTTCATTTCTACTAATTTATTCTGTTATCAAGACACGACGCTCGTAGACGCGCGTTTTGATAAAACATGTCAGTCACCTTCTGATAGATTGTCAGTTTCTTTTTCTATAATATCTTGTCGCATTACCATAATATATTTTAGGACTAAACTATTATATAAGACATTGTCAAGTCAAAGCACACTTACCATACGGATTCTTAGCGGTAGTAGCGGTCTCCGTAACTAGCGGTTCGCTCTCTCCCTCAGGGTTGACAGCTTTGACACGGAACATGTAGTCCTTGCCTTCGTTCAGCCCTGTGACGTCAGCTTCTGGGGTCTTGGTGGTACAAACCGGCACCCATCTACCAGAGTCCGTGTCCATACGTTCCACCACATAGCTCTCGACTGGTTCACCACCATCGTCTTCCGGTGGCTCCCATTTGAGTTTGCAGCCGTCGGCCTTTACGTCGGATACCTATGACAAAATATTTATTTGAAGGGTGTTGTTTACTAAGTATGTAGTGAGTTTATCAGTGTATTGGCGTTCCTACAAACCTTTTCCTATCAGCTTTACTAAAATTTGGAAGGGCTTCATGTAAATTTCTACCACCAACTGTATAGAGATTCCCTCTGAACTGCTCATATTATATGAGCATTGAGTCTTCGAGTATAAATAAGTAGTAGATGTTAATTACCTTAAGAGGTCCCTTAGGTTTAGCCGGTTTGCCGACAACCGTCACTTCAATTTCAACGGTATCAGTGCCGGAATCATTCTTGGCAGTCACAACGTATTTGCCACCATCAGCTCTGGTGAGCTTCTGGAGGACGAAGGATGTGTGGTAGTCCACGTTCTCGATCTTGAGCCTGTCCTGGCTCTTGAGGGTTTCTCCCTTGTAGGTCCACGTGATGGTCGGTTCAGGCTCGCCTTTGACGTCGGCTTCCATCTTCAGGGTCTCGCCAACCTTCACCTTCTTGCTCTGCAAGTTCTTGCGGTCGATCTTTGGTGCCACTGAAAGAAAATTGTAAGAGATAAGTTTCAGAAGATGCTGAAATAACCTTTCTTAATGCTGATTTAGGTGCTTAAAAGACTTCATCATCAGACAAAGCGGTCACGCGTTCATGTGTTCTGCACTATTTGTGTTATATGACGGGTGTGTCAAGTAACGTAATATAAATTAAGTCTTAGACCCGTATTAATAAATATGTTTCAAACCCAACCTCACTTGAGAACTAGTATTTGACAGATAAAAAAAAAACGTTTTGTTTCACTTTTAAAAATGAACTAGATATTATTATGTTACAATACTGCGTAACATAATATTTTTTTTCTTTATTAAAACGTAAAAATAAAGATTTATACAAATATAGATTATACATATTTTAATGTTTTTCTGTTATCTATAATATAAATATTACAGTATATAAAAAGAAAAGATATTAAAGTATTATGTAAAATTAATAAAGTTATAACAGAACAGACAGATAAAACAACTAAACGTTTTTTATCTGTCGAATAGTTTCTCAAGTGAGGTTGGGTTTGAGACTTCTTTATTAATACTGGCCTTAGTAAGAGTAAAAACAACATTAATTTTCTTAGTAAAAAAAGGTTTTCTGGTAAACAAATAGGAAACACTTTTGACTGACTATTATACCCAATAGTTTACGTCTGCCAAATACTTACAGAATCTAGGCTTGGCCACCACAGACTTGCTCGGCTCGGAGGGCTCAGATTGACCCGCCTTGTTGAGGGCGATGACTCTGAACTGGTACTCGTGACCCTCTTCAACATCAGTCACGTGAGCTGTGGGCCTGTCACCACTAGTACGCAGGCAGTCTTGCCATGACCTGATGGTAGAAAGAAGAATTAGAATTATCGTTTCCTATATCTGTTGCCTAATATATAACGATGCTGTAAATAGTTTGTTATTATTGTGTATACATTTTTATAAGCTCATATGCAAAAACTTTGTATCCCATTTTTGCGCTTTAAAATATTGCGCGGACAGACGAGTATGAAATTTTCCACGCTTATCTATACTATTATTATGAAGCGGAAGAGTTTGTTTGTTTAAACCCGCTAATCTCAGGAACTACTGGTTCGATTTGAAATATTATTTTTTTGTTGGATAGTACATTTATAGAAGAAGGCTTTAGGCTATATAACATTACGCTGGACCAATAGGAGCGCTGCATAAACGGTTTAGTCGCGTAAAGTCGCTCAAAAACCACGCGAACGATGTCGCGGGCACAGTTAGTACTTTATATAGAGCTGTTACTTTAAATCACGCTTAGACATACATTACATTCGTTTGTATATGACAGTAGGTTAACTACATTTATTAAGTTTCTTTTGCGTCTGCCTATCGAAGAGGCCAGAGAACCTACAAAGTTAATAATTTAAATATGACTTCGGTCGAATTTTACCATAGAATGACTATCGTTATTATTGAAAAGTGTTAAAACAAAATATTCACCTGTCACCCTTCTCTCTCTTCTGTATGATGTATCCGGTGATGGGTGCACCTCCGTCCTCCTTCGGCGGAGTCCATTCCAGGTCAACAAAGTCCTTGTCCCAGTCCCTAGGCTCTGGACGTCCAGGTTTGCTGGGCTCGTCTGTAATAATAAAACATTTTAACTATAGAGCAATAGTGAAATACGGGATACTTTAGCGGCTTGTTACCTACTAGTAACAAAAAAAAAGCTCTTTATACTACAGCATATGAGTATGACGTCAGTAATACATATAATAAATCTTCTTCTTCTCTCATATATAAAAATGAATTGCTGTTTGTTATTCTCGCTAAAACTCGAGAACGGCTGAACCGATTTATTTAGAGTCTTGAAATATTCGTGGAAGTCCCGGGAAGGTTTAAACGGTTTATCACAAACTATTTGTATGCTCAAAGAAGTGGGCACGGGTTAGCTAGTAAACTTCTAAAAATAATCAGTAGTAGAGGATTAAAAATAATCAGTAGTAGAGAAGTTAGGTTTGAATAGTGTCAAATTTAATGTTCTTATTTAAAAAAAAGCATATCAACTTTACTGATTGTCTGACAAGAAAGATGATCCATGCGTCGGATGGGCATGTAAAAAGCCAGTCCTGCGCCTGTTCTCTCGCCAGTCGTGTCGGTTTACCGTCCCACTGGGTCATGAGAGTAAAAGGAAGAGAGAGTGTCTTTGTGTATTGCGCACACACTTGGGCACTATAAAATAACTCCTGCGTAGCTGGTCTGGTTACAATGAAATCGGCTACCGACACCGAAATGAGGGGAGCTATTATTATTAAACTACTCACACCTCAGCACCCGGGTAGTCACTTACCATATGGATTCTTGGCGATGATGCTCTTCTCCGTCTCCAGCTCCTCGGACTCTCCCTCCTTGTTCACGGCCTTGACCCTGAACTTGTAGGGCTTGCCCTCCTGCAGGCCGGTCACGTTGGCCTTGCAGTCCTTGGCAGTGCCACATGGTATCCATGTGCCTGAAGAAATAATAATTTTAAGAGATGACCAAAAAACCTAATTCCACCTATGGTAAAATTGGCTTTTCTCGTTAAACAGTAACTGTTTATACATGTATGCATATACTACGACTGTATTAAAGTAGATGTGAAATAAATTATGTTGGATACTAAATATTCTAGCTAATTTAATATAGTACGAAAAAATATATTATATGTTTATAAAACAAATTACTTTTATTTTATATATAAATAATATCAATTGCTGTTTGTTAGTCACGCTAAAACTCGAGTACGGCTAAACCGATTCGGCTATTTTTAATCTTGAAATATATGTGATAGTTCAGGGAAGGTTAAACGGTTTGAATGCTCAACGAAGTGGGCAAGGGCCAGCTAGTCTTACATATAAAAATCAATTGCTCTTCGTTAGTCTCGCTAAAACTCGAGAACGGCTGAACCGATTCGGCTATTTTTGGTCTTGAAATGTTCGTGGAAGACCAGGGAATGTTTAAACGGTTCATCACAAACTGTTGCTATGCTCAACGAAGTGGACACGGGTAGTAAGTAGTACTGGTATATCTTGAATATGCCCAATTTTAAAATTTTTATTTTAACCACCGTTCATCTAATTGAAATGGGTCAAACACATACCCGTTAGTGGATCAAGTTTCTCAATCTCGTAATATTCGATCGGAGCTCCACCATCGTCTTCGGGTTTCTGCCAGGTGAGAGTGCACGCGTTCTTCGTCACGTCAGACACCTCCAAAGGACCTTTAGGCTTAGATGGTTTGCCTGTTACAAAAAAATATAGTTTACCAACTTACAATATTTTTTACTTTTACGTAAATCGAAGGCAGTGCTGAAATCACATCAAGCAGATATTATCTCCTTTAGGTATACAGAGTATAAAAAACCAGTTACAATATCTTTGGCATAATTATTATGATTATACTACATCACACACATCCTGCTTCTCCTGCTAGCAGATGAGTGAGTGTACGCATAGGCATGCGTTTGATGCACCTCCCACCTTCCCACACTGCTTATGCGTACACTCGCAAGCAAAAACGTGAAAACCTATTGGTGTTTTCTACCATCACCTCACTCATCTGCTAGCAGGTTGTGGTTATATTTACGCGGGATATTGCTAGATTTAATATACAGGGTGTAAAAAAGAGCAGTCACTATAACTTCGTGGGGTAATAACCAGGCAAGAGATATATCCTTTGGTACTAGTCATTTGCTTTTAATCCACTATTAAAAAAATTTAAAATTTTCAATAGGCAATGTACAATGTGCACAACACAGCGATCAGCTGATTACGCTGAGAGGTCAATAGAGGTAAAAATAATAAAATTACGTACTAGGGCAAAAATTATAAAATTTAATAATTTAATGCATAACGTTGTTCCAAACAGTTCAGCCTTGCGACTAAAAATAAGAAATTGCAAAAAAAAAAATTGAAAAATAAATAGTGAAAAAAATTCATTTCTAGAATGAGAAAAGGTCCTTTAATCATATCCCAAAGTTATAGTGACTGCTCTTTTTACACCCTGTATTTAAATTTTATGCTATGGATTTCCGCAAAGTAACGCCTGATTCTATTAACGATATTTATGAATTTATGCTTACCAATAACAACAATTTCAACATCAGCCTCGTCTTCACCAACTTCGTTCTTGGCCTTGATGGTGTATTTGCCGCTGTTGGCGCGCTTCGTCTTCGTCATCAGGAACTTGGTGTTGTAGTCGATATTGATGATCTCCAGGTTGTCCTTATTCTGCAGCTCCTCGCCCTTGAAGTGCCAGGTGACAGTCGCTGGAGGTTCGCCGAAGATCTTGACGTCAAGGGATACGGGTAGACCCGCCTTGACTGTGATTTGGTTCAGGTTCGTGCGGTCGATTCTTGGTTTCACTGTAAAAATTAATTCAGTTGTTACATTATGTGTACTTGATAAAATTGATTTGGTTACTATATTATCCTCTTGATTTGTATAAAAAGGTACGATTGTAGGTAGGGCTGAGCCGCTGGTAGTTTTTTTTAATATGCAGTAAGTACCTTTGTTAAATAAATAAGATTGTTGGAAAAGCACAAATTGTCATTTCACTTCTCCTAAGGTAACACTGGATTATTTATATCTCTCAATATTTTTGAGGTCAATACGTCTTTAAAATTGCTTCCATAGGTTAAAATCGGGAGATATTTTAGTGTTGTAGGTACACATCCATAGTCCCTATCAAATTCATTCAATTTTAATTACACCACAAGTTAAAGAAATGATATATTACGCTATGTTGTACGGCCGTATTCGTGAACACAACAAAAATTTGTACCTGCATAATATGTACAGACGTTTAGCCACATTTTTTTAACTTTGTCAAAATTATAGTAGCTATATACCTATATATGTACATCTCTCTAAATAATCTTCAAGAATTTGAATACTTACAGAACCGTGGCTTAGCAGTATGCCAGTTGGTGTTTTCGGATGGCTCCGATTGTCCAGCCTTGTTGACCGCACGCACTCTGAACTGGTATTGGTTGCCTTCTTCCAGTTTCGGTACTGTGCCCTGGCAGATATTGCCTTGGATTTCGATAGCCTGAAATAGCACACAGAAGTTAGATGTTTTGTTTAAAATGTTATAATTGAGGTGCTAGCTGATTTGCGTGAAGTAAAAAATTTTATCTTAAAAACTTTGTTCAAAATTAACAATAATAAAAGCGGCTAACATATAACTAACATGATATGCATAGTAATTTTATATTACTTTAGACATTTAGAATTTTCAAATGAAATAATTTTGCGTGAGGCATGTATATTTGATCTTAAAAAACTTAGTCCAAAGACATAATAAAAACGGCTAAAACAGACCTATAGTATACGTCGCAGTCATCTGATTGAATCTGCTTATTTAATTGAATAACTAGCGCTGTTATATTATTATAATGGCGTCAAACAGCTCGTCCAGAATATAGCAATGTGTTGATATATTTTTGATTAATTTACTTTAATGTGCGTTATAATAGTACACATTCAGAAATGTTGAAGTTTAAAAATAAAATATTACTTAGACTCAATAAAAGCGACTAGTCGACTACATTCGACCTAGTGCATACGCAATGAAAAGTAATTTGTTTTTTACTTTTATTCAGAATATTGCAGATGAAATAATTTTGCATAAGTACAAAAATACTTGCAACAATAACATGATAAGGCAAAACTGTGCAAAATTGTGTTTGTGATTTGCTGAATAATTTTCACTACTGTGCTTTAATTCAATAAATTGCCTCCAAGCTCTACTTTTACCTTTACATCATAAATGTAGAGAAAGGAGAAACCCTGGAACAGATAGCTGACATCACCCACTATTCAAAACAAGTGGGATTTTTAGTCTTTATTTAAATATTTGGTAACGAATTACTTAATAAGATATTGATTTTAACCGACTTCCAAAAAAAGAAGGAGGTTCTCAATTCGGCCGGTTTTTTGTGACATTTATTTTATCATCTATTTTTCTTTTTAACCAGCAAACGAGGACTCATATTTTTATTTTCACTATATTATGAGCGTTTACGTTAACTAAAACAGCAATGTTTTTACTTGTATGTCGATTAGTCAAGTGACTTTTAATACGTAAGGAGAAAAATTATAAAGCTTATACCTACGTATAGCATGTAAATATATTTTTGTAATATTAATGAGTGATAATACTTTTGGGTGTGTATGGATCCCGTATAGAGTTTACTGTGAAAGTACCAGCTCTTAAAGTGGTACATTTTTTTACTTATTGAATGGACAATTTATGATGTTGGGGCATTTATCTTAAGAGAAAATCAAAACTTACTTTTGGTTCTATCATCGCTGGTACTTTCACAATATACGCTACATAGGATACACAGTACACACCCTAAAGTATTATCATTTATTTTACACCTTGTATAGCGTCTATGTTTTTCTATTATTGAAAAATCTATACATATAATAAATCTGTAGAGGAGTCGTGTCTGTACATTGAAGATATTTGAAAAAAAATATGATAGGGGACCTTTATTTACGCAATAGTACCCAAAACTATGATTTTTGAAATTTTTGTCTGTTTGTCTGTTTGTCTGTTTGTCTGTTTGTCTGTTTGTCTGTGGGTTTGTGCACGCTAATCTCAGAAACGGCTTATCCGATTAAGATGTACTTTTCACTAATATATTGCGGCAAGCTTCACTTAACATTTAGTGTTTGTTTTATGTAAATCGGTTCATAAATAAAAAAGTTATGACCATTTTAAAAGATCATGTCGTTTTTGCTGGACATTTGTAGGAAGCGCGCGGCGGGCCCGATAAGCCGCGCGCCGCCGCGCCGCGCCGCTTCAAATTGTATTCGCAGCAAACGCACCGGGGCCGCGGGGGTGACTTTTATTTGTTAGTTTTAGGCTTGCTAGGTAGGGACAATCTAAGATTTTTTTTCTTGAGTTTATTACGAAAGTTATTTGTATAAAATCAGTTAGTACTTTTACTGTAAAGTCCTTTGTGATAAGTAGGTACTGTATACATATTTGTTAGCGTAGGTTAGTAATAAGTAAATAAATAAAAACCGGCCAAGTGCGAGTTGGACTTGCGCACCGAGAGCTCCATACAAACCTGATTGACATGGAATTTTGATTTGGTTACAGCTTGAATATATTAGAGACCTAAGTATTTGTTATAAGTTTCAATTATACACATTCATGACAAACGGTACTAAGTTTTAAAAAATCAAAATATTTTTACTATCTATATAATGTTACTAAAAACGTATGGTTTTAGACGTTGCTTGGTTTCAAATTTTATGATTTTGAGTTCACGGGAAGTACCCTTTAGGTTTTGATTCCCTTACGAGTGTCGAAAATGACGAAATTTAGCGACAAACCTAAGCAACTGCTTTTGGTTGCATTGGCTAAGAGGTCAGATTTTTTCACTGCTTCAAGGAACAGTAGGTATCCTGAGTATTTTATATAATTTTCATCTTGATACCTACACGCGTTTCTGAGTAAAAGGGTCTTGACAGACAGACGGACATGGAAATGATCTTATAATATGTGTTTCGTTTTTTCCTTTTGAGGTACGGAATTTTAAAAACAGTTTTAAGATTTTCATAAATATATTGCTCTTTATTTTGTTTTTTCTATTTTATAATATATACATACGTTAAAAAACATCTTGATAGTTACTAAACTGTGTTACAGGGGAAACTGTTGATACAACTCGATTCCAATCGAGATACCTTTTGAAATTCTAGCCTTTTGCGGCCTGTCCTGGATCTGTGTTAACAGATTATTATGGGTTTTTTTGCCAAATATCATAATATTGATAGAGTATTCTCATATACAAATCTATCTTACAAGCGATAGCGCGATGCAGAGCAGACCATAATAGCGACATCTATACGCCAAATGCCGTACTTTTAATACAATTATAGCAAAGTTGAGTAGGTACCTACATTTATACAATACGTTATCCGAGAGTTAAACTCAGCGTGCATCATTAGCAATGTATAATATTATTTTGCATTGTATATTATAGTTCTCATTCCGTCCGTTAAAATTCATACTACAGCCTACTATTACTGTACATTTTATAGTCTTCTTTGTCCAAATTATGTACCTATTCGATAACTGCATAATACATAGAATTTTGATTAACATAAGTATTGTGTTTACAGTTAAACTAAAAAAGTTATGTCAATATAAGTTAGATTTATGTTTTTCTTGATATTTTTATTTCTTAGTTTTTATTATGGACCGAATGGTTTTTATGTTAGGTACAACTTAGGTTTGTTTTCTTTCTTTTGGTACTTTCTATATTTTGCTACTTTTCTGTATAAAATCAGTACTTTAACAGTGAAGTGATTTATAATCAGTACCTACATGTTTGGTTATTAATAAATAAAAAACCGGGCAAGTGCAAGTCGGACTTACGCACCTAAAGGCTAAAATACCGCAAAATTTTGCGGCGCGCTGTCAAAATATTATAACACTGCCCTAAATTACTTTTCCACGCGTACGGAGTCGCGGGCACAGCTAGTAATATAATAATATTCATTTATTTCTCCTCGCAATGTTTACTTAAAAGCTAGTGTACAAAAAAAATATACATGTTTATTGGCGTTTCAAATATCGTGAAGTCATAATAAAATTACATAACTCACTTTAACAAACTCTCCCCTATCGCGGTCCATGTATTCAATGACGTATCCAGTGATGGGGGCCCCGTTGTCCCTGATGGGGGGTTCCCAGCGCAGTTTGACCGACTTCTCGTCGTAGTCCACGATGTCGGGGAGACCAGGCGGCGCTGGTACGTCGTACGGGTTCTTGGCCAGTATGCCGTGGTCGGTGTCCAGTGGCTCCGACTCTCCCTCCTCGTTCAGAGCCTTCACGCGGAACTGGTAAGTGTGACCAGCTTCAAGACCTGTGGGAACAATCGATAGTTTTCATTAAATTGATATTTTCAAATGATCGAGTCAATTAATCTTCTTCTCATACACATAAAAATGAATTGCTGTTCGTTAGTCTCGCTAAAACTCGAGAACGGCTGAACCAATTCGGCCATTTTTCGTCTTGAAATATTCGCGGCAGTCCAGGGAAGGTTTAAACGGTTTGTATGTCCAACGAAGTGGGTTTTATTATTTATATTTTCTTATAAGTATACTTAATGGTCAATCTATACAGATTTTATTTTTAGTACCAATTTAACTACTTAACTCATATAAAAATTATTTGGTTTATAAATTTTTATGTATCGATAAAAATGATTTTTTTATAATGTAATTGTGTTGATCCATATCTGATTCTTTAAGATTAACTTAAAGAATCAGATATGGATCAACACAACTACATTTCAGCATAAATTGTCAATTTTAAATCATTGTTTACCGTCAATTAAGCTTACTTATTTCAGAAAATAAAACTGAGTTCTAGAATGTATTTCAAGGTGCTCTACTCCTCAGTCCACCCACCTGTAACGGTAGCTTCTGTGACATCTGGGTCGATGGTACCAGCCGGCACCCATTTGCCGCTGATGGTGTCCATCTTCTCAACCAGATATGCGCTGAGTGGCAGACCGCCGGTGTGTTTAGGCTTCCTCCACGCGAGTTTCACGTGGTCTGCGTGCACGTCGGACACTTCAAGCGGACCTTCTGGTTTGCCTGGCTTGTCTGTAGAAGAGATCATAGTGATTTTATGATTAATCCATCTAATGGTTAGCAGTTGCCGTAACGATAGTAAACCGACACGACTGGCGATAGAACAGGCGCAGGACCGACTTTTTACATGCCCATCCGACGCATGGATCATCTTTCTTGTAAGACAATCAAGTGTTCAGCCTGCATTGTCCTAACCAAACTTGAAAACAATATTTATGAACAACAAGTCATCCAATAACGAATTAATTATCCTAAGTTTCTCAGTGCCGTTTTACTGAAAGATCAAAAAATTACTTCATAAGTTCCAGTAACTTACCGAGTACAGTGATTTCTACTGTGGCCTCGTCAACGCCCGAATCATTCTCGGCCTTGAGAGTGTAAACACCGGAGTTCTTCCACGATGACTCGAAGATCTGAAGCTTGGTGTTGTAGTCTTCGTTCTCCAACTTGACCCCGGGGCCGTTTTCAACGACCTGTTGAGTTTTGATTGTTCGTTTAATATTTTGTGATACTATTTTAATATACAACAAATAAGTAAAATAGATAAGATGAATTTTACTTATTTATATTTACTTAATTTTAACAACTTATGCTTTATCATGTTGGCATATCGGTTTTTTTTTTTTTTCTTTATTTAAAGGCTATTCATAGTAAATTCAAATTTTAAAGGCATATCGGTTATTTAACGATAAATAAAGTTTTTAAAAATCAATGACGGATATTTTAGGCAAAATTAAAACAATTGGACCCTTCAAGGTGCTGCAGTTATGAGGCAGAAGCCTCATAGAAATTGATGATTCAAAGGGTAAGCAAAGACTATCTAATTCACATCAATCAGCAGTAAGGTCAATGACCTTACGAGCTCAATGTACACAATTTTTTTTGGCATAATATACTCAAAATATCCGCAACTTGACGACCTCCGTAGCGCAGTGGTTCAGCGCGTTGGTGCTCGACCGAGAGGTTGCGGGTTCGAATCCCGCCGATGGGAGCAAAAAGTTTTCAATGTTCTGGGTCATGTGTATTAAATTTATGGATTAACATAATAAAAATCTTAAATATGTGTATAGTATAAAAGTATTAAATATATACATTTTACCTTCCAATAAAATGTGTATTATGTTCCTTAACGTCCAAAGTCCTTTATGAGAGTACATCGCTTGCTACCGATTACAGCCCATAGATGTCGTACCGTTACCGCTCCCAGCGCCACCTTCCGTTAAATCTGTGAACTAAGTGAAAGCCACAAGCCGCCATCTTTGATATATCAGATCATTGTAAGTGTCTCATAATGATGAGGGTGGACACCAGGAAGCCCTTACTAGGACTTTGGACGTTAAGGAACATAATACACATTTTATTGGAAGGTAAAATGTATATATTATGGTTCCGTTTGACGTCCAAAGTCCTTTATGAGAGACGTGTTTGTTATCTTCTGGTGGCTTGTGAATAATGCAACAATGTGATAAAGTTTTAAAGTAATAAAAGAATCACAATAACACCTATCAAGTAGTACTGTGTGTCAAGAGACTGGTCGAGTATTTAATTCTTTATTTAAGAATATATTTTGGTTCACGTAATCCGACATCACAATAATTACTGCTGATGTAAGTTTCCAGGCGTAGCGTAAAAATATATATATATATATATATATTTATAACATAATACGTATTTTGAGAGGAAAACTGGCGTTCACCAAGATACAAATATGGCACCTCCAGTGTGGATTAGTTTATATTCCAAGTAACTGGGGTATCACATAATTTTAGCACCATCGATTCCGCTACTAGTAAGGGTTGAATGCAATTAACGTCTTGCAAAGTTAAAAAGTTAGTTAATATTCGATGCCATCGTGTGACACTTTTGGTTCTATTAATAAAATATATTACCTGGATGGTACAAGTACTATACGCTATGTACTAGTGTAATAGACCATCTCTGCAAATCTAGACTTATTCCTGAGAATTAAAGATAAATATTACCGACTATGTCGCCTTTGATCCTTTCCAGGAATGTGGAAATCGTCGCAAAGATCTTGCTAGGTGACCGACCGGCAATTAGGGAATAGATGTCCATAAGCTGCATCACGTCTTCAGTGTCTTGCGATTAGTGTTCCATACACATTTACTGAAGCTGTAGCGTGCCAGCGTTAGGCAAGCAACCTTCCCGATTGGGGTGATGAAGGTTGCAAAGTTGATAAACCCTATGAGGCGAGACCTGCATGAGGGACCAACCGCCAGCTGCACAGGAAACTCCATAAACTCTAACACATATACAGTATCTATTTTTTCAATAAAACTTTATTAAAGTGTCATGGTGAATGTCCCGAGCTTTATGTAGCCTTTGAAACTGTAATGTGCGAGCTTTCGACCCTTAAGTCTAGGACTGATTTTGACCCAAAGTCGACTACAGACAAGAGACCCTGAGTTCTAGTACGTCTGCAATATCTTGGTTTTCAATAAATACAACATATTTGGATGTGCGTCTGTATCTGCGTTATAAAACTTTTGTCTTCGTATCATCGACAGGAACCTCGTCTTAGAATGTATGCCATTATAAAGCTCATGAATGTATACCATCAATAGAAACTTTATATTAGGATGTGTGCCATCCTAATTATAAACATCTTGTTTGCGTATCATCAATCCCTGTATTAGTATTAGAACGTGTGCTATTATAAACATATTTTATTTGTGTATCATCAATCCTTGTATTTGAATATGTGCTATTATAAACATCTCCACTTTATATCATCAACAGGATATTTGTATTAGAATGTATCTATGCCATTATAAGCCTCTTGAATTTATATAATTGATAGGAAATTTGTATAAGGTGTATGCCTGCTCTTGACTTTATATCATCGTTAAGAAATCTGTATTATGATGTGTGCCATTATAAAACTCTAGACTTTGTATATTGGACATAGGTAAAGCACGCGTCGACAATGACTCGACGGCCAAAGTGGATATAATATTAATATTATACTCTGTAAAGCTGAATCCGTTTGTGCGACAAACAGACCACTGCCCCAACTTTCATAGGACCTGGTATACGTAAAGTAAATAGGCGCAAATGTTTGGCGTTTCAGCCAACAGCAATCCTGCTATACCCGGAGGTAAATAGTTTCGACACTGATATTATAGTCCCAAGAGGAGTAAGACCTGCTTGAACAATCAGCTATTAGTCAATGTATTGTAATGAACTTGTACTGTCCTTATTGACTTTCGACAGGGAATTTGTATAGGTTTTGTGTCCCTTAAATATTACTCTTGCAGTGTAAGTGCGCGGTTATACGACCTGTCCCAGCGGGATGAAGGTTAGGAAGCTAATTTTTTAGTTTCGAAGCTGATATTATGCCCCAAAATCCCAAGAGGTAGAAGACCTGCTTGAACTGTCAGCTTTTAGTCAACATATTGTAATGAATTTGTACTGTACTTATTGACTTTCGACAGGGAATTTGTATAGGTTTTGTGTCCCTTAAATATTACTCTTGCAGTGAGATTGTCAGCTGTTAGTCAATGTATTGTAATAACCCTTCTGTACTTACTGACTTTTTGAACAGGGAATTTGTATAGCGTATTGTATACCATAAATATTGACTTTGCAGTTTGACTGCGAGGTGATACGACCTTTCCCCGCGCGGGAGATTTAGGTTAAGATGCTAATATATAGCCTGAACTACTGCAGTTGGTATTATGTAATAGCCAACAATTATTTATAAATTTTAATGTCCTCGGTAAGCTGACATTTATAGTTCAAAACCAGCCAAAGTTTAGAACCTTTAGAATTGTTGAAGCCTGATTCTTGGTTCGATGTACTGTACTAGAAGGCCATGTATTTCATCATCTCGATCGATATTTATATAGCAAGCATACCAACAGTCTGTGTTATTATTAAATGGTAATAGTATTTTAGCCACAACTACAAAATGAACGAGATTTGCAAATCTAATGACTTTGATTAATATCGCGAGGGCGTCGACTGTACAATGGATTTCTACCACTTTATTGATAATATTCGTGATGGCGTCAACTGTACATAGTTTAAATTCATAACAATACCTCTTTTTAAAAAATGATAATTTATGTGAGGTTACCGACTTACATTACATTTTATTCGATCACTTGTCTCAGTTTGAAATCATTCTATTAAAGTCATATTAAAATGAGTAAAGTTTCGATCTCTTATATATTATGTGGTCATATTATATAATATATTATATCCCCCCCCCCCCCTTCTTTTTTAAGGAGTGAGGATGCCTCGCAATGTCATGGCTCGCCAGTTTAATTATAATGATGGTTCCAGAGAACTTGTGTGTTCGTAACCTGAATGTATGTTATCCAGTCCGCCTACTTTTTATCTTGGCTTGTCAAGCATTAGATATCTGAGTCTGCATAAACATGAATTTTCTAAGCTATATTATATAGGCTTAGGGTATGTTTATTAAAAATATTTTCAAGCGTCTACTGTTAGAACCGAACAGTCAAGACGTTTAACGTACCTATAGAAGGTCTGGAAAAGTTGTAGGTACTTCCAGTGCAAACATCGATCTATTTCGTTCAGAAATGCTATGAGTGAAAACATCGATCTATTTGGATCGGATAAATGTTATGAGTGTAAACACAGATCTATTTGGATCAGAAATGTTATGAGTGTAAACATCGATCTATTTTGATCACAAATGTTACAAGTGTAAACATCGATCTTTTTCGTTCAGAAATGTTATGAGTGAAAACATCGATCTATTTGAATCGGAAATGTTATGAGTGTAAACATCGATCTATTTGGATCAGAAATGTTATCAGTGTAAACATCGATCTATTTTTATCAGAAATGTTATGAATGTAAACATCGATCTATTTTGATCACAAATGTTACAAGTGTAAACATCGATCTATTTCGTTCAGAAATGTTATGAGTGAAAACATCGATCTATTTGAATCGGAAATGTTATGAGTGTAAACATCGATCTATTTGGATCAGAAATGTTATCAGTGTAAACATCGATCTATTTTGATCAGAAATGTTATGACTGTAAACATCGATCTATTTTGATCACAAATGTTACAAGTGCAAACATCGATATATTTCGATCAGAAATGTTATAAGTATAATGTATTTTAAACTAAATATCTGCAGAACTGTACGTACTGGCTCAATTAGCAATAGAAAAGAGCTGAACAACTTCGCAAAAAATATTTTACTACCCTCCGCGAAGTAAACGTAAATGATGTAACGGATGGAAAATTCGATTTAGTAATGAAATATTTGTATTAATACATTTACATAGCCATTTGAAATGTAAAAGACAGCGGTTTATTGTATGAATACGTTTACATTTTAGGTAATACGTCTCCGTTCCAAAAATGGCGGTAGTCGTAAAAGTTTAAAAATAGCATGTTTGTTAATTAATTACTTTTATACTATTCGCATATCACGCTATGATAAACAGGTCACCGAATTAGGCACGATCTCAAGAAGTAGATCATAAGTACCTGCCGCATAATCGTGAAAAATTATCATGTCACTCACCAAATGCGGCTGCAAACCTTTGCTTCGATCCTAATTTCAAACTGCGAAGAGATTTTCTGCTCCATCTTCTAAAGTAACCGCCAATAACGAGTTCAAAACGACGAACTTTTCACCGCAATATCCCGATCGCGTGATTTACGTCTACCCGATACGCGGTAAAAAACTGTATAATGAACTCTATTGACGATCAGTAACGGTTTTACGACTTTATAAAACTCAAAAATTTGTTTTAAATAGATTTTAAAATTAAAAGTTAAGTTAAATTTATAACTTAAATAAGTAAGTTTTTAGCGACTGCATGGTTGCAAAAACGACGCAACAATGATCTGATATATCAAAGATGGCGGCTTGTGGCTTTCACTTAGTTCACAGATTTAACGGAAGGTGGCGCTGGGAGCGGTAACGGTACGACATCTATGGGCTGTAATCGGTAGCAAGCGATGTACTCTCATAAAGGACTTTGGACGTCAAACGGAACCATAATATATATTTCCGTTGTCTGGTGTACCTGTAACACAAGTTCTTCGGATACTTAGCACAGGACCAGATTGACGTGGTGTGAAGCGTGTATAGATATTATTATAATTTTATTAATGGATTTGAACCGTATACCTACTTATTTTATTTTTTAAAATCATTAGTTAAAATTTGTCTTTTAAACTACGATCAAGAACGGTTCCACTATTTACCTTGTTGGCGAAGGTCCAGGTCTTGGTCGGTGGGGGTTCACCCTTGATGTCGACGTCCAGCTTGATGGTAGCGCCCGCGCGGACACGTACTGCCACCATCTTGTCGCGGTTGATCAATGGTTTCACTGGAAGATAATAAAAAATGGTTAAATGTGCGTTAACATGAACGTCAACTCTAAGATTAAAACTAATTTGGAGTAAAAAATCCCATCAAAAACATAACTTGTAAAAAGTGTCAAGTCTCGCTACTTACTTTTTCTACGGTGAAAAGTTGTGAGATACATGTTATGCTAAGTAGGGGTTAGTCGGTCGGTCTAACAATATCTTATAGTGATCATAATCAATATTATGAATAATATTTTATGTTTTAAATAAATAAGTAGATTGACTTGGCAATCGCATAAAAACGACATAATATATAAATCACAAGTGATACATATTAAATCAGATCGTTTAGTGCGATTGCCAAGTACTACTATTTAACCGACAACAAAGTTATAGGGGGTTAAAACTGGCCTAAACTGCTTCGAGAAAAGGATGGTAGGGCCGTGCTCAACTTGGCAGATAGGTACATCACGAAATATTACAATGTGATATTTACAGAAGCTAAACCGTATTCGTATTAAATTATTTACGTTGGTCGCTTGAAGCATTTCATTTATATTATAATGCTCCTTTACGCCATACATTTCATTTCATCAATAAATGTTTTTGGAAGTATCCTTATAACAGGAAGAAGGTGTGCGCGATATATTAAACTGAAGCTTTATAGCACCAACGTATTGTTACATTTACAGAAAGCCACATTATTGTACTGGGCTGCCTGTATAAAAGCGGACAAAAGCTATAACAATACTTACAGAATCTGGCCTTGGCAATATGTGGCTGCGTGGGTTCTCCCGGCTCACCAGGGCCGGCCTTGTTCACCGCACGCACGCGGAACTGGTACGTGTTGCCCTCCTTCAGGTCTGGCACGCGAGCCTTGCACTCCGGCGTATCAGTAACCAGGGCCTCTTGCCAGTGGCCATATTTCTCCTTCTTCTCAATGATGTAGCCCGTGATCGGAGCACCTCCAGTGCTCTTTGGTGCCTCCCACTTGAGGTCCACACGGTCAACATCCCAATCTTCGATGGTCGGAACGGAAGGCTTGCCAGGAATATCTAGAAAGATAACCCAGAAATTAATGGCATCCTTCGCTCGTTCGAAAAAATCACAATGTGTTTTTGAGCATTACAAATGTGTCTTAAGTAATAAAGAATTCATACATTTTTGATAGTATCAATATAAGAACAATCTTACCGTATGGGTTCTTAGCAATGATGGACGCGTCTGTCTTCAGTGGTTCAGATTCACCCTCGTCGTTGACAGCCTTCACTCTGAACTCGTATTCTTCACCCTCCTGTAGACCCTTCACTTCCATTTCAGTGTCATCAGTCTTGCCGACCGGCACCCATCTGCCAGTAGCCTTGTTGAGTTTTTCGACAACGTAACCAGTAACTGGTTTTCCACCATCGTCTTCTGGTTTCTTCCAGGCGAGTTTGCAGCCGTTCTTAGTGACATCTGTGACCTTGAGCGGACCACCGGGTTTGCCTGGCGCGGAGAGGACTGTGATTTCTACTTCAGCCTCATCTGAGCCGTGCTCGTTGGTTGCTAGGATACGGTAGGTGCCGGTCATAGCGCGTACCGACTCCTTGACGTCCAGTTTCGTGTTGTAGTCGACGTTGATAACGTTCTCTGTGACCTGCGAAGTAAATAGTGTAGACGTACAATCACACTGATATCAGAAAGGCGGATGTAAGTGTTTGTTACTTCTTCAAATGCAAACGGTAGGACCAATTTTAATGAAATTTGGTATGCACAAAAATGACAATCTGGATTAGCATGTAGGCTACTTATCCCAAAAATATACAGTGTACCTATTTACGTTGGCATAAGTTGAAGAAGTAATCTGATAATTTTCCTCTCACGGTCTGAACAAATGTAGGAAATATTTTGAAGTTATCTTGCTTATTTCTGTAGTCTAATAGGACGTACCTCTTTCTCTTCCTTCTTCCACTTCTGGAACCACTGCACCTTGGGTGCTGGTTCACCGCGCACGTTCACGTCGAAGAATATCGGCTTGCCCGCGCGCACCGCCACCGCCTTCAAGTTGGTGCGGTCGATGCGTGGTTTCACTGTAAATAGAGGTATGATAGAAATAAATTCTCTCTATTGAAAAACGTGTGCATCTCGGGATGCCCGACAGCAGTGATAAATTAAATCGGACAGACTGGCACATTAACGCGTTACGTAACGAAGCAGTTACGCAAAAGGACATGGACTTAGTTTCAATTCTCAGAGTTGTATGGAGCGAGATCCGTGGACAAATCAAATAGCTGGCCAACGAAATTGTAATAGCTTTGTTTAGGACATTAAACAGGTTTTTTTTGGCCGGCTATTTGACCTCATGGCCCTAATGATTTGTGTCCTTTAATGACCTTACTCTAATATAGTGAGTATACTTACAAGACTTATGTCTGATCGTGGTCATCTTGGTAGGATCAGACGCGTCGGACGGACCAGCCTTGTTCACGGCGATCACGCGGAACTCGAACTCGCCACCCTCAGGTAGACCCTCCACTTTGCCGGAGGTAGCGTTACCGGGCACCTGAGGTAAAGAGTTTGTCCATTAGTTTTTAGGTAAATAAATATTTTGCTGAAAAATATTCCTTTGGTCGGAAAATATGGGATAAATTTTAAAAATGTGAACACATAAAACTTATTGCTTCTTCGACGGGATTTGAACCCGCGACGCGCTAAAGGCAGAGCCACAGAGGTCGTCAACTTCACTACTACTATTACGGTGTTATGCGTTGCAGCAACAAACCAATATTGCATATCTATATTTATTAGGACTTATAGATGCAACGCATAACACCGCACGCGCTCTAACCCCCACAAAGGTAGAAAGAGACGCACTATCTATGCGTCTCGCACGTACGCTAGATCATGCTATCTCAATCACTGCAAGAAGACAGATATCATTGTTGTCTCTCTCTAACCTCAGCGGCATTCTCCCAGTCTCCGCCTTTCGGTCTCTTCTGAATGATGTACTTCTGTATGGGAGCTCCACCGTCGTTCTTGGGTGGGTCCCACTTGATCTCCGCGCTCTGGTTGTCGTGGTCAGCCACTTCGACGTTGCCGGGCTTGTCTGCTTTGTCTGGAGGGACATAAATAATGTTATCTATGGACGCTTTAATACCACCTTGGTCTCTTGCTGAGTTCTCGAAGTTTTACAAACAGACCAGACAGATAGACCTTATCTGAATTACAACGTGAGACCGATCTACTCCTCGTCGTTTATTACAGTGTCCAGTTGACACAAGTAATGACACTACACCTTGTCTAGAAAGGCGAGCTGTTGCGGTATGCGTTGCATATGTATACTCATACATACGAAAAGCCGACCTCAGTAGGCCAAGCACGAACAATACAGTTCTGTATTAGTTTCACCACTAAGGGCCGATTTTTCAATCGTAAGATAACTTTTATCTAAGGAATAAATATGTGACTTTCGCAGATTTTGTAAGGAACAAATGTCAAAGTCACATGTTTATTCAACAGATAAAAGTTATTTGACGGTTGAAAAATCGGCCCTAAGTAGATAATAAAGTTTCAGAGTGTCTTAACTTTCGATTTGGTCTCAGACTAGAGTAGAGTGTTGAACCGGTTTCAACATGTATTTTAACTTTTTTCCACTTTTTTTTTACATTAATTATTACAATTAATGTAAAAAAAAGTGGAAAAAAGTGCAAGTAGTTTGTTTTACGAATACGTCTACAGAAACCGCACTAATAAAGCGGTAAGACCAATTTCACACCTTTTTCTGGTCTAGATACAGTTTTTTTTATTAATTGTGCAAATAAATAATTATCATCTTACCGAAGGGATTCTTGGCCAATATCGGCTTCTCTGTCTCCAGGGGCTCGGAGTCGCCCTCGTCATTGACGGCGGTGACGCGGAACTTGTACTGGTGGCCCGGCTCCAGCCCGGTCACCTCCATCTCCAGCGGCTTCTTGTCGCCAGCGACTCTGATGACGAAATATTTTTCATGATTGAATATACTGTTGATTCTTGATGGAAATGCATATTCACAATAATAACACACAACTTTTTATTTACACTTCTCCACTTTTATTACGTTTTTATAAGTTTTTACAAAATAACACTACCGGCTTCGATACCCGATGATGATTTAATCGAAACCGGTAGTTTTATTATTGTATGGGCAAATTTATGATGTTAGCGCATTTTGAGTAAGTCTTTCAGCGCTGGTACTTTCATAGTAATACTCTACATAGGAAGCACATGCACACTCCAAAGTATTATCACTCATTTATTTTACACCTGTATAAAAGACTCAGATTATAAAGCAACTCACATAGTGCATCCAATATTTTCGTTCTTGATTTTATACTCCTTTGAAATTGCTTAAAGGAGTACAAAATCAAGAAAGAATAATAGAAAAAAAAATTATGACAACAATACACTGAGAACATATAAATCAGAAATACAAAATCCACGGTCTTAATATCTTTCGGGAATTATTGTCTTTCATTGAGTGTACAACTTTTGGCTGTATGTTATTTTATAATCTGAAGAAAAACTATGGGATGGGATGCAGATCTACCATAAACTTTAGACTCAAATTGTCTTAATTAGGTATAATTATACCAATATATAGTATTGCTTAGGAATGTTACTATGATAGATAAGATACCACATTATTATGTTCGTTGAGAA
This sequence comes from Celastrina argiolus, assembly GCA_905187575.2. NCBI lineage: Eukaryota > Metazoa > Arthropoda > Insecta > Lepidoptera > Lycaenidae > Celastrina > Celastrina argiolus. Next base: position 9,641,818 of record LR994597.1, read on the forward strand.
ATTCGCATTTTTTTTTAATAAATAACACAATTCACCAACCTGCCAACCCTGACCCATTTGCCAGTTGCCAGATCCATCTTCTCCAGCTCATACTCCTTGATGGGGCTACCGCCGTCATCTTCCGGTTTCTCCCATTTGACTTTGCAGCCTTCAGCGTGGATGTCGCTAACTTCCAACGGTCCTAGTAACAGAAAATAGGTACAAAATACGTAAATTACCCTATAGGTACTTTTATACTAAACCCATTTCAAAGATTTTTATTATAATCATTATTACACAAATTTGTTACACATTCATGACGCAGGAACATAGAATACTTTTTGTTCCCTCGACGGGATTCGAACCCGCGACCTCCAGCTTGAGCACTGACGGGCTCAACCACTACGCTACAGAGGTCGCCAAATATAAACGACATTTAAGATAATAACACAAATACTAATCAATTTTCCTCATAAACGCTGCAGCCCATTTCCGAATATTATCAAAAAAAAAAAAAGTTTTATTCCCCCTGTCGCCTTTTATGACACCCACGGGGAAGATGGTTCATGGACAGGTGCTATTCATCCGGAATACGGATAGATACGTAATAATATTATCTATAAACCGAACGTAGTGCTGTGGCGGTACTACTGGCGCCACAAGTTTTTTAAGTCCGGCGCCATATTATATATACGACATCTGAAAACTAGTAGGGCTTCGGGCTGACCGAACATACCACCTCGCTCGGTCGGAGATCTCACTTTGGGGCTTCCACTCGTACTCCCACAGTGCAAAGGACCTCACTCTGGAGGAACAGCCAAGGAGTCAGTTACAAACATACAAGTGAAGCTAACATGAAGCGTGTAAAAATAACTACACAGTGTCCGTCCAACTGCCTTGCGGCGCGCTGGGCAATCCGCCGAACGTATATCCGTAAATAATATGTATAAATAAATAGAACTACACAGTGTCCAAATTCCAATACAGTGGTTCGGCACATTGGTGCTCGACCGTGTTGCGGGTTCGAGTCCCGCCGAGGGAACAAAAAGTTTTCAGTGTTCCCGGGTCATGGATGTGTATTAATATAACAAAAATTTTAAATATGTGTATAGTATAAAAGTATATAATATATCTCCGTTGTCTGGTACCTGTAACACAAGTTCTTCGGATACTTAGCACAGGGCCAGGGCCCTAATTCTCAGGCCTCGAACTTAGTTTTTACTATCGGTCTGTCCCGCTCATGCAAACGAGATTTACCGCGCGTGCGAGCGGGATATACTAATATTCGGAACTATGTTCGAGGCCTGAGAATCGCCGCCCAGATTGACGTGGTGTGAAGCGTCTATAGATATTATTATGAATTACCTTGCGGTGCGCTGGGTTTTCCCAGGACTGTCAGCTCCACTGTCTCCTCGTCGAACCCGTTGCAGTTCTCCGCGCGCAGCGTGTACTTGCCGGTGTCGCGCCGCACCGCATTCGTGATCGTGAAGTCTGTGTGGTACGGAACATTCTCGATCTTGATCCGCTCCGTGTTCACCAGCTTGATGTTCTCCCGCCACGACCTGACGAAGGAGATAAGTGAGATTGGAGAACAAAATGGCATCTTAAAATTTACGCGATTGCTCAAATCTATATTTGGCGTAGGGCAAAGTTACCACTGACTCGGAGCGGGGCGCGCTCCGCGTCAGTGAGAGGAGCTTAGCGGTGATTTCAAAAGCCTACACTTGAATCTAATTGTGTTGACATTCTATTATTATCTACTTTGTTACATTGGAATTAAATTTAAATTAACAATTCTCTAATCTTTTTTCTGTCTTTGTATTGATATCTAGAGTCTAGACTTAATCGAATTTAATTCTACTACCTGCTATAATAATTTTAATAGTTTGTGTAGATGGATAGCTTGTTACTAAAAAAAAAGATTAAAAATCTAAAACCCGACTTCGCAAAAAGTGGGTCTAAAAAGGCTGAAACAAGAAAATAATGCAATTTGAAATTCAGAAATTTGAGGTACAAAAATGGTCAAGGTGTGGTCGCACCCACTATTAGCATCGAACCTTGCAACGGCAGACAAATATATAAAAAAAAAGAATTTGAAAGAGCATATTAAAATTATAATTTTAATATGCTCTTTCAAATTCTTTTTTTTTTACCCTTGAAATCAGTGTGAATTGATACTTAGATTTTATTAGCGGGTACGACCACGGCTCTACCTTGACCATTTTTGTACCTATTTCATTTCTGAATTTCAAATTGAATTATTTTCTTGTTTCAGCCTTTTTAGACCCATTTTTTGCGAAGTCGGGTTTTAGATTTTTAATCTTTTTTTATTTCTGGTTTTCTAGTTCTAGTCTGTGAGATTACAATGAATATGAGCATTGAGCAATAAGCTCAATAATACTGAACTATTGATGGCAGACCCAAATAATAGATTATAATAATTATAATCGATTGTTTGGGTCGGCCGCCCCCACAATTGCAATAATTATTATTGTTTTAAGAGCATTTTGAAAGGGACGGCGCGTACGCAGTCCCCACTACCAAAAATTACGCGTCCGAGTTATCCGCATTAGGGATAATCGCAGAGGTCAACCCGACCGCAGTGCAATGGAAGGGCCTCGCTCTGGGGGAACCGCCTTATTGATCACGGTGTCCCCTACGCCAGGTAAGTATGAATATAATTTGGCAACTCGAGGTAGTCATTGTTTCTGCCGCGTTTTCGATAGCGCGATGTAGAAATCAGCCATTAAGTGAGAGTGACATCTGGCGGACATATTGCGTACAAAGACGGACACAACACAGCACCCCAGTTTCAATATTCACCGCATAGATGGCGATATGAACACATATGTAACAAAGATGGCGCTACAAATGCAAAGTTGCTATTGTAGCTGAATATATATTTGCGGTTTGATTTTATTACAATTTATAAGCTTTCACAAAATAAAATAGTTAAGTGCAACAATCCTCGGAACCCGAAATTGTGAAAAAAATACTAATTCAAGTGAGAATTTCGTTAAAAAAGTTTTTTTTAATTTCCGCAGCTCTGACAGGCAGGAGTTGCGATCTTGTACAAATTTTCTCCTAGATATCCCTATTAATCACACTAAATATTATAACTCTTCCTTTTCTGTTCAATCTGTCCTTCTTTGAAACTCCCTTCTAACTTGTATAAAACAGGCTAAGACTAAATTCTTTTAAATCTCTGCTAAAAAAGCACTACCTTAGTAGGTATGTGTCCAGTGTAAATTTGTATTATGCATTTCTAGTATTAATTAGTAAAATATTTTATTTTATTGTATTGTATTATATTATTATCTAGATATACTTTCAGCACAATACCTGAAATTATCTTAGTATTTATATATATAATTTTTATTGAATGATTTGATCCTTTTTTCAAAGGTTGTCTGGAATAAATTGCTATTGTAGTAATAAGGCCGCCTTTGTGTACTATCGTGTTTTTTATGTGTTGTTTATTTTTGTATGTGTGTGTGTGTAAATTCTGATTGTGCACAATAAAGTATATTTTAATTGTTTTCTTTTTTTTCCAAAACTATTGCGGTCGGAGCGTGATATACATTAACCATAGTCTACATACCATGTGCATTCCGGGGTGGGTTCGCCGCTGACGTCGACTGACCACTTGTGAGTGCGTCCCGCCTTTATGATCACCGACTTGAGGGTAGACCTCTCGATGCGTGGCTTCACTGCAACAAAACATGAACATTTACCACTCAATCTATTGCTGGCTGCGTTAAAATCTGTTGATTACTTTAAAAGATTTAGGGCGTGTTTCATCAAGCAATGTTAAAGTTAACGCTAAAAATACCATTCCTTCTCATTCATTGACAGGAAATACGAGAGGGACAACACGATATTTAACGAAGGATTAACTTTTTGGGATGGTGAAATTAGCACTTAAGTTCTCTATCATTTTAATTCATTAAGTAGTTTAAAAGATCTAAGTAGTCAGATAGTGGAAGTATTCGTTTTTTTATGTAGGTAGGTAAGTATGTACCTATTATGTACCTAAATAAAATCTTAAGTTAAAGATTTATCACTTTCTTGAGTAGGTTTGTAGGTTCGGTTAAATAATCAATTACAATTAACGCTACCGCTTTTAGGCCGCGTTTCACCAAGCATTGTTAAAGTTAATCCTTCGTTAAATATCATCCCTCTCGTATTTCCTGTAAATGAATGAAAGGCATGGTATTTTAACATGTCGTTAATTTTAACATTGCTTGGTGAAACACGCTCTTAATATTTAAAGAGTAAGATTTAATATATAATTAAGTTTCAATTATAAACATCAAAATTTTCTACGTTTCTTCATTAGCATGAGCTTTGGAACAGCGCCCCTAGCGGAAATATCTGGTACTGAATTTGCTTTAATTAAATGTTTAACAATCGTTAAAAATATTGTTGAATGTTAAGATTTGATCACCTAAAGTCGCCTATTTACACTATTTATGACCAATTATATCTTTTTAGCCCCCGACAAAACCAAAGTGTTATGTACAAAAAATTTACATGTCTATCAGCTGTGTGTTTGTCAGTGGTAACTGGTAGGTATAGTAACTTCCAAGCGGATAAACCGATTTTAATTTTTTTTTGTTTAAAAGCTGTCGTGATCGAGAGTCTTCTATAACTCATTATGATCAGTTTACTGCTTGACGATTCGGAGGTTACTTAAAAATGTTTATATTAACACAAAGTAAAAAATATTGAATTTAGCTTAAATATGTGACATTATGCTTAAAAATTATGCTTATCTTAATTTTAATGTCAATATTTGTACTTAATTCGGCATATTTACATTTTATAATTTACAAACATTAATAGTAGTTATTGAATGTACTGTAGGTTATTGGTGGAAACGAAAAAAAATTCATGTTCTATAGTAAAACACAAACTACTTGCACTTTTTTCCACTTTATTTGTTCATTTACATTCATAATTACTTAAAATGCGATGACTATGTCGAAACCGGTCGTGTATTTTAAGTAATAATTAATGTAAAATAACAAATAAAGTGGAAAAACTGCAAGTAGTTTGTGTTATACTATGTTAATAGTAGTGACATCTATTGCATTTTTTTGTATTAAACATAGATTGTATGGGATGGTAGGATTTTTTTTTTATTATAATGGACCCATGTAAATTGTGGGTCCGACTTGTTCCCCCTATCGTAAACAGGGACAATTGTTTTCTTTATCTGTTTTTTACATTTGTATTAAAATTTTACATTTCTAATCTTTTACTTTACAATTTTTATTGCTAGCAGTTATTTAGGTTGGGTTTTTGCTACTTATTTTTACTATTTTTCGATACATTCTCTCGCTTATATTTACTTCCTTTTCGTAGACATGTTGCATTATTTGCATTATTATATTATATTACATTTGTATTTATATTTCTATTACATTTATTTACTATTCTTATTACTTTTATGTTGACATTAATTTTGTATTTCTTTGGTTTTTTGCGATTCTTTTATCTTCTTTTATTTATTATCTTAGATTTAGTTTTATTATATTGTTGCTAACACTTTTACATTTTTACTAAGTTGATTTCTACATTATATCTTAAGGTTCTTTATTTACTTATTTCTTTTACATTTGTTATATCTTTTATTCTATTTGCTTTTATCTGTTCTTATGCTAATTACATTCGTTTCTACTTGTATTGTTGTTATATTTATACTGTGTTTATTGCTAATTGCTACAACATATTTGTTTTCAACATTTAGTTTTAGTTACAACATTTTTGTTACCGTTTGGGATGGTAGGATTGGTAGGCCATGCTATTAATAGCACTTACGGTTTTTGTGTTTGCAGAGATGGTTGTCCGTGGGCTCGGAGGCGTCTCCCACGCCCGCCTTGTTGTGAGCCCTCACTCGGAACTGGTACGTCATTTTCTCTTTCAGCCCCTCAACCTTGTATTCCGTGTCTGGTTTCTCGGTTTTGGTTACCTGCAAGAAATGTTTCATAAAACCATGTCACTTGCAGCGGAGCTTTCGTAATGGCAAATGAATTACATAATACATTGGGTAGGTACATGATTTACTGCTTAGTGCTCATGTATAGACATTTAGGGCCGATTTTTTAATCGTCAGATAACTTTTATCCAAGGAATATATACAAAATCTGCCAAAATCACTTATAATATTATAAGTGACTTTGGCAGATTTTGTATGGAACAAATGTCAAAGTTTATTCAACAGATAAAAGTTATCTGGCGATTGAAAAATCGGCCCTTAGAAGAATAAAAGGCTTAATCAAACGAAAATTTGCCGACTAGGCTATTGTCTTACACTTTTTGCCGGTTAACTGATTCACCTCACAAAACGCAACAAATTATCTGTGTAAAATTGTCTGTAGTGATTTCAAAACGTCACAAACTGTTAATAATCAATTAAAGACATGAATATCAAAATGTGATATTTCGCAATTTTTTTTACGCAAAAAATTTGGTTTAAACTGTCACTTAAACATTTTAGGATAAGTAGTAACGTATTAAGTACATTGATTCTAGAGACAGATCTTTATATTAATGATCTTAATACGTTACGACGTACTTTAAAATGTTTAAGTGACAGTTTGAACTTAATTTTGTCGAAATCAGAATTTTGCTACATATATCACGTTCATACATTCATGTCTTCAATAATTACTTCTAAGTTTTAATATAAACTATTTATACGAGTAATAGAACATAAACCTATCACCTATGATGTATACAATTCGTCCAAAATGGGAGTCATATTCTATCTGTAAGGTTTGATATAAAACAATATCGCAGATTCAATCAGATGACTGCGACACATATATGGAAGACTAGCTGTTCCCACGACTTCTTTCGCGTGGTTTTTGAGTAACTTAAACCGTTTATGCAGCGCACGCAACGAAAGTCGCCAAATGTGAATAATTTTCCCCGTTTTTGCAACATTTCTCATTGACGCTTCGCTCCTATTGGTCGCAGCGTAATGTTATATAGCCTAAAGCCTTCCTCTATAAATGTACTATCCAACAAAAAAAGAATTTTTCAAATCTGACCAGTAGTTCCTGCGATTAGCGCGTTTAAACAAACAAATAAACAAACTCTTCCGCTTTATAATATTAGTATAGATACATTACCTCGATCCAGTCAGCGGTGAACTTGTCCTTCATCTCGATGACGTAGCCCAGCACTGGACGTCCGCCGTTGTCTGCTGGCGGCTCCCACTTCAGCGTCACCGACTGGTTGTCGTAGTCGATGATGGTCGGCTTGCCAGGGGCCTTAGGAGGATCTGGAGAAAGAACGATGAAAATATGAGCCCTTTGCTCTCATGTGCTAATAAGTTGGGGTTTAGTCTGATTGAAACATAAACACCCAAAAATGCCAATGCACACAAAACATCTACTTATGACGGCAAATAAAAGTTTTTCTATATACAGAGTGATTCATGGTTCATATAATATTAAGCCGAATATGGTGTGAAGAGAAGGACGCGTAGAGCATTTTTTTTGGCCTCCTCTTATAAATTACTTACCATAACGCGACAAATCAAGATTAAAGATCTACATAAAAGTCCCAAAACAGATATTTCAATCCTGGTCAGGTCTTAGGTCAACGACTAGTGCGTTCGTGTGTATAGACTAGGAGCCCGCAAGCCGCAGCATAGTAAGATTCACTATTTGTGGTTATTTTAGACCTGTAAATTTTTTTTGAGTAATAATAAGTAATTCATGAATGAGGTGCTTAAAAAAATGCTCTACGCGTCATTCTCTTCACACTATATTCAGCTCAATATATGAACCATGAATCAACCTTTATAAATAAGCCGATGGCCCCTACGTAATGTTTCGTATATCCAAAACGCTTTTTTTAGACATACGATATATTGCGTATCGGCTATGGTGTAGTGTTTCAGAGCTTAGCTCTTGATCCGGAAGTCCCGTGTTCGATTCCCGCGTTGAACAACAAAAAAATGTTGTTTTCAAGTTTGGTTAGGACAATGCAGGCTGATCACCTGATTGTCTGACAAGAAAGATGATCCATGCGTCGGATGGGCATGTAAAGTCGGTCCTGCGCCTGAACTCCCGCCAGTCGTGTCGGTTATCCGTCTCACTGTGCTCTCATGAATGAAGAGAGATTACTTCCGTGTATTGCGCATACACTTGGGCAATATAAACTCCTGCGTAGCTGGCTTGGTTTCAATGACAGTGGCCACCGTCGCGGAAATCGGTGCGGGAGGCATTCATATTATATAACGTAGGAGCCATCAAAGCATGTCTGATGCCCCTTTATTTTGATTATTGTGTAACAAAATCTACATACCATATGGATTCTTAGCGACGATGAATCCATCTGTCTCCAGGGGCTCCGACTCTCCCTCCTTGTTCACAGCGCGGACCCTGAACTTGTACTTGTGGTTCGGAGTCAGGCCCTTGACCGTGAACTCGGTGGGCTCCGGACCCGTCTCACCGCACGGTATCCAGTTTCCAGTGTCCTGTGGAGCAAGTATTATTGTTAATCAACATGAGAAACTCCACTCGAGTGCTGGCAGAAGTCAAAAACGGAAAAGCAGAAGCTGGACTGTTTTGCCGCGCGGTAGAAAGAAAGGGGGGTATTACGACCTATCCTACTTCGGGCCAGCGCTCTTTCCGTCTTACGAATTTTCGATCAGGTCACGTGTCCTGAAGCTAGAAAATTAGCTTCCAAATACTTAACACTTTAAGAAACTTAACACCATTAAAATTAACGCTTTTAGACAAGTTGTCATTCGCTAATTGCGAGGTTAGAAAACCTTATGGGATTCGACATACGCATTGCTAAGTGACATATGAATAGTAGTCACTTAGCGATGCTTATGTCAAAACTGAAATCTTCGACAGTTATTAGCGATGACATCCTAGCTAAGCCAGATCGTGAATAATTTTTTTTTATTTTCATCAAGGCTCAACACTAAAGTCCTGAGCCCTAATTCATGATTCCATCGCTATTATAACTTACAAAGTTCGAAAACAACAATGGGATTTGACATAAGGTTCGCTAAATAGGTAATTAAAAAATATATATATATGTCAAATTCCATACATTTTGTTGTCGAACTTCGTAATTCATATTAGCGATAGCATCTTGAATTAGAGTCCTGATACCTTTTAGGTTTTGTTGTAATAACCTACAAAAAATTAGCTCTATAATTAAGAAAAAATCTTACCATGTCCATTTTCTCGAGAGTGTACCCGGTGATGTCTGATCCCTGCCAGTCATCAGGCTTCTGCCATTTAACTGTGGCCTTCTCGGCGCGGATGTCGGCGACTTCCAGAGGACCGTTCGGGCGGTTTGGTTTGTCTAAAATTAACAATATTATTAAGAAATTAAGATTTTACAAAAAAATTGTGAATATACGTTAAAATATCATTGTAATTTTATTTTGTAACTTATAATATATTCGAACATAACATTTATAAACAAACGGTTCAGTTAGATGCCTTTAAAGATTCATGGTTTAACATTTTAACTTTTCTTGATGCCAAAGCAAAAATAAAAAAGAGGGTGTATTACATTGGATACAACCGTTTCTTGTATAAAAACTACGTAAGCGTAATAACTTTTTGATTCTTTAGATATACAGTGGTGTAATACTCCGGACAAACTTTAATGGTTGTTAGAGTATTGATCAGTATTGAATACAACAATTATGAAAATAAGTAAATAAAAAACGATGTAGATAATATATATGTATTTGCAATATTAAACTGTAATCCAAATTTTGTTACCATGAGTTATTTTTGGTCCCTAAAATGTTAAAGGCATATTTACGTCAAAATCTATTTCGATATCGTCTTACCTAGCACAACAACATCAGCCATGCTCTCGCATGTGCCTGAAGAGTTGGTGAGGACGAGCTTGTATTTGCCTCCATCTATCCTGGTGGTCCTCCTGACGGTGAGTACGGTGTTCCTCTCGTACTTGTCGATGGTGATGCGGTCACCGTCATCCTTGATTTCCTACATACACAACACCATGAAAGATACACAAGAACATAATAATAGGTGCTGATAGAAAATCAAACAATTGATGGAGCATGTATATAAAATTGTAAATATCTTGATGCATGTAATTTTATTGTAAGTGTAAGGTTGAGTATCTAAAAAGGATTCGCTTGGTTGCGCATAATACAATACCTAACTTCCAGGACCTTCCAGCTGCGTAACCAAGTGATATATAAGTTAATTATTATAACCTTCTAGGGACGGTAAAATTATGAAATATTGGTAAAGTTATCAAATTGCTCCATTAAAAATTTGATTCATTAGTACAATGCTGATTTGTGTTAAGTAAAAGTGTTCACATAAATCAAAGAAGAGTCAGCACAGAAGTGAAGAGTTTTTTTTTTAATATCAATGCTTTGATAAACAATGTGAAGATGCATTGAATATTGATAATCGTGATAATAATGCTTGTAATAGTAAAAGTGAACATCATTGTGATTGTGAAATACTTATTGCTGAAAATGTAATGTTTGAATTTCGAGTTCACCGAATAAAAGTAATGAATGTAATTTTCGAAACCATCAATGCATCTTTAAAATTTAGACACCAAAAGCTTTCAAATTTTTATGCCAAAAAAATCTTGTTGCAATGTTATTTTATTTAATGTTTTACTGAATATTAAAAAATCTGTAATAAGATTTAATTGTAAATTAACATAGTTTTGTCACAGAATTGAAAAACGCATTTTTTTATTCAGTAAAACAATATAATTTGTGTAGTACATGTTAGCACATAGTGTAGAAATTGTTCGTGTATGAGTGAAAATTAGAATATTATGACAACATTTATTTGCACCCTTCTAACCTTCTCCTTGTTCGCCTTGCCACGTTTCTTTTTTTGAGGAAAAAAAATAAAATTTAATACACAAATACGCCAATGTATTCTTTATTTATTTATTGTTTTGCTTTATTTCAAACTCAACTAGTGTCTATTTAAAATCACCAAGGTATAGTTGGGATTAGTTTTAAAGCCTTAATCATTTTAAGGCTATTTTTAAATCTAAAACTACTTTTACGAGTACTTTTAGCACTAACTACTTCAAATACTACTGAACAAAAATAAAAAAAGAGAAGAAAATCAACTTACCTCTTCCACAAGGATCCACTTAACCTCGGGTTCAGGTTCACCACCAAACTTGATGTCGTATGAGATGACCTGACCCTTCTTGATGATCATGCCTTGGAGACCCTCTCCCTTGATGAAAGGTTTGACTGAAAAAGTAATATTAATTATTTTTTTTAATTTAAACTTTGACAATATGTAGAAGATGCGACAAGAGTTATTTACTGAAATCCAAAAGTTTAAAAAATCAATAACTAAATAACTTTTTATACAATAAATGAATAGACAATATTTCTAAAAACAAATATTATTTCTGATGAAGGATTACTTAAATCTAACCAAGATATTAATGAGGCTACGATAATTTCCACTTACCAAATCTGCACTTAGCCACAATAGGCTTAGTGCTGTCACTGGGTTCACCAGGACCAGCCTTGTTGATGGCCCGCACTCGGAACTCGTAAGTGCATCCTTCCTTGAGTCCGCCCTGAGTCGCGGTCAGCGCGTCTCCAGGCACCTCCTCACCCTGGACCCAGTCTTTCCCGAATTTCTCCTGTAATTGATAAACATTTTTGTTTTGTAAAAAAATACAGAAGTGTTATTTTTGAGGTCTCTACAAGGCCCATGGGAGATCGGGGGATAAAATCAACATTTAATTTATGTTGCATTGCGATGACAGCCATGTGTTATCACCAGGAATCTTATCCGCTTTGTTGTCTATCAGACTTGATAAAATAAATCTATTGTGTTTTTCATTATTATGTATTTTCGTACCTTATATTCAACGACGTATCCTGTGATTGGTGAACCACCATCATTGTCAGGCTTCTGCCATTTAAGATCTGCGTGGTCCTTGTCCCAATCTGTGACTTCTACACCCTTGGGTTTCGATGGTTCGTCTGGAAAATAAATGCAAATAAAGTTGCAGGTTAACCTCAACTCTTCCACATGTATGCTATACTAAAAGTTCTAATGTGTTTGCACACCGTACAGTTAAACAATTACTTAGTAAGTAAGTGTTTAAGGAAAATAATTATTATTGCATGTAGCTTATGTAACCAATATCTCGGAATAAATTACTTTGTTCAACTTACCCCATGGGTCCTTCGCTAAAACTGGCTTAGAGAATATTCCAGGTTCACTGGAACCGATTTTGTTAACAGCCCTTATCCTGAACTTGTAAGTCTTCTTAGGAATCAGATCTTCCACTTTGTATTTGCATGGTTCACCATGGTTAACTTCCGCAACACCATCCCAAGCGGCTTTGAGAGAAAGGTCCTAAAATATAGGAATATTTAATCCAAGTGTAAATGTAGTGAGGTACGACACGACAACATTTTACATAAAATTTGCCAATAATACAATACAATACAATACAAATATACTTTATTGTGCACACAACAAGTTACAAAAAAAACAAAAAAAAAAAAATGTTCTTTTATATAAATTGTTAAATAATGTAGTAGTAAAGTTGGTTGAGCGCGTTGGCGCTCGAACGAAAGGTCGCGGGTTCGAATCCCGCCGAGGGAACAAAAAGTTTTCAATGTTCCTGGGTCATGGATGTGTATTAAATTTGTGTATAATATAATAAAAATCTTAAATATGTGTATAGTATAAAAGTATTAAATATATTTCCGTTGTCTGGTACCTGTAACACAAGTTCTTCGGATACTTAGCACAGGGCCAGATTGACGTGGTGTGAAGCGTCCATAGATATTATTATTATTATTATTATAATGTTATATTACACTTTTCACAGAATAAAAAAAAGAGATTATATAGTACTTAAATGTACGAAAAATATGTTTATAATCATAATAATTTACCTGTCTCTCAATGATGTATTTAATAATCGGTGATCCTCCGTCGTCTTGCGGTGCCTTCCATGTGACAAGACAAGATGTCTGGAAGACCTCAGCGACCTCCACATCTTGAGGTGGTGTTGGTGGACTCTGCATGTTGATGGTAACATCCTTGGAGTCTTCGCCTTGGGCGTTGGTAAGTTTGATCTGGTATTTACCAGAACCTTCGCGAACTGGCTTCTTGATCTTGAACAGAATCTTCTCTTGTTCAACCACTGCTTCAACTTCTTTTGTAGGTAACGCTTTGCCATCCTTGAAAAGCTTGGCTTCGATTGGCGATACCCTTGTGCCAGAAACTGAAAATTTTATGATTATGATAAATTTCTTGAAAGTAGTATTTCTAATGTGTTAGTACGCTTCCAAAGAAAAAACCGGTGACAACAGAGCCGTAGCTCGTTTGTGATGATACTTATTATCAAAAGTATAAATGTATATTTAAACATAATAATATATTTAAAAAATCTAATGCTAAGTATGCGTATGTGTTTGTGTGTGTGTGTGTATTTGTGAGATGTGTGTTCTAAAAATGTTTTTTATAGTAAAACACTTACTTTTGTAAGGCACTTCAATGACAAACGGTTGTCCAGCAGTACCATTGAATTCATCAGGGCAATCTATTTGAGGTTTAGATTCTCCCTTCTTGACAGTCAGCTTACAAGATGAGCTGAGCTTGCCAGATTCGCAGAGAATTTCACCATCGTCTTCCATTTCAATTTTATTGAATATGAGTTGATGTTTTCCACCACCCAAGTTCTTAATTTCAATCCTGTTAACCAAAAGTATTTTTTTTTATTTGTTCATTAAAAATTATTGAATAATAAAATATTATATAGAACATTTTCTTGTACGGCCCAAATGGTTATAAGTTATAACAGGACCATATTACTTATTCTTTTTCAAAACTTTAGTCTTACCTATCATTTGGTACGATTGGTTGGCCATTGAAAGACCATACCGCCTCAGCAGTTTGATCCTGCAACTCGACTTCGAGGACAATTTTATCCCTCTCAATTGCTTCTGTATCCTTCAACTTCTTATTGAAGCGATTCGAGTCTATGAAAGAAAAAAACTCAATTGAAATAATACATATAATGAAAATGCTTAAAGCTGAACAATAAAAATATAGGTATAGTCTTCAGAGGTAGTGAAAAAAATCATGTTTCGATTCGATTTTACTTACAATTGACGATCAATTCGCAAGCAGTCTCATCGGCGTTGCTGACACACTTGAAGTTGCCAGCATCTGTGACCTTTGCATCTTTAATGACGACTTTTCGTTTACGTCCTTCCTTCACAATGGTTATACGTTTATCGACTTTGAGTGGTTCGTTATTCTTAAACCTATAATAAAAATACGCAGCATTATATTTACATACTTCTTCAATACAATATTGATCCCTTTAAAGTAAAGTCGTACCATTTTACGTCTCCCGCTGCGTCATCTAACTCACAGAGGAGAGTTATAGTGTCTTTCTCTATCGCTTGCTGCGATTTTAGCACCTTGGTGAATTTGTATGGGTATTCTGAAAAAAAATATATTGTGTAGTGTGAAACCGTAAGAGTAGTAGGAACCAATATCTTGTAGTTGTTAGTTAATTAACAGTAACTGTGAAAAAATATTATGTTGTGCTCATTTACTTACCTACAATCTTAACATCACACTCTGACTTGTCGGGTTGCTTTTCTATTCTACATGTGTATTTTCCAGCGTCTTCCATTTTAGCTTTTCTGATTACTAGCTTGCAAACGCCAGATAGCTCCTTAGAAATTTGGTATTCTTCACCGTCTTCAAGTTTTTGATCACCCTTCCACCAAGACACGATAGCAAGACTGTTCGATATCGCACATTCTAGAACTGTTTCATGTTTAGTATAACCCGTAAGGTTCTTCTTTAAGTGCTTTGTGAAGGTGTACGTAGGATCCGGTTCTTCTACTTGAAGGAAAGCTGTACTGCTAATTCCACCAATTTCGATGGTAATCTTACCAGTATCTTCGACCTTGGGATTCATAATTATCAATTTATATGAATCCTTTTCGTTAGTCATCTTATACTTGGAGCCAGGGAACAGTTCCTGAAAATATACATTAATAATAATATAATGAATAATGAAAATCGAAGTAGTTATGTCATTTACCCATATGTAATCTAGAAATATTTCAACTTACATCCTTGCGGAAGAACCATTTTGGCTTAGAATTAGGCTTCGTAAAGATAGCTTCAAACGTGACCTTTTTATCTTTACCTTCCTTCGCGTTTTGATCTACGAGGGGTTTCAAGAAAGAATCTTGTTTCTGAAAAATTTTAAACCTTTTAATACATTTCTAAACTAATTAATGTGTAAAGTGCGAAGATAAAATAGTGCTTATAAAAAGCAATGTGCTGTTTTCCATAAACTCCAAAGACGTGATATTTTAGAAGTTCATATTAACTCTGTGAAAAAAACCTCCTTTCGTAAATCGTGTATTTAAGCATTGATGATGCATGATTATTTACAGAAACTGAAAAATTCTATAGTTTGCAATGATGGAAATGAAAATTTCGAAGCACTGAAGATATTCGGAAGTAAAAATAATACTCTTCCGTTCGCAAGAGGGTTGATGTTTGATTATTGCTTAAAACAATTTCTTTTACACTGATAACATTGTGCAACTGGTGCTTGGTGCTCCTAATGAGATCGTTTGTGCTTAACGACTTAGAAAAGAAGTAATAAGAACCCGAAGAAATGTGCTACACAACGTAAAGACGATAGAACGTGATGCACTGAAAACTAACAAGGTATCGAACATTGTACTTCAATTGTTAGAGATCAGCGCGATAGAAGAAAGAAGACGTGTATGTGTAATCGTGTGACAAATTTTGGTGCATATCAAATTTTCAGTGTAACCATTCACAATGCATTGTGTCATCTAACGGTTTACGATGGCCATGCCAAACCTCAGATCGTCTTTTATGCGATTGCAGCACCGGCCAATCCGGGATCAATTCTGCTAGTGAGATTCTTCTACTGTCAGATTTCTATAAAATATCCACAATCCTTATTGAAGTATTGTCTGTTAGTTGAAGGTTTCCAAATGAGTCTTATGAGACTGTTTTGTGTATACAAATAACAATAGGGAACATAATATAGTCCCTTTTAAGTACATTAAAAGTTGATACCATAATATTATGTGTAAAGTTTAGTAACAAAATAACATTATATAAATGAAAACAAATAATAATATGACAAAGTAATCGTATGCGATGTCATAGTTATTATTTACAGAGCTTATACCTGTAAAATGATACCAGAAAATAGAACAAGTAACACATACTTGAACGAAGATTTAAAAATTAACAAACAATGAGTACATTATGTCATAAAGAAAACAATACTTTAGTGAAGAATAATAATTGCTAATACGTAAATAAAAATATTTCAAATGTGCAAAGAAACTATAACGCAAAATCAACTAAATGTGAATTAAGAAAATTATTTGTAACGAAATAGAGGTTCTTCATAGTTATACTTTATAGGTATACAAAAAATGTATATTATTTACAAATATTAAACTGTAGACAACCAAAAACATTTATGAAGAACTTCTATAGACATTTTTGTTTATAACCGAACCTCGAAATAACCATCTGTTTTTGGACGATCAAATATAGCTGGAAGAGACCAAGCTCTTTTTATGTCTCTGACATCCTAAAATTTACAACAATATATACATTTATACAAAATAAAATTATAAAGTTTGAAAAAAATATTATCTCAGCAATAATAAAAGCTGTGTAGAAATCCAAACCAACACAACGCCGTGTCTGTTGAAATGATGTAGGTAAGTACTAACTTGATAGAATATTTTATTCCACAACCAACTAGCCATTATGAAAATAGTAACAAAGATTTATAACATCTCAAGAACACTAAAAACACAACCCAATAGATGTTTTTATGAATTCACTGAATTCATGGCTTTATTGACAGGTAAGTAAATATAAACTTGTCGATGGATATTATACCAAATAGGTTATAATATCGCTTAAAATGTTAAGTAGCTGAAAATGGTACGTTCTTTGACCATTACTTATTTCACTTGTAAAATTGTCCTGTGTTGTAGTATTTTACAAAAATATGTTAACAAAAACCTATAAAATGTAATAATTTCTAAAAAAACCTTGACCCAATTCCAATTAGGCAAATCATTTTTATCAGCTGGGAACCTACAGATTTCTTCACCGTCTAATATTGCCTTTACGAATTCGTCTTCATCGTGAAACCCATTTGCTAACTGTCAGAAATAAATATACATAAACATTTCACCGTGTATTATTATGTACTATTTTCAATAAAAAGTTTTCAAAAATAACTATAATCTTCGTCTTTCACACTTCTTCTTCGTCGCTTTGTAATTTTTTCATATGTTGCTGTTTGACGAAGCTTTGCTAACATTAGTACAATCTTACTATAGATACTAACCTATCTACTATTGTATTAAAAATAATTTATATTGCTTTGTACGTACTAACCAATTACATTTATGATACAACCATCAAAACGAATCTAATATTTCATTCTGTCACGATGAAAGAGTTTTATGAAAAATAATAATATAATGGCTTAAAAAAGTAGTTACCTTTTCCACTTTCTTAAGTGCTGGTATTGGTTTATCAACCTCTTTTAAGTCGCCCCAATCAGGGTCGTCTTTTTTCTCACCCCATTTGGCGTACTTCCTCTTTTTGAGCATAGCTCGGAAGTCCATTCCGCTAGCATCTAAAAATATTCAAAGATATAATATAATAAAACTTTAATTAACGAGCAATAAGCTATGTATGAATCAAAGTTTTATTAATAAAAAAAATAGTCACTTTGTTATTCCCAGCTAATTTTATTGAATACCTAAGCAAAGCTTTTTTGAATTTTATTCAAAAACTAGCTGTGCCCGCGACTCCGTACGCGTGGAAAAGTAATTTAGGGCAGTGTTATAATAAATCTGCTATAAAAATATTTTTAGTTATAAAAACTGTCGTCGAGGTATTTAAAAAACTACTTTATGTTGACAATTCCTACTACCAGCTTGACAAACGACCGTGTACAATTACTATAATGCGAACGGGACTACTTGATAGTACGCTCACATACACGACGAACATCTAGTAGCGCCGCAGCGACTGCAGACGATGATCGTATCCACGCCGACGCTGCTGGTGTGGCGACAATGATATTAAGACAGCGCGCCGCAAAATTTTGCGGTCTTTTAGCCTTTAGGTGCGTAAGTCCGACTCGCACTTGCCCGGTTTTTTATTTATTAATAACCAAACATGTAGGTACTGATTATAAATCACTTCACTGTTATAGTACTGATTTTATACAGAAAAGTAGCAAAATATAGAAAGTCCCAAAAGAAATTTCTTTCTTTTCACAAACCTAAGTTGTACCTAACATAACAACCATTCGGTCCATAATAAAAACTAAGAAATAAAAATATCAAGAAAAACATAAATCTAATTTATATTGACATAACTTTTTTAGATTAACTGTAAACACAATACTTATGTTAATCAAAATTGTATGTATTATACAGTTATCGAATACATAATTTGGACAAAGAAGACTATAAAAATGTACAGTAATAGTAGGCTGTAGTATGAATTTTAACGGACGGAATGAGAACTATAATATACAATGCAAAATAATATTATACATTGCTAATGATGCACGCTGAGTATAACTCTCGGATAACGTATTGTATAAATGTAGGTACCTACTCAACTTTGCTATAATTGTATTAAAAGTACGGCATTTGGCGTATAGATGTCGCTATTATCACTATTATGGTCTGCTCTGCATCGCGCTATCGCTTGTAAGATAGATTTGTATATGAGAATACTCTATCAATATTATGATATTTGGCAAAAAAACCCATAATAATCTGTTAACACATATCCAGGACAGGCCGCAAAAGGCTAGAATTTCAAAAGGTATCTCGATTGGAATCGAGTTGTATCAACAGTTTTCCCCTGTAACACAGTTTAGTAACTATCAAGATGTTTTTTAATGTATATATTATAAAATAGAAAAAAACAAAAAAAAGAGCAATATATTTATAAAAATCTTAAAACTGTTTTTAAAATTCCGTACCTCAAAAGGAAAAAACGAAACACATATTATAAGATAATTTCCATGTCCGTCTGTCTGTCAAGACCCTTTTACTCAGAAACGCGTGTAGGTAAATTATATAAAATACTCAGGATACCTACTGTTCCTTGGAGCAGTGAAAAAATCAGACGTATTAGCCATTGCAACCAAAAGCAGTCGCTTAGGTATGTCGCTAAATTTCGTCATTTTCGACACTCGTAAGGGAATCAAAACCTAAAGGTTACTTCCCGTGAACTCAAAATCATAAAATTTGAAACCAAGCAACGTCTAAAACCATACGTTTTTAGTAACATTATATAGATAGTAAAAATAAAAATATTTTGATTTTTTTAAACTTAGTACCGTTTGTCATGAATGTGTATAATTGAAACTTATAACAAATACTTAGTCTCTAATATATTCAAGCTGTAACCAAATCAAAATTCTATGTTAATCAGGTTTGTATGGAGCTATCGGTGCGCAAGTCCAACTCGCACTTGGCCGGTTTTTATTTATTTACTTATTACTAACCTACGCTAACAAATATGTATACAGTACCTACTTATCACAAAGGACTGTACAGTAAAAGTACTAACTATTTTTATACAAATAACTTTCGTAATAAACTCAAGAAAAAAAATCTTAGATTGTTCCTACCTAGCAAGCCTAAAAGTAACAAATAAAAGTCACCCCCGCGGCCCCGGTGCGTTTGCTGCTAATACAATTTGAAGCGGCACGTGCGCGCGGCGGCGCACGGCTCCCGGGCCCGGCGCGCGCTTCCTACAAACGTCCAGCAAAAACGACATGATCTTTTAATATTGTCATAACTTTTTTATTTATGAACCGATTTACATATAACAAACACTAAATGTTAAGTGAAGCTTGCCGCAATATATTAGTGAAAAGTACATCTTAATCGGATAAGCCGTTTCTGAGATTAGCGTGCACAAACCCACAGACAAACAGACAAACAGACAAACAGACAAACAGACAAACAGACAAAAATTTAAAAAATCATAGTTTTGGGTACTATTGCGTAAATAAAGGTCCCCTATCATATTTTTTTTCAAATATCTTCAATGTACAGACACGACTCCTCTACAGATTTATTATATGTATAGAAGTATTTGCTTATTCAAGAAAATTAATAGTATCGACATAATAAATTATATCCTGTACAAAAATGTATCCATTCTATCCATAATATTTAGCTAAAAATTTACCTAAATGTTCTCTATTTATGATTGTGTTAATGAATTTTTCATGTATTTCACCTTACTATTTGGGATGCAAAAAACTTGATTTCATGATGACTCGATGTAAAACGACGTAAGTTTTATAATTACCAGATACGTAGAGTTGTATTTCTGCTGAGTCCTCTCCATGGATGTTACTGACAACAACTTTGTATTTCCCTTCATCTATGGGTTTTACTTTTCTCATGCAAAGTGTAATAAGTCCAGTTTCACCATCGGTGACGAACTTAAAGCGACCACCCTCGAGGATTTCAGAAACTCCTTTGTAGAACTTGAATGTTGGCGGTGGGTTACCCTCCACTTGCACGGTGAGGTAACCGGTTTGATCTAGTGTGTTTCAAGCAAAAAACAGTATAGAACAATTTCATTTGTTTCTAGATTAGTTTTGCAAAAAAAAAGCCAAGTATTGTAAAACGCTTCTACTTGAAGCCTTTCTATACGTGCAATTCGACGCAATGAAATACGCATTGTAAATATCTAAGTATCGATTTTGAAATCAATCATAGTTCTATCCTAGATTATTTCAGTAAGTATTTGATTGGTGAACTATTCTTAATTAAGAAGAAAGTTCAGTAGCTAATAAATAATATTTTTTTACGTTGTTCATTGTAAAAACTTTTGGAAAAACACATCGTATCGTATTGCTAATCTAAGTAACTTTTTGCATATTTACCCTCTAATCTAATCTGGCCTGAGATTACCTGGATTTGTAAAACTACTAACCTTCCACTGCTGTGTAGTTTTCTTGTACGTCCACGATAACCGGTGGTCCCTCATTTCCGATAGGCTTCAGTGGAGTTGATGGTTTGTTGATAAGATCCTCCAAATCTTGCACAGAAGGTCTTCTCGCATCGCTTGATTTCCTTCGCTATATTACCCATTTACTCATTAGAACACGTAAAATGTATAACAATGAGTAGTTAATCACATTTAGCAGAACATATATAGCGTGTGAGCAAAATGTTATTAGATATATTCGTATATTTTATAAACAAAATCAATATTCGACTGATAAAGCTTAATTTACGTGCATTAAAATTTCAGAAATCATCAACTTTAATTACTGATTTTAACTTTTCAATTGGTATCTCTAATCAGTAACTCTTACTCTCATTATTTTAGCTTGGACAGCATCATATTATAATATCTAACGATGAACTTTATAATTAAAAGTTGAGACGGATTTAAAATAGCAGGTATTTAAAATATCTCCAGTAGACATTTAAAAGCTTAGCAGCCACAATATAAAGTCATCGAAGATCACTAAAGCATTTGAACCTGTGTTAAATTTAGATTGAAAAATGATATTCATAATACAAGACACATTAGTTGTGTTATGACAGATGGTGTATATCATGCGCGTTCGCCAAACGAACTCTTCTGGACTTCCTGATGTATGTAGCACAAGTGTACCGCACCAAATTATATTAACTATGACTGATGTTAATTTTTATTTCATAAGTGACGTTACACGCATTATAAATATATTAGCCTCGTTTATGACGATTGGACGTGTGAAATATTGTTTAGCATTTGATTCCTTTAAAGTTTATCGCAAATAATTAACAGAAACATGTTAGAATCCAATTTGGTTATAAAATATTTTTTTGCGATAATTTATTGTAATTAATTTACTACTCATATAAATTAGTTCTATATTACATAATATATTAGAACGATAATAATTAAAATCCCGCGAATAATAGTTGTTTAACAACTGCTTTATATTTTATAATACATAGCTAACTTTTTTTAATGATTTTCAATTAAATTATAAAAACGTAAAAGCAAATATTTTTCCTTTATCCGCTTTATAAATACTTTTTTTTAATTGTTTGAATCTTAGCACTTAGAATCTTACTAAGGATCTTTAAGATCTCGTAGAAATAATTTATTATCTTTTGCACTGCATATAATGTCTTTCATCAAGATCATAAATACACTGAAGCAGCACACGTTCCATAATATATTGTGATATTTTTCATTTTATAATATACGAGTGTTGCAATGTCAGGTGCAAAATTACGGCCTCGATACAGACTTGCACCTGTTTTTCTTTAATAAATAAATATCTTCGCTTACCGACTGCAATAGTTTGAAGTATTCCTTTGTAAAGTATTAAGGATTTTCAAAATTAAGTAGAATGCAAGGTTCTTGAATTTTAACTTCAAAATGTTTTTTTTTGTATTCATGTTTACCGCGCTAAATATAATTAAATTTGAAACAAGAATTTACGACCAGGTTTTATTCTTAAAGTTCCTACTATCTACACAAGTTATTTTATCACGCACTTTTTTATTTTTGTAAATAATTATGTAGAAATACCACGGTTATCAAAATTTTATTAAAATGATAAAGTGTATAAGATGAGCTGTAACGTATTTTTAAAATAAGATTGTTAATATAAAGTTTGACGTGAAAAATAGAAAATTGTAACCCGCGACTCACTTGAAAAAAGTTCAACAAAAAAAGCAATAGTTAAAAAGTTTTTTAATGCCGAATAAAATATATCTTGATGACTTTATATCATGAAAAGCGTTAAATAAAATACTTACCCCTTCACCCTTAGGCACTCCCAAATTAGCAGGCTTTTTAGCCACCGCTGCCATTTTAATTAAAGATGCCACAAAATAACTTAAACTAGAAAATCACAGTTTTATCACAGTAACCGCTCCATTGTATCTATCTTAACGTCTTCATTATATTTCTATCGTATCGTTTAGCTACATACATATTTAAAATTTAAGTTAAATGCTATTATTTGCGTTACACCCTTTGTGTCGATAAGGCTATTCGATGTGTCGTTTCATCTAAAATTGTCCGCGAATGTCAAAAGACTGAGGGGTCGCGCGGGCGCACTTGCCTTGCTCTAGCGCGGGGTGAGGGGACCACATCTATTTGTGCAGAGCACAAATCAGCAGACCAGTTCAATTAATTATCAGATTAAGGTGAGCCATCCGTGTACTTCGCCATTAACATTTGTGTAAAGTTGTCGACAGCCGATATCGACAATAATTTAGGCGGTATATTTGGATAGGGAAGCGGTGACGAACAGAACCTACTTCTGATCCAAATGAACATTTATATAGTTCAATACGCATCTGTTCAGCGTTTGAAGTGTCAATTTTCGGTGGAGATTGTAAATGTAGTTGAGGGTTCTAAGAACGTAAGATTTTATTTCATTACGGCTGGAGTTTGAACACAAGTGCTTTAACAACTCACGCTTCTTTTTAACCAATCCAAATCAAAATTTGAGGAATATTTGTTCTTATAATTTTTTTGTAGCTAGTCTGATTCTTCTATAAAACAACAGTTTTTTAATTCTACTCTGTAGTAATAAATATTATAATACTACTATTTCCTTTTATAATCTGAACGAAGTATAACAATTTTATTAATTTGTTCATAATGTTTTCTTTTACTTACTTTTTTGCTATAATTTATAGCGATGCAAATAGTATTTATAATGCTTTTAGCTAAACAATAGATTTATCTTAAATCTTATTAAACGCACCGTCGCAATTTACTTGTAAACTGTTTGGCAATGTAAAACGAATAATTCGTATGATATCATCTCTGGCACAAGCCGCTGCACTTGCTCTATCAAACCCTGCGTCCTTACAATGAAAGCGTCTTATCAATGCTTTATTAATATCGTTGAAGCTAATCTAAATGTTCCATTACTCAAAGATTTTTAATAAATAATGTTTCTGATTTAATATTTTATACCTATGATCAGGCTTAGCAAAGTAAGCAAATCTTTTAAAGGTCAATGTATACGCCTATACAATAAGATCCCAGAAAACGTTCAAAATTTTTCCATCAATAAATTCAAAAAAGTAGTTAAAGAACGTTTGTGTGCTAAAGCTTATTATAAGATTAATGATTTTGTTAATGATAGCACACCCTGGGAATAAGGTGGCCACTTTCGAGGCTACTTCTATATTATATAGTATATATAAATTTGTAAATTGTAATTTATTTAAGTTATAACATTGTTATATATATATATTTTTTTAAAAAGAACAATTTTCCCATCTTTTTGCTAAAAGGTGGCCCCGAGCGAGTTTCTTACGCCGGTTCTTCTCGCCGGGTTAGTCCCCGAACCGGTGGTAGGTCATCATGTAGGACAATTCTAAAAGTGTTAGTAACTAACCTATTTGGAAATAAAAGAATTTTCATTTCATTTTCATTTCATTTTCATACATTTTACTTCTCATTACTTTACACGCTATATAAATGCTTAAAACCCTTTATATAAAATCGGTCATGTTTAAAAATTAAAAAAACGTAAATTTAAGATAGCTAATTGATAATAAAACAGAATTTTAATTACTATTGTGAAACTTCAATGAGTTTTAAAAATTCCAACTGAAATAAAAATAGAGCTGTAAAAGTATTTTTGGAGCTTAGTCATGATGCGAATTGATTTGTAACCAATCAACAGTAATTAGTAATAAAATATTACCTGTCGATAAAAATACCCAGAAGAGATGGCCAATTTTTTTTACTGTATCTATGCCAAGGATTCTATAGATGCCAGTCCCACAGACCACTAGGGCGAACGGCCCACGCGTTATCGCACAGGTATTGCTACCATCTATATCTATATGTCAATCAAATTTATCTATTACTTCTATTTCTGTCTCGACCTTGTTTATAATAATAACATTGTCTAATTCTGAACCGATGTGTAACGCGTACGTGTTTGTTGACACGTTTCTAGCATTCCCTTTATCATTTAACATTTTTGGTATGTATTTCTTAATTTATGTTAAATTGGAAAAAACAGACAGGAGCAAAAATTACATAGCTTCTACGCCGATATTGGTGCGAGCGACTTTTTACATGCCTATCCTTCTCATGGATCATGTTTCTTATCAGACAATCAAGTGATCAGCCTACATTGTCCTAACCAGACATGAATACGCCATTTTTAGTTGTTGCTCCAAGGCAGGAATTAATCAAACGACCTTCAAGTCGAGAGCCAAGCTCTGTGCAGGTGTAAACTCATTTTATCTCGAAATTTGAAAAAACAGTAATACTAGTGTCTCTAAGACCAGGAGCTAATGAGTGTCCATCTCTTATTATAAAAATTATATGCTGATTATCGGAACAGGTACATACTCGTATTATATTTTGGATTTGGAATGTAACGTTCCATTAAATTTGATTTCTTAGTAACTATCATCGTCATGGAAAAATTCTGGAATACCTACGTTCGTAAGAAGGCACTTCAGCCGAAACAAATACGGATGCGCATCCTAATAAAACATTTCATTCATCAGATCAATAACACGGTGTGACAGACGTTGAAACAAAATATATATCCTCAGCATTACTCGCCGCCATCCATCATTGTTTCTGGCACCAGGTTGTAATTAATGTCTTTGTTTTAAAGTTCACGTTACCTTGGCTTAGCTTTTTAGGTCTGGGTTTATTACTTTAGTTAATATAACTCAAACAACAACACCAGTTACAAAAGTACAGCAGTTTGGAAAAAAATGTGTAATAGAATCATCTGCTAAACATACCGTTGCAATATTTATATCTCTCCTACTTACACTAAATATACTGTTAAGCTAGTATCATAAGAACGAAATGGCGTATTTTGTCTATGTAAAAATAGATAATTATGGTACTTATTGCATAATTTCAAGTACTTTTCTTAAAAAAGTATATTTATTATCAGTATGTTTGGGTCCCAAAAATAGCCACATTACTTATATTTCTGACGTACTTTGTTTGGTGTTGATCTAAAATCACTTGTTGATAAATATAGATGTTTGTTTAGCTTCCGCTAAGTTCGATTTATTTATTTATTCGTTAACAACAAAATGATGAACGACACATCGTATTGAAATTTTACTTACGTTATCTCTACCAACACAGATATATTCATAATAATACATGGCTCGTAGACAAATGAGATATTTGGTAGCATCTTTAAAAATGTATAAACACATCAACACTATTCTTAAAATAACATTAATACAATCCATTACAAGTTAGGAGAAGCTATTTAAGGCAATTTGCAATTATAATTATCTAATATGTAGATATGTACATTTCACATATTATGCATTATAATAAAGCATAACTAGAACACTGAATATAAGATAGCGTGGGCTGGTGTCATCATTATAACAATTAATTTATACAGCAAATGGCGCTTGCCAGATCGAGCATACAAGCATTTTAACATATAATATTAAAGTATGTTAAGGAAAATTTGATACATTCATAGTTTTGATTAGCATGCAGGTTGGTTAACATTAATGTTGGTATTTAATAACATAATTGTAAATTTATATGTTAATATATTAGAACGATAAGGAGTTATTTGCGCTAGAAATAACTATATGAAGTTATATACGAATTTGAGAAATTTTACCACAAGAATATTACCCAAAACAAATTGTACTGCACAATTCGTTTCGTCTACACCTCTTCCATATTCGACAAATACATTAATCACGTTTGAAAATTCTATGTTAGCCACGAATCTATCTTTAACATATAGTTCTAAACATATATCTCCACACTGGTATACCTGCCCCTCGATTTCCCCAGGTCTGCCACGTTTTTTCTTTTTGGAAAAAAATATTTATTTTAGTAATACATTCACTGTTATGGTGCACATACTATTATACCAAATATTTCAGATTCCCTGTAAACGTATGTCAGTGTAAAATGTATGTGTGAAATATTAGGTGTGCAGTAAGGTGCATAATTAGTATTGGAATTTTTGCTCGTCCCCCAGCATATATCTTATGCAGTGATAAAATTATTCTCGATATAAGTGTGGGTCTAATCTTACAACACTATTTTGATTTTTTGGTTCAAATTAATAATAACTATAACTGGTCCATCAAGTTTTCATTATAAGGAAATGGGCAGTAATATGTTCCTTAGCAGCTAAATATAACATAATATTATAATGTTTTAAGTATTTTCGGGTTTCGAGAAGTGCAAAATGCAAATGAATCAAGGACTTAATGTAAGTATTTAAATTATTTCTATCAGTCATTGCAAGTGAAAATTCAACCAAAACATAGGGCACAATTCGTGAATAATGAAAAATTTTAGGTGCAATAGTGATGTATGATTGTTATGTGTTTGTTGTTAAGTAAATTTAAAATTTGTTGCCAAATCGTGACAGAAATTTGCGATTATTTGCTAACATTCCCAAATCGTTCTCATAATTTTCTGTAAAAAAACTGGCGCAAAATGCTTTGCAAAGCAAGCAGCGTCCTCCTTAAACCGACCAGCCTCAAACAATCTCACCTTTTTCTCGTCTACAACTTCTCCAGGACGTAATTTGGTGACCTGTTGTTTAAAAAAGATTGAAAATAACCCCATATAGGTGGTATCGCCTAACTCTGTCGCCGACCCTTTCCTACCGTTCTACCAGATTATTCGCGCAGTGATTCCAGCGTTGCATTCGATAATATTAACGGTTAGTTTTTTTTATTTACCGTGTGTGCTTTTACAATATTTACCATTCTGTGTTGATTAATTTTTCAGGCCTGTAAGGCGATTTATATCATTTGTGTGCATACGTGCGTACAAGCTGTGCAATTTATGTGTGTGCCTCGCTGAGGAATGTGTGCAATTGTGCAAAAGTTTTGTGCTTTGTAATTGACATGGAACAGTTCTGGACATTTACATTGTTAGGATGTTTTTGTATTTTTTCTAATATACAGGGTGTAAAAAGAGCAGTAACTATAACTTTGAGATACGATTATAATACCTTTACTCATTTTGTAAATGTATTTTTTTTTTTTTAAACTAAAAAAAAATTTTTACTTTTCACCATTTCTTATATTTGTGTCGCAAAAATAACAATAAAGCAATTTTTTTTTATTTATTTATGTAAAAAAAAAAAAAAACATTTCTAGAATTAGAAAAGGTAGTATAATCATATCCCAAAGTTAAAGTGACTGCTCTTTTTACACCCGTTATAATATTACAAATAACTAATCATATTATTGCGTACAAGGTAAGTATCCAGATCGTTAGAATAATGTGTTGTAAATTCCGCCTAATGCAGGTACATATTTTGTAAAATTACAGTTAAATATATATTTATTACGGCAACATTATGACGGACAGCATTCACGAATTATTCATAGCAGTTTTGCTATTACCTTCTTTTCCTCTATCACCTCACCAGGTCTAAGTTTTCTATGCTCCTGTGGATTACGTGTTGTAGAATCTTAATATCTACATTCTCTACTATCCAAATAGTTATCATTTTCTATAACATTCTACGCTATTAAGCTAGGAGTTGAGGATCAAGCGCTACATCAAATTCAGTAAACCCACTTAAAATAGACGTTACTCAAGCACCAGGTTTTGTGTGAAGCGTCCTCATATTCACAGTCAGAAGCATAACCAAAAGGAGAAATCAGGGTATTCTATTGTTATGGGTACGGCTCGACAGAATAGGTTCTACAGGGTTCATATAATTCATTGATATCACTCTTTTAACTCAGTAAGTATTATCATTTATCACATATTCTACAGGGGTCCTATTTTCATAATCGATGCGTGCTATCAATGTGCTAATCTAATATTTATAAAATCTACAGTGACACAGCAAATAATAACGTTTTAACAGTTTTTCATACCTTTTCCATTTGATGTTTTTTCAGACTAGATTCACTATTTTGAATAATTATTAAGTTGTCTAAACTATACTTACAAAAATATCATCTACATACCTCGTCGCTGATAATAAGCGAAGGTCTTCTTCCTAGTTCCTCTGGTGGAGGAATGAGAGATCCTCTTCTGGGCGTGGAAGCTCCAGGCGATAAAGATGGCTTACGCAGAGGTTCCGGTTTCGGTGACTTCTCTTTAATCACCTCAATCTTTGGCACATCTTCAGGTTCAGGTGCTTTTATTTCTGGCACCTTAGGTTTTTCAGGCTAAATATTAAAAATATATTATAATAATGTAGGATTAATATTACTACATATTAGAAAAAATATATATATTTACTCGTTACCAGAAATCTATATATCGAAATTGAAAACATTTAAAACATATTGTAGTAAATGACATTTGATATACCTGTTCCTTTTCTTTTGTTGTGCGTGTTGGCGAAATTCTCTCATACTTCTCAAGGTCTGGTCGGTCATAGTCTGAAATTTCTGGCAAATCTTCTGCCTTCTTCTTCGTTGTTGATATCTTTGCCTTTTTGGCTTCCTCCTCAATCTTTTCTTCTTTGACTGCTACTTTCTGTAATAATTTAGGATATTATCACGTGAACTTATATATATATTTTAAAACACTGTAATTGTTTTAAGGTCGCGTTGATAAGCATTGAAAGTTTTATTTTATTATATTTTAAACCAATAACCTAATTAATGTTTACCACTTACCAGTACTTATTGTAAGTACTTTTTTGATGATGTAATATTCATATCTATTTTATATACAACACATAGATGAAATAATAAACAGTAAAATAGAAACAACCATAAGACAAAAAAATAGATAAGAGACAAGAGGTAAACGATAATCACAATAGATAGGAAGAGGACATACACATAGAACAAAAATATGTTAACAACAGGTAATAAAGAAGTTGGTAATTATATCATGATGAATAAAATTTTACACACAATATTAAAATTAAAACAGACGTTTCAATTAGTGCCTTATTACATAAATTATAACTTTATAAATAGCATTATTTATATATAATATACACATCAATTTATAACATAAAATGTAAAATAGATAAAATAAGTAAATATGCTTTAACTTTGTCTAACGCTAGTAAAAACATTGTTAATATTATACCAGTTGTAAAAAGTATCTACATAATAGTATTATGTTCACATTATAGCATAATTTAGAAATAATAAATCTTACTATATGGTAAATAATAACTACAATTGTTTGTCTTAATACTACATAGATAATACAGGTGCGTAAAATACGAAACATAGTGGTGCAATTTTATACTAGATATCGTGTATTATTTGAAACAGTACTTTATTAAAATACAATATTATTCGGTGCAAATTATAGAAGACAGTGCATATTTTGTATATTTTACTATCCTGTACCTCCGGTCCTTCAAGATCATCCAAAATCTGTCTGTCCCCATTCACTGAGTCCACCTAAACATTTTCAAAAACGTCGACTTACTAAAATGCTTAAGTATAATATTGTGTAAATAGATTAGATTATAATAATTATTGGAAGTATAGAGGATAATAACAATTATTAACAATTATGAGCATAATATTATTAAAAACAAATAAGTAAGACGTGATTGTTCTAGAAGGCCGCCGATTGAAAGTTATTATTACTGTCTTTTATTGAACCATTTTTCACTTACTTAAATATTAAACTACATAAAGAATTTATTAAAAGTCTATTATGACTAGGTAAAATAGCAGAAGATTATCATAAGAGTTCAAAGAAACTATTAATGGTAAAAATAGTTTTGGGAATAATTTTAGCATCATTATCAGTAGTGAATTAGAAGATTTACATTCCTATTTAAAATTTTACCTCTATTTTTATCATGTGACCTAGACTTGAAATATTTTGGTATGGCGAATCCCCAAGATTGTTTTTATTATTGAACATGTCGGATTTATTATTTTTTACCTGTAATAAATTTTTAAATTTAAACAAAATTAAGTCAAAGATGAAATAAAAAGAATTATATAATATAAAGAATTTAAGTTGCATTCATACAACATTATTATTGTATAAATAAAAAGGTTAACAAAAGATATGAACAGTAGAACGCTGATTATTATTAGAACGTCGACGCGTTATATAAAAAAATAAAATCAAGTATTTTTTTTTTGTTTTGTTTTAGCAAGTTGAAACTCGCTGGAGTCCAGATATATTTTAACTGTTATGGTTAAAAGCTAGTCTAGTCTAGCCATATTAAAGGCAAGTCACTTATTCCTGAAAAGCAAAAAATATTCTATGTGTGACAGTTCGTTTTTCTTTATTACTAGACTTTGTCCGGTCATCCGAAGTTTCAATTAATTCATTTAATTCGCATAATCGGCGCTCTACAATCTTAAAACTTATAACTAATAAGGTAAATTGATAGTTTCTAATAGTACAAAATTTAGTAAAACCACGATAAGAAACTTTTAGAAATTGTAAGGAATACAAGTAATAGACTTTTTACCTAACTAATTACCTCAATATTTTCATTAGACCCTGAACTATCAAAATGTTTGTCACCTGGTCTATATTTTGATTCGTCATTATTTTTTTCATCGGACAATCGTAAATTACTATCATCCTGTTCAATAAAAATAACATTATTTTAAATAATGAAAGGATAGAAAGGTAAAAAAAAAACTAACTTCAACTTTGCAGCAATGAAAATAAAAGTTTAGAATGTGCAAAAAGTACAACAGAACTTTTAAAACTTACAAGAATAGGATAATAATTGTTCATATATAGATGATAGACCATCCAGTTGAAAATTAACCGACAATAGAAAATAACACTAGATACTAACAAACACAGATACTAACTCCAAAACCAATTACCTCAATATTTTGGTTTGACCTTGAACTATCAAACGATAATAATATATCCTGTGATTTATTTGATTGACAATCTTTTTTTGCATCAGGGCATCGCAATTCATTATGATCCTGTCCAATAATTAAGAAAATTAAAGTAGTAAACAATTCGAATACAATGAAGAGATAAGACAGTTAAGAGAACACTAAAGGAAAAGTAACAAAGAGACTGAAGTTAATAAAATTAATTAAGAATGACGATGTACATGAGCATTAAAATTACAACATGTTAATGAATTATTTTTTAATTTGAGAGAGCCTAATTTGGAAATATATTATCAATTAGTGATATAATATACTACGTAGAGGACAAGTCCAGAAAAGACGGTGAAATTAATAAAATGAATAAAGAATGTTCATTATAAAATGAGCAATTAAAATCAAAACAGATTAACTAATTTGAGACTGTAAGAAATTACCTCATTATTTGCACCTGGGCCTAACTCGGAAATACTATCATATGTTGTATTTGTCAAATTATTGGAATCGTTTATACTATCTCGTTCTTTAAATTGATCCTAAAGAAATTTGGAAAATTTTAGGGAAAGAAAACAATATCTATTTTGTAAAAAAAACTTGAATAACAATTAAACACTACTAAAAATATATTTTGATAGCTTGTATGATACAAAAGAGTAAATACCTCAATTTTTCTGCTAGGACTTAAACTCAAAGGTACTCGTATTTTAGACTTCAACGGTCCATTGCTATTTTCATCATTTGAATTCAAAGTATTACCTTGATCCTGCACGGATTTTAAAAGAAATAATATTTTTAATTAAAATAGGACTTAAATCCTGACGAAATAGCATTAAGTGAGAACTGAGAATATTATTATTTAAGAATTAACAAAACTTGGAAGGGAAAACAAGTTTACCTCTACAGTAACAGAAGAGTCTGAATTCCTAAGATATGTATCTTCTGGTTGTTTAAACGAATTCCTATTTTTATCAGTATATTGCATTTCATCATCACCCTGTTTGATGTAAAGGTAAATTTTAAAACATCAAAAATTATGAATATTATGTAAGAATTATTTTCATAGAGATAATAATTCTTACATAATATTTATAATAAAAAAATTAAAAGAAAACAGAACTATAAGAAAAAAATTGAAATAGTGTCTAGCATACAGACAATTAAAAAAGATACGTAGAGAAAGGTCTCAATTTATACTTAAAGTAGATATTTTAAACTGTTAAAAACTAAAAATTACACGGAAATTATTTACTTAAAAGAACAAATAAAATAAAAGGAAAATAATCCTCGAAGAAACCTAAAGAAAGTAGGTACGTACAGTACGCACGAAAGAATGATACAGAATGAAATTAATTTTATTCTGTTTAGAGATTATTACCTCCATGTTTACACAAATGTCTGAATCAAAAGAGTTGTCTCCGGATTGATTGGCATGGCCATTTTTATTCCCATTACTGTACGGCAAGTCTTTATTTTCCTGTTGGTTGACAAAAAATTTATATAAAATATGAAAATACACACGGATCCTAAAACATATTACTAGTGTCATAAATATTATATTATAGTATAGACGTTCTACATTGATCTCAATGTACATACCTAAGTTATGATATAATTCAAAATAGTACAATAGAAAATATTATGTTGTATAGCTAAAAATTTGCTTTAAAAAGATATTTTTATAATTACGTTGCAATAGAAAAATTATTAACCTACACTTTTCAGATTATTTGTTGGTCCTGTTTTAAAAGTATTCCCATTTAAACTATAAATTATATTAATAATAGTGTAACCTAATTAAGTTTTTAATACATTCTAGTGTTTCGGCCTGTTTAAAAGTACGCCTAAGTTTATGCACACCGAAACGACACGCGGCGCTATGCTGTATACACTATGCATTCTGATGCGGTTCGAAATTCGTACTCTTGAAATAGTAAGTACGTTTGGAATCTCAGTTTATCCCGCTCGTGGACGTGATATATAACGCGCGTGCGATCCAGACAGGCTGACCATCGAAGTTCGAGCTACGAGAATCGGCCCCTTGATCTGGTAAACAGAGAGTTACATTTTGAAACGCTCCCTTAAAGATGCAGCGCTGCGACTCGTTTCGGTGTAAACGAAATGAACCGAGATCACCGATGCCAGAAACTTACACCCTTTTCAGTATATAACGTAAATACACCTGCAGTGCTAGTTTCTGCTTTTCCAATTCTTAGGTACAGGGGGCTGCTAAGGGTGCAAAAAATATGCTAACTTTTCTTACGGACTTAGAAATTTTGTATTGCAGTAGAAAATAGTACAATTTGGTAGAAAAATCTGCACAAAATTCTAAAAATTTCACTAAGCTAGCATAATTATTATCTGCACAATGTTTACGAATTATTTATAAATTTTGAATCTACCTACACCTGATGATGACTTAGTCGAAACCGATCGTGTATTTTAATTAATCTGTAAATTAACTAATAAAGTGAAAAAGTGCAAGTAATTTGTGTATCATAACTGACTTTGAAATTATTTTTCCATATTATGTTATGGTGGAATAATGACAATTAAATATTATAAAGTGACTTTTACACCGGTTACTTATTTTAAAGTTGTAGTTTTCATAAAAATAAAAAATGCAACATTATCCACTGCATGTACTAATAAATATCAAATTCAAAATATTTTATTTCCAAATAAAACTTAATAAGCTATTTTCAGAAAGTCAACAAAAAGGCTACCACCGGTTCAACCCTAGCCCGCCGAGAAGAAACGGCGCGGCGTAAGAAACTCTGATATCATTAATATTTTACTTTTATAACTCAGTTCATACTTAGTTTAAAGAAAAAGGACTTTAGCAAGTTCTGTTCCTTAAATAATATTCTTAACCCCAAAAGTAAGATTGATATTTTATCAGAATATAAGTAAAGTAAATAGAATTTTTTGCATCTTTAGCACCATATATCTAAAAATTGTCTCACAGCAGAAACGCTGCTATGCATTCCTTCATTGTATACTCTATTACTATATATGTATTATCAGTAAAGTTGTAAGGAGTGTCTGGCGTCTATAAACTTATTTTACATAGTTCCATTTATTATCTACATTAACTTTATTAATAAACCTTTTTACATTTAATTAGTTTAGTTTTTGGTATGCACTTCGTTTATAATTATTATCTTCTCCAACTGCTATCTTGCTTTCATCCTAATTAAAAAAATGACAAATAATATTTTTAACATAATAACTATGACATAAATTAACACATAGTACAAATACATTATTTACCAGGACATAATTTGCAAAGCTTTAAGCACTGGACACGCACAAAGACCATGGATATTGCCATGCAATTTAAGCTTATGTGCTCTCACCTTTAGTTTTATTTGTTCTAGTTCCATCTTTTCAGGTTCCTTTTTGATGGGCTAGAAATCATAAGTTGAGGGGTAAGCTAGGAGTTTCTACTAAAAAATTCAAACAGTCTATATTTCCTTACATGGAATCGCAAGGTAGTTGAGGATAAACACCATTCAGTTAACATTTTATTCAATGTTTTGATTTGCATGAAGCTTTTTATATTCATTTGCCAAAGCATCTATTTGATTCTACTTCAAACAAAACCTTAAAAACTAGTGATCATATAGAAAATATAAAAAAAAACTTAAGTTTAATATCTTTATCAGGATTTGTCAAACATGGATAGTATTATAATTATATTTATATACCTTTAAACGCAATCAAATTATATGATAATTTAAAAGGAAGCGTAATCGTACCTTGAGGGCTGTTTTCTTGAGTACAGCGGTCGTTTCCTCTTTTTCGCCAATTGATGACACTGAAGATTTCCTGCTGTCCGCTGTCTCTTTCGTTATCTGAATAATAATTACACTTATTTATCGGCACTGCTATTTTTGAATATATTATATCTAGCAATATACCGCGAAAAAGTTTTTTTGCGGGATATTGCTAGATATATTTGAAAATCATAAAATAAAAAAAACTAGATTAATTTAAATTTTATGCTATGGATACGCAAAGTACCGCCTGATTCCATTAACTATAACTGTTATTAATAAATAATAATAAGTTTTAATGCATTTCTTTTTAAATAAACAATTAAATGACTAATTTATTGACAATGTAACTCTCACCTTCAGAGCTTTGTTTTCCACAATAGAGCTGCGTCTGCTATCAATCGTTTCTTGAGCCTGAATATAAAAAATATTATTTTATTATTTAGAATTAAATGTGTTGTAGACAACATGATTTTGAAACGTTCAAATTGTTCACTAACCTCGCTCTGTATTGAAGTTCTTCTGCTGCTAGTCTAAGCAAAAAGTGAAAAACAATTAACACAAATGAACACACTTTGTACAATTATTAAACACGTGAACAATGATAGTTAACCAAATTGTTTGACAACATATACAATTTTTTGAAAATATATACGTGAATGAATGATGTAAATTCAAAGGTTTGATACTTAAGTGAAGCAAAACTAAATTGGATGTGCTTAAAATAGAAATAAAGAAGCAAATTGAAAAGAAGAAATATTATAGTCGTGTAACGAAGAAGAGTATTATAGCTGTATATACAAGAAGAGTATTATAGCTGTATTTACAGGAAGAGTGAATATATAGATAGAGATGAAAAAGCGAGAAAAAAGATTAAGAAGAATAAGAAAAACAGATAGCAGAGACTGGTGGAATAATTTTGATTCCCTCACCTCACTCTGAACCGACGTCCTTCTGCTTTCAGTCTAAAACACATTTAAATGATTATGAGAACATCGTTTATATTAGCACATTCATACAGATAAAAACAGGTATATACAAAAAATTCAAAAACAATAGTGTATTTTACAGAAGTAAAAAATCAGGTTAAAAAGGAAAAATGTGTAGAGGATATGAATATATGATTTATATTATAAACGGCTTGCTTTTCCTAATAAAAGTAACTATTTCATATTTCGAATTACATTTTTTTATTTGAATTGAAAATGGAGAGGATTTTCACGTAAGGTTACACATATAGTACACGATGCACAAACACATTATTATTATAGTTTGGATAACTCAGGGAACATAAAATACAAATAAGGTGTATGTTGAGTTCTTATTATACCTTTACTTCAAGACGTTGTGCTTGTTTAGCAACAACTTCCACCTGTTAAAGGTTAAATATTTAAGTTTTGAGTTTTTAATATATTTTGTATTAGACGTTAAAAAGAAAAAGTTTAAGTATACTTCATTCGTATAATAAAGAGTGAATAAGTCCATAATCATATTCGATGAAAAAATTATGAAGATTTTTTTATAACTTAAATGATGCCCTGTATTTTTCAAAAATATTGTAATGGAAATAATTCAATGCTGATTTTTTTATTAATAATTGTAATTATGTACCTTGGCAGTCGTCTTTTCTTTTTCCTTCTTTTCTTTGGTCAACGGTGTCGGTGATATCTTTTCATATTTTTCCAACACTGGCCTTTCGTAGTCATCGACAAAGTCCAGTTCAAGCTAAAAATAAAATCAAAATTAGTTTACAGGTATGCACGTGAAAATTTCATACTTACCTTATTTTTCTTCCTTGCTTGTTAGAACAAGCGAAATAATGCGTTAGAAATCTGTAAAAAATACGAGTAAAGCAGCATGCGACTTGCGAATTTGACTTGCAATTTCCGACGTCACAAAGTAGAGAAATAAGAGGGACCAAGATATAAAAAATTAAGTGTATGTACAGTAAAATCGTGTCGGTGTAGGAACATAAAATATTATTATTGTAGTGAACAAGTAATATTTGGACGTAAACAGGTAGGTTGTGAGAAATGAAAACATGTAGTGTGAAAACAAAACGGACGTCACGAGTGTACACTTGTCATATGTTTAAAAATGTTACCCCTGTCTTAATATCCTTATCGGTAAGTTTAGCAGCGCCTTTCTTTAAACTCACTTTCTGCATACTAACTTTCTTAAGTTCTGGTATTTCGAATGAGAATTTTTTTAACTTTTCAGGTGCCTACAGGAGTAAAATAAGTTAGAACATTTATGAATATTATGTAAATAAAATAATAACATAGAAGGAACATAAAGAAATCGTCGAAATGTGAAAAATAAGAAAAGACAAGAAAAGTACCGAATGAGAAGAATAGTGAGAAAGATACATAGAAAGTGGACGTCACGGTGTTGTCAAAACCATTGTATTATTACCCCTATTTCGGTTTTATTTTCTGTCTCTGTTACTTGGGTTTGTTCCACCCTCCTTACAGTTCTGTTTAGTTTAGGTAGTACCAACTTTTTGCCTTCTATTTTCAGCGTCGCCTAAACAATCAACATAAGCTGAATTCACAATGTTTTATAAATTCGTCGAAGCCTAATGTTAGGGCATATGAGCGATTAGTGCGACTGTGCAGCGGAATAGAAAACAGTGTATGTTATATTGAAAAATTGTTAGTTATTTTGTAATTATCTCAGCATTATATACAATGTTATCATCTTTCAATGGAAGAACTACTGAAAACCACTAAAACATATTTTACACTACATGTAGCCAATACCTCATCATCATCTTTATTTGCGACAGCAGGTCTCTTAACTTTAAGCTCTGCCGCTTCTGATCCCTCCTATAAATTAATTTTATATGTACAAGAAACGCGAAAGACTTTTCAGTGTCCTATTTTGTAATTTATTATGTTCAAATAAGTTAACTTCAAAATAACCAAATGGTATACAGTAAACTATTTAAAATAGTTTACTACTTATTGAACTTTTTTAAGGCTGAGATAATTAAAAAATAAAAAAGCAAGTACCGTAGGTTTCTTTTTCTTAATAATTTTCTTTTTAAGGGTGGCTTCTTCAGGTGCGGTTGTACTTGTTTTAGTTCTGGGCTTGGTAAGACTCACAGATTCTTCTGTTTCCTCAGGCTAGTATAGCAATTAATAATAAAAGTATAGATAAAAAAAGCACTAGAAATAGTGTGATAAGAGTAAAAGTGACTTGTTGAAGATGGAATGAAAATTGTACTGTGTAATAAATAAAAATCATTGGCGTGGCATTGTGCAAAAGAATATTTGCTAAAGTAAGCTTTACGTGCTCAAAAATTATAAAAATAAATATAAGTTTCATCTGAATAAAAAATATGCAAAAATATCACAAAATTCAATTTATTAAAAAAAAATGTATTTCTTTGAGTATTAAATTACGAATTTAAGTTTTATCACAATAATTGATAATACCTGCATAGCTGCTGGACGTTTAACTGTAGCTTCCTCAACTATTTCTGGTTTCTGAACCTTAAGTTGCGCTTCCGCCTTACCTTCCTATTAATATCATTTTATTTGATTAGTTTATTTTTGTAAAAAAACATTTTATTTAATAAGTTTATTTTTGTAAAAATATTAAATTGTTAAATTATGATTGTGTAAAATGTATATAGGTACTGACCGTAGGTTTGGTTTCTGATGGTTGTTTTTGTGTAAGACTAACTGGTTCAGGTTCAGGTTTACCCGGAGATTTAGGCTTAGATAAACTGACATTTTCATCCACGTCCATTGGCTAAGGAGAATAAATAATAAATAATTTGGAATCATCAAAATCAGTTTTACTTTGTTATACAAAACTATTTCGACATACCTCTGGTTTGTCTTTATCTTTAAGTGAAGGTCTTTTTCTAAGTGTTGCTGAAGATTCAATATCATCCTCTTTTTTGGTATCCTATGTAAATTGTTTCATAAAAATATATAAAATTGATTTAGAAAGCAATGTGCTTAAGTTCAAAAGTTTATAATATTTGCGATTGTTCATTTCCAGCAAATAATAATTATTATTAGTGAAGCAGAAAAAGGAAAGCGTCTTTATGTAAGCTGTTTGTGTCAGTATATTTTTTATACCTTTTTCTTTTTCTCAAGTGGTGTAGGAGAGATTTTCTCATACTTTTCAAGCACAGGTCTCTCATAATCATCGATAAACTCTTCCTCTTTAACCTTCAAAGTAAGTATGTAGGTTAGAGTATCATTTTGTAGGATAATTATTGGTAGTATTGTATGAAATCTAATTCAGTGCTAACTATAAAACTAAAAAAAATATTATAGAGTAGGTATATTATGTTGTATAAAGAAATGGTGGACACAAGACAGACGAAATTATTGAAAAACGTTGGCAATGCTGCACCTAAAAGGAACGAAAATAGGAACACAACACATAGATCCAAAAGCACAGCAAAGCTTTTTATACTTACCGTATCAAACATTTGAAAAAAAAATTAAAATAAAAAAAAAGTAGGTTGTCATTAATGATCTGTTTCGTGTTCAAATGTGACAATGGTAGTTGAATAAGCTGAGTGTTTTGATGTAATGTAATTATTAATGTACCTCTTTGTCCTTGAGAGATGGGCGTTTTTTTGCTTTAGTTGTGTCTGTTTTGAGTGTTTTCTTTTTAGGTTTTTCGGGTGAATCTTCTTGTTCCTAAAGAAGTTGAATGTTAAAATTTGTGCTTAAGAAGCGTCAAATTCATGTATAGCTTCCTTAAAATAATTAATTAAAAATACCTTATCAGCAACCACTGATGTTTTCCTAAGCGATGGCATTTTTAGATCCTCCACTTGTGACTGAAGTTTATTTTTATCCGTTACTTTATCAGCCTCGTCCTAATAAAATCACCAGTTTAATTAATTTAGAAAACAAACTTTATTTTTACAATCGGACAAATGTGCAAAAATAGTATTTAATACCTCTTCATTGCTAGGTACTCTATCTTCTTTATGTAAAGGAGTTTCTGCTTTATCGCGTTTCGGACCACTGATATCTTCAGGAGAAACCTATAATTATTTCGTAAGTATAAAAATTGTTGGCAGAATTTCAAAATGTGTTTTTAGATTTTTTCGTATTTCTTTTAATAACCAAATCTAAAAGTGTTAGAAATAGTACCTCTTCATTATCAAAACTATGTTGATTTGACGTTAAAGAAGAATTTTCGTCATAATCTTTACTATCACGCATATAATTTAAATCATTTACTATTGAATTTGATTCCATTGGTGATTTCTTAACTATTTCGTAGGACTCCTAGAACATTTATAATAAACATTTTGTTTAATAAAACTGTATTATTAGAAACATTTATTTTTCTTTAGATTTTAATAAAATACAGCCTTAGCCAACCTTAGCGTAAATACTTTCCTCTTGAGATAAATATTTTTTGTCATATTCAAAGCTATTGCTTCTTTCTGAAGAAACCTATAAATTTAGAGTGCCTATTTAATACATTTTTATGATTATCATTGAATAATATTTTTATTTTATTAAATACCTTTGACTTTATAACAGAATTAGTGGAAGAAAAAATATTTTCATTATGCTCTAATGATGCATACTCTTCTAAATGTGGATTATCATTATCAATGGGAGAAGCCTACAAACATTTAAAAATGCAGTCATGTTTTTTTCAGTTTAAATAAAATTAATAATTAATAATAATACCTGATTAGCTGTAGCTAAAATGTCCTTTACTAAGTTAATTTCTGAATTAAAAATGTCAGTATACTCAGATGATACCTACAATTTTAATAATTATAAATAACATCCTCGAGTAATTTACTAAAAAGCTTATAAAGAAAATATAATACCTTAAATTTACTAGAACTATTACTCGATGAAATAGACATAATATTTTGATTTAATAAACTGCTTTTACGCGATGTAT
This sequence comes from Celastrina argiolus, assembly GCA_905187575.2. NCBI lineage: Eukaryota > Metazoa > Arthropoda > Insecta > Lepidoptera > Lycaenidae > Celastrina > Celastrina argiolus. The sequence continues at coordinate 9,683,377 of LR994597.1, forward strand.
TATTGAGAAGATTTTCTTCAGTATAATTGACTCGTGTAGCAGACACCTACAATATTGATATAATTATTTTTTAAATAATATTAATTATTGCAATACTTTCACTTAAAAAAATCAAAGCTCGTCACGAACTGCTTTGATAAATAGGAAACATTTTTTGAATATACCTTTGAACTATTAGAACTGTCTACTGATGAAGATAAGACCGCGTTATGGTGTATTTTATTTTTATTGCTATCGACACTACTATTCTTGTCAATAAATTCAGAAGGTTTCTACAAAAAATATAATTATAATTATTATCAAAGTATAGAAAAAAATAGCAAAAAACATCACATTCCAAACAGTCTCGGATGCATGTAATAAAAATAAATCTGAAAATATTCAGTATTTTTCATTATTGTATAAAGTAATATAATTTTCACCTATCATACCTTTATATTATCACTATCTAGACTCTCCTCTTTAGATGAAGTATTTTCGTAAAAATCGAGCTCTGAATCCTCAATACTCTCAAATGACACCTATTACACAGTTAATTATTTTTATACAATTAAAATATTATATCGGGATAAAATTAAACAAAACGATAAGCATGTCCCGTACTGCTTTAATCAAATACTAAGCTACGCAACCGCATCAAATCAAATAAAATATATTATTACCATTAAACTAGTAGAGCTATGAGTTGAAGAAAGGGACCTTCTAACAATTTTTTTATTATACGATGAACTATATGATGAATTACTTAGAAGCGTTTCTTCTGTATTACTTTTGTTGATTTCAGAAGGCACCTATAAGTAAATTTTGTTACACATTTTAATTATAAAAATATATTTTACTAACTGTTTGTATTCGAATATGTATGTCACGTAATATTTTTATTAAAATAATATAATTCATTTTACCTTTCTATTACTAAAGTCATCGCTAGAAATGGAATTTGTGTCATCAAAGTTTGGATTCATTAAATTATTATTTTTGTTATTCGGACTCTGAGAATAGTTTAATTTGTCATATGAGTTATCCTTATTAGATTCAGTAGCAAGTTCTGAATAATTCTGAAATGTAAAAAATTTAAACTTCCGTAGAAAAAAACATTTTCTAGATTGTGTATTTTCAAAAGCCTGTTAAAATTAAAGCTGTGAGTTGAAGAAAGGGACCTTCTAACTAATTTTTTATTATACGATGAACTATATGATGAATTACTTAGAAACGTTTCTTCTGTATTACTTTTGTTGATTTCTGAAGGCACCTATAAGTAAATTTTGAAACACATTTTAATTATAAAAATATATTTTACTAACTGTTTGTATTCGAATATGTATGTCACGTAATATTTTTATTAAAATAATAAAAATTATTTTACCTTACTATTACTAAAGTCATCGCTAGAAATGGAATTTGTGTCATCAAAGTTAGGATTAATTAAATTATTATTTTTGTTAGTCGGACTCTGAGAGTATTTTGATTTGTCATAATATGAGTTATCCTTATTAGATTCAGTAGCAAGTTCTGAATAATTCTGAAACGTTGTAAAAATTTAAACTTTCGTAGAAAAAACATTTTCGAAATTGTGTATTTTCAAAAATCTGTTAAAATTAAAGGTACCTTTTCATTATCGAAACAACTTTCATTTTTTGCTGATGCATAGTTTTTAAAATCACTTTTATCAGATTCCATAATATTATCATCATTAGGATGACCTAACTTATCTGTATTAAAATATTTCTTATTAGTGTTTAAATCCGAAAACTCCTAGAAACCAATATAATATTTATAATTTTGAATTTAAAATATTAAAAAAGATATTAGAAAAGCATTTTTACCCTTAAATTTAGATTTGTTGGCGATGAATTTTCATCAATATCTTGAAGTTGTGATAAGCCAGTTACTTCATTTCCATGTATTATATTGCTATTAATGTTAGAAACTTCCTACAAAATATTACCAAATGTTTTAAATAAACTATATAATAATATTATGATACAAAAAAATAATATCTGTTTTAGTAGGAACCCTCATAAGTAGTATATAAGTTATAGCAAATACCTTCTCATTTTCTAGGTTATTTTGGTTCGGTTCTGGTAAAAAAGTATTTTCTCGATAGGATTGTATATACGTTTCGTTACAAATATGATTTTCGTTAGATCTAAATTTATCACTATCAATGTTATTTTCATAAAGATCCTGTAAATTTCAGATTTTTTTTATATTTGAATTTTATTGTGATACATAATTATATGAATGTTTTTTTGGTACATTTAAGGTCTTCGTGCATTGCACCAACTCAACACCAACTCTACTCCAACTCGACTCATAATTTTATAGCCTGTTAGTTGAAACTTGAAAGTGGAGAACGAGTAGAAGTGTAATCATCGGTGTTGAGTTGGTGTAATGTACGAAGAATCTTAGTTGATTCAATGGTACGAAACCATCGTGTGTAAGTCCGACACAGATATTTTTACGCATTTTAATTAATGGTACTTTTATGTACATTTTGGATACGTATAATGTAAATTATTATATTATAGAATTATATACCTTTTCATTCGTACAACTATTGTCTTTTGTTTGTAAAGTATCTTTATTATCTTTGTATTCAATATATTTATCATATTTATTATTACTATATTCTATTTGTACCTGAAAAGGTAATCCATAATAATTTAGAAATTATCTATAAACAAAATAAGATTTTCTCTCTTTAAGATAACGATAAAAAAAGTTTAAGTTAAAAATTATTAATTTAATTCGTAGTTTAGCCAGAAAAAATCACAAAATTTCCGTAACTTGTCATGAACATTTTAACTAAAAAGGATTTTATTATGATACAATAATTGTTTTATTATAAAAATATACCTTCACATCCTTACTAACTTGGTTTGTTGATGAAAGAGAATATTCACTAAAAACTTTGTCAATGAGGTAATTTTCGTCTGTATTTAATTTATAAGTTATATCCTGTAATGTGAAATAATAATATATTTCATTTTATTTTTATATTTTGTAAGTTTGCGTAAATTGGGAAAAAGTTTATTAAAATCCTGTAGGTATAAACATTATTAGCATATTTCCTACTTTGTAGGATTCTTTTAAATAATAGCTAATGATTTTACCTTTTCAAACGATTTTTGCGATGGTATTTGGTCTTCCGGTTGATCACCATATTTTCTAAATGTTGTTTGAGATAATTTGGTATCATCTTCATCTTCAGGTTCCTGATCATTTTTCCTTATGCTAGACCTACGCCTTTCCTGGACCTATTTTATTAGATTTTAACGTCTTTCATTATAAATATTTTGTATATTGTGTTTAATAATATCTTCTTTTTGCGATACAGTGAAAGTGTTAAAGTAACAGTGTGTATACTAACCGTGCGTGTTTCTGTGGTCTGTTTGTGTGTAAATGTATCATCCTCAGGTTGTTTTTGTGGTTTGCCTCCAAATTTGGTCTTAGTTATATCAACTTCGTCCACATCCATTGGCTAAACAGAAGATTAATATTATTACGAGTCACCAAAACAAATTTTATTAAAATAGTTTTGATGCATTCGTACCTCAGGTTCATCTTTCACAGAATCTGGTTGGTCTTTGAGTGATGGTCGTTTCTTAGTAGTTGTTGAAGATATTTCTTCATATCTTTCATCCTAAATTAAAATATGTTTTTAAACATACTTAACTCAACAGAGAAACCAATTTAGAAAAACGTATAAGTACCTTACAAATTATTTAAATATTATTTAAAAAAAAGCTTATTATAAAACTTCTCTAATGCAGGCAATAGTTAATTCTTAATTTTTCGTTTGTGATACCCCAATATAAGTAATATACTCGTAAGATGCTATTAAAATACTATTAAAGTGCATCTAAAAAACAATAATACCTTTGTCTTTTTCTCTAAAGGCGTTGGTGTGATTCTTTCATACTTTTCGAGAACAGGTCTCTCGTAATCATCAATAAATTCTTCCTCTTTAACCTTAAAAATAATATTTCTTTTATGTTTATTTTTTTGCTAGTGAACCAAACCAATCAAAACAGAACTTTGCTAACAGAAAAAGAAAAGTAGTAAGAGGCAAACAAGAGTAACATTGTGCAAAAGTGTAAAATAGTGTTTAGTGCCAATAAGTAGTGTGTCTTCAAAAAATAAAAACGTGACTTATTTTATAAAAATATAATAATAATAATCGATACACGCAGCGAAAAGCTTAAGCGAAGCGGTTTACTCACCGTCGTAACCGTCGTAATAAAGGGTTTGAAGTAAGTATAAAATGAGTGTATAGAATCGTGCATAGTGTGTTTAATAGTAAATATGTAAAAATAAATAATAAAATTAAGAAAAAAAGACGCGTAAATGCAATGCAATATTTAATTTCAGTCAGAAAACTTTGTGTATGTGTACCTCTTTCTCTTTAAGAGACGGACGTTTTTTAGGCTTTATTCCATCAGTCTTAACAGTTTTAGTTTTAGGTTTCTCCTCTGGTTTTTTCTCTTCGTCCTATGTAAAATAAAATTATGGTAGTTTTATTTTACGTAATCACTTTGATAAGGTATTATAAATAACAAACGTATTAATACGTATAGTTTACCTTTTCTTTGGGAACAGAGACTTTACGCAGTTTTGGTATTTCTGGTTCCTCCTCCATGGGTTTAGGCTTAATTTTACCAGTTAAAATGTCTGTCTCGTCCTAATAGAAATGAACCATTATTTAACAAACAATAATTAATAAACTGATTTAATTTTATTTAAGGTAAAAGTTATTATGTAGATATTATTTACTATGTAATTATTCTACCTTTATATCACTCGATCTTCGTTTATCTTTTAGCGTTGTTATTTTCTCGAACTTTTCAAGTGTAGGTCTTTCGTAATCGTCAACGAATTCGGGTGAATCCTAATAAAAGTTAAAATTAATCTAATGGAACCTTAATATTAATAAGTTATTATATTCCTATACTTAAAATGCTTATTACCTATATTATTTTGAAAAAATAAAATAGGTATCGTATCAGTAAAATGTGTCAGTTTATTAATAGCGATTTTCTATAATACCTCTTTGACTCCGTTTTGTTTTTTAGTTCTGTCGGTGGATGTAGGAGTCACTTTATCGTACTTTTCAAGCTCTGGTGATTCGTAATCGTCAACGTAATCTTTTTGTTCTTCAGGTTTTCTTATAGGTCTCTCACTCTTAGCAGACTGTGGTTGTTCCAAGCTTTGCTCCGAAGGTCTCCCAGGGACTTTTGATAATTTTGGCTTAGGTACTTCCTCCTCGGGTTCTTCAGGCTTTGGAATACCCTTTTTAATGCTAAGTCTACGTGTAGTTTCCTCAACCTATGTAATTATATTATAAGTTATAAGGAGACGAATGAAATATGTATTTCTTGAATAAATTTTAAAATATTTATTTTATGTACCTGTTCTTTATCGATTTTGGATTGTCTCCTAGACGTTACTGCAATCGAAGAGTCATCGCTTTCATAATCTTGACTCTTGACACTTTCAGCAATAGATCCGCGATGTGGCTGATTTTATACAAATATTATTAAGAATGCTTATTGCTTAGCCTTTAATACGTATACGAGTAAATAAAAGTGTTATGTGTAAAGTGTTATTTGTGCAGTAGTTACCTTGGGAGTGTCATCCACCCTTTGCCTTTTTTCAAGGGGTGTAGGTGTAATCTTTTCGTATTTCTCCAAAACGGGTCTCTCGTAATCATCGATGAACTCGACTTCCTACATTGAAATACATTTTAACACATAATACTAGTTAACACAACACACACCAAACATGACATTTATACATATTATAAACAGCGAAAAATTGGTGTAAATGAGAATGGTGTTAATTTTCTTTATTTGAGTTTAACTAACACTGACATAAATGACAATTTCTTAAATGTTTTGATATTCTGTTAAAGCGGTACATTTAATCTTGTTTTGCTTAAAAACGTAACACTTACCTCTTCCTTCTTCTTAACAACCTTCTTCTTAACAATTTTCTTTTCTTCAATTTTTTTAGGTTCTTCTTTGGGTTTTGGCTCCTCTTTCTGTTTTGTTGGCTTGAGTTTAGGAATTTCAAGTTTTGTTTCGGGCTCAGCCTCCTTCTTTTTCTTCTCAATTTTTTCAAGAAGAGCTATTTTCTCAGCTTCTGTCTTAGCCGTCTTCTTCTCAAGAATTTTTTTAGCTTCTTCTATTTCTACTTCACCTTTTTTCTCTTCTTCTATTTTCATTTTTTTCGTTTCTACTTTAGATTCAGTTTTTTTCGCTTCTGCTTTGGCTTCAATTTTTTGAGACTCAATAACAGTTTCCTGCTTTTTGGTTTCAATTTGTACTTTCGATGATCTCCTAGCTGATGTCTTCTTTTCTTCAGTAATGCTTACTTCTTCTTCCTCCTTTAAAAAATAGTAGTATATTTCGTAATTATAACAATTACTTTTTAATATAATAATAAGTAACTAAAAGAAATTATATTTATAAACATTTTTACTATAAATGATTTCATAAAATTGTAATGATAAGGAAAAAAAGTAATTGAAAAATATTTGTATTTAATTGATATAATATATATATCAAAATATGTAATATTATAATAACCAAAAAAAAGTGAAAGTATCTGAGCATAAAGCATATTCATTCATTCATTCATTCAACTTTTTGTAGATCTGTAGGTTCATTATTTCTAAGATGTAATTGACTTTGGCTATATATACTATTTAATTTTATATTATATACCTGTCGTTGGTTTACATGATTTTCTTCGATAACAGATTTTTCTTCTATTACAGATTTTTCTTCGACAATGGACATTTCCTCTTCCGACTCCATTATAGTAGTTTCTTCTTCCTCTTCCACTTTTTTCTTTTTCTGAAACACGGACAGTGTTACTTGTGTATGTTGTGACTTCAATTACTATTGAAGTCGAAAAAATATCTATTGAATATGTTTTAATCATTCACAATTTAAATTCATCTTTTTAAAAACATTATTTAGCAAAAAGTAGGTTATGCCTGATAAAATAATTGAAATATTAGTAGTTCAATAGATCTCAAAAAAATAACTTCATCATTACACATTTTGTTACCTGCCCATTAAAATTATGCAACAATAAATTATGACAGAATAATATAACTTATTGTTCTATAATTCAAGGCCGTATTCAACGTACCTTTTCTTCTACGAGAGTCAAATCAGCGCTTGATTCATCTTCTCCGAATTCATTTTTGATGACAACTCTGTAGTTAGCTACATATTTAGAAGATACTTTACGAATAATGAGCCGGGCATTCGTGCCATCAAATGATGTGTCGACTTCAGAAGAGTCACGAATGACCATCGAATTTCTGTACCATGTGCAGCGACATGACTGATCTGACGTTTTAAGTACTGCAATGAATTCTGCTTCCTCACTTTCTTTTCTTGCCTATAAAAAGATATAAACATTTAGTAAATTAGTTTATATTCTTAGCTTTCATATTATTGGACCTTTATAAATTCTTACCAAGCTTTTCAGATGCTTAATAATTTGAGGTTTATCTCCTTTTTCTTCTGGAATATCTGTAATTTCCACTTGTTGTGATGTAGCTTCTCCTTTTTCATTTTTGGCCACAAGCTTGTATGAACCTTTATCATGTTGTGATACGTTTGAAATTTCTAACTTAACTGCGAATTCACCCTTAAATAAATAAAAATACATATTAATATTATTTAACTTATATTATTTTTATATAAAATAATAATTGAACGATATACTTACTTCCCTTACAGGCTCTATTAGCACTGTATGCCTTGAATCTTCCTTAACTGCACTAGCTTCTTTAAACCAAGTGCACGAAGGTGCGAATTTACTTAATACCTTACACTCGACTATAACAGTCTTCTTTTTAATAATTTTAATAATTTTTGGTTTTTCTTTTATTACTGGAATGACTGGAAAATAAAAAGCATGACAATAAGTTAACAAAAAAAAGAAATTATATTTATCATAAAATTATTACTTGTAATATACATACTTTCAATATTGAGCGTTAGATTTGCATTAAGTTCACCAAGTTCATTTTTGATGTTACATTTATACAGTCCAGAGTCTTCAATACCAGGGTCGACTAGTTCTAAAATTATAGTATAGATGTCCTCCTTAACCTCGACCCTGGTTTTTATTTTCGACGAGTCCCTTATTTCTTTTCCTTCGTGGTACCACACAATCGTTGGTTTAGGGCTAGCTTTGACTTTACATCCCATAATTACTAATTTACCATTGTCTTTAGATTGAATAGTGGGTTTTTCAACAAATGTTGGTCCCTCACCCTCTGGTTCTGGCTCGGCCTCTATATTCAAGTTAAGATTAGCATTGCTTTCTCCAAATTCATTTTGGACATGACAGCGGTAAGCGCCACCATCCGCTGCTGTCGGATTTGATAAAACCAATACCAATTCATAAATGTCTTCACTAATTACAGAGGAACTTATTTGTATTTTACTGCTAGCCTTAATAACGGTTGTGCCCCTATACCACGTTACTTCAGCCGCCGGCTTTGCTTTGCAGACACAACGCATCGTAATGAGTGTGCCATCTTCATTGGGAATGATACGAGGTTTCTCCACAAACGAAGGTGCGAAACCATTCTCATCATCCCCACCTAGAGAAATTGGAATATTTTATTTACATCTCTCATAATATCTTAAACAGTTTTCTGCAACATGCTGCTTAAAAGCCTAAGCTGATCATGCATCGCTACTGTATGCGTACATACTATAATATTATGGTTCTAAAATTATTTATTTCTAATTACCTTGGAAGTTGAGAGCAATATTGGCATTACTCTCACCATAAACATTGAAAGCATTACATCTATAATTCCCTCCATCTTCCCTAGTTGGACTAACAATCTCTAACGTTAAATTATATGTGTCTTTGCCTACTGCTTTACGAGACATTTTCATTTTGACACCGTCTCTAATTTCTTTATCTCCGTGAAACCAAGTTATGTCTGGGTCAGGATGTGCTTCTAATATACATTCCATTATAAGAATATCTCCTTCCTGTCTAATTGTAGGTTTTTTCGGGAATCTGGGAGCTTTTCCATCAGGGATTCTGCATAAAAATTGTGCGATATATTAACCTAGGAAAGAAGACTTTATAGCCAATTATTATAAAAAAAATAAAATAACTCTTACTTTGGTTTATCCCCACTTTGGAAATTTAAATTTATTTTTGCTACGCCTTCACCGTGTTTATTTTTTGCTACAGCTCTATATTCTCCTTTGTCAGAATTTTCTACTCCTATTATTTCCAATCGCGCCATATGATATAATGTTTGATCTTCATCTAATGATATTTTGTAACGACTACTTTCTTTTATAAGTTTCTTTCCATGATACCTGTGGGTTCGATTTTGTGTTTATTTTTGAGTTTCATATTTTCAAATCAATACAGATTTAGAAACTTTTAATTCCATGTTCTTACCATGAAATGGTCGGTTTCGGTTTGCCTACACATCGACATTCAAACATAATATTGTTGCCATCTTCGGATTGCCTGATGACGGGTCTCTCCGTAAATGTGGGTTTGATCACATCTTCAGGCACGGGCGCTTCATCGCCTATATTTATTTCCATATCATTAGAATACACAAAACATAACTCACGAAGATTTGCAGCTTTCTCAAAATCACGTTCATTTGAACATTTAAGATGTTTTCGAAGATTATAAGTAGATTAATTGGTTCTCAGTATAATATTATATAAAAGTTAATCAGGGAGTATAAAGAGTCGTAGATAATTATACTAAGATAGCAGTAGATAACTTTTGAATAAATAAATAAATATTATGTAAGTTTATTGACCGATAATTATACTATCCTTCTAAAATACTAGAAGAGTACGCATCACAGTTGCTAATGTTACAAGTAGTTAAAATGGTGCGTACGCTGAAGCAAAATATAGCAACATCTACGTAATATACAATAATGGTCATATTAATAAAGCATAATATTATAATAGAATAAGAGTTAATTAATAGCTTACTGTTGTTATAAAAAGGACATAAATGGAAATGTTAGTCTACATGTAGATTGTAGGTATATCGTGTGTAGTGTAATATAGTGTTTGTACAATTATCACATCAAACTAGTAGAAAACATCTTAAACGAAGTATAAGAAAAAATAGAGTTCGTGTATTGAGTATCTTTATAATATTATGAAAATTAGTTCAATGAAATTGAAAAAGCTTCGCAAAATCTACGCTTTTTATGATCATAATAAACATAAAATGGATACACACGTGTAAAAATAATCAAACAATTCATTCAATGACACATTTTCATGATTTGGCAAATGTTTTACTGAAATATTATGATATCGTAGTTTATAATAATAATTATTATATTTTATGTTAACCTCTTAGAATAAACTTGTAATATAATTATAGTGATATTACTATTTTTATGAGTATTTTAAAATACGGAAAAAACTTATGTAAGACTCAAAAAGTTTTTCCCAACATGCTTGAGGGAAACAAATTTTGAACAAATTAAAGTCAAAATAAGTTTCAAACTAAAATAGTATAATATGTTTTACCAAATATTTTCTTTAAATACTTGACTGGAGAAATTTTAAACAAATTATTGTTATTTAATATATTTATCTGATCTTTATTTATTTACAAATAAGGATAATATCGGCAACTACACAGAACATTAAGATTTATACAATTGATTAAACAGATAAGCTTTAATAGTTACATAGAAATCTTACGCATCAAAGTTGCATATTTTGAAAGCTTCTTACAATGGTAAATTATGACAGTGTTTAAAAAAGCGACTTCAAATAGATAAGAGATGGCACCTAAAACATAGCAGTAGTAGTAGGCGCCATTCCTTATGTAATGGACTATTCTGTTTCATATTGTTTTTGATCACTGTCTAAATGCACAAAATTAACCTTTGTTACTTTGAGTAATAAATATAAGAAAATTCTTCAAATCATAAAAGTGACAAAGCAAAATGAAGCACAAAATTGACCATATTTTTGTAATTATATTATTATACTTAGTCATTTGTTGCATAAGAATTCTATGTCATTTAAATGATAATTTTATATAATAAACAACGGCAATGATGATTTTATGAAATAAAATGTTAATGATAATTTTAATTAAATCATTGAACTCACTGTCGAAGTTTAGGCTGATTGTAGCGTTACTTTCGCCCAATTCGTTCTTTGCTGTAACCCTGTATTTGCCCGCGTCTTCTACGGTCACGTTGTTGATCTCTAAGGAGGCATAGTATGACTTGCCTTCCTTGCTCACTGTTAACTGTAAAAATATATTAAAAATACTTATTTTTTAAAATATTTTAAGTAGTGGTTTAATGTTTTCTACTCCGTAGGTATACTATATTACTTAATAATCATCTGTGACACCAAAAACATTGGTTGCTTAAAACTTCATAACAAACGTCCATTAATTAATCAGTCACAAGAAACTCATAAACTTTTGGTGATCAGAAATAATTTACTAATAATAACAATAATTCATCTATAATATAACCTAAAATGAGTAGAAGGATATAGTGAAAACAGAACAACATCATAATAAAGACGAGGCGACGTGTCATAAGCTCTATTTTTAGTCTATATTTAGCCTAAATAGTACGAAAGTGACGAAAGTAGCAGATATAGGTCAAGGTCATCTAATTTTAAATTTTAAAAACAAACCAGTTTATAAGTGGCAATGGTGACAATATAGTCGATTAATCAATGAAATTCGTAATAATATTGGTATATTTTATCTAACAAAAGCTAAGGAAACAAAATTGGCAAAATCAAACAATGTTATGCTACATAATATGAAACAACAATGTCTTAATAATATGTCCAGATTTATATTCCTGTTGTTGTTGTTAGTTCACGTATTTTTACATTTTACTGATGAACTGATCCATCCTGAACGCTCATTAGTTAAATCACTCGCAACAACTTTGTTAATTCGCTACATTCATTAATTAACATTTAGAATGGCTTGTTAACTCAAATATTAGCTGCGGCGATTTGATCAGCCTTTCAGAAACCGAGGGTTAGTGTATGTATATTATGTTACCGGCCAAACCCGATTTAACATATACATATGTTACCGGCCAAACCCGATTTAAGGATCACCTAGTTTGGCCTAGTCTAAACTGGTCTATCCTATCGGGCTTAGGAGAAATTAGTTTGGACTAGGCCATACTGGTTAATCCTATCACGTATATTATGATGAACTAGTTGAGCCTAGGCAAAACTAGTTTGTCCTTAAATCGGGTTTGGCCGGTAACATATATAATAAGTATTATGTATTGTGTAAGAAGTGTATCCCTAAGTCATTCTACTTTAGCGAATCCAATATTACTGTATTATATTATTATGTGTGCTAAGTTTAACTTTCACAATGATGAAGCCATGTATTTCTAGCTTCACAACTTCAAGCATTTTGTGTTTCAGCTTATGCATTTTTGCATACGGATCGACTATGTTTACCTTATGTCTCGCACTGGGTTTGACCTCCACCATGCTGTGGAACCATGTGACAGTGGGCACGGGCTCTGCATCGATGCGGCACTCGAATACCAGCCGTTTGCCATCATCCTCTTGTCTGATGGCGGGCTTGCGCGCGAACGTCGGTGCTTTACCGTCTATTTGCCTGAAAAATATAATTTTCAATATTACTTATATGTTTTCGTTTAAATAATTCGTAATATTTCGAATTTTACTAAAATCGAGGTCACTGTAAATTTATATTAAGCTGCATAGGATGTTACCGTGCCATTCAATTTTTAATGGTAAAATTTCACAGTTTTTGTATTATACGAGTATATTATATTTTTATGACACGTAGTTTTTGATTAAAATTTTAAATATATTATATCTAACAATATCCCGCGAAAAACTTGTAACCACAACCTGCAAGCAAATGGGTGAGTGTACCTATGCGTACACTCATTTATTTTTATCTATTTATTTAACGGAATATTGCTAGAAATAATATATTTAAATTTTATGCTATGGATTTCCGCAAAGTAACGCCTGATTCCATTAACTATTGATTTAATGTTAAAAATATTTATTTTTTAGAAAAAATTCGCATAAATATAATTATAATAATGATATTTAAGAAGAAGAATTAGTATCTATTTATTAATCTAAAAGTATCAAATTACTTACTTCTGTTTGTCTTCGTCAGCGGCTGAAAAAATAAAACAGAGCATTAATAATGTAAGTACCTAAAGAACACTTAAATAATATAGCTATGTTTGTTTATATTCGATCTATTTATACTCCAGTTTAAATCGATTCAGTCCAAACGATTGGTATTTGGGTTATGGCGTTTCTGAGATTGTGGACTAGATTTTGTTTGTAGTTATTCTTAGACTGTAACTGCTGTTTAATTAAGAGTTTTCATGTTTCTGGTTTTGTAAAGCTTCTAACAACTGCTTTCCTATTCTACGTATGTAGGTAGTTTCGCAGCTGTAAATTACGATTTGTCATTTGTTAGCTAAGCAACATTTGTATTTACTTTATCTCTCTTTTGTATATTATTCTTCGTTAATTAGTTATTATGATGTCATTGTCTTTTGCTCAGAAACTATGAACAAATTGCACGCTACATGATTCTTGCCAAAAAACAGAAAGAAGTACTTGTGTATAATTATATGTAAGTTTTATGTTGGGTCAAAATAAGTAAAGGAATGTTCGTTAGTACTGTCACGTTTCACGAGCGTTATCAACATATATTGCATTATATATTTTTGTTTGCAATATTTATATACAAGATGCCAAGTGCGTTTACATTGTAGAGGTCGTGTCGTAGGTGATAAATTTTTCAGTAACAAGAATGTCGCACGAAAATGCTCTTTATTTTCTTTAAAACAGTTTGGTACGGTTGCGGAAAGTACGTCAGCGATTCTGCTAAAAGTTTTAACGATTTCATGATTTCTGACTAAATCTATATCTGGATTTATGACTTCCTTCAAACGTGTACCAAAGTCTGCGGAGTAGGTACATTTCAATTTAGATTGGGTAGCTAGGAAAGAAATAAATTACAGATGGTAGAATATACTGATAAATAATAATTACATTGGTAATATTTACATAAATCATAATGTTCACACGTTCTAACTTGTCTCTCGACTTTATCTAAACCTATTAACATTTTAGTTTTGGACATAGTTTTACGACTGTCAAGTACAGTATAACAACATAACTAATAGCCGTCGGCAATCTTCTATATCAAAATTATAGATAAATGAGAACATGATTCCTTGAATGATTTTACTATAATTTCTCACATTCGACATCTTAAATCAGTGGTAGACGCAAAAAAATAACGAAACCTTTACTTGTTTAACATTTCTGTCTTGTGAGTTTGAAAATTACTCACAACTGAGAGACCAATTAAAACAATGTTTATTTAATGTTCAAATTTTTAGACGTGTAGTCGAGCGTTCTGTTGCCAAAAAAAAATGTGTAGTGATTCTTAATACATGATTATTTTGGTCTATGACAAATATGTTTATTTTGAGATAGGTATTTAGTTACGTGTACGTTTGCTATATTTATTATCGTTAATAGATATGCAATCGCGACTATTTATGTTGTGTTGTGCCAATTTTTTAAGAAAAACAAATATTTTAGTATGTCACGTTGCAAAACACGCTTAAAACAGAAATTATTTTTATGAGACAAAGTAATAAGACAAATGAAGGATTGATTTACTTTGGACGTTTTTTTCAATATGAGCAGGTAATGAAAATAATGGATTCGCACGAAAGGAATTATGTTAATAAAAGTAAAGCAATATAAATTTGACAAGAGTTGATGAAGTCAAGACAGAATTTCCAATTATATTGGACTCAAATCAAAATTGATAGATTACAATATGTGCCTACTAACAAATGTAGATACTTTGATATATCAAGTTACTTTGAAATAGCGGCTAAAGTTTAAATTAATTAAAGTAACGATCCCCATCGTTAAAGTAACGATGGGGTTATGGGTGGTGCTTAAGTATAATCAATAATAATAAAATGACAGAGTTCAAGTTAATGTGAAACTAGTATCACAGTGAAAAGTATTATATTCAATATCATACAAAAATGGTCACTTATGAAGTTGAGTAATAATGAAGTTACAGATAAAATTCAAGTTGATTAAAGTAAAGATAAGCTTATGGATCAAGTTATTTTAAGTGATAAATATCGACTGACACGGCAATAGATCTAGTTGACAAATATAATTATGGTCTTTCAAGTTCATAGAAGCAATAATGAACATTGGGCTGAAGTTAGAGTAGTAATAGATTAGTGTAGACTCCCAGAAATAAATAAAAAGCTTTAAACTGTATATTATTACAAGATATGAAGGCGATCGTCTACAACTGGTGGTTGGATTAATAGTAACATTAAAATTTCAAAATCTATCGCATGGCTGTGTGCGCAGGCGCATGCGAACCCGCCGTTAACCGCGCCGTTACGATGTAATCGCAACAATTAGACAAATTACATATCTACTCACAGAACATGCGGCATAAAGCCAACATCAAACGTTAATAAAATCAAAACAATTGTAGTGAATAGAAAACTAGAGTCTTTAATTATCGTTGCGTACTGCGTAATCTCTGGGAAATATGTGCCAATGTCATTAAAGCATTGAAAGTAAGAGCAATGTTGAATCATATTATAATATCAGCAAAGTTCCTTCTTGACAAGTTTCTATTGTAATAGTCAGCCTCAAAATATTTAAACGTAGAGAAGTGAACGCATTGACTGTAGACTAGGTTGAAGTCCATAATATTTACACTGAAATATTTTTTACGTATCTTATGCCCGATTTTACAACTGAGTCGATTCCAAACAGTAGTTCAATATTGGTAAATGATCTATTAATGAAATAAAAGTGGACTCAAGACAAAATATTAAATTTATAGAAGTAGTAATGAATACAGTTGAAGTTAAAATTAATTAGACAAAGAACTCACGGCTGAAGTTCAAGTTGATGGAGGCGGCCACCTCGCCCATCTTGTTCTTAGCCTTGACCTTGTACAGCCCCGCGTCCGTCTCGACGACATCGTCCAGCTCCAGCACCACTAGGAACTTGTTGTGAGCGATGCTCTGGATTCTGTGGAGACATAAAAATTTTGTTAAAAACTTGTACATAACTTGCAATCGATTGAAACCGCATTTTTTTTTAATTTAATTTAATCCACTATGATGGAACAAACAAACATCCGTTCGTTTTCATACATAAATAAATAACACACCGATTCCGGTGACGATGGACAGTTTCATTGGAACCAACCAGCTACAGAGAAGTTATTTTTTATAGTGCCCAACAGGGTGCGCAATACACATATGCACTCTCTCATCTTTTACTCTCGTAGCCCAATATGACTGATAATCGACATGACTGGTGGAAGGTCAGGGCATATTTGGGCACTATAAAAATGCCTCTGGTTTCCCCCGAAATTGCTTACCTATCACAATGTACATTATGGTTTAACCTAAACAGCGTGTCTCATGGTTCATATATCAAGCCGGATAAAGTATAAAGAGAAGGACGCGAAGAGCATATTTTGTTTTGTAACCTCGCATAAATTACTTACCATAACCCGACAAATCGCGATTGAAGATCTCCATAAAAGTCACAAAACAGATGACCTTTCAACCAGGTCAGGTGAATAGACTAGGAGGCCGCGAGCTCTAGCATAGTAAGATTCACTCCTTGTGGTAATTTTACCACTATATTTGGGTTAGTATAATACGTATTTTAGGAGTTGCTGAATCTAATAACAAGCAAGTGTTTTCGTTCTTTTGTTTACTGTTATGTTGTTTATGTATCTTGGGCGTATTCCTCGAGTGATCTCTTGACTTTGATTTGTGTGAGATACATGAGACGCCTTGCCGTATTCTTCCTCCATATTAGCACGTTGAATTAACGCTCATCTTCTGACATTATAGATCTTACGTAGAGAACAGTACAAACTTTGAAAATATTCACTACCTTGGTACGATAAATCTCTGTACAGTTGTTGGTTTGGTTAATTCAAATTGTATGTCAAGTAATCGGTGCCTTTTGGTGAATTAAGCTTGTCTGTATTATTAACCAGCCTTGCGAGTGCGAGGGTGATGGAATTATGTAATTAATATCTGCCTCTATATTTCTGTCTGATAAACGATTTGCCAATCGGCGTTCAATATGGGTTGTTAACGTGAATGCCATGATACTCGTAGTTGGTTATAGATCTGACTAGCATAAGTTTAGCATATTTTATGGTGTGTCCTATCGGACAAAGAACGAAGAATCTGCCATGAAACTTCGGTCACATACCTTCGGGTTTCGGCTAGGTTAAAAAAGCGAAAACAATGGCTGACTCTAATTTCGAAGTTCACAGATTGGGAAATTTGACACTCAACGCGGATTCAGCTGTCGAGATACGAAATGATTCTTAGAGAATAGCACTACTGAGTACTATAGATCAGTGATCTTTTAATACTAGGAGACGTCTTGGCATAATATTTATAGTTTGAGTTTTGACGAGAAGTAAGGTGGGGTAGGTCAGTACTTTAATAAAGTGTACGTAAAAAAAAATGTGTGCCTACGTTCATCAACCACAGTTTTTCGCAAATTTTAATGGGCGAAAAACTGCGGTTGATGAACGTAGGCACACATTTTTAAAAAATAAATTCTCTTTGGCTTGCGTATTCCTAGACTACAGCTAGATTAGATAGAATATAACTGCGGTATTGCAACAATTACACAATCGAGGTTCAAGCCAATTGTGCACACATGTTTTCTTTGCTATGAAAATGTACGGTAACTCGCAGTATAATGTCACAATTGTCAATGTTGTGGACAGCACTATGGGGGAGCTTGTTGACATAAACGACAGATTTTTTTTTAATTTTTGACAAAAACTAAATTACATTTCCAAAATGAGGAAAGATAGTATAATCTCAAAGTTATAGTGACTGTTCTTTTTATACCGTGTCTAGCCGCCGTCCTATTTGCCATTCACGACAAAAAAAAACTCGTATGTACTATATTATAGTCCTTAGTCTCTTTTAATATATATGCCTAATTATATGCGTCCGTGATTCCGAGCGGCTTGGCGGCTACGTGATGACATTACAAGCAGCTGTATGTTTATAGTATGTATAGTTTGGAGCTGCGGCCAGGCCGTTTTCAAATAAATCGTTGCATACTCTTTGTACTTTGCCTTTGTAATTTCACGAGATAGCGACCACGGCTCTAGGTCGGGCAGACGCATTTAATTCCTGTATCATTTTAATATTTCAAGAGTAGCAAAATTTTTACTTATTACATATTTTGTTGTTATGACTACGTAGTAGTGAATAAAGTCCAAATAGCAATCCTAAAAATGCCGCGTTGAATCTCATTACCAACGAAACGTAATAGCAATCTCAACAATATTGCACCGCGTTACTTGCACTTATAATGACACGTAACATGACTCACTTGAACACTGTCCTGGTGTCCTCCTTGAGCAGTTCATCGCTGCGGTACCAGCTGATCTCCGGCTTGGGGGAGGCCAGCAGTTGGCACTCGAAGACCAGCTTGTTGCCATCGTCCTCCTGACGCAGGGACGGCTTCTGCGTGAAGCTCGGCGCGAAATCCTCAGACACCCCCATCTTATGTCATCACTGGTCGCCGTATAATGTCATACCACACCGATACACCACCTAGAATTATACATTTTTGTTAAAAAAGTAAACTTCCAAAGTTATTTTACTATATAGAATAAAGTGCAGTGCAAGTGGTTTGCGTACATTATTATTAAACATGAATTTCCATCAATAGCCTACAGTACATTGCAAAAGAAGTCATATTCCAAAATATTTTTTAAGAAGGATATGGATATACTTCTAGAAAAATATTTCAACCTTATATTTTGAGGTCACATGCCTAATGTATTCTAAATTTAATAACGAAAATACATTTTTTATTGTATTTTATCATGAAAATTTAGAGCATAATGTTTTATGTGTGTTTATGATACCTAGCTATTAAAAAACGAAATCCCAAAAACAAGTTTTCACTGGTGTAAAATCATTTTATTAAAAGTAACACAATCGTCATGCTAAGTATCTGAACATGGAATTATGTAATGAACACAAACTACTTTCATAAAACTAAAACTTAAATCTGTACATACATATTAAAGAAGTGGTTTGCCTGAAAATCTATTTCAAGGTCAAAATGGGCCCATTGGGGAAGTACTAGCCTTCAAAAACTAAATTAAAAATCAAAATAAAAACCCCTGTCTTAGCGTGGAACATTCCTATCACATCAAACAAACGACCTGATGACCTTGAAGACCTGAACCGATTACCACCAAACATAGCTACGAACACTTTCGACTGATATACTGATATACCTTTCAAACAAAAAAAAACCGCATCAAAATCGGATCATCCAGTTGGGATCTACGATGCGATAGATGGACACATACACATTCACCTAGACACGTCAAAGTTATAACACCCCGTCGTTTTTGCGTCGGGGGTTAAAAACAGGCCAAATTGAGAACTTCCTTTTTTTTGGAAGTCGAATAGGTTTTTTTTTTTTTTTTTGTATTTATTTAAGTATTAAACATTAAGATTCATGGTTCATATATTAGGCCGAATATAGTTTGAAGAGAAGGACGCGTTGAGCGTTTTTTGTTTTGTCAACTCATACAAATTACTTACCATAAGGCGACAAATCACGATCAAAGATCTCCATAAAAGTCACAAAACAGATAAATTTCAATCCAGGTCAGATCTTAGGTCAACGACCAGTGCGCTCGTGTGTATAGACTAGGAGCCAGCTAGTGCCAACATAGTAAGATTTACTCCTTCCGGCCATTTTAGACCTTTGAATTTTCTTTTGAGCGATTGAAGTAATTTAAATATGAGGTGACAAAACAAAAAATGCTCTACGCATCATTCTCTTCACACTATATTCGGCTTAATATATGAACCATGAAATACTTACTATAATAGGTAAAACTTACAACGTAAAAAAAAATGCGAGGATGTTGGTGGCGAGAGGCGACCATATTGTATTTCAACTAGATTCGCATCAGCTGTCAAGGGCAAGGGCAATATTCTGTCGATATCAGCTGAATAAGTCAAGTAGCTGTATATACTAAGATATACTTAAATCAAACTTAAAATTGCAATTTATAAATGATTCCAAAAAAAATATGTAGGTTCTGAATTAGTTTTTTACTTTTTTATATATTCTTTTAAACTACATTGAAAGGAAAGATACAAAACTTAAAAAAAACAGGTATACAGGGATACCTAATTCGTGTATTGGTAGATACGATTCTCTAGTTTTTTTCATAAAAATATTATTATTATATTATAGCCGAATATAGTGAAATTGTGCCTTAATAAATGAATCATGAATCACCGTGTATAAAAATATATCACGAATTTAACTAAGCGTGGGTCAATAACCCTACTTATAAAAAAATGTTTCTCGTAAGTTCCTCTAGTATACAGAAAGTTTTTTCATCGTCAAGATTATAATATCATGGTAGGACTAGGTAGTTTTAGGGTTTCATGGCTGATTGGCAAAAATGGAACCCTTACGGATTCATGTCTGTCTATCCGTCCGTATGTCACAGCCACTTTTTTCCGAAACTATAAGAATTTTACTGTTGATACTTGGTAAGTAGATGTATTCTATGAACCTTATTAAGAATTTCACACAAAAAACATTACAATAAATTTTGGGGGGTCCCTATATATACTTAGAACTGGTAACTAAAAATAACTTACTCGATCTCATTTAAACTAACATACCCCATATTTATTTGAAGGTGATCTAGTAATTAGTTTTTTGTTAATACGAAATCGTAAAGCGTAATTTACCTTTCATTAAATCAAATAAAAAAAGACTTTTAATTTCACAATCCTTATGCATAAACCGTGAACCTTATAATAAATCTGTAAATGTCTAAGTAAATAATAATAATTAATTATAATTCGCGCGGGGCCTGGCTTGATAGGCAGAGCGAGCGGGGGGCATTGAAACTCGTAATACGTCGCTGTAACAAAATCAAAATTCTATAATCACAGGATTGTACGGTACCCTCGGTGCGCGAGCCCGACTCGTACTTGGCTGTTTTTACTTTATTTTTTTATTAGTATTAACACATATCTTTAATATAATATGGGGATCTATGTAAACATGAAGAAAATGAAGGCTACTCCTTTAAACGGAAACCCTATAGCCTCTATAATATTTTTTATGTATTTACAAATACACAATATAAAATACAAGCTGCACATACATGATAACAGTATTAAGATAAAACATAAGTAGGTTTATTATTCAACAATTTCATATGAGTTTTAAATTCAAACAAAATCTATGGGTAGAGAACTAAATCGGGGTCTTCGAAAGGTAAGCGTTAGGTAAAGCCGATAAGAATTGAGTCGTAGGTAGGAAGGGTAAGAATACTGTAGACTAAGGGCGTGTTTCACCAAGCAATGTTAAAGTTAAGGCCATGTTAAATATCATGTTATCCCTCTCGTATTTCCTGTCAATGAATGAGATGGCATGGTATTTTAACATGGCGTTAACTTTAACATTGTTTGGTGAAACAAGGCCTAAGCAAACGTCTTGTCATGTTTTCCAAGCAGAACAAACTGTTAGGTGGCCGTCCCTGTTTGTCTTTAAAAACTACACTTTACACTATAAACTACTTTATTAACTTTAACACACAAACTAAACTATGACTCTTCCCACAGATTATGTCGGGTGCTAATAAATGCACTGTTCGCGGCGGCTTCCAGAATCTAACTGATTATTAAAATGAATAATTAAAAGAACCTGAGACAAAAATGCTACATAAACGGAAAATAGTAAGCGCGTAGTAAAAGTGCTGTATTAGCTTAAGGGCGTGTTTCACCAAGCAATGTTAAAGTTAATCCTTCGTTAAATATCATGTTGTTCCTCTCGTAATTCCTAGCAATGAATGAGAAGGCATGGTATTTCAACACGCCGTTAAAAGCAACATGCGTTGGTGAAATCAGGACTAAGTTACATATAAGCTAGGGTTGTAACAAAACGTCAAGGTAGCTGAACTTTTTGACCATGTCGTGCTTTTAGGTTTATTAAACCTTAGTGGCCTTAGTTTGTTATTAACACGCATGTCCATTTGTGTATATCTATATACCTATATATTGTTTAATTTTATACACAACGTGTTAAATTCATTAGTAATAATATTTAAGGATGTATATTTTAATTATCTATACTAATATTATAAAGCGGAAGAGTTTGTTTGTTTGTTTTAACGCGCTAATCGCAGGAACTACTGGTCCAATTAGATATTTTTTTTGTATAGTCCATTTATAGAGGAAGGCTATAGGCTATATAACATTACGCTGCGACCAATAGGAGCGAAGCATCAGTGAGAAATGTTGCAAAGACGGTTAAAATTATTCACGTTTGGGAACGTTCGTTGCGTGCGCTACATAAACGATTTGAGTCACTCAAAAACCACGCGAACGAAATCTCGGGCTTAGCTAGTTGCTGTAAAATTTTGTACTTAAAGAGAGTTTATAATTTATTTTAAACGTAAATAACATTTAAATCAACACTTTGTTCTCCAGGTCGATTCAGCTGTTTTAATCATAATGTTTTGATACAGTCTGCATCTCATCTAAAAGCAAAACGATGTTCTTATAAACATCAAATACTTCTACTGAAACTAGATTCTGCATCAGTTGAGTGTAATCTTTTGGATAAAGATTTAAAAATAAGATTGTAAATTAAAAAATACTGTGAACAGTAAATAATATCAGTAAATCGAACAATTTTGGGGTATAACAAATTTAAAACTGTGAAATAATATTTGAATTTCAGCCCGAAGCTGTATATAAACTAGTTTCCTTTATCCGTTTCAATTAGAAAAGTAGATAAAAGACCTGTTGGTAGGTTGCA
This sequence comes from Celastrina argiolus, assembly GCA_905187575.2. NCBI lineage: Eukaryota > Metazoa > Arthropoda > Insecta > Lepidoptera > Lycaenidae > Celastrina > Celastrina argiolus. Next base: position 9,706,362 of record LR994597.1, read on the forward strand.
TATTATCTACTGACTCAACTAAAACGCATCGAATGGTCCGGCGGTATGCGTAAACAAAAGCAATATTTTCAGTATTCCTACTTTTACAGTGGTAAAAGTTGGAAGTAACTACAGGCAGTATAATATTAATGAGTGATAATACTTTGGGGTGTGTATGGGCCCTGTATAAATTTATGATATCAGGGCATTTCTCATACAAACATGAAAGTCAAAAATAAGTCTTTCAGCGCTGGTACTTTCACAGTATACTCTTCATGGAAGCACATACACACTTATTTTACACCTTGTATAATAAGGAGTAAAATAATGAATGATAATATTGATTCAAAAATATTATCACTAATTAATAATATACTATCATTATTTGAAAAGTGCAGTCGTTACTAGTTTAATTAGGCGTTAAGCTAAAGCAATATAGTAAAAAATACAGAAATATACCTACAGACCTCAAATAATTTTCCTTAGGAAAAGTAGGTACCTATTATTTTTTTGTCTTTTACTTACAGTTAACATTAGTAAGCCCTAGCATGAGTAAAGAAAGCACCCGCTCGAGAATCTATGATCTATTTTACAAATCATTTTTGTAATACTTTCTGAAGAATCGACAATAATTCTTAGCCCAATGGTTAATCATTCATGTAAAGGACGTTAAAATCAATTAAATAAAATGTTGTATATTTACAATAATTATAAAATAATAAAAAAATCGCTACACATTCCCATTCTCACTGCGACATTTAGAAAACGAGATGAAAGTTCTCAAAGAAACTAAATATAATATTCAGTCTATTTGCTAAAATACAAGGTAAAGTAAAGTATTGCTCTTAGCAGTGCTTTAGTTTGTTTAACAGCAACATTAGTTTGTTTACCTCTTGAAAGGCCTAACTAAAATTTTGATTGAAAAATATATTTAATTGTAATATAATATCATATTATATATTTTAAAATGTCTACTTTTATTTATTTATTAAAGGGATAAAATAAAATGTACGTTTACATTTTATTTATTGTGAGTATAGTATGACTACTTTTATTCAATTATTAAAATAATCGAAGAGCGCTGCTAACTGTAACATGGCATAACCACTAATAAAGATGAAACATGTTACGCCTCCATATTATCATACACTTACATTATTTTAACTGAAATAAACGTAGAGTGTTACTCATACGGATACAAAACACCGCTGAAAATCATCAATCATCGAATCGTTGCATCAGCTCTCATATCTCATATCAATAACTGAGACGGAGTCGAGTGCCAATTTCAGGAGTGAGTCACAACGGTCAGCGCCACCTAGCGGCCCAAGGTGAAGTGTGGCGCGTGGGCGCACATTTTCACAAGTAAACGAAACGTCCCAATCTATTTCTGTGACTGCTGAAGGCCTCCAAGAATCTCGCGCTTTCTCATAACTTCCGACGATTAGATAATCCAAATTTTTACATGAATTTTACCATCCCCGACGAATTATGGCATATGGAGTTTTGGAGAAAATAATTATTCCACATAATCCTTTGTAGGGTGATACAGGTCTAGAATATTTTCTAGTGAAAGTGCATCGATAGGAAAATTTCACCAAAAATATAGAAAACATACATACCGAGAAAATTGGTAAAAAATCCAAAGCACAAATTGTCAATTCACAATTCAATCACAATAACACAGGTACTCGAGAACTGGACGAAGGTAAAGCAAATGTTTCGAGTAGAATTCGCCGGCGGCGGGACGCGTCGGGTCGTTTTCGATATCGTAACTAAACTGTGAAAAGTTGGCGATGGGCCGAGGTGGTGTGGGAATTCGCGTGGGCAGCTGCAGCCGGTTGGATAACGGCTGACGTCGCTAATGCAGAGGTGTTTTCCGACGAACATAGAATATGAAGTAATGAATCAAAGATCGAAGTCAACAATGATAACATTGTGCCTTCCAAACATAGAGCTGGTGAAATGAAGTCATGTAACGATGCATCAAATTTGAAACAAGATATAATAAACCACAGCGACGTTGAACTTGTTTTCAATGTCAAAGATTGAAATGATCAAATGAAACTTGCAGTGGGATAGCATAGTCCTTTTTAACGTCAAGATGTATGTGCTATAGAAGAAACGATAGGGATTGATAATAGTGAAGTTGATAAATGAGAAAGTCAATCAGCTGATAGCGACACATACCAATGCGGATGTAGATCTAAGATCACGACACAACAATGTTCCACTGAACCCGTAAAGTACTTACCAAAACTTGGCAGGCGCGTCTAGAGTTCGAACAGTGAGTAATTGAACTACTGAAATTGACAAGTGTATCTAATGAGCATCATCATTAGATACTTGCCCTGATTGAAAAGTGTATGTAACTGCAAACATCTGAATGTTTGCAGTTGCATACAGATTGAAAAGAAGTACGAAATGAAAAATAAATGAAATTATTGTGTCAATGGAAATATGGTGTCCCTCAGAGTATAGTTAATATATTTCCATCCGAAATTGTCTGAACCGTTACTTTGTATTAAGATGTTATTGCTTATGTTTCGGTTTATTTTACTAAGAGTAGATTTTCAACCTTACTAGTTAATTTTAGATGATGAAAACTACAATTTAGTTGCTAAAAGAATGAGTTGTGATTAATTCGCGAATAAATAACAACGAACTACGTGACTGTAATCACGTGATATAAAACTAAATGTGATTTCATCCCACCAACCCACGAAAACAAGATATGTAGGGCTACTACTCACCTACATTTTGAAGACATGTCAACGTTTTCCTGTCATGTGGTTTTTTAGGAACTTAGTCATTAATTATTTTGAATGGCATACGTGTTTGTTCCTCGGCAAAAAATGTGCTGAATCTTTGTCATTTTATTCTGCCAATCACAATATTGAAGTAGGTCAATATTGTTGTAAGTTAGTCATTATAATATTTCATGTTACGTATATTTATCCTTTTATGATAATTGGTACACTCAATTTACAGAGCCTGTATGGGTGATTTCTGGTTTCAGTGGCTATATCGGTAGTTGACGATACCAAATATAAAAATGATAAGTTACACATGAAAGAGTACCAAATGATTAGATAGTTACAATAGGTAAACAATATCATAGTGAAATTAAATATTGCCAAAGCAATATGCAAGAATAATAATAGCAAATAATCTTTAAGTGGTCTAATTAGGAATATCTTTAAGGTTTTATGATTATGTAGCTTCACTTGGTATCACTTTTGTTGCTATCTAATTAAAAAAATTACTTGTTGGTTATCAACGTTGTTCCCATAGGTTTATTTCACGTGACTATTTTACAAATGAACCTACATAAAGGATATTAGGATTAAAACATATCTAGGTGATCAGGCGTCTCCAATTTCACCTAGGTAAAAAGGTACTTGTATTATAGCCTAAAAGAAGTACACATACTGCAAATGATGTGATTACATTTCAGTAAAATATGACGTAGTTCGCTTAAGTGGCAAATTTTCTGTTCTACTCATTAAAACTTAAACCAGTTAGTCGTCGCAACGATCAAATAATTTTAATACTAATTAGGAGTTTCTTAGAAACATATATTATTTTATATATAGTAAAACACAAACTACTTGCACTTTTTTCCACTTTATTTGATATTTTACATTAATTATTACTTAAAATACACGACCGGTTTCAACATAGTCAAGTATTTAAGTAATTATTAAAGTAAAATATCAAATAAAGTGGAAAAAAGTGCAAGTAGTTTGTGTTTTACTATATAACATGAATTTCCACCAAGAACCAACAGTACATTCAATAACATATATATTATTATTTTAAGCGACTACAAAAAATTCGACCGTATACAGGTTGTAAAAAGAATATATTATACTACCTTTCCTCATTTTGGAAATGTATTTATTTGTCAAAAAATTTTTTTTTATCATTTCTTATTTTTTTGTCGCAGGAATAACGAAACACCAAAAAAAATTTTTATTAAAAAAAAATACATACATTTTTAAATTGAGAAAAGGTAGTATAATCATATCCTACAGTTATAGTAAATATTCTTTTTACACCCGTTATAATATTATATGTTTTATTGTAATTCGACGATTGTTAACCTGTTTTGGTATAATTTTTTTTGTTGAAAAGAAGATATTCCGAGAGTGGTAACCATGACAATGCAACCAGATCATGGCATCCAAATAAATTAATAGGAACCTTCGAAAACCGTAGTGACGCCTAGTGCGTTCTTTTTTTACTTAGGTAGTTTATAAGATATAGGTTTACAATATTTTGCTTATTTTTTTAACCACGTATACGTACGTAATCCTAGTATAAATTAAAATATTAAGATATCGAAACTATTTGACGGTGAGTTCGGTCGAGTATGGACGGCCATTTATTTTCTCCTGCTGAATATATTTAAATTGCTTGGCAACCAGCGTTGTCAGGTGGACGATTAATGCATCATCTCTTTCATGAGTCAATGCTAACGTGTATCACGCCTCCTTGGTCCAGTTGTTAGAGCTCGGCTCTCATTGGAGGTTGTGGGTTCGAGTACCGCATATGTCATATGTCAGGGTATTGATGTATGTTACGGATACATACGTAGAGGTCGAAATCCTCCTTTTTGCTGCGCCGTAATCGGGTAAAAAAATATAAACTAATATTTTTAACCCTCGTCGAAAACGGGGGGTGTTAAGTATAATAAGTTATATATATAAGTTTCACGTGTATGTCTGTGGCATCGTAGCACCCAAAACGGATGAACTGACATTGATCAAGTTTTTTTTTGTTTCAATGCTGACATGACCGGGAAAGCTATAATTAATCATCATCAGTTGCTTACTGGTTGACAGTAAGCAACTGATGATGATTAGTTCTAAATTAAAAAATAAAAGAAAACTGAATTCAGGAGTAAATTATATTTTATAAATATATTTGGCTTACTAGATGTTCAAAACTTACAAAAAAAAATACTTTACCTACCGTACGGATATCATTGAGTATATTAAAGTTACAAAAATGGTCTTTCCTACTACGGTGGCACAAACCATTTTTGTAACTTTAATACACTCATATAAGTAAACATAATAAAACCTACTCTAATATTTTTATACATTAGAATAATATTATAATGATGTAGTAAAAAATAAAATGAAACTGCAAACTATAATAATTAAAAATAAATAAAAAGTTATTAAAAAAAAACCTCAAATCTTTGAGTTTTGCGGGAAATTTTCTGGTTAACTTCTAACCTTCAACCGACAGAAATAGAGTACTATTCATAGACGAATTCATAGCAACAGAAGGCCTTAACATAAATATTTTTCACACTAGAACGTTACCTGTCCCATTCACACTTGAGTGAAAAGTTGTCTGTCTCTGTCTAGGTGGCAGGTGGCCAAACCGAACATTACGAAATATGAAAATCATTATTAATAAAAGTTTCATTACTTTTCTTAATCATCATTTGTAATGACTGTGAATTACGATAATTATTGGCCTCACTTCAATGCTGAATGAGAGTGAATTGCATAACGCTCTTTGATCCAAGTGGGTTAAACGTTATTATTGTTATTCGGATTTAGGACGATTTACATTTAGATCTGAACAAATAATTGCTTTAAGACGTTTGACTTTTACTGTTTTTTTTATCATTTTGACGCCTCCGTGGTCTAGTGGTTCAGAGCTTGGCTCTTGATCCGGAGGTCGCGGGTTCGAATCCCGCTGAGGGAACAAAAAGTTTTAAATGTTCCTGAGTCATGGATGTGTATTAAATTTGTGTATTAATATAATAAAAATCTTAAATATGTTTATAGTGTAAAAGTATTAAATATATTTCCGTTGTCTGGTACCTGTAACACAAGTTCTTCGGATACTTAGCACGGGGCCAGATTGACCTGGTGTGAAGCGTCCATAGATATTATTATAGATATTATCATTTATCAATCCATATTTTTTACTAAGTAAGATTTTATTACAATCCAAGTTTAGTGTTGAATTATTATTATTCATTCCGCGTTGCAGGGTCTACGTTTAGGGTTCGGCGTTTCGAGTTCCACGTTGCGGGTTCCGGGTTGCGCGTTGCAGGTTGCGCATTGCGGGATCCGGGTTGCGTTCATGTTGTAATTGATTTAGATCACAAGTAAAACTGTTTATATGCTCCTTCGTTGATCGGGCTTTGGTCAGCAAGTTGATTTTAAAAACATAGTAATATTTCAAACAAGAAATAAGAAATAGTGTTATTTCAAAAATCTATTACGGAAAATCCGCGTCAGGTACCTACTATGACAACTTACTATATGTGTTCAAGGTAAGACTATTACCAATCTATTTTACATAGATTGGTAAAAGTTATATAGATTGGTAAAAGTGCAAGTAATTTCTGAGTTATAGTAATAACTCAGAAATTACTTGCACTTTTCCCATTTTATTATTCATTTTATAAATATATTTTTTGGTTATACACGAACCGTTATTGTATTATTACGGTATAACATGAATTTCCAGTACATTCAATAACATATTTGACCAATCTGTTTCAAAGTCTGATCAAACTTTTAAGTGGTTATAATAATAATTTTATCCAAAAGACATAAAGTCCGTTCATCTCTACAATGTAGTATGTCGGTACATTGTAGTATTTACTGTGCTACGACGCTACGGTTGACCTACGAGGCTGCTACGAGTAATGGCTCGTACCGCGCGTTACGAGATTTATTACGTTTTATTTGTTTCAATATTAATAAGGGCGTGTTTCACCAAGTGATGTTAAAGTTAATCCTTCGTTTAATATGATGTTGTTCATCTCGTAATTCCTATCAATGAATGAGAAGGCATGGTATTTTAATATGCCGTTCTCATTCATTGACAGAAAATACGCGAGGGATAACTTGATATTTAATGAAGGATTAGCTTAAACGTGTTGGTAAAATTGACATAATATTCACGAAATCAAAATCACAATGTATTGCAATAATACAATACGTTGTAAAAATAAAAGATTTGTTTGTTGATTTGAATTAAATAGACTCTGAAACTAGATACTTAATTTAGACTAACTGCCAAATTCAGTCGGTCCTATACTTTTGAATAGATATACACAACGGGTGCTGCTTTTGTCTTTTTCTAATTGGCATCGCATCGCGCTCTCTTTTACACGGGCAGGTCAGGCGGAACGTGACAATGAGACATGCGTTATGAGTCAATTTCATGCGTGCAGCCAGCGTTTATCGATTTATAAAACGACATCACGTCATGAACAAACTATATTACTGTTGTAAATTTAAAGTTAATATCTATACATTAATACATGAACCTTTTTTTATTTAAAACACACACTACACAACGTACACTATTCAGCGTTATATGATATCTCTGAGATTCCGCAAACAACATTTATATCATATTTTCAACTATGGCCTATAGTAAGTATAATATTACTAAGGCAACAAATTATTTAACTTCTCAAATATTGTGAAATTGAAATTTTGCACACGCCTCTTAAAGCCAAACTAATAAACCAAATAGTTTATAGTCTACTTAATGTTGGTTTTAACTACCTTCGCTGTACTTCATCAGAGTTTACATTCGAAGTTTATTGCTGTGAACTCGTTAAATAAAATACATTTAAGAAATCAGAAAAAATTAACAGTAATGAACTAACTGTGCTCACGCAAACATTATATTAGTTAGGTAGAAAATATATTGTGTCATTAAAAGTTTAGGATGAAAATCATACATAGTACATACATTAGGGTGTCCCTTATATGGACGAAAAATTTTTTTTTTTCAAATATCGAAATGCATACCCCCTTATTCTTTTTAAACTATCCAGACCTACTTAAATACAAAATTTTATCTTTCTATGTCAACATTAACCCGTGCCGACAAGCCTGTGAATATTTTGAAAATCGGTGATTATACCTTTTCGCTATTGAACTAAATAATATTAAATATTTGTATTGTATAAAAAAGTAATAGTAAAAAAAAGTAAGCTAATAGGTATTTATTTAATAAAAGAACATAAAATTATAGATAAGCAAGGATATTTTCATTTAAGGGTCTCTTTTTTGCAGTCTGGATATAGATTTCTATTCTCTTGCACACAGCGTAGTGAAATTCGTTTTTATTTTTCTTTGCAATTATTAAACCATGAAAATTCTGCATTCCTTTTACGGCTCTTTCAACTGTATCATTCACTGCCCTTAAGGAAAAAACCTTTCTTTTTGCCTGTAAATAGGCAACATCTTCTTACCACAACGAAACAAGTTTATTTAAGAAGTTTTCATTAAGTTTCAACCGAGAAAATAAATTTCTGCTTTTGATAAACACAAAATCACTTACTCAATGATTTTTACAAATAGATAAGACAGTGTTATTATTCGTTAATTGCAACAGTGTTATAGATATTACAATAAAAAGAAAATATTTAATTAACAGCTAACTCTAACATATATTTATGTATTTGCACTTACCATACAAATAATAATCAGACATAATATTATCATCTTCACATTCATGGAATGTATCTCTTACCAGAATCATTTAAGCTCTCTCTTTGTAAGTTTTCTACGATACTTCTCTGCGTAGAGAGATTAAAGAGAAGAGTGATAAAATAGTGTTTTTTTCAGACAGGTACCAAAGATATTGACTAAACTTTCTCCGGGCTCATCTTTGGCACAAATTTAAATGTGAATAGCTCTAGCTATCCACCTTTATTGATTCATTGCTCCAGAAGGTCTTATTTTATTTTTTTCTTACTATCGCTTAAGAAAATAATAGTCAGTTCAATCAGTTCCCGATAATCGTCACACACAATGTTTTTTTGCAATTCTTCATTATAAAATGTCAATGTTCTTTGATTTTTGTATAACAAAAATGTTGTGCGACGATGTCGCTGTGTGTTTCAATAGCAGCAGAATTTATAGTATTCCAGTTGTCTCTAAACAAATGTAATAATATACTATCCAACAGTAAATTTCACTTCGCGAATGTTTAAAAAGAGTACTGCAAGAACTTGACGGTTCGACGGTAACTTTGCTCCACATATTTGATAGTTCACGTCACCTACTAAGAAAATACTTTTTTCATTGCTTGCCATTTCCCAAATGTATAACAATATGTGTTTATCACGAGACAAACAGGACACATGACAAATACCGCGTTACGCGCCGCTACTTCAATGTATCTTGTATGAAGATGTTTCGATGCAAGTCGGCACGGGTTATCGTTCTCCAAATAAGATAAAAAATTATTCCAGACTGTTTTAGGTACTAATGAACAAAACTAAGACCTATGCGTTAAAAAATTTAAACTTTGAAAAATAAGGGACACCCTAACATACATACTTGGTTACAAAAACTCTTAGACCTAAATTATCTGATAGGCAGTTGATTTAAACCTAAATCTCCTTTGAACGTTACAGAAGCTCGATATAGGTTTCTCTAGTTTTTTTTTACTCTTAGCTTTAAAAATATGGTTAATATATATTAATATTATAAAGCGGAAGAGTTTGTATGTTCGATCGTTTAAACGCGCTAATCTCAAAATCTACTTGTCCGATTTGAAAAAAACTTTTTTTTGTTGGATAGTTCATTTTTATAGAGAAAGTTTTTAGGCTATATAAAATTACGCTGCGACCAATAGGAGCGAAGCGTCAGTGAGAAATGTTGCAAAAATGGGGAAAATTATTCACATAGGGACTTTCGTTGCGTGCGCTGCATAAATGGTTTAAGTTACTCAAAAACCACGCAAACGAAGTCGCGGGCACAGCTAGTTAAATATAAATACTTTGTAAAATAAGTTTAATTTTACATCATTTAGCAGGCGTCTCGTTCTGCCAACAAAAATATATGGACACAAGTATAGTAGCTGACAAACATACAAACCGTCCCACACGCGCGTGGGACACGCGGTGTTGGCAGCATTGACCTTATTGTAAGTAAGTAAGTAAGTAAGTAAGTAAGTAATTACATTTATTCAACAGTCACATTCACATTACACTACATCACAAAGTATTAACAGTATCATAAACTAAACTTAACATAAACAGACATACATTATGTGGATGGGTAGTGTAACGCAAAAACAGCTGTGGAATTGGAGTCCACTCAGGTATACGATCACGGCATAGTACCTAATACCGATACCGCGATCCCTGGTATTATGTGGATCCAGTTGTCTGGCGTTCGACAGATGCACACCGGCAGAGTTGTACAGAATAATATAGGTATATATAATATAATATATAGGTATACAATATAAAATTAAATACATAATTATTTTTTTACATGCCCATATGTATATAGTATAAGATAATAAATAGTAAAACAATAATAGTAATATGAAAAAAAATAAAACAAAAAGTATTACATAATATTATATAGGTAAATAGTTTGAGCCACACCGGAGCGCACGACCTTGTTCAGTCAGTAATAGCGGCGGCCGACGAGTAGCTTGAGATAATATAACCACAAACAGGTATCAAAGAGGCAGAGGCGCGCACCGCACATCACGCGGGGACACCGCGCAGAGCAGAGCTCACAGAGGCTAATAGAATTAAATAATAAGAAAATAGATTATATACACGAACATAATTATTATAGCCGTCATCTTTTTTTGCTTTGGAAGTTTGTTAGTAACCTAGTTTATGAGATGGTGACTTGGCGAGCCCTACTGGAACGGACGACGCATACCTACCTAACAATAAAGTGACTATATTATTAATTTAGTTTATATAATGATCCATTGCTATATCGGACGTGAATCACATTCTTAAAATTGCGATTTCTATACAATTTGATGCACTCATTTATTCGTAGAAGTAATAAGTTAGTTCCTATCCAATATTTCTTTGAGGAAAAAACTTCTACGGCATTGTGCACTTTTTTGAGAGGGTTAAAAATGATAAAAGTCGTGTCACGTGACCTGATCGAAAATTCGTAAGACGGGGGGGAAAGTAGTAGATGAGGTTATACCCCCCTCTCTTTCTCGCGGCAAAAATGTACGCATGCTCCCGCTGTGCCGATTTTCACTGCAATTTGCACTCTCGGAGTCATCCGATTTATTATAATTAATAAGGAGTTAAGTATTAAATTATGTAGTTAAGTAATACAACAACTATAGTTATGTTCCGACATTTTCTGGATGATTGGACTAAAATCGCGTAAGTTACGCCCAATTTGCGACTAAAGCTACAAATATACGTAATTCACTTTGTTTATTTTCATGATGCTTACAATTGCAATCCAATCAAGTATAAAGTATGCCCACTGTATACTTTAGTGAGGTGCCATTTTCTTTGAGGTTAACTTAAGATTTATGATGATCTGTGTTAAAATGATCATTACAAAGTGTAACTTATTCAAGCTGTTATATAAACGAGTGAGTTTACTGTGAGAGGTACTTTTTTTTCTTATTGTATGGGCTAATTTATGTTGTTGGGGCAATTCTCATAGAAACAAATAAGTCAAAAGTAAGCCTTTCAGCGCTTGTACTTTCACAGTATACTCTTCATACGAGGCACATACACTCCCTAAATTATTTTACACCTTGCATACATTACACAATATTGTATACTTTATAATTAAAACGTTGAAAATATTGTTTGTTTGTCAGTGTGTATCTGCCAGATCAGATAAAGCCGGACAGATATAACGCACGAGTATGTCTTGCAGCTGTTAGCCTCAAAGGTTAGAAAGACGTAAAATGTTGTTCTAGCGACAATGTACGTTTCACAAATATATTTTCGTGGATGAGAATTGGGTTGAAGATAATAATATTATATTTAAATAATACGTGAGCTTTTCAAAGAATTTAGTTAACTACAAATTTTAAAAACCTTTATGTACCTACCTAAATAGTGAAAGTACAGTTTTTACTTTCGCGTATACAATAATTAAGCCTCTGTGAAACGCCTGATTGCTCGACTGATTTAGAAGACAACAAGGGCTATCAAAGGGTTGATGATAATTAAGGATTCAAAATCAATCGACGCGCTGAACGAAGGGTTTTAATATCGAAAGGAAGAAAATGGAAGAAAATCTATATTAAATTAAGACAAAATTTGCATAAATTGAATCGATGAAATTCTCTTGAGCCCTGTCTTAATTTTCAAACTCGTGTTACCAATATTGAGAATAGAAACAACCGGCCAAGTGCGAGTAGGACTCGTGCACAAAACGCAAAAAAAACTCGTTCGTTTTTATGCGAGCTCTTTGAATATTGTTTTTTTTTTTAGTATTTGCTGTTAAGGCAATAGATTGTCTGTGAAAATTTCAACTAGCTTTTACAGTTCTTGAGATACATCCTGGTGACAGATGGACAGTGAAGTCTCATCAATGGGGTCTCGTTTTTACCCTTTGGGTACGGAATCATGAAAAGCTTTTAACTTTTAAAACAGGATGGACTTAGCATAGATTGCATTTGCTTTTTCTTCTCTTCAAGCATTATTTCGATCAATATCTAAAAACAATAATTTAAAAAATCTTCTGTTAAATGTTATGAAGATAACTAAATATATTATTATACGACGAGATGGTATCGTTTAAACCGTTCTCAATATTGGTTTTCTTAAAATATGAGTTTCAAAGTACTTTTTCCGAGGATATCTCACATTCCTTAACACTTAATTTTGAATTTTACCTAATAATGAAAGTTAAACTGTTATGTATTGACATAACAGATTACATCTCGAATAATATAATTCGTTAAGGCAATTCACAAATCACGGTCACCTTCTGTTTCACAATGGCTGGGTGCCAACTCCACCTGTACGGTTATAGGTAAACACACCTAACCTTGTCAATTTACATGTTTCTGAATCTACAGGTTTAAGCAGTTCCACATTGTTTGAAATTATTTTAAAATTTAAATCGCAGTAATATACAAGGTGTAAAATAAATTAATAATAATACATTTGGGTGTATATATTCCTCCTATGTAGAGTATACTGTGAAGGTACCAGCGCTGAAAGACTTACTTTTAACATTCGTGTTTCTAAGAGAAATGTCTCAACATTTGCGTATGCAATAATTAAAAAAAAAGTACTTCTTTCAGTGCTGGTACTTTCACAGTAAACTATATACGGGACCCTTACAGACCCTAAAGTATTATCACTCATTAACATTACAGTCTGTATACCAATTATATTATTTTATGTTATATTTTTATTGGCTTTATAAGGAACCACTGGCTTAGGAACACGAGCAATATTTAAACTAAAAAAATCATTATCTTTTTCCTAAGTACCATTAGAACATTCTTATATTACAATTCACAGTGAAAATTTAGAGAAAATTATGGATAATTTAACTGAAGAGTAACGTTTTGCAATGTGCATTACCAACTTAACGTGGCACTGCCGTGCTCCTGTCGATGATTGAAGACACACAGAATATCCGGGACTGTGGTAACCCTAAGTCATTAACCTGGGCCCTGATTACGTAACTCCGGTCGCTTTCCCGTCTCTCGAGATCAACTGCAATTGTGACGTTACATCTTTTTAAAACACGATTTAAAAAGTTAAAACGTCAAAATTATGACATTTCAACTTTTTAAATCGTGTTTTAAGAAGTTTTAACGTCGCAATGACGGTTGATCTCGAGAGATGGGAAAGCGACCGAAGTTAGGTAATCAGGGACCTGAGTGGACTCCGATTCAGCGGTTTGAGCATCTACCTACCTATCCCTTAGAATTTTAGAATTATATTTTGATGTTTACGGTATTTTTGTATTGTTGCTTTCTTTTACTTTTTTTGTTAGTTTTTTATCCTTGTCACATGCTTGTCTGTGTAAAACTTTCTTATGTTAAAATGTGTGTGTATTTCTGTATTTTTATTTGTTTTAAGTTTAACGTAGTGTAATGTCCAAATGCGTTTGTGAATAAACGTTTAATGTTACTAAATATTATAAGTCTACTAGCTGTCCCGGCAAACTTCGTATTGCCTTATTAATTAATTGCTTGACATACTGACTGCAGCGCCACCTATCGGTTCCAATTGTAAATCTAAACCATTCTCGAATCTCCACGAACACACACAAAAAATTTCATCAAAATTGGTCCAGTCGTTTAGGAGGAGTTCAGTCACATACACACGCACACAAGAAATATATATATTAAGATAAAGAGCGGGATATCACATCCAAATTTGCTACGCGAGCGATCTGCCACCGCGCTTTTCGAATTTGATAGATATTTTTGTCTAGTAGAAGAAATATGTCCTTATCTATACTTATAATAAAACTGTAGAGAGGTCAATTCTGTACATTGAATATTTTTTCAAAATACATATTGGAGGATGATTGGCGATCGATACTGATGCCAAAAATGCAATTAGTAAAACTTTTGTCTGTCTGTCTGTCTGTCTGTATGTGCACGATGGAAACAAAAACTACTGAAGGGATTTTAACCAAACTTGGTACGATTGTAGCCCATATTCCTGGGCAGGTTATAGGCTATATAACATAACGCTACGATACATAGGAGCCGAGCAGTGACGATAAATTTGAAGCAAGTCGGATGAATTTCGCGCGCGCGGCCTGCGGTCGAACGGTTCGTGCGGGGGGCGCGGGGGGATCGCTTACACAGTGACGCGAAGCAATAGAACGTGGCACTAAAGTAGATTAGAACATCAAATCAGTACCTAACTATCAGGATTTTTTTTCTGGGAAAACAGTGTTTTCACAGTGTCATAATAATATAAAAATTGTATTTTTGAACTTGCTTCACAAATTGAAATAAATTATCATTTATTGTATAAAATCAACTTAATTAACTGTATAATTAAAAGAAAGCCTTTCGTGATAAACTAAAAAACGGGCAATTAAGCGGTTTTTGGAAAGCTATTTATACCATCACGGTATTAATCCTTATCATTTTTAATAAGTTAGTTGGCTTAAGCATTCTATGAAGACTATAATATTTAATGAGTATATACAAATATAATGAGTAGTTTAGGAAATATAGCAAAATTAAAAAAGTTTCGCCGTGATTCGACTGGGCGCCGCGTAATGCAGCCTGCGTGACGTCTTACGTCCGAGCCGGGCTGGTGTAGTGTAGACAGTAGACTGCTGAGTAAAAAATACTATTAAAATGTGCTAACTGTGCCTGTGTTATTATAGGAGACTTTTATTTATGCAATAGTACCCAAAACAATATTTTTTTTTATTTTTGTCTGTTTGTCGGTGCATTTGTGCACGCTAATCTCAGAAACGGCTTATCCGATTTAGATGTGGTTCAATCATATTTGTAGTAATCTTGACTTAACATTTATTTCATCTCAATCGGTTCATAAATAAAAAACTTATGACAATTTAAAAAAAATGCTGTACGTTTGTATGAAGCGCGGCAGGAACCGCGCTGCAAACATTCAAATTTAATCTTTTTTTATTTTATATTTTCTTTAAAACTAAATTTAATTTATTTATATTATTGTTATACTTAGGGTAGGTTAATAAAAAAACGCTACTAAAACCGATCGGCGCGCCGAGCTGGGGCCTAACTCCCCAAACTGATTCGATTTTGATTCAGATTCGATCGTGCCGCATACTCCCGAATAAATTGACGTTTGTTTATTATTGTTCTATGTCGATTGATATCGTCGGGCGTACAAAAAGTTACGTTCCAAAGGTTTTCTTTATCCTAGTTAGTTGCAAAGTAATCTACCAAATAAAACACCAAATCCGTTGAGATCGAACTGATTCGATTCTCGGTTGTGTCGAGAGTAAGCCTGCTGGATCCTCGACGGGGCGTGCCGCTGCGCCCATGTCTAACCGAGAGTTTCGTTTTAAATACCTTAATAATTGCAATATATGTTTCAATTTAATATCTCAAAATATTAATGACAATAACGGTAGTAAGTTAAAAAAATTGAAAATAATTTTATGGTTTCGCAATTTATCCTATGTCGGCACTATTAAGACGTTGCTTCGTATCAAATTTAGGTTTTGGTTCCCTTTAGAGTGTCGAAAATTAGAGAGATAAACGGCTGAATCATTGGGTAGATGTGGCTAAGGAGGACAGAAGATCCTGAGTATTTAATAGGATTGTTAGCTTGATACCTACACGTGTTAAAGTTTTGACAACCAGACAGATAGACAGACGGACATCGAAGTTAAATAATTTACTAAATTAACGTGAAAAATTGGCTGGGTCTATACGGTGCATTCGAATAATATTATCCTAACTTCGAATACCTTTGCTGACTTCTACATATTGTTCGAAGGCCTACTTCTTTTGCCGAGCTCCGAAAGGATGGTACTATATTATTATTATACCCTGCATACCAAGAGGCTTGCCGGGTACGTGACTTGCTGGATCGGGATCAACACTGGGATACACTGGGAAATACCTATTGGCGAAAGGTTGCGCCAATAAACTAAAAATAAACTAATAAAAGTGTCCTAAATCACTTTTCCACGCGTACGAAGTCGCGGGCACAGCTAGTACGTTAATAAATACGACATTTTAATAGTTGGCCTTCTAAAAATTATGGCGTTCCAGCGTCCAACCACCTTAGATTATAAATGAGAAAGTTTGTGGGTATTTTTGTTCTTGGCGCATTTTGATAAAATTGGTGCAGCAAATAGTTGCTTTACCTTCCCCTCGTATCTATAAAACTACAACTTTTCAATAGAGTAAAAAAACTTAATAATTTAAGATTATGCCATGAATTTTTTTATGATGTTCTACAATGTTATATATCAGCTTTTTAACTGACCTAAAGTATATAAAAATTAAGTTTTATACTATCGAGAAAACATTGATTTTTCCGATCCGAGATTCCGATTTGTTTTTAGATAAGAGGTTGAGAAGGAAAAGCGACGAAATCCTGGTTTTACGCAATATGAAAAATCATAGTTTTTCCGTGGGATACCTATTACCTACAGTACTACGCGAGCAAAAATCTATATCTATGCTAATATTATAAAGCGGAAGAGTTTGTTTGTTTAAACACGCTAATCTCAGGTCCGATTTGAAAAATTATTGTTTTTTTTAGGTACTCCATTTATAGAGGAAGGCTTTAGGCTATATAAGATGACGCTGCGACCAATAGGAGCGAAGCGTCAGTGAGAAATGTTGCAAAAACGGGGAAAATAATTACATTTGGGGACTTTCATTGCGTGCGCTGCATAAACGGTTTAAGTCACTCAAAAACCACGAAATCGTGGGAACAGCTAGTATAATATAAAATATACAAAATTTGTTACAGAAAACGTATCACTGAACCATATTCTTTACTTTTGTAACAAAACACATAAATTCACAACAAATGTAACTTTCGAGTTTGGCTTTAATCGTAAACACAACAACACTTTGATCTGTGTCCAAATTACTTTAGATATCGTTACTATGTAAAATATTGTTGTTCCGTATACATTAGCCTGCAAAATACGCGTATGGTGATTTAATTATTTCAATTGTAGAGTATTTATGGTAAACATGAGGCATTAGCCCAAAAGGTTTACCCTTGATGTATTGTTTACTTTCAATATGTAATATGTATTTTAATATGTAATATTTGTAAGGATAACGTAGCTAAAGAAGGGGAAAAAGAAATCTTAACTCATGGAACCATGAGCTACAGCTAATAACACTATTATTATTTTACTCTATTCCGATTTTTTGTTTTATATTATTTTATAATATTCTGATTTTATGTGATTAAGGGCGTGTTTCACCAAGCAATGTTAAAGTTAATCCTTCGTTAAATATCATGTTATCCCTCTCGTATTTCCTGTCAATAAATGAGAAGGCATGGTATTTTAACATGGCGTTAACTTTAACATTGCTTGCTGAAACACGCCCTTAATGTAAACAAAGCTCCACGGGGAGGCTTCCAATTTTAATTTCATGATCTTCGGCGACCTCCTTAGCGCAGTGGTTGAGCGGGAGGTCGCAGGTTCGAATCATGGCGAAGGAACAAAAAGTCTGTTAAAGTGTAGTAATAAAATAAAAATCTTAAATATTATGTTTATAGTATAAAAATATTAAATATATTTCCGTTGTCTGGTACATGTAACACAAGTTCTTCTGATACTTATCACGTTTTTATCTAGTCACTAGACTATTACTGTAGTCTTGTTTGATGTCAAACTCTAAACCACTAGGCTCTGGTAAAGAAAATAAATTCAGTCATAGCACTCACATTAAATAAAAGATAATTATATAAATGATCTTGTCAAGTCCGTTCTTAGGTAAGGTGACAACTGAATGAGGTTATTCCGGTATATATACGGGGTAGCGAGACGTAACTATTGATGTTTCTTAGAAGCCGTCTGAAGCGATAGTTCTTTTGGGATTCCAAAATATATCGATAGCTATTAATCACAACACTATTTCTGATTCAATAAATCCCACTTGAGCTGGGTTTAAATTAATAACCCACAGTTATACTCTGCAGTTAAATAAGAGTTAAATTAATTTTTAACTCTGGTCTGTGTTTCTTTTATCTGTATACATTTCTTGTCAGAGAATATTAATACAACGTACAACAAAAATAGTGATAAGAGATTTTTTTTTAAAAATTGCATAAAATTTAATAGGAATTGCAATAATACCTTGTACAGGCTGTTAAGTTAATGAGTGATAATACTTTAGAGTGTGAATGGGTCCAGTTTATTGTGAAAGTACCAGCGCTGAAAGAGGTACTTTTTTTAAATTATTGACAATAATTAAGATGTTGGGACATACTCATACACACATGAGTGTCAAAAGTAAGTCTTTCCGCGCTGGTACTTGCACAGTATACTCTACATAGGAGGCATCTAAAGTTCATTTATCTTACACCTTGTATAATATGATGATTTTACGTGTGGACTTAGTAGTCATTAATATCTCGCTCCAATCAGAAAAATACGGAATTGACCGAATGATTGACTGTAAACTGTAAAGTAGCTTCAGTGTTGCTCCTTTACTGTGAACTCTAAAAAAGGGATGTAAATGTAACTTTGAAATATATTATCACGTTGTATACCTACCTATGTACAGATGCTAAAGTATTATTTCTTTCTTGGCCGTGCCAATATGGACCAGGCCCTGAACACGCAGCAAAGCGACTTCAAAATGGCAGCGCTTAGTTAAAAGTTAAATAAGTAAAAAGCATAATACTACATTTAAGAAAGAATTACTGTACTGTCAAATAATGTAGGTTAGGTTAGTAATCATGTTTTTGAAGTTTTAAACAAAACTAACGATTGTGATTTAAATAAAATCGAATTAAAACTATCAATATGCGGACAATATTTACAACAAGGATTACAAACAAAAGAAATATATACATAGTGTAAATTACAAATACAAATATTTGATTTTCATACAAATATTTGTAACAGAAAGATACAACATATAATACAAGTAGGAGGCTAACGAACGGGCGGATCGGTTATTTTATCAATAATAATAATTAAGGGATCTTTAAAGTTATAAACGTTGAAAATGTTTTATTTTGTATTGTTTATATTATAATAATGTAAAACCTATACAAACTGTTAGGATACTTACCAAGACGCAAAAATAAAAGTGATAAGTAAAATTTATCTAATATTTTTTTTAGAATCAAAATTATAAACTACATTTAGAAATACATTTACAAAAAAAATTCTATGAAGTGTTACAAAATGTGGTGTAACTTTTCTGAGTTTTCTGACACAGTTTTACCAGCTTTGAGATTAGAATTACAAACTTTTTTGCCAGAGTTTTAGTAATACCTATTCATAATAATGATCTATATAATCTACGCAACAACGATATATTTCATACAACACCTAGGCATACACAAATAAACATGTATATTTTAGTGTGAATTTATGATTAGAATAGATAAATAATGGTTAACGTGATTTTAATAACATAACACTTCTGTTGCATAAATCAGTTAAATTAACCCCTAAATTCAATAATCTGGCTCCTAATATCAAAATTCTCAGTAAAGAGTCCCTTCGCTTACTAGGTGCTCCCATACTTAGTGAAGGTTATAATTCCTTCATCTCGGAACAAAATCATAAATTCTCAGAATCTTCCGGCAAACTTACTACAATAAATTCCCACATGGCATATCAAATCATTCGGTTCTGTCTGTTTGTGCCCAAATTAATGTACGTTCTTAGATGCTGTCCACTATGGAGTTTTCCTAACTTTCTCTCACAGTTAGACCTCACCTTGAAAAACACATTAGTAAATGTTCTTAATTGCAATATCTCCGACACTTCCTGGATCCAAGCCGTTCTCCCCATTAGGTTTGGCGGATTAGGCATCAGGAAGGTGTCCAGTGTCTCCCTTCCTGCTTTTCTGTCATCAGCTCATAGTATCCATAAACTTTTCACCAAAATTATTTCCAATTCTTTAGGCTGCGTGGGTATTGACTCATTACCGGAAGCCATTATTACTTGGCGTGGTCTTTGCTCAGACGAAATTCCAGTCCAACCCCACATCCAAAAGAATTGGGATGAACCACTACTTAATTTGGCACATTCAGACCTGTTAAATTGCTGCACCCCGGCTGATCGCGCTCGCCTCTTAGCGTCCGCTGAGCCAGAATCGGGATACTGGCTCCAAGCACTCCCGTCATCCAATATCGGAACTTTGTTAGATAACCACACTTTTTCATTATCAGTTAGCCTTCGATTAGGTACCGCCATCAACGAACCCCATCTCTGCCATTGTGGTGCCACGGTGGACCGCCAGGGACATCATGGACTGTCTTGCCGTCGCAGTGCCGGCCGTCAGTCTCGCCATGCCTCCATAAACGACATAATCCGCAGGGCTCTTGCCACCGTCAACGTACCGGCCACTCTCGAGCCGAACGGTATAGTGCGTGACGACGGCAGGAGACCTGACGGTATGTCTTTGGTACCATGGAGCCACGGGAAGCCGCTGGTGTGGGACGCTACCTGCGTGGATACGCTGGCAGCGTCACACGTGACGGCCACTGCAAAGACGGCGGGGGCGGCGGCGGCACACGCCGAGACCCACAAGGGGCGGAAATATGAATCCATCGGCGATGGATACATTTTTCTGCCTTTTGGTGTCGAGACTTTGGGTCCATGGGGTCCCAGTGCTAAACGCCTTTTGAAAGACCTATCTAAAAGACTCACGGAAAAGACAAATGACCCAAGGGCTGGCGCTTACCTCGGCCAACGTATCAGTTTAGCGATACAGCGAGGTAATACTGCCAGTCTTTTGGGTACATTACCAGCGGCCGCCGATTTAGATATAGTTTTTTACATATAGCCTTTTTTATTACTTGTTTAGTTTGTAGTTTAGATAATAATAATTTACCTAAAATAGTTTCAATTTATATATGTTATTTTTAAGGAGTTTTTTGTGTT
Organism: Celastrina argiolus; assembly: GCA_905187575.2. Classification (NCBI taxonomy): domain Eukaryota; kingdom Metazoa; phylum Arthropoda; class Insecta; order Lepidoptera; family Lycaenidae; genus Celastrina; species Celastrina argiolus. Next base: position 9,727,661 of record LR994597.1, read on the forward strand.
ATTGATAATACACTTTGTTAAATTAATATCTTTTGGCATAATTTACAACCTTATACATTTACATTTAATAATCATCGTCCCCTACACCTTAATGTCATACATGCGTTATACATCAATCATACTAAATACGACTTGCAGAAAATCTAAATCAAACGAGATACTTAAGAACGGCCATCATTACTATATTTACGATACTAAATTTTAATGTCACGTGTCTTAGAAGTTCTCTACAGGGTTACTGATAAAAAAACTTTTACAATAAAATTTCAAAGTATATTATCGCTTTTACCCCAAAATCATTGATCATGTCAGTGAGAAAATATATTTTGTGACGATCACGACTGATACTAAAAGGCTTATCAAAGTTATGAGCCCTCTTATTCACCGGCTGTCACTGCTTAGCGGAATGACAAGAACGTGTGAATTTGGGTACCTTTGACTATAGTTAGATTTCTAATATTACGTGTAAATATAAATCTTTGAAACAATTAACAATTAGCCAATACTATAAAATGTAGGTTAGCACTAAATCATAATATTAATTTCCAAATACTGTCTTATATTTAAACTGTTATATATGTGTTTTCTACTTTCATATTTTGTAATTAAAACTATATCATTGAAAATGTCGCTCTATTTAACTCTACACAACTAACCAAACGTAAACCATTGAAAATTGATAATTGGTTAACACTTTAAGATTATTAACCTATGTATACTTTTATACAATAACTTAATAATCATATTGTATACAACCGTATATAATATCTATCATAAAATTTCGACGTCTACGGTTGAAAAGTTCAATTTCGAAATCTTACATACATTTACTATTCGTAAAAGTAAACTATTGAAAATGGCTGCGGTTAATACAAAATGAAGGTAAAAAGTTCATGTAAACTGTATATCATGAGATTTAGCCGTCTGGTAACACGGCAGAAAAGTTAAGTTTCAAATCTTACAGAGTTTACTATTTTGTACTAGTTCTAATGTACCCAAATGAAAAGCATCAAAAATACGGTTAACATTACAGAATGTAAGTAAAATGTTCACGTTAACATGAAATCTTATAGCTATTCCATTGAAAAGAACACTACAAAAATTAGATGACATTAAGTAAACTCTATATTAAATTTAGCTTTCTGGCTACACGACATACATGTTTCAACTGTAAACTCAGCCTGTGTGTACACACATACATTGAAAGTAACATTGAATATGTGGCCACGATTAACACAAAATGTAAAGCGTTCATGTAAAGTATATCATGAAAGTCAGCCGTCTGGCGATGCGGCCGTAATACATCTGACCGACGCAGATCAAAAATAGTCCGCGCCGACCGGTGCCGCGCCGCATACAAAAGTGGTCTTCGCCATCGACATCCCGCCTTATCAAATTTCCACCCACACTCGACGCCCACGCGACGGCGACCACCACATTCTAGACCCGACCACCGCCCGCGCCGGACCTGTTAGTATGTTAACACTGGACACAGCACTGAAGCATAAAAAAAGCACACTTACAGCTCACTAATCTCTTAACGCGCGCGACGGTACGCTCTCAGCGCCGGCCGTTGGTAAACTGTTGCCGCAACGAACGGTCCGCCACTGATCCAAAAATACCCCTCATTGTGTATACTCCAATACCTAGGCTTTAGTAAACTGACTTATAAATAGTTGGATCCAAAGGTAAAAGAAATAAAACCGAAAGCAAACCATTAACCTTAATGATCCGACCTGGATGCGTACGCGCTGGACCGCTCTGATTCAGTTTTCATATCGGGTTGATATTGTTATTTACAGAGTACTTACTGAAAAGTACGCCGACAGGTGTATTTGTATAAGATGCACTTACTTTCGCTTAAAACAAGATTCCCTGGATAGATACGAGTTTTAATTACATTATTCGATTCTTATTATAAAATATTCAAAAGGAAACTGTAAAAAAATCTACAAAATAATATAACCTTCTGAACCTCGTATCTAAAAAACTACAACTTTTCAGTAGAGTCAAAAAACTTAATAATTTTAGATTTTATTATGACATGGATTTTGGATGTATACTGTACATAACTGAACCTCATTTAAAACAAAATCCATGTCATAATGAAATCTAAAATTATTAAGTTTTTTGACTCTACTGAAAAGTTGTAGTTTTCAAGGGGTTCAGTTGTAGTTAAGGGGCTGCTGGAAGAAATTTCTTTAGAAATAAGCAGTACCTTTGTGTCGTCTTTCTTTGTAAACTGTATTATTGTAAAATTTTCTTGTGTGCAATAAATTATTAAACAAATAAAAATAGTTTATAGATACGAGGTTGTGAAGGTAAAGCGACGAATTAAGAATATATTGCGAAGATGACCACAGACATTTAAATAATTTGATAAAACTAACTGTATGATTTCAAAACTTTTTGTTAATATTATACCGATGTATACAATAATAGCTCCCCACACTGATTTCAGTGGCTGGTTTCATTGAAACCAGACCAGCTACGTAGGTTTCATTTAATAGTGCCCATGCCCGGATCACCTCAGGCTCACCAAAGTAAGTAAATAATATTTTATAGGTCAATGTATACGCATATACAATAAAATCCCAGAAATCGTTTAAAATTGTTTCAGTAACAAATTTAAGAAAGTAGTTAAGAAACGTTTGTTTGTTAAAGCTTATAATATAATTTTTTATTGAGTTTCTGAAAAAAGCAGTCAATCAGTTCATATCAGCTTGCAAACCAGACTTGAAAACAACAGTTTGTTGTTGCGGGAACTGATCCAATCTCTGGAGTCGAGAGCCAAGCTCTAAACCACTGAGCAACTAGGCATCTTAGTCGAGTAAAGAAGAATGATGAAAATGAGACAGTAAATTGTAAACTAATATTTAGGATTAAGTCATGGTAACGTAAAAAAACTTTTGATCCAATTGAAATGCTGCCTACTGTTTATTATTATTTTCTCTTGTTTGATTATAGATAATATTATTATAGTTTCGTCTACGAAATGATATTTAGACATCTGTGTTTTGTGTCGTCATTTGAAATAATAGTGTAGAATGGTATTAAACGTAGAGACGAAAAAAATTTACCTCAGAAAAAAATAATACATTCCTGTACCACTTGCATCCATTCCTCTACCAAGGTCATTTCTTATAATTAAAATATTCAATTCGCATCATGGTTTCAGTCTCAGTATATTTTCTGTCTCTGCACGCGCACGATTTGCTGCGTATGTGACACGCTGTGAATTTAACTATTTTCTTTAGAACTGTAGATTTGGATCAATTATTATTTAGATATTAATTAATATTAGCACAGAGGTCACATACCTTATATTATAATTATTGTCTAAAATTAAAAAGCACCATTAGATGAATAACGCAAAATATGATCTCATGCAAACACGACCATTAAATTCGAATTGTTGCAATATTAATCTCAATTAATTTTTGGTTGGGATCCAATATGTTGCATTATTTATACTAATGTATAATATAACGCGTACTCAAAGTGGCTGTAAATTGCGTTTGTTTATAGAATGTCGCAATGAAATAACTAGCTAATGGTACATCTAAAGGATAAATTCCGTGCATTATTTTGCACACTGTTATCATGGTATATATGTCGCAGTCATCTAATTGAACTAGCAGTTTAATTGAACGATTAGCGCGTTGATGAAAAGACGACATAAAATTTAATGACTAAAGGACAACTTGACTGAACGTCCGGGTCCTTTAGCAAAGTTATTGAATGGGATATACCTAGCATACTTTGTAATGTTTGGAGGGGTAGGTTAACCATAAGTTCGCAACATAAAAGGTCCTCAAAAATGAGGACATGACACGTCACACTAAATGAAAATGAAAATAGCACAGATAGTTGATATTTTCTTACACAGGTGTTACTACTAGCGCCACTGCAGGAAAAAACGAACTAAATTTCAATAACCTGACTGATTTTACGTCCGCTCTGTTTAAAGGGCTTTGTTACAGTCCGCTAACTAGTTGGACGTTGAGTGACGCTTGTTCAATCAACGATCAGCCTAGTCAATCAATTAAATGTCGTCATTCAATAAACGCGCTAGACATTTAATCAAATAGCTGATTCAACCAGATGACTGCGACATCTACATTGTTTACAAATGAAAAATAATAAAACATCTCACATGTTAATAAAAGAAATACTAATAGAAGAATAAACATCAACTTCATTTTTTTATCTTCATATGTTTTTTCTGTGTTTTTAATTTTCGTACTCTACTTTTTGTTTTGTTTATGGTGTACTTAATCTGTTTTTAATGTTTTTTTTTCTTCTTTACGCTGTGTTTGTATGGTGAGAGTAACTAGTTGTGAGTAGGTATTGCAATGTCATAATTTGTTAAATAAATATTCTTTATTTTTTTAATAATGAAAATGCGTCATGATGGATTTCTTGCCGCAAAACTGTCTAGGAAAGCAGGAGAAAACTTTTGAATAAATTTTTAGTAGTGTCTTTCTACATACGCGATGGAATCCAGTGCAGTCGCGACCATTAGTAGTAAAACGCTTTAGGTACCTATGTTTTACACTTTGCTTGCTGATGAAAAATGTATGTGTGTGTTCTACCTCCCACAGGGAGGTAGAACGAATGGCTCCAGCGATCGAGACGGGGGCTTCGATACCGGAGCTACTGCACCAGCTTAGCAAGTGGATCTAAGATTGGGACTGGTAGACGAGGACACCTATCCTGACGTGGTACATAACTACGAATAGCGGATAAATACGGACGGCAGCAAGATTGAGATTGACCTCAATCACCGCACTTTCCATTTGGAAAGGTGAGGCCAATATCAAGACCGCCAAGCTTGCGTTGCCGACGTACTGCACCGTCTACCAGGCTGAACTCTTGGCGCTCAATAGAGCAGTCACAATCGCCTGCAGAAGTGGAGTGACGAAGGTTGGTATCCTCAGCGACTCCAGAGCGGCCCTTGATTCCTCCCATCCTCTGGCAGTGTAAACTAGGGGAGCCCTATAGCTGCATTGCAGAGGCGGGAGGTTTGCCTGTTTTAGATTAAGGTGCAAACAAACGCGGCGCGACAAAAAGATAAAAGAAAATTAACGACCCTGACTATGTTAGGGGCGATGGAATAAAAAAAAATACAAACAAAAATATGTGTGGAAACGTAAGCACCTTTAAAATGTTTGATGAATATAATGATGTGGATGAAAAACTTGACGTTTCGGCTCTGCGACCATGTATTAAGCCTTACGTTTATGTAGTTTTAATGTCGTAAGCGCGCAACGGCGTGGTACAACATTTTGTCGCTCCACATTTTAGCAGATGACCCGAAAACATCATATTTAGACCGTGCCCACTTCGTAGAGCGTTCAAACAGTTTTACTATTGATGAAATTCAACTACAGCCTACTACCGGCACAGCCTACAATGTTCAACCCGCAATCGGATTGTACGAGTATGTTGCGGGTTGAAAATAAGATAGAGTTATTATTCGTCTGGTGTTACGTTTTCCATGTTTTGTTTTAACTGCCGAAGTTTTTGTAAGTTTTCATATAGGCACTGTAGTCTATGGAAAAACAACAAGGACTCTTCGTCCTCAATTTCTGCGTATGACGAAATTTCCTTCATATTCATTTTTTATTCAGAACACATACAGTCAGGCTTACAACTAAGTAAATAATATAATTACTAAGCATGTATTTCGTTACATAATTGAATACATCGCGGATCTAAGTTTAGTGTGTGGAGCATTTAGGTAATTTTCTAACCTTGTAAGTAGAGTGCGTAAAGTGGCGGGGTTTCTCTTCCATTTCATTAAATCTGTAGTCATTCTCATTGCCATATATTTCAGGCTAATAAATACGGTTTAACGACACGACTGGCGAGAGGTTAGAGGCAGAACTGCCTTTTGACATTATAATTACTCTTATCTATGTTTTGACATGCCAATCTGACGTTTTTTGTCTGACAATCAGGCGATCGCTCTACATTGTCTGACTTTGAGAACAATCAACAATACTTGTTGTTTCAACGAGAAAATCGAACCTCGAAGTCGAAAGCTTAGTTCTACAAACTTCAGTTATTTATGATGAAACCATACACTTACTTATAAAAAGTTATAATAAAAATCGAAAAACTAAACTAGAGCTACATTTTTCTGCACACTAGATACTAGGTCCACTTCGAAAACCGCTAGTTTTCCTTCAATATCTATTTGTCCATAAGTCCCTGACATATATTATGTTATTTAGTTCATCTGGATGCTCTTGCCAAGTAAATGAGTCGCGTCGAGCATTATCTTCACCATCTAAATAATTATCTATTTTCCCCTTCGTTGACAATGTAATGGCCGAGTACTGAAACGATAGAGTACTTTCCGTGAAAGAGGTCCCACGGCAATTAATTAATCTAATATCTACATCTTTATTTATTTATTTCAAAGGCACATCAACAACATAAACACTAACAATACAATTAGGTACATTATGATATAACATCTTCTGTGGACTATATTGCCTATTGGACTTGAGAGTATTTAACTATTTGTAAGAATAATCCGTAAATAAAAACAACTGAAAATCTACTCTATGTTTATGTCCAAATAAAATCATAATCGGTAAAGTAGTTCGGAGCCTATTGAATAGAAAAAAAATCCCCCATTTTATTATACAAAGAAGACAACTTAATAAGAATCACAGACTTATATATAAAAATGAATTGCTGTTCGTTAATCTCGCTAAAACTTGAGAACGGCTGAACTGATTCGGCTATTTGAGTCTTGAAATATTCATGAAAGTCCCGGGAACGGTTCATCACAAACTGTTTCTATGCTCAACGAAGTGTTACCCACTTCGTGTTCGGGTCAGCTAGTAATGGATAAATATTTATGTATTTACGAATAAGAATCAGGAGTAGATGTTAAAAAATCTTGAAAAAATTATATATCTGATACCATCATAGACAATAGTAGTTAATTGTTAAACCTCACTAACAAAAAAACATGTTTGTGTCACAATATGTCACAATAGAAATATCACTCGTCATGCTGTTGTAAATGACAGTCAAGGAAACGACAAAATACCATGTGAGTTAAATTTACATTTGTGATGTTCAGAAGCGTCTTCACAGCTGCCTACAACCATCAGGTAGCGGTGTTCGCCAGCCTCAAGAACTGGTCTAGGAGGGCTCTATATAATGAGATCGACCTGTGCACTCAGGCCTGCTACTCGCAGATCATCCCTGGACTATATCTGACCAATGCCAGAGCAGCAGCCAACAAAGGCATTCTGAGAAGGCTGAATATCACCCATATTCTGACAGTCGAAAATCGTAAGCTACCTAAAAATGCAGTAGAAGACATCACTAACTTGTTCATCAAAGCATCAGACTCCTCAGATACAAACCTCATGAGATATTTTCCATTATCAAACTCATTCATCGAGGAAGGACTCAGTAAAGGGAACGTGATAGTCCATTGTCGTTTCGGTGTATCCAGATCAGCCACTTTGGTCATCGCGTATCTGATGTTCAAATACAGATTGCCCCTCGACAAAGCTTATAGTGTCGTGAAGCAAAGAAGGAAGTTTATTCATCCGAATCCCGGCTTCGTGAGGCAGTTGAAGGAATACGAGAGAGCGAACTACAGGGTGACCGGTTTGAACAAGTTGGAAGCGTTTTGCAATGTGAACGCTAGGACCGTCAAAATAACGATATCCGTTGTGGCTATTTTAGTATCCGTCTTCGTACCGATAGCTTTTTTTATGACATTAATATAACTGAAATCATGTGACTGAAGATGTGTTTTTATTGCTTTGCTTTTTGTTTGGGATTTTTTTAATTTCTTGCGAAATATGTTAAGACTCTATTTTCACTAGCACGCTTAAGGCGTGTATCACCAAGCAATGTTAAAGTTAACGCCATGTTAAATATCATGTTATCCCTCTCGTATTTCCTGTTAATGAATGAAATGGCATGGTATTTTAATATGGCGTTAACTTTAACATTGCTTGGTGAAACACGACCTTAATTTTGGTTCAAAGTAGCATTTCATATTATATTTTGTGTTCCTAGGACAGCGTTGCATCACACATTGTTACATTACATAATATGTAATATAATGTCCGGTTTATGACGATAGGCATCTTCTAGGCAAATTAACGTTTTCTTTGTAACAACGGTCATTTATAATTATTAGTATTTTTTTTTAATTAATGTTATCATAGCCAATGGTAACACAAATAATATGAAAGTAGTATTATTTAAGTACTAATAAAAATAATGAAGACATTAAACTATTAAATATAGTTAATGTGCTTACGAGAAGAGAACAACTGATTGTGACGTCACGTTAACACATAGACAATTCACAAACCTGCGTACAAAATATCGTTTGAGACACTTTTAATGATATACAAAAAATAGATAATTTTAATGAATTTTTTAAAACTATAATGAATTATAACTATCCTATTTATTATTTTACATTTTGCTCATTCTTTTGAATTTCAGCGTAATGGCTCCAAAAGTAAATAAATCTATACTTATAATAAAACTCTAGAGAGGTAAATTCTGTACATTGAATATTTTTTCAAAATTCTTATTGGATGATGATTGGTGATCGATACTGATACCAAAAATACAATCAATAAAATTTTTGTCTGTCTGTCTGTATGTGCACGCATGGAACAAAAACTACTAAACGGATTTTAACCAAACTTAGTGCGATTGTAGTCCATACTCCTGAGAAGGTTATAGGCTATAAAACATAACGCTGAGACACATAGGAGCCGAGTAGTGACGATAAATTTGAAGTAAGTCGGAGGAATTTCGACGCGTGTGGACTGCGGGGTGTGCGGGACGCGCGGGGCGATTGCTTATCTACCTACACAGTACACAGCGATGCGAAGCATCAAGAGAATAGAAAACAGTATTTTTAACCGACTTTCAAAAAAGGAGGAGGTTTCTCAATTCAACCGTATATAATTATGTTTGTTCGCGGATATCGTCGTCGTTTATGAACCGATTTTAAATATTTTTTTTGTGTTGTGTAGGGTGTAATTCAAACTTGGTCTCATTGTTACCAAAATGGTGACCTGATGAAGGGATCCGTGAGGAATCGAGGGAACTCCTCAAAGTTTATATGGAAACATATATGGATTTTGATATTTTCTGAAGTAGTCTAAGCATATGTTACTATTTACTAAACAGTAAGGTTTTACACCATATACTGGACCTAAAAGTACTGAACAGAACTTCTGAGTCCTTAGAGATACATTTTTGAAGATTTCAGCGTTGTTTAAAGGAATGCAAGCATATGCCACTACGTCAATTACAGTCGAACTTGGTCTCATAGTTATCAAAGTGATGATGATGGCGTCGTGAGGAATCGAGGAAACTCTTCGAAATTTATGGATACTCATAGTAATTTTGTATTTGTTTCGAGTAACGTAAGCTAACCGACTCAAAACATATTTTTAAAGCAACTATCAAGGTAATATTACTACTGCTTAGTCTTTGAAGATATACGTTTGGAAATTTCGACATCGCTTAAAGTACTACAACTATATCAATTACAGTAGTCATCACCACCCCTGTCTTTACCAGATAGTAGGTATCCATATATACCATCATAACAATTAACAATATGATTGACTTAAACCTTTTAAGCATGCAAGGAAAGTCCCCAAATGTGAATTGTTTGTTTGTTTAAACGCGCTAATCTCAGGAACTACTGGTCCGATTTGAAAAATTATTTTTGTTGGATAGTCCATTTATAGAGGAAGGCTTTAGGTTATAAACCAGTCGGGCGTCGTCGTCGCCCGACGCCGTGATGCGACGCCGACGCCCGCACCATGACGCCAACACCCGTCGCCGCGACGCCGACGCCCGACGCCACGACGCCAACACCTGACGCCGCGACGCCGACGCCGCGGCGCCGACGCCCGACGCCGCGACGCCGAGACGTTGACGCCCGATGCCACGACCCCAACACCTGACGCCGCGACGCCGACGCCCGACGCCCGACGCCCGACGCCGCGACGCCGACGCCCGACGCCAAGACGCCGACGCCCGACGCCGCGACGCCGAGACGCCGACGCCTGACGCCGCGATGCCGAGACTCCGACGCCCGACGCCGCGACGCCGACGCCTGAGGCCGCGACGCTGACGCCTGATGCCGCGACCTCGACGCCCAAAGCCGACGCCGGACGCCACGACGCCGACGCCGACGCCACTACTCCGACGCTGCGACGCCGACGCCACGACGTCGACGCCGCGACGCCGACGCCACCACCGCTGTCTCCATCCGATATTCTTATTTATTAGTTTTTATGCTAGGTACGACTTGGTTTTATTCCTTCTTTTGGACTTTTGTTATTTTGCCGTAGTAAACTATTATTATTACTCCATCGGCCTACTTATTTTGCCTATGCACGTCTAATACCGTGTATAAAGAAGCTTTACTATAAATTAGTGATTTTAAATATCCAAACACAGACACAGACAGAGTTCATAAACTAAAAATGTATTTAAACTGCTGCCCTAAATCACTTTTCCACGCGTACGAAGTCGCGGGCACAGCTAGTTTAATAATATAATAATAATAGCTGCCCTCACCGATTTCGGTGTCGGTAACCGATTTCATTGAAACCAGGCCAGCTACACGGAGTTATTTTATAGTGCCCAAGTGGTTCGCAATACACAAAGGCACTCTCTCTCCTTTTTATTGTAATAACCCAGTGGGACGGTAAACCGACACGACTTGTCAGACAATCAGGTGATCAGCCTGCATTATCCTAACTAAACTTGAAAACAACATTTTTGGTTTTTCCAACGCGGGAATCGATCCCACGATCTCCGAGTCTAGAGCGAAGCTCTGAACCACTAGACCACGGAGGCGCTATATAATAAATTTAATTTTCATTTAATAACCCTATAACCGCTCTAGGAAACCGTGTCATTTTGTTTACGCAGAAAACATTGGCTTTAATTAGTTCGGCCGCTATAATATTGACAGCAACGCTGTACTAGGATAGCGTTTCCCAGAATAAGATATACCTAGCTTTTGCGGGTGACAGGGAATGTAAATACATACGTGATAAATATAATAATAATATTAGTATTATGTTTATTAAACATTATTATAAGACACATACGATAACAATAAATTTTTGGTACAATGTAAAATGAATGCGCGTTATCCAAATGTTTATAATACGTAGCCAGAAAATGGATTATTTAAGATTTTCTTAATGTTATGTAACATTAAGAAAATCTTAGTAAGTGGCTAAATCACTACATAGTATAAAAAAAGGTCGCTTTCTCTGTCCCTATGTCCCTTTGTATGCTTAGATCTTTAAAACTACGCAACGGATTTTGATGCTGTTTCTGTAATGAATAGAGTGATTAAAATGGAAAGTTTATATAATATATTATAATACATACATGCATATTATAGTAGAGAAAAGCCGAGAAATTTAAAGATTTGTAATGTGGTGTCGTAACAAACATATTTTTCTGTGCTTACTTTGCAAACGCTGGCTAAACCTTACGAGATAGATCAAATTTATGTAGAATGGAAATGTATATCTTAAAAAGATGACTAAAAAAGTCCGCGACAGCATATGTTTATCTCCTAAGGATAGCCCACAGTAACCATTTTTAACTTTTACATATTACAAAAAAAATATGGGTTATTTACCAAGCTATTTTAAATGATACAGTATCATTCTTTACCCAATGAAATACATTAGATACGTTGTGCATTTCATGTAGATCCAAGTTGCCCTTTACAGCATGTGATTTAAATGAATATTTTCGAAGATTACGCCGACGCTGACGCTGACGATGACGCCGACGCCGACGCCGACGCCGACGCCGACGCCGACGCCGAAAATGACGGCGACGCTGACGCCGACGCCGAAACAGACGCCGAAACTGACGCCGACGCCGAAACCGACTCACTCCGGCCGGCCAGTGAAAGCAAGCCGGATTCGAAGAACGGCTCAGGTTATTATTATTATTAATAGTGCGTTTCTCCAGCCAGATGTTGATAAGTTTTTATCAATCCTCAACGAAAGCATTGGCTTCTATAGCAGAGATTTTTTTTGCAATTAACTCGATAGTAATTTATAGAAAAACTTGAAAATCATATATTCTGCGAAGAAAACCGTAGCTCAAATACGTAGCTTTATTTTTTCTAACTTATATTTTAAGATAAACTGTATCTAGAAATAGAGTGTTTGCAGGATGTTAAAAAGTTGCTTGTACAAAAACCTAAAGAAAAACATTCAAAGTAGGCTAGGAATGAAAAGCGATCATGTGCAACACCAGCGGACCCGCAAGTGCGTTGGCGTCGCTACAGATTAACAATCAGAGAGTAATCAGAATAGACGTCCCATATGTAATCCAGAATTTCTTTTTTCAAATAATACGCCTGTCAGTGCCAAGTACATAAATGTGTCAATGTCACGCGATTCAATTTGGCCCGTGCGGTATTGCAATAAGTGTCAAAATCGCGTGTCGCACAGTCAGTATGTCATCACCAGGCTGTTAAATTTGAATTTTCCTCGGCGGTATTAATTGGTCGCGCTAAATATAATATGCAGAGGTTAACGCAGGTGTCCGAACTGGCGTGGTTCATAAACAATACCTACGCGTTAGTAAATTCGAGTGAACGCTGGCAAAATCCTTGGGGCTTGTACGAGATAATGGTCACTTGCAATTTCTTTGATCTATACTCTGTTAGCACTATATACTGAGATCCCAGGGGCCTTAGAAAAGTATTACTTTAAGAAAATTACTTATGAATTTCGTTTAAACAAATATGATATATATTTATATAAACGAATACATTTTTAATTTGCTCGAAATCCAAAAGTAATATTAAAGTAATACTGATATAAGACCTCGTGGTAAGGGTTACTTTAACCCCCGACGCAAAAACGACATGTATGTGTAAATGTGTATGTCTCTGTCTGTGTACCTATCGTAGCTCCCAAACAGATGATCTGATTTTAATGCGGTTTTTTTTGTTTGAAATGTATATCAGTTGAGAGTGTTCTGAGCTATGTTTGGTGGAAATCGGTTTAGGCCTTCGACCAGGTCGTTTGTTGTATGTTACACGCTAAGTAGGGGGTGGGGGAGAAAATTTAGGGTTATATCACATATGTATTTTTAATACCGCATAAAAGAAAATTAAAACAAAAAATGTTGTCCAAAAATTGAAAAAAAATAATTGTGAACTCTTATCACTAAGGGTATGGAAAATATATAGTAGCCGATTCTCAGACCTACTGAATACGCATTTAAAATTTGGTAAAAATCGGTAAAGCCGTTTCGGAGGAGGACGGTAACTAACATTGTGACATGGAAATTTAAAAGATTATGTGCCAATGATGCGAAAAATTGTTCTCACTTTACATACATTTTGATCAATCCTATTTTAGTAGAATAGTAAAATACCTTATTGTGTGAGGGGTGTCTAGCGAGGCTGGTATCTCGGACTAGTATTAAAGATTCCTTTAACCCGTGATGTATTCTGTCAATGTCAATTTACATTAGTAACACTGTTTTTCACAACAGTAGTTTATTATTGTGCAATCATAATATTTCCACAAATAATTTTGTTATATTACATTCTATTAAATAACACGTTTTACATATAGACTATATTATTCTATATTAATCTATGTCTTTATTATGAGGACTTGTTTCTATTGACTATGCTCCGAAGAGTGATTTTTATTAAATTTGGCACAGTTGTAGATTAGACCCTATCAACAACTATCGCCTCCGTAGTCCGCAGTCTAGTGGCTTAAAGCCTAGTCCTCGACTTTTAGTTCGTGGGTTTGAATCCCGCGTTGGAAAAATAAAAAAAAATATTGTTTTCAAGTTTGGGTAGGACAATGCAGGCTGAGCACCTGACATGAAATATGATCCTTGCGTCGGATGGGCAAAAACTCGGTCCTGTGCCTTATCTCCCGCCAGTCGTTTCGGTTCTCCGTTCCACTGGGCTACGAGAGTGAAGAAAGGGAGTGCTTCTGTGTATTGCGCACACACTTGGGGCACTATAAACTCCTTCGTAGCTGGCCTGGTTTCAATGATACCGGCCACCGTCACCGAAATTGGTATGGGTGGATTATTATTATTATGTATATTAAGCCCTGGGATAGGATGTAGAACATTCTATCGCGCAATTTACAGTTCCGTACTTTGCGCGAAGGAAATTGCTTTTAATATCTAGTCACACTTATTTTGTAAAAGCGAAAGTTTGCGAGTATGCTCTATGTTAGGTACTTGTTTAGGCGCAAACGGTTAGACAAATTTCATATTATTTGAACAAAATTTGTCAATCTTGTATTAACACATAGGCTACTTTTTGCTCAGTGTTCCCTAGGCATATTGTACTTTTTCGGGAATATTGTAACTACAATAGCTAGTGCAATACTCCTATACCAGCAACGGAACAGACTGAAGGGAAAAAAAACGTAATATTTTTTTTGAGGCTAAAAATAATGGGATTTTTATTTTATTTTTGTCATTTTTATGATTTCAATATTAATAAATACGTTTCATGAACAGTTTTATTTGATGCCAAAAAAAATATGTTTTAGCCACATGGATCTGTCGCAGTCAGGTTGAATCTGCTATTTGATTGAATGACTAGCGCGTTCATTGAATTTAGTTTTTACCAACAAATTTTATGAATCCGAGACTAAGACAGGCGTTTAATATTATATTTTTAAACTTTAAAATTTCCAAATTTGTATTATAACGCACATTTAAGTTAATTAATCAAAAAATATATCACCACATTGCCATCTGTACGAGCTGCTTGACGCCATTAAAGGACCGCGCTAGTCATTCAATCAAATAAGCAGATTCAACCAAATGACTGCGACATATTATCTATGTTTTGCAATCGATATTTGTCTTTATCATCGATACTCTTGATTATATGTTAGCATCGATGTCAACATCGATGTTTTTCTAATTCCAATCATCCCTATTAACAACAACAAATAAACAATGGCTAGTTAGTTTAAAATAAAGAAGTCTCCAACGTTTTTTCTAAAGGTTCGCCGTTTTTTCCTCCAACAGATTTTATTAGACACGGCCGGTCTGGCAACATAATCCAAAATATTTTGTCTATTTTCGTGTTGCCCGTGACGCTACTCCATGGAATGTACGACAACCGACGTTATTTTAGTTATACATTTTGTATAAACGTTGTTCTCGAGTTTGGTTAGGACAATAATATATAGACGCTTCACACCACGTCAATCTGGCCCCGTGCTAAGAATCCGAAGAACTTGTAATACAGATACCATACAACAGAAATATTATATCTACACTAATATTATAAAGAGGAAAGATTTGTATTTTTGTATGTAACTACTTCACTCAAAAAGTACCTACTGGACCGATTTTAATACTTATTTTTTCAAATCAAATCAAATCAAATCAAATATTTTTATTCAGAGTAAATTTTACAAAAAAATGTTTTCTGAACGTCGTTTCTATATGATGCCTACCACCGGTTCGGGAACTAGCCCAGCAAGAAGAACCGGCGTAAGAAACTCGCATGGGGCCATCTTTTACCAAAAAGATGGAAAATTTCTCTTTTTAAAAAAAGTATAAATTTACATATAAATATGTCAATACTAAAGCTAAATAACATAGAATGTACTATATATAAGTAGCCTTGTAGTGGGCTACTTTATTCCCAAGGTGTGCTATCATTCATATAATCATTATCTTTATAGTAAGCTTTTGCACACAAACGTTCTTTGACTACTTTCTTAAACTTATTAGTTGAAAAATTTTGAACGTTTTCTGGGATCCTATTGTATAGGCGTATACATTCGCCTTTAAACGAATTCTCTACTTTGCTTAGTCTAGTCACTGGAACAACAAGTTTATTCTTATTCCGAGTATTTCTATTATGATTATCACATTTTCTTATAAACAGGTTTACATTTTTCTTAACATATAATACATTAGAGAGGATATACTGAGAAGCTACAGTTAGTATTCCAGTTTCCTTAAACTTTTCTCTAAGAGAAGTGTTGGGGGCCAGCTTGTAGATTGCCCGAACAGCTCGCTTCTGCAGCACAAAGATACTATTTATATTTGCAGCACTGCCCCATAGCAGAATGCCATAGGACATTATACTATGAAAGTAACTAAAATACACTAGGCGTGCTGTACTTTCATCTGAATATTGTCTATTTTTACTAACTGCATATTATGCTGCTGAACTGAGTTTGTCGGCCAGTCTAGCAATATGGGGGCCCCACTGATTTTCATTAGAAAGCTACATTACCAATTTACCACTGACTAGTTGACTACTGAGTAACATAGGCTATATAAAAATCAATTGCTGATCGTTAGTCTCGCTAAAACTCGAGATCAGCTAAACTGATTCGGCTATTTTTGGTCTTGAAATATTCGTGGAAGTCCCGGGAAGGTTTACACGGTTTCCATGCTCAACGAAGTGGGAACGGGTCAGCTAGTATTTAATACCTTTATACTATACACATATTTAAGATTTTTATTATATTAATACACAAATTTAATACATATCCATGACCCAGGAACATTGAAAACTTTTTTTCCCTCGGCGGGATTCGAACCCGCAACCTCTCGCACAAGCACCAACGCGCCTCCGTAGCGCAGTGGGCTACGGAGGTCGTCGAAAATGCAGGCTGGTCACCTGATTGTCTGACAAGAAAGACGATCCATGCTTCGGATAGGCATGTAAAATGTCGATTAGTGTGGAAGTTTCGATTAATAAGAAAATTAAGAATACTTTAACACCATTTTTCTCAATTGTACTGGTCTTATTGAAAATTCCCAAAAAATATTAATCTTCATTATATTACCAGAGGATTATGTTATCTCGCCAGTCCTGTCGGTTATCCGTCCCACTGGGCTACGAGAGTGACGGAAGAGTGCTTCTGTGTATTGCGCACAAACTTGGACATACAAAAATTATTAGGCTTACACAAATAATACAGAGCACGCGAATCAATTGTGTAAACGGAGAACAATATTTGGCACAGTTAAAGTTTATGTAGAGGAAGCTGTGTTGAAGGATATAGTAAATACAGATCAATTTTGAAACGCTATACTTAGGCAGCGCTGTTTCTCATTCCGGTGTGAACAGTAGTCGAATGATAATTATATGAAAAGCTGGACAGCACCAATACAATTGACATTCGTTCACTTTACTTTACGGAGCTTTAATAAGCTCCTGTTTAGTCCGGTGGTATAGCCCAATAGAGCTACATTTGTACAATACAATAACACAATACGTGTTTAATAACGCACTGAGACAAATGTTTTAAAACATATCAAATTTGGTTTGCTGATATGAAATCCCTAATTTAGTTACAATTTTTTTTAATCTGAATTTAAAAACACACATTCCGATGTTTAAAAATTTATGACTTAAATATCGACAAGTGTGTAACAAGGTACTCCTTTTCCATAGTGAAGTAATAATATCTTAAGATACACTAGGTAAACTAAATAACGCAATATTTAAAATCTTTGTACACTTATACCCAAATCAAGTATTGTGACACATATTGTGGATGTGAGCAGTGTTTCCAGCAAACTAAATACAATAACAGCTCACTTATCAAGTGAGACGATATTCGCCGAGACGCATTTCTTGTGCTGACATGTGGACGTTATCGACCACTAGATATCAATCTAGTATATTGTTGATCGAATTCGGTATCCCACGGATAGGATTAATACCGTTATGTATTAACCTACGAACATTAGAAGGAGGATTTTCATTTGAGAACTAGGTCTTGCAACTGATTGTTTTCAGACAGCAATGTGTTACAGTTCGTCTGTACAAAAATACATTTTAAATATAGAATGTTACGTAACATGTTATTTATATGATATCGCTGGTTCTTTTCGTGGCTTAGTCATTACTAATATTACAATTATTGCACCATATAATACGAAACTAAAGGATTTAATAATACTAGAGGTCGCATTTGTATGATTAAAGGTCAAAATTCAAACATACATTATATCTATACTAATATTATAAAGAGGTAATGTTTGATTGTTTGTTTGTTTGTTTGTTTGTTTGTTTGTTTGTTTGAATGGAATAGGCTCTGAAACCATTGAACCAATATGAAAAATTCTTTCACCGTTGGAAAGCTACATTCCTAGCGCTGAACATAGGCTATATTATATGTTTAAAAAAAGTAGGGTTCCTTACTAAAATCCCAAAAATGTAGCCCAAAGTGTAAAAAAACGACCTCCAAAATTTCTTACGTCGTATGCGCTTCGACAACGGCTTGACCAATTTCGCAATTTTTTTTACGGTATGTTCGTTATTGTCACGAAAAGGTTATTATGAAAGAAAATGTTGAAAAAAATAAGCAGAAAATTAGAAAAAAGAAGAAAATACGTGATGGTCACGCGGGGTTTGAACCTGGGCTCAATCGATTCACGTCGTTGCCAGTTTATATGACACTGGTGTCATGGTAACGACATTGTTTACAAATGGAAAATAAAAATTATGAAATGCTATAAATAACGTATTAACATAAACTTAAACTATTTGGATTCATTAAACTATTTGTCCACCACTAATAAATAGTCGGGTCATTTTAATAGGTAACATTTGACAGTTTATCAAAAATGAGCGACGTAACGTTGTAACGACGACATAATAAAATAAATATTTTCTTTTTGTTAAAACTGCAGAATTTACTAAACTTTATTTAATAATTATTAGATATTTATTGTCAACATAACCAATATGAGTTTTTTTACGATTTGCTTTCACTGATAAACGATCTTAAATATATTATACCATAGATTAATAATTGGTCGCTTTGACTAGATACCGTCCAGCGTATTGAAAAATGCGGCAACAAATAATACGCCGAATTCGGCGTACCCGCGCCAGTCGCGCTACAAGCGTAAAGTGAAGTAGACGTCTCGATAATTTGTCAAAGATTTGTGTGAGAGCGCAGCAAAATGCCGATTTGCATAGTCAAACTATGTAAAAATAATACTACATGAAACAAGAAAAATACTGGCATCACATACCATTAGTAAGTATTGTATAAATCTTCTAAAACACAGTCAAATAATATAATCCTAAAATCTCCGATCGGAGTACCGCTTTGTGTTCAATGTTGCCTTGTATTCAAAAATTTTTAACCATATTTAGTATCAGATTACCCGTGTTTGCCACGTCATGTCATGTCATAGTAACGCCAAGAAACATATTGTTTACGACTTGACAGGCAACCATGATATGACGTTTGTGCGTTGTCACTTTGGATTGGATTTTATAACGAGTCGCCTGAATTTGCGAGTATTCGTGGAGTAGGGGGCTTAAGGGAGATAGTCATAATTCCCCCTATAGATATTTTGAATGCCGGAGTTGCGTCTAAATATTAAAAAAAAATCAAATTTTTTTAAATATTATTTCAATGATGCGAAACGGAACGTAAACTTTATGCTTTAGTACAGTTTTTCAAATTGTATTATGTGAAAAGGTGAAACGAAACGCAACTCGCCATCTCGGATGGAGGATATTATCAGCTAATGTCTAATTTGTGCGTTATTCCTCTGCTTCCGAGTATACCTATATTATGTTGGTATACTCGGAAGTATATTTCGTTCGTATCGACTTCTGCCCGATTCACTCTAGTTAAGGAAAATAGGTGATTGAACTAGAATAAACAACACACTTTTCCAGCGCATTTTGCGTGGCAAATAAAACTTCGAAATTTATATCTCAAAAACTGAAGTATTCGCGGAGGGAAAGAGGGGGGCGGGCTATATTTGACTAGTAGATAGGACATGACTTTTAAGGCCTTATTAAAATTTTGAATCATGAACGTTTCCTTGATATATATAACATTCTTAGTAAAAATGTTGTCACAGCGGATTTGTTTCATAATATATACAAAAAGCATAAAAACGAAAAGAAAATTATACCGAAATATTATAATGAACTTAAAAAAATCTGTTTGACTTTAAACTTCTATTCCCCATCGGCATATAATTACGCGAGGAGTAAATTTGTCATCATCGATGGCGCTCCAGGATTTACTGACGAAGCGTTTACTTTATTAATAGTTTTAGTAAAGTAAACGCTCCTTCTTAATGTGATAAATGTAATGTTGTTTGCGCGCTAATTTCAGATGAAATGGCCATACGCCAGAAAAGTATGTGGGACCAAAATCAAACTCGTATATTGACATGGGCACTGGTGTAAATGACACTTCTGTGTTAGCTTCAGAGGCATATGTCTTCCTATTAGTTTGTTTAACTGAGCACTGGAAACTGCCTATAGGATACTTTTTAGTGCATGGCCTAACAGGGTTCTGTATATATATATATATTATTATAGTACATATTTATTTCGGAGGGAGATTAAATGTGGGCGTCTTTTGATTGTTTGGTATCGTCAGGAAATAATAAGCCGCACAAACAGTACTTATATTCAGTTTAACAAAAACTTAGTTTCACTCTAAAACATTAACTCAGATCGTGGATGCAAATGGATTCATCTCAAGACGTGACGAGGTCAGCTGACATATTTGATGAAGAAGAAGCTGATGTTCACACACGTTAGCCAATAGGCTAACGTGTGTGAACATCAGCTTCTCACGATATCTTCGGTCTTCCAATGGTCACCCCCAATAGAATATCATCACCCCCTTTCCGGTGTCCCGTCGACAATGCCATCTGTCATCGCTGACATAAGTGACACTTGTCAAACGAGCTGTCATAGCCAACTGTCACTGAACACGTCCAGGCGTGATCCCGTCGCCAAGAAATTCCTCCTCCTTCTTCGATCGATCCTATTCTTAGTTTTCCTCCGACATATATATAATTATAGTTAATGTTGTGTGACTTGGCCGTTGACAGATGGATTTCTAATTATTGACAGATTTTATCTGCGTTCTGGTCTTATCCGGAGGTTCTCAAATAGGGGCTTGAAAATGCGACAAAATGGTGCCTGAAAAGGATGGTACGACAGTGTTTGCTTCGCGCTCGACTTGGCGGGGACACTGCCGTGCCCCCAGGGGCCTTACTCTCCAAACTGATTTGATTTTGATTTAGATACGATCATGTCGCGTACTTCCTAATAAATTGACATTTGTTTATTTTGATTCTCAGTCGATTGATATGGTCGGGAGTACAAAAAGTACCGATCTAACAATTTTCTTTATCCTGATTAGTTTCAAAGTAATTCACCAAATAAAATACGAAAAACCACTGATATCGAACGGATTCGATTCTCGATTGTGTCGGGAGTAGGCCCGCTGATACTAAAATAAAAACTCTTTTCGAAAATTATGCCTAATAATTATTTAAGAATATGAAGAAGAACCTTCATAAAAATGATTATGATTTCATGTTAAAGATTTTTTTTATTTATTAATATTGATAAATTACCACACCACAGCGACGAAATATTTTCCCTATTGATCGGGCACTAGTCAAGTAGCTGGCAACACAATTATAGATGCACACTACAATCTTTGCGCATTGTTTTACACACACTACATTAAGAAGTTGCCGCATTCAGGAATCTGTCATTTCTTGACAGCGCTCTATCTAGTCGAAGGCGCTGAGACCAATTAATAATCTAAGGTACAATACTTATATATTTTAAATTTTAATAAAATAAAAGAAATGGGGAAATGTCAATAAGTACATTTTTTTATTGACAACCAATTTTATGTACGGAGTTTACATATAAAGAGAATCGTTACTCTTTCACTCAGTAGAACCACGGGCAATAAAAATTGCACTTTCACTGCCCGTGGTTCTACTGATAGGACCACGGGCAATAAAACGTTGGAAACAGTTGCCCGTGGTTCTACCAGTAGAACTACGCAGTAGGACCACGGGCAACAAACGTCAGAACGTTTGTTGCCCGTGGTCCTACTGCGTAGTTCTACTGGTAGAACCACGGGCAACTGTTTCCAACGTTTTAGTGCCCGTGGTTCGACTGATTGAGTAGGACCACGGGCAACATTTTACCCGTGGTTCGATTACGTCAGTAATATGTCAAACTGGCTTTTGCCCGCGGCTTCGCCCGCGTGGACTAGTATTTCGTAGTAATGATTTTTTTTACCCGACTTCGGCGAAGCCAAAAGGAAGGGTAATGATTTTGGCAGTCTATGTATGTATGTATGTTTGTATGTATGTTCCTCCGTAGTCCTCGTAGCGGCTAAACTACTAGTCCGATTTTAATAAATGAGGTATCAATCGATTGGTGATGATACCGCGAGTAACATAGGCTATATAAATTAAAAAAAAAATGGATTTTGAAAATTAAACCTCAAAAACTATCTCAAAAAAAATTAAATTATGATAATTGTCTCGTGTTTGGTATCAAAATATAGGTCTTGGCAAGCACATAACGAATAGGTATATAAATGTTTTATTAATTATTATATTTTATCGTTAAATTCAAAATAAACGTTTAAAATTCGGTCGTGCAAGTAATATCTAGGAGTTGTTTAGTTACTTTCTATGGGTTAATTTAACGTTAATTGAATGAAAATATAATGTTATATTTGATGTGGAAACAGAAAAATATAAAATAAAATAAAAGTTTAAAAAACTAAAACCCGACTTCGCAAAAAAGAGGTCTAAAAAGTCTGAAACAAGAAAATAAATCAATTTGAAATCCAGAAATGCATAGGTACAAAAATGGTCAAGGTAGAGCCGTGGTCGTACCCGCTATTTGGATTGTATATCTTTGCTCCGGGCATATTCCGGCAAAGAAGTTTGCTTTTCTTATGGGAAAGGCACCTTCTTCGTTGTGCGAAATTTGCAATGTCGAGGAAGATATTGTCCATATACTGGCGGAGTGCCACCGGGCGCCAACTTGAGGTTACGCCTCAGTTGTCTTAAAAACTTAAATGTACTGTAACAGTATCACCATTTTGGCTGATCAATCTGGGAGCAAAAATATTGTACAAAATTGTGGAGGTGTCCCTCAAACATCCGTCGGATGCCTATCCGATGTTTGAGTGACACCTTAACTTTAACATTAGGTTAAAATTGAATACTGATTGTTGAAATTTGTAAATTAACTAGGACGACATTATCGTCAATCGATAAAGTCCTTTCTTTATAATTAAAAAAAAAAGATTAAAAATGTAAAAACCAAATAATGTTTTACTTGTAATTATTTAAATACTAATATTAATAACTTTCAACTACACATACCTAGGTATTTAGACAAAATGGCAAATTTTTATTTAATATAAAGTATAAACATTTTAAATGTACAAGTAATAAAAAAACTTAAAACATTAACGGTAATTTAAATCTGGAGGCACGGTAGTGCCCTTCCCCCTAAGTTGAGCACGGTCGTACCATCTCTTCTCGAAACAGTTTTTTTAGTACCTACTTACTACCTAAGCTGGCAATGCATAAGCACGGAATAATCATATTTCATTTAATTTGAACCATTAGGCACTTTAAAAATTGTAACTTGTCAAAGTTTCTTAGCTTTGTCACTGAGGCATTCGCCCAGTCCGGGTTATCCGGTCGCCTCGGTATAGCAAACAAGCTTGTTAAGTTTCATTTAGAAATAAAATAATTTGAAGTTGAACATCTTATAGTGATCATAAATACATATTATCAATGTTAAAATCTTTTATGCACATTGACTGGGCAGTCGCTGAAAATAGTTCATCGTTTATTGTAACCAATTATTTAATGGTATAATACCAATTACTTATTTCTATGATTGAATGTACAATACATAGATTAATAATTGGTCGCTTTGACTAGATACCGTCCAGCGTATTGAAAAATGCGGCAACAAATAATACGCCGAATTCGGCGTACCCGCGCCAGTCGCGCTACAAGCGTAAAGTGAAGTAGACGTCTCGATAATTTGTCAAAGATTTGTGTGAGAGCGCAGCAAAATGCCGATTTGCATAGTCAAACTATGTAAAAATAATACTACATGAAACAAGAAAAATACTGGCATCACATACCATTAGTAAGTATTGTATAAATCTTCTAAAACACAGTCAAATAATATAATCCTAAAATCTCCGATCGGAGTACCGCTTTGTGTTCAATGTTGCCTTGTATTCAAAAATTTTTAACCATATTTAGTATCAGATTACCCGTGTTTGCCACGTCATGTCATGTCATAGTAACGCCAAGAAACATATTGTTTACGACTTGACAGGCAACCATGATATGACGTTTGTGCGTTGTCACTTTGGATTGGATTTTATAACGAGTCGCCTGAATTTGCGAGTATTCGTGGAGTAGGGGGCTTAAGGGAGATAGTCATAATTCCCCCTATAGATATTTTGAATGCCGGAGTTGCGTCTAAATATTAAAAAAAAATCAAATTTTTTTAAATATTATTTCAATGATGCGAAACGGAACGTAAACTTTATGCTTTAGTACAGTTTTTCAAATTGTATTATGTGAAAAGGTGAAACGAAACGCAACTCGCCATCTCGGATGGAGGATATTATCAGCTAATGTCTAATTTGTGCGTTATTCCTCTGCTTCCGAGTATACCTATATTATGTTGGTATACTCGGAAGTATATTTCGTTCGTATCGACTTCTGCCCGATTCACTCTAGTTAAGGAAAATAGGTGATTGAACTAGAATAAACAACACACTTTTCCAGCGCATTTTGCGTGGCAAATAAAACTTCGAAATTTATATCTCAAAAACTGAAGTATTCGCGGAGGGAAAGAGGGGGGCGGGCTATATTTGACTAGTAGATAGGACATGACTTTTAAGGCCTTATTAAAATTTTGAATCATGAACGTTTCCTTGATATATATAACATTCTTAGTAAAAATGTTGTCACAGCGGATTTGTTTCATAATATATACAAAAAGCATAAAAACGAAAAGAAAATTATACCGAAATATTATAATGAACTTAAAAAAATCTGTTTGACTTTAAACTTCTATTCCCCATCGGCATATAATTACGCGAGGAGTAAATTTGTCATCATCGATGGCGCTCCAGGATTTACTGACGAAGCGTTTACTTTATTAATAGTTTTAGTAAAGTAAACGCTCCTTCTTAATGTGATAAATGTAATGTTGTTTGCGCGCTAATTTCAGATGAAATGGCCATACGCCAGAAAAGTATGTGGGACCAAAATCAAACTCGTATATTGACATGGGCACTGGTGTAAATGACACTTCTGTGTTAGCTTCAGAGGCATATGTCTTCCTATTAGTTTGTTTAACTGAGCACTGGAAACTGCCTATAGGATACTTTTTAGTGCATGGCCTAACAGGGTTCTGTATATATATATATATTATTATAGTACATATTTATTTCGGAGGGAGATTAAATGTGGGCGTCTTTTGATTGTTTGGTATCGTCAGGAAATAATAAGCCGCACAAACAGTACTTATATTCAGTTTAACAAAAACTTAGTTTCACTCTAAAACATTAACTCAGATCGTGGATGCAAATGGATTCATCTCAAGACGTGACGAGGTCAGCTGACATATTTGATGAAGAAGAAGCTGATGTTCACACACGTTAGCCAATAGGCTAACGTGTGTGAACATCAGCTTCTCACGATATCTTCGGTCTTCCAATGGTCACCCCCAATAGAATATCATCACCCCCTTTCCGGTGTCCCGTCGACAATGCCATCTGTCATCGCTGACATAAGTGACACTTGTCAAACGAGCTGTCATAGCCAACTGTCACTGAACACGTCCAGGCGTGATCCCGTCGCCAAGAAATTCCTCCTCCTTCTTCGATCGATCCTATTCTTAGTTTTCCTCCGACATATATATAATTATAGTTAATGTTGTGTGACTTGGCCGTTGACAGATGGATTTCTAATTATTGACAGATTTTATCTGCGTTCTGGTCTTATCCGGAGGTTCTCAAATAGGGGCTTGAAAATGCGACAAAATGGTGCCTGAAAAGGATGGTACGACAGTGTTTGCTTCGCGCTCGACTTGGCGGGGACACTGCCGTGCCCCCAGGGGCCTTACTCTCCAAACTGATTTGATTTTGATTTAGATACGATCATGTCGCGTACTTCCTAATAAATTGACATTTGTTTATTTTGATTCTCAGTCGATTGATATGGTCGGGAGTACAAAAAGTACCGATCTAACAATTTTCTTTATCCTGATTAGTTTCAAAGTAATTCACCAAATAAAATACGAAAAACCACTGATATCGAACGGATTCGATTCTCGATTGTGTCGGGAGTAGGCCCGCTGATACTAAAATAAAAACTCTTTTCGAAAATTATGCCTAATAATTATTTAAGAATATGAAGAAGAACCTTCATAAAAATGATTATGATTTCATGTTAAAGATTTTTTTTATTTATTAATATTGATAAATTACCACACCACAGCGACGAAATATTTTCCCTATTGATCGGGCACTAGTCAAGTAGCTGGCAACACAATTATAGATGCACACTACAATCTTTGCGCATTGTTTTACACACACTACATTAAGAAGTTGCCGCATTCAGGAATCTGTCATTTCTTGACAGCGCTCTATCTAGTCGAAGGCGCTGAGACCAATTAATAATCTAAGTATTATACAAATTATGATTTAATGAAATAAACGTCGTGATAATGTTACGTCAGTTAACACTTTTTCTTATTAAACACTAGAGACTTACTCAAAAAATCGATTAATCTTTTAACAACTATAAATATACCTATTTAAAAAAAGAACTTAAGTTATAAATTGTAATAAGAATATATTATAAATGTTAATTTAAAAATCAGATCGAAGGAGTTAGATCCATGGTCATAATTCACGAACAATTAAAAAAAAATCGAAAACGTCATGTTATGACGCCACTATGTCGTCATTTGTCTTTGTGCGAAGTTAACGTCTGTCTGTTCTGTCTTTTTTTTTTCTTGCTACTGAAAACGAAAATGCAATTAAAAAAAATGTCTGTCTGTCTGTTAGCGTGTCTCTTTGCTCCGGCTAATCTCTGGAACGGCTGGACCGATTTTAACGAGACTTTCACTGGTAGATAGCTAAAGTTATAAGGATTAATTTAGGCTTCTTTTCATCATCATCATCGTTATCTGACTAATGATCACCGAATCGGCTGTACCGACTGTGACGGGAGCATTCACCGGGCGTTAGCTTATGTTAGTTTCATCTTTACATCAGCTTTTTGTATTAAAGTAAGTCGTGTTAGTTAAATGAATTATTTATAACTCGAGAACGGCTTTATCGATATGGTTGAAAATTGGTGAGGAAGTAACTTAGAGCCAGTAGACGGACATAGGATACTATTTATTCCATTTGACAGCACAGAACCAGCAACGTTCACGGAAGGGTTTGGCGTTGTGGGTTCCACGTTGCGGGTTCCGGGTTCCCGTGTTGCGGGTTCCGGGTTCCGCGTCGCGGGTTCAGGGTTCCCGTGTTGCAAGTTGCGGGTTCCGCGTTGCGGGTTCCGCGTTGCGGGTTCCGCGTTGCGGGTTCCGGGTTCCCGCGTTGCGGGTTCCGGGTTCCCGCGTTGCGGGTTCCGGGTTCCCGCGTTGCGGGTTCCGGGTTCCCGCGTTGCGGGTTCCGGGTTCCCGCGTTGCGGGTTCCGGGTTCCCGCGTTGCGGGTTCCGGGTTCCCGCGTTGCGGGTTCCGGGTTTCCGCGTTGCGGGTTCCTGGTTCCCGCGTTGCGGGTTCCGGGTTCCCGCGTTGCGAGTTCCGGGTTCCCATGCTGCGGGTTCCGGGTTCCCGCGTTGCGGGTTCCGGGTCCCCGCGTTGTGGGTTCCGGGTTCCCGCGTAGCGGGTTCCGCGTTGCGGGTTTCGGGTTCCCATGGTGCGGATTCCGGGTTCCCGCGTTGCGGGTTCCGCGTTCCCGCGTTGCGGGTTCCGCGTTCCTGCGTTGCGGGTTCCGCGTTGCGGGTTCCGCGTTGCGGGTTCCGCGTTGCGATTTCCGCGTTGCGGGTTCCGGGTTGCGGGTTCCGCGTTGCGGGTTCCGCGTTCCCGCGTTGCGGGTTCCGGGTTCCCGCGTTGCGGGTTCCGGGTTCCCGCGTTGCGGGTTCCGGGTTCCCGCGTTGCGGGTTCCGGGTTCCCGCGTTGCGGGTTCCGGGTTCCCGCGTTGCGGGTTCCGGGTTCCCGCGTCGCGGGTTCCGGGTTCCCGCGTTGCGGGTTCCGCGTTCCCGCGTTGCGGGTTCCGGGTTCCCGCGTTGCGGGTTTTGGGTTCCCATGCTGCGGGTTCCGCGTTTCCGCGTTGCGGGTTGCGGGTTTCGGGTTCCCATGCTGCGGGTTCCGGGTTCCCGCGTTGCGGGTTCCGCGTTCCCGAGTTAGGGGTTGTTTTTTTTAGTTGAATTTCATCATAAACTGTTTTTATGCTCAACGAAGTGGGCAAGGGTCAGCTAGTTAATTATAATTTTAAAGTTTCAAGTCTCAACTTTTAGGATTATTTTAGCTCATAACAAAAAAAAATATTGTAGTTATATTTGTTGTTGTTGTTATGTTTACAAATTGTATGTATTTCTGAAAGTAATTTAAGGATTTTTTGCATTTTGTTCTCCTCCTTGTTAAGTACGAAAAAATTGTTAAGTTTTATTCTCATCTTATGTGTATTTTTATTTTCATTCATTTTCGTAAAAAGACGTGCAATGTTTTTGCTTCACGTGTAGGTTGTAGGACTACATTTATAAAATCTAAATGTGTACCTACTAACTAGTTCAAAATTCAGCGAGCGTTGCAATCCTGATGCAGTATATTCCTTGTCTCGGGGAAATACATAGAAACAGGCGTTAATTAGCGGAAATCCATAACATATAATTTAATCAAATCAAGATCAGAAGAAAAATTATATCGAGCAATATCCCGCGATAAAAACCCACAACAGTTTGCAGATTATGATATTGTGGCGGTACAACTAGCGCCACAATCCTGCTTCGTGCTATCGAAGTTTTTTGAGTCCGGCGCTATTTTATACAACATCTGAAAACTAGTACAGCGGGCTACGGCCTGACCGAGCATACCACCTCGGTCGGAGAGACTCTTTGAGGCTTCCATATTATCCCCTAGTTTTCCAAACGCTATTCATATGAATTATCTTAGTCGGCATTTAAATCAAGGGCCCATATTGAACGCTGATTGGTGGAACATTGTCAGACAGAAAAGAACGGGCATATATTTTATAATTACATCACGCTCGCTCACTAATTCAAATAATATGTCAACTAATCGGTGTCTATGGTGAATTAACCTTATCTGTGGAATTTTAACATATTATCTTGCGTAAAGTGCGAGCGTGATGTAATTATAAAATATCTGTCTGTTCCTTTCTGTCTGTTAATGTTCTACCAATCAGCATTCAATATGGGTTGTTGATTTGAATGCCATGTTAGTTAATCATTCATTTGAATAGCGTTCGAGAAACTGGAGGTACGTGTGTTCTCACATTGGTGACCCTGACGTGATTTGAACACGCAACCTTTATTTTTTCGCCAAATATAGCTAGATATAATATTTATTAAATTATACTTACGTTATAGTTATCCCTGCTCAAGAAAGCTACTAAGCTAAAGTCCCGATTTTACCAACGCATTTTAGTGTTAACGGCTTGTTAAAATACCATGCCTTCTCATTAATTGATAGATAGGAATTACGAAGGGAACAACATGATATTTAACAATGGATTAACTTTAGTATTGATTGGTGAAACACGCCCTGAAGCGATCAGTTAATTCAAAATAATACGTTATAAGAGTTCATAAGAAATATTTATTTCATAAATTTATTAAAATCAAAAATGTTTACAATGTTTTTTTTTACAAACAATAATTTATTACAAAATACAATAATTAAAATCTATTTCATTTTGTGCGTTATACCTAAATTATAATAACAATTAAATCTAATAATCTCACAAGAATAACCTAACACATTCTACTTTATAAAACAGTACATATTGCTTCTAAAACTTAATAGATAGAAAATTCCTTAAGTATGTCTTAACGATGTAAAAATCCTAAAAAATCACTGTACATAATAATCTCATAAGGCACTTATACCAAATGTCTTAATCCAAAGTTAGAAAGCACCTCCAGGAAGAACTTAGTGTTTATTTACAATATACATTTAAGGCACTCGAAAAGAACTTTGTTTTTATAAGGAAGACGAGAAACTATCATATGCTACAGTATATACAAAGTTGTGTCTTTTGCCTATTAGTATGAACTTGAGAATACTTACAATAATTTTGTAGAAAAATAGATAAAATAGTGTATATACCTACATAACAACGAATCTTTGAAGAGATATTCAATTAAAATTGTAACAATGTAATATCGTTTCTAAGTTGAAGACACTGTGTCAATAATTATCATTACGATTTTAAATGCAATCAAAAAGTGACTGGTTGAGAAGAAATTTAGACTTAAAATTAATGAAATAATCAGTCTCGTCGAACAACTAGCTTATTCGAGTATCAAAATTACTCGTCCTCAGTCTATTTCTATTGAATCATTTGCAAATATTGATTTTCTTCATAAAACGAAGTCAATGAAGTTTGGAGATCGTTCACAACCATGTTATCACCGCCTTGCACTGGATGTGTTGTACTCGAAACAGTCTCAGAACTCTTCCAGTTTTCACAATTCTCCACATATTCCAACGTTCT
Organism: Celastrina argiolus; assembly: GCA_905187575.2. Lineage (NCBI taxonomy): Eukaryota > Metazoa > Arthropoda > Insecta > Lepidoptera > Lycaenidae > Celastrina > Celastrina argiolus. The sequence goes on from LR994597.1 coordinate 9,758,297, forward strand.
CTGATACGTCTCTTGCCGCATATTACTTTGTGTGTTCTTCTTCCTCCCGTTCGTCGCCTCTATTTGGGACTGAGATATATCGTACACCTGCACCTCACTAGCTTGATTGTTCTGACCTCTCAAACTGTTCATACTGCAGTCTGTCTGTTGTTCGTTAACATTCTTCACGTGTCCGTTCTGCTTCTGACTTCCGATAGACATATTTACAGAATTTTGTCCAGACTTCTGCATGTTATGTTTGTTGTATTGATTGCCCGGGTAATCCCATTGCGTGTACGGTCGCTGCTGGTTATAATATTGGTTGTTGTTCATCATGGCTTGGTTGTACTGATGATTGTGCTTGGGTGGAGGTGGACCCATAACGTTGGCAGCATTTACAACAGCGTTGTACGCAGGTGGCTGTTGATATTGCATATTTTGGTTATACTGCATGGGCGCATTGTTTTGCATGGGCGGACAATTATTTTGTTGGTCACAGTAGCTGTTCATTGCTCCCCTACTCATATTTCCACTATTATCTACACTCATCATAGATCCACGAGACATCTGCATCTGATGCATTTGGTTGTTTTGATTCTGATAATTAGATTGTTGCTGGTAATTCACCATGTGATTATTATATGCCATATTTTGCTGATTCATATTCATAGCTGGCATTACCTGCATGCCTTGCATTCCTTGCATTCCCTGCATATGATTTTGATTATAACCTTGCATTACTTGATATGGCATGTTTTGATTTCTCATACTGGTTACCTGATGAACTGGGTATGGTGGCGCTTGCATATAGTTTTGATTTTGGTACTGATTAGGAACATTGTTGAAATTTTTGCTTGGCATTTTCGAATTACAATTTTGTACATTTTGTGGATATTGCGGAGGTGGTACCATCTGAGAAGGTCCATTCATATTATTTGAATTCATCATCATGTTTTGATTCTGATTTGCGTTACTGTTCATTGTCATGTTAGACATATTCTGTATCATTGGGCTCGTTATCGGACTTTGCAGTCCCGGATGCATAGGACTAGGCATACCGTGGCTCATCGGACTGGCCATATTTTGTCCCATGGGACTCGCCATATTGACCATGGGGCTCGGCATATTTTGTGAAATGGGACTTCCAATATTATTATGTCGAGGGCTCATCATCATTTGGTTTGACATTTGAGGACTTAAAATGCTCTGCATACTTTGAGGACTCATAGCATTGTGTTGGGGTGACATTACACTCATAACGCTTTGTGGACTTAGAATATTGTATACGCTTGGAGGACTCATAACACCGTGAGGCATTGTTTGTGGACTCCTTACACTTTGGGGACTCATGGCACTATGGGGTAAACTTTGAGGACTGAGCATGCTATGAACTACATTTGGACTCATAACAGTTTGAGGACTCATTACTACGGTTTTTGGGCTCACAGCAGGTTTTTGAGGTAGTATGTTATTGTTTTTAGCTTTGTTTGCTTGTTCTGTTTTAATTGCTGTCATGTTTTGTATTGATTGCAAAGGATTATTAGTTTTAACTTCAGATGCATTCGTTTCAGTTAACTCCTTTTCACAGTTCTCCACCGGAACTTCAGGTATTACTTGCTCTTGAAGTGGAGTATTTTTGCCATCTGGAGTCTTAACTCCTAAAAGAGAGCCGCTGTTTCCAGACATACTAACATCTAATGACCTTAAATCGACTTGAATATCACTTATGTTGAGATCACTTCCTATGGCACCTAAATTTTTGAGAAGAGAATCGTCACTAGTAGCTACATCACTGATTTTGTCACTGGAATTGTTTGTGTTTTGAACTTCACTGGTTGTAGTGTCTTTGGTAGTTTTATCTTGTTCAGATTTTTTCGATTTTTCTTGTACGGGATTGGTGGAGTCAGTCTTAGCTGGTGCTACCGAGTCAGTTCCCAATATTGATTGGTTAAGATATTGCATCATTTCGTCTGGTATCACCAGCTTATTCTCCACCATTTCGCCTTCAGCCACCTAAAACAATTAAGAATTTTATATATTTTTTAAATAAACTAACTGTTTACACACAACTTTTATACAAAATTAAAAGTATAATATACCTGTTCCAGATTAACTTCTTGGTTCGGATGATGGACTTGGGCTGTTGTAACCACGACAGTGTTTGTAGAATTTGACCTAGACTCCTTGTAAGTCACTTCATGGTCATCTTCTGTTTTAAATGGGAATGGTGCATCCCCCTGTGAAAAAACCCAAAAAATGTTAAGTTAACTTTCAAGATTTAACTATTAATGATAGTATAACATTCAAACTAAAATAATTTTAATACATATTATTATTATTTTGTTTTTCAACAATAACATTTTAATCAAGAAACTTACCAAATCTTCAGGGTTGCACGGGTAGGGTGGATAACCATGTGTCTGATCGCTTAAATTGGATTGTTCTGAAAGTCTTCTTGCTTCTTCTTTCACTTGGATGTTAGGATCTAATTCCAGAGCTAATTCCTCAGCCCTGACTTCTGAACAGGTCACACCTCGTAGCAGTACAGCCTGGAGAATAAAATAAAATTTGTAAGTATAGAACATTCGTCATATTTCACTACCACAGTTAATCAAAATCGAGTCACGCATTATACATACCTGATTTCCCTGTGATGTTCTGACAGCCTGAACGGCCGCTAAGGCTGATGAAGGTGGTGGAGCATACCCGACACAGGAAACTTGACTTGATCTGAAATAATAATATTATTTAATTTGTTTAGAAAAATATACTACATGACTATTTGCATTTTAAATTGTTATTTTTTACGTATTGTCGAAACGCTTTAAGCGTAGAATTGAAAGTTATACTATAGATAATTACAATATTATAGATAATAAAATTTAGTGTTTTAAAATATAGATATTTTAAAACACTGTCGCAGATATACAGCCAGGATAATATAGATACTGTGATGCATCATATTAATGGATATTGTTATGCAGAGATGCGTGACGCCGCACCGCCTTACAATTCTTTCAATTTTATTTATCTAGCTTTAAAGTTATATTTTGTATACCCCCATTTTTAAAAACTGACACATTCGCGGTGATTACAGTACTTACTCCCGACACAATCGAGAATATAATCAGTTCGATCTCAACGGCTTTTGGTATTTTATTTGGTGGATTACTTTGAAACTAACCAGGATATCGTAAATCGTTGGATCGTAACTTTTTGTATTCCCGACCATATCAATCGGATGAGATCTTTAGAGAGTGGATCTTTCATAGCAGACAGTCAGATGGTCAGCCTACATAATCCTGACCAAACTTGGAACTTTATTGTTCCAAAGCGGGGGTCGAACCTCCGGGTCGAGAGCTAGGCTTTGAACCACTAGACTACGGAGCTACTGTGCGTGATTGAAAAACAAACATGCCTCCATACATTAAAAAAATGCCATTTATAATCTGGAACATGGTGGAACGCAGATTTTCGAAGTGCTCTACAGAGGTAAAGGTGACTTTATTTAAGGCCTTTTGCCAGTCCTTTTACACCTGCAATTTGTGGGCATCATACACCTGGGTGTATGATGCCCACAAATTGTGATAAATGCTCTTCGCGTACAGTATAACAACATATTTAGAATGCTCTTAGGACTACCGAGGTACTGTATGTGTGTATCATGTTTGCAGAAATGCGCACCGATGGCTTTAAGGCCATAATAAGAAAACGAGTAGCGGTCGTTAATCCAGCGTATCAGAAGTAGCACTAACAGCATTCTAAGGGTAGTGACGGACACTCCTGATGGCCTGGTGAGGCATATTAAATGAAGTTTTCAGTTCAGTGCCTAACTAGACCTTAATAATTTTAATATACGAACATAGGTTTTAAGTTTTAAATTGTATTTACTAACATAATATGGATGTAATAGTCTGAAATAAAATTATATTATTATTATAATTATATTAGTATGATTATAAGGGTCACCTTCTGCTGCTGTCCGGGGAGAGGGGGTCGTACATGTGGGGGAGCCGCGCCGCCGCCACCGACGCCTGGCTGCTCTTGCGCGAGATGTCCGAGGACCTGGTGATGGTAACACTGCCGGTTTAGATAGACCTCATCTGCCTTTTTATAAGCTATTCGTGTAGATAAGTGGATGATGACAGACCTCACTCTGAAGTGAAGTTTTAATATTTTTATGGTTATTTTGCCTCTAAAGGCTACATTAAATATAACACACTGTTTTGTTCTCGGAAGATAAAAATAATGTGGAATATGTATAGCGTCATTTCCTGCGATTACGCATTAACACTAGTAAAAAAAAACTTAAATATAATAAATAATGTATAATACATAAATGTTCAAAACCTATAAGATTATGTATTGTGAGGAGAAATTAATAAATAAATTGAATTGAAAAAAAACGTGAGCAGAAGACACAACTTTTGTGTGATCTTAAAAAAAAGGTGTATGCAAGTCATGGTATGTCAGATTTTTTTATTTATGATATTTCTAAGCATTCTTTTAAATTTATGCACACCTTCATCTATATATTTTCAGAATTGTATGGTATCGTAAGGTTCAAGTCACATTGGCACAGACTTGAAGCATTCATCTCTGTTTTCTAACTATTGAGTATTGATCAAATAGCTGTCCTAGTATTGGATTCATTGAATTTGTTGGTAAAGACATAATTCAACGAACGCGCTAGTCATTCAATCAAATAGCGCATTCAAACTGCGACATATATACCATATATTAGGTCCTAAGGGCTGTAGGTGATACATACCTATGATTTTAATTTTTAAACGTGTATTTTGTGTCTTTACCTGGCGCTATACAGGCTGCTCCCGGATGAGATGCCGCTGTCCCGCCGCGTGTTGGGTCCTGTCTTCAGGTCCACCGTCACGCTGGTGTTGCCCACCTCCGTCCTGCCGGGGATGCCACCTGGAAAATGCGTTGCATTAGAAATCTGTTTTTGAAAGTAAGATTCAGTTTGGAATAATTATTCCCAACAAGGCCATAAGTCCAGAAAACTAAATGCTACAATCAGGAGGTATTTTATAGTGCCCAAGTGTGTGCACAAATCACAGAAGCACTCTGTCTTCCTTTCCAGTTGGATGGATTGGTTATCCATCATGACTGGCAGAAGATCAGGCGCAGGACCGACTTTTTAGATGCTCATCCAACGCATGGTTTTTTTTCAGACAATTAGATGATCAGCCTGCATTGCCCTAACCAAACTTGAAAACAACATTTTTTGTTGTTTCCAACGCGGGAATCGAACCCACGATACTAGACCATGAAGGCGTTAACTAAATAAAATTATTTATCCTCCCTTCGAGGGGTTTTGTCTTGGTCAAACCAGAGTAACTATACAAATAGGTTAACGCACCTTAGTAAAACGTCATATCGGCCATCACCAAGAACTTAACAAATGTTGTCGCTGTGACATAGCGCGTAAAACATCACTACTATCTAGACAATTTATGCTATCGCTAATTACAATGTCGAAGTTAGAAATCTCTGTTTTAACTTACCACCACCAATGTCAGCGGCATGTATCGACGGCATCAGTCGTCCCACTCCCATCTTGTGGAAGCGCGGCGCGTGGTGCTGGGCTCTCGGTTCTCCTATCGCCACCATGGCGCGTAACATCAGTGGTAGCTGACCTACTTCGCCCACCACTTCTTGTTCCACCTGAGAAAAAAGATACAGTTTGAAATGTAACTCCGAACATAATGTAACCGCCTCCCTCTTTGAAAGTGGGTTAAAAGTACAAAGTTTCAGAAATACATCAGATCGTTCGCGTACGATAATATTATAGTACCTATAATACTATTTTTAAATAATCTCCAAATAAAAACGTTTCTCAAAAAACTCCAAAAAAGTTTCAAAATATAATTTTCGTAAACTACCAATTGATTTTGTATCAAAGAAATTCGTCAATGAAGTAATATTATTATGATTCGTCATTGATGTTTTATGTTTTCCATAAATAAAACATGTGGGTATTGAACTTACATCTCCATCAAGCCTGAAGTAAGGTGCCCCGTGTTCATCACTGAATCCACCAAGACCAGCTCCACCAAAATCAAGCTCACCACATTGGGCTGACAGCTGGAAATAGACACAAGCAATAAGACACAACTCCACAAGCTTAAGAATTTACCTTTCGATCTCAAACCCAGGTTGGGTTTGAGATCGAAAGGTAAATTATTTGAGAACCTATTTGACAGATTAAATAACGTTTCATTTTACTTTAGAAATGAATAATTTGACTTATGTTACAAACCTTAATTTATTTATTTTTAAAGCGAAAAAATATAGCTTAAATACTTATTTTAATGTTTTTCTGTAATTTATAATACGAATATTACGCTATAAAAAGAAAATACATTATAACATTAAAGTATTTCGTTAACATTAATAGAGTTGTTCACTTTTAAAAGTGAAACGAAACGTTGTTTTATCTGACAAACAGGTTCTCATGTGAGGTTGGGTTTGAGACTTCTTTATTAATACGGGCCTAAGTCCCGATTTCACTAACGCATGATAGGAATTACGAGAGGAACAACATGATATTTAACGAAGGATTAACTTTAACATTGCATGGTGAAACACGCCCTTAGTATCAAAACAATCTCAAACCCAACCTCACCTTGAGAACGTGTATTTGACAGATAAAAAAAACGTTTCGTTTCACTTTTAAAAATGAAGAATTTTACTTATATGCTACATACTTTAATTTTTTTCTTTCTTAAAACGTAAAAATAAAGATTATAAAAATATACATTAAACTTATTTTATTGTTTCCTGTAATTTATAATATGAATATAAAGGTATAAAAAGAAAATAAATTAATGTACTATGTAACGTTAATAATGATGTTCACTTTTAGAAGTGAAACGAAACGTTGTTTTATCTGTCAAATAGGTTCTCAAGGTGAGGTTGGATTTGAGATTGTTTTATTTATACGGGCCTAAGTTATAACATACCTGATGGGCAGCCGTATGTAGCCCGTGCGGGAGGGGAGACGCGGGACTCTCGCTCTTGACGGACGCGGAGGAGGTGTGCCCTCTAATGCCCATGGGCACCCCACCCTCCTCCGACCGCGGGGAGGATCCCGCACCACCACCACCAGACTCCGCTGAGTCGTCTCCTCTGCTGCAGCCTGGAAATGTAATGTGAATTCTAGAATGTTCTAGTTCTTGCCAGTTGCTTGCTAAAGACTTAGCATGATCAACAGAGAAGTTATTAGAGATAAATATAATTGATTTTTTACTCCAACTGGTTCCAGGTATAAATTAAATAGGACTGGTTCGACATTAAGTCCCGAATTCACCAACGCATGTTAGTGTTAACGGCTTGTTAAAATACCATGGCTTCTCATTCATTGATAGGAATTACGAGAGGAACAACATGATATTTAACGAAGGATTAACTTTAACATTGCTTGGTGAAACACGCCCTAACAATTTCATTACAAACAAAATATTTGGGCGTTTCGAACTAGATGGGCAAAAAGCAGTAGTTTAAAAAAAATGTGTAAAGAAAGAAAGGTAAAAGAAGCAAGAAGGGAGAGGAAGCAGCCTTGTTTACCTTTATGTTTGGTTAGTCTATTTAGTTTCCCTTTACCTTTATGCTTCTTGCTCGCGTAGAACTCCGCCCCGTGGACTGTCTTCACGTGTTTCCTCAGCGAAGAGGGATCTGTGTATCGCTTTGTGCATCCAGGCGCCTTGCAAACGTATGGTTTCTGAAAAAAATATCCTTTAGGTGATATAATTATAAAAATAATAAGACATTTTTAATAATAATAAAATAAATAGTAGATTGACTTGGCAATCGCACTAAACGATCTGATTTAATATGTATCACTTGTGAGATAAATATTACGTTGTTTTCACGCGATTGCCAAGTCAATCTACTTATTTATTTAAAACATAAAAGATTATTAATAATATTTATTATGATCACTATAAGATGTTGTTAGACCGACCGACTAACCCCTACTTGGCATAACATGTATCTCACAACTTTTTACGGTAGAAGAACTAAGTAGCGAGACTTGGCACTTTTTTACAAGTTATGTTTTTGATGCGATTTTATTTTACACCTTGTATATTAACTTATATAAGTAACACTTTGTTATGATCATTTTAACACGGATCTACATAAATTTCTAAGTTAACTTTAAATAAAATGTCACCTCACTTTTTTTACAAGTTATGTTTTTGATGGAATATTATGTTTACCAAGCAAAGGAAATCTTCGGTATTTGGAAATGTACCTAGTAATCACGTAGTTAGTTACACCAGCTTACCTCATTACTATGCGTCCTATTCTGGTGCTTGGCTCGGTCGCTGGCGTTGGAGAAGGCTTTCGCGCAGCCGGGGTACTCGCAGGTGTAGGGCTTCTCCCCGGTGTGGCTGCGCAGGTGCGTCTTCAGGTTCTCCAGCCGGGAGTAGGCTTTGCAGCAGCCTTCAAACTGGAAGTATGGAATGTGAGTTATAGATAGGTTATGTTGGACTAATTAGTAAAAAAATGATAGTTAAATAAATGTTTCAGAGGGGTCGCTAATATAAAAGCAATCCGTGAATGATTTCGCGTTTCTGAATACTTATTTTAGCAGTTTCCGTAATTAATCTGAAAAAACGTTTAATGCTTCATAATTTAGGCATAGGGTATATTAAGAAATTATGTACCACTAAAATGTGAATAATTAAATATTATTGAAAAAAAAAATATTATATTAATGAGGTTATTTAACAGGACTAAAAGCGCTACGTAGTGGCGGAAAGTGTAGAAAATTCCTAATGGCACTTTTAAAAGTCACTTCTGCCACTAGATGGTGCTTTGCGTGAGTCGTTAGCCATTGGCGTCAAAAATACCGAAAGCTGTACAGAACCGGCCTAAGTGCCAATTACACCAAAATATGTTAAAGTTAATCGTTTGCCAAAATATTACAAATCATGGAGAGATAGCATGATATTTCAATGGTTAACTTTAACAGGAATCAGTAAAATTGACACTATACTTAGTAAGGACCACAGTCAGACGCCAGATAGCGCTTTGCGTTAGCTCTTAGCGTCAGAAATAAAAAATCTTAAATAGTTAATGGAATCAGGCGTTACTTTGCGTATCCATAGTATAAAATATTAATGATATATATTATTATATCTAGCCCGCGAAAAAATTATGACCACAACCTGCTAGCAGATGAGTGAGCGTACGCATAGGCATGCGTTTGATGCACCTCCCTCCTTCCCACACTGCTTATGCGTACACTCGCAAGCAAAAACATGAAAACACCACCTTGCTAGATACAATATAAATACGGAGGCAGCCTACACCCATATTCCGGTAAGGACCACAGCAATGACCAAGAACAGTTGCGGTTAAACAATACTTACGGTACATTTATGGGGTTTTTCCCCGGTGTGCCGTCTCATGTGGACGACCAGCATGTATTGAGCCTTGAACGGTTTCTCATCCCTGGAACAGCCGACCCACCGACAAACGAACGCCTTCTTGCTGGCGTGGATGTGGTCTGTGTTGATGTGCTTGACGAGGTCGTCTTGGGTCGGAAACTCAAGTTTGCAGTCCACCTGAAAGTATTGGATAGGTTTTTGTTGTAATAGAAGATAAGTAAATATTATTCGCCCACTGATTCTATACTTAATATTATAAAGCGGAAGAGTTTGTTTGTTTAATCTAATCTCAGAAACTACTGATCCGATTTCATTTTTTTTTGTTGGATAGTCCATTTATAGAGGAAGGCTTTAGGCTATATAACATTACGCTGCGACCAATAGGAGCCAAGCGTCAGTGAGAAATGTTGCAAAAACGGGGAAAATTATTCACATTTGGGGACTTTCGTTGCGTGCGCTGTATAAACGGTTTAAGTCACTCAAAAACCACACGAACGACGTCGCGGGCACAGCTAGTGTTGCATAAAACATGGTAGCAGAAAGTGTATTTATATCATATGAGTGCTATCTTTTTTGCCCGCGGCTCCACCCGCACTTATTCCACGAGGATGGGAGTTCTTTTACTACCATGTCTAATTTCATCAACACCGCAGTGACAGTCACAAAGCACATCCCACCATCAGAAAGGTGTCTAATAGTAATAACACTTACCCAATGACAGTTCGTCTCTATGAAATCTCCAGGCTCGTCCTTAGAGTCCAAGCCATCATGGACCGTACTCTCCGCAGCGGCTGACAGAGGCTTGTTCATGTGCATGTTCTCCCGGTGTGACATCAGGATTTGGGGTGATTTACGCTGGGTTAACGCTGATGCACTAAAAATCATAAGCACTCTAATTAACTAAAGTTACTGATTATCTGTCATTGATTTTTAAATTAGATATTTTATCTCATATAAAAAGAACACTGTATAAGGCTGAGAATATATTTTGAGACTAATTTGAACATTGGGAAAGACCTATCTGATAGGATCCTCTCGTACTTAGAGTGGTTAAATGGATATTACTAAAGAATTTATTTTAAAAATTCCAATACATGCGACAACCAGGAAGATCTTGCCAAAGTTCACAGCATAAAAGGATGTATTCTCTGCCTTCAATGTTATCAGCTTACCTGTCAGCCTCCATAATGCTGGTAATCTCAGGCTGCTGCGGCGGCTGCTGCATATGCTGCGTGCCGTCCAGCGTCAGCCCCGACCGCACGTCCACCGGTGCACCGATCAGTAGCTGGGTGGGCGATGATATGTGTGACCTGCAATAGGACAGTGCTTATGATCATGTGTTCACTACTAAGTTTTTCAAGGTCATCAGTCACGCAAAATAACGCAACTGGGGGCCTACTCAAGATGCCATCGCTAATTATCGCTTACAAAGTTCTATAACAAAATGTATGGGATTTGACATAAGCTACGCTAAATGATCGCGATTTGGTATGTCATTTGGCGTACCTTATGTCAAATCCCATACATTTTGTTATCGACCTTTGTAAGCGATAATTAGGTAGCGATTGCATCTTGAGTAGGCCCCCTGATTTCACCAAATTTTCTATTTATATAACAGATTTATTTTAATATTGTTTAATAGCTTTTGCTCCGGGCTTCACCCGCGTAAATAGATTGTATCCTTTTAGGGGCGAATTTTGAAAAATCCTTCCTTTTTCTTCTTCCTCAGAATTCGTGTACGAATGTGTACGAATAATTTTTTGGGCCTAAGCGTTTGGCTTGCGCGTTGATATAATTCAATCAGCTTTGTTTTTATTAATAATATAGATATTTTAAAAAATTGCTTCTGAAAACTCACGGTAGGTGCTTCAAAGGAGTATTTGATTCAATGTTTGGTAAAAAATGTTGTACCTGTGTATCCCAGCCACGAGATGCGCATGTGCTGCATGGTGCGCCGCCGCAGCGGCCGCCTGCTGGTGCGCGGGGTCCAGCAGCATGCTGCCCGTGAGCACGCTGCTGCCGCCCACGCCGCCCCGCGCCAGCAGCTGCTGCGCGAGTGACGCGTGCGAGAGAGACAGCGCTGGTGATATCGCTCCTGAAAATGTTTCAAGACTATGTGTAAAAGTGCAAATATATTGTCGATTTCTAGTGACAGTCTTATCCATACGCTTAGTACCGATTTTAGGACTTCTCACCATGAGGAAGTTATCAACAATTTGTACGGCATCGAAACAACGCCACTAGTAGTAAACTATGGTAACTAATTCTATGCCATAAAAATTCTAATTTACTTCCTTACGGTGACCAGTAAATATAGCTATACGCTGATTAATAATTTCAGTCAGTAAAATGACATTTGTGTGTCACATCACCTCTCTTTCTTCCATTGTCAGTTAGCAAAGACAGAATTATTTTTTCCTGTCATTTTACTGACCGAGATTAAAGAACCATAGATATTAGACATAAATTTAGTTAAAATGAATGCTGGCAAGAGGTTGTAATTGCCATTCTGATAGTTGTGTTGGCAACTAGAATACGCAACACGAGCAGCAGCCACAACGAAAGCAGTCGGTCTACCACCACGATTGGTAATCGCTAAATGATTGACCAGACAGATAATTATTCTAACAATTTATCAATTAAAAACGTACCAGCACTAAGGTGTCCATAGCTTCCAGTGGATGCTGCAGAAGGGGCTCTGACTGCCAAACTAGCTGGAGACGCTCGTATTACAGCCGCCAAATCTAAAGACTCGGCTGAGTATGGACTCCAGGATACAGCGCGTTTCCTATTGATTGATGCGCCTATTGCACCGCCTGATAGCCTGAGGCGGTTGGGTGATGCTATTCTCGAACCTAAAATTATAAATAATATGTAAAAAGTAATCCTCGAATTGTCGAGCCGTAAACGAACTAATGGTTATAAAAAAAGAACTAAATCTAAATCGGTTCATCCGTTTGAGACCTACGATGCCAGATATACATAAACAGATACACACAGGACACATAACAAAGTCAAACTCCTAACACCCCTCTATCTTTGCCATGGATTAAAAATAGGTATAGGCTTAGCAAGAGTAGTCGTAAATACACGAAAAGTATAAAAAATATCGAACACGGATTTTTGGCAAAGACAATATTTTTACTAGTTTTATCTATATATTCTGAGCTTGTGGTGATTTATTACAATTGTGCGACGCTAAGGAGGATAGTAATTGAAGTGACCGTTTACTAATAGGATTTCATACCGTCCAAGCTGAGTTGGAAATCTTGACTTGCTAATGTGCTTCCAGCGTGTAGCTCGGGGTGCAAACTTCGGGCCGCACTTAAATATTCTAATCCTGAAACAAAAGAAAAACAATTTAGACAATCATGTTAAGGTAGACAAAAATATAAGAAACATTCGGTTTAAAGATATTTATTTCTTTTATCATATAAATTTTAATACTTGAAGGTTAATATGTATGTTTATTAAATAATAATGAATACAAAAAGAATTAATAAGTAACATTGTAGGTCAATAAGGTCATGCTTACATTTTAAATATAAAAGAACCTATTAAAAATGAGTGGCAAATTATACACATTAGCTTGTATTTAAATTAAGATGTCAAATTGTCAGCAGCCATTTTGAATTTGAAGTGGCCACTTAATGTTTCAAATGATTAATAACTTGTGGTTTATGATCCAACTTTATATTATTCTAGTGACTCAACAAATGCAACCCAAGACGATGTTGATTAAAATACCGTTCCTGTTTTTGATAATTTACATTTATGGCTCAATTTCAAATCATAAATCGCTTATTATTTTCGCAAATAAAACGTTAACGAGCGCAAAAACCATAATCATATAATAAAATCATAACTAAATTCTAAACACTAAAGACTGGCTCATCGCGATAAATACCGTCAGGTTGCTTGTTTTGCGCTAATAACACGTTACGCTAACAATCTATTAAGATTACTAATAAAATTCAAGATTAATAAAGTTCATACTACATCACGGATATTTCAAAAAACCGATTATAATTACATGCTTCGGAGCCTCAAAAACAAACACGTTTTGCGCAAAAAGAACACGACGTTTTGATTTGTTGATCACGCGAGGCGGCGAGGCGGTCGGTGGTTCCAAATAATAGGTGGATGCAAAGGCGTGAGGGACCACCAATTTGGCGAACTAAAAATAAAACGAGCGCGATTCCGAAAACCACCCAAAATATCGGTTCGTTTGACGCGCCGACCGACCAAATTTTTATGTCTTCATCTACTGTGAGAACCGAGACATGTACCGATAAAAAACCCAAAGTATTCGATTCGAATTCTCTGCGATTGCCCTTATATTGCGAGTCTTAAAATCTTTTTTGCGAGCGAATAATTTAGATTATCCAGAATCGCCGATCGTTTTCTTAATCATTCTCGATTGAGCGTAAAATTAGGGGACATCTAGGTTCGGGTCGCGTTAAAATATGAATGTCAATAGTCTGTCGGTACCTTTATAAGGTGTTTCGAGCGCTTCGTATAATGAGCGTGTTGTAAATTACGACCGGAGCGGTGAGATGAAGGCGTTTGAATGTAAATTTGTAAACGTTGGGTCATCATTTATAGTTTACATGTATTGTATATCTATATTTAATAGGATTACTCAGCGTTAGGATATTTGTTGAGAAAATTGAGATCTTGGATGTTGGAGAAAGTCTGCCTCCATGTCTGTAGCTGTTTGAATCAGAAATATTATACGAGGATTTAGCACACAGTTTTACTTATGTAGAGAAAAATTAATGTTCTCAAAGAGAATGAGATTATGCTCAGTGTGAAGCTGAAAATACAGAGTGCAATACAAACAAACATGGACAATTCGCACGTCAATCTAGTTTTGAAAATAACTATACGTTCTCCAACTTATAGCTTACTTAACTAAAAATTACTTAAGTATGACTATAACAAAACTGTCACTATCAAGTAGAATGTATAAAATATGTAAATTTGCCTACAATCAACTCCAAAAGCGTTCACAATTTGAGGCTTTTAATCAATTCTAAGAACCTGCCGGCTACCTGAGACCTTGTTAGTATACCTTTTTTGTGGACCTGGACGTAACTACTAAACGTTTTATGGTGCTTAAAAGTGAATGATGAGTTCGGATTTGATTATAAATATGTTATTTTTATAGCTCTCTATAATGAGAAGTTGTGACGACATAAGTACCGATTACTTTTTAATGATGATTGGCTGATTTGTATGCTACCTGGGATTTTAACTGCGCTTCTGCAATCAATGTATCTGTCTAGTATGTATTTTAGAAAAAAAATCAGACTTGTGATAAACAAAAACCATTTCCATAAAAAAACTAACTCGACAATGTAGATTATAATATAGCCTATCTTACTGTAGGATATTATTACAAATCTTATGATGTTTCATTAACATCGGATCAGTAGTTTAGACGCTCGGTGGAAAAAACACTTCCTTTATCTCCGCAGTCGAGTAACCATATTTTTTTAGTCATAATAGTTGCGACAAAAACGATTAGTCAATTTCCAAATCACCCTGTCTAAAATAGGTTAGTGTTGTGTATAAGTAGTAGACTCTAGTAATAAAACTGATAACTAGACACTAAAATTTGCTGTAGCTAAGCTATAACTATATCATAAAGTGCTGTTATCATAAAGCTATTAAAAACTTTACTGCTGCGTGCGATACTTTAAATTAAAACACTTATTGGTCATTAATTCCATTCTTTGGTTATGGTTGTGAAGGATTAACTATTATGTGGGATAGCCGACACCATGGGTCCCGTAATTAGATCCCTAACAACATCATTATGTGCCTGTCTCGTCAATCGTGTTTTTATAATTCAGAAATTAATATTTTGACGATCGAAATGATAGGTGACGTGTTAAAGCTCAAAACGATTATTCAAAAGTTAAGAATTTGATGATCGAAATATTAACAAGTTTTAAGATTACCTATTTTCTTGCTTTCTGTTTTATTGTTACTTTAAATGATTATAAAATTAAATATATTGAAAGTTGTGGTAACTGTTATTTATATAACCGATCAAGAATCACAAATTATAATAATTTAGACAAGAATGTCAAACGTTTATCAAAACGGCTGTAGGCTCAAACTTAATCATTTAAACTTGATATTCATACGAAAATATCATGTTATTAAACTATTTATTAAAATTCCATATTTTATACACCTCTAGAAACATTTTGTAACTATCTTAAGTGAAAGCTTCATGGAGAGAGCAAATACTTAGTAAGTTGAACGTTGTTATATAGGAAAAATTTGATTGTTTATTGAATTGAATAGGAAACTATGTACAAAACCGATTTTAGTAACATTTTGCACAGTTTTAGAGATATAGATTATAACGAGTGTAAAAAGAGGAGTCACTATAACTTTGGGATATGGTTATACTACCTTTTCTCATTCTAGAAATGTATTTTTTTTTCATTTGTTTTGACATAAATTTCAAAAAAATATATTTTTTTGCTTTATTGCTATTTTTGCGACAAAAAAATAAGAAATGGTGAAAAGTAAAAAAAATTTTTTAGTTTTTGACAAAAAAAATACATTTCCAAAATGAGGAAACTTTGAGATAATCGTATCTCAAAATTATAGTGACTGCTCTTTTTACACCCTGTATATGACACCACGGGGAATAAAATAGGCAATCTTTATCGTAGATTACATTTTATAATACATTTATTAACATTTTATAATTAAGGTAATAAATGTAAAACCAGATTTTGTGCCTAAGTAGTTCATTCTATTTCCATATTGAAGGGATCGTGGATAAAAACACATCCCCAAAACTGGAAGTGTTATCGGGAAACACAATACGAACAAGCTGCACCCACATGCCCTTCCGCCGAGATAATTACTCTTAAGGGCCCTTTAATTGCCCCTCAGAATAGGACGTTTGTTTCTAAATTAAGGGTGTTAAGGGCTAAGGATTGAGTGTCGATAGATTTAGTTTTGAACTCTCGATTAAAGGGCGTAACCTGGTTTTAAGTTATGGAGGAGATTCAATAGATTTTGGTACAACTCGGGTTGATTGATTTTGAGAAATAGCCTAATTCAATCGTAAATCTAACTAAAATGATATAGATTTCATTATATATATAATATGTACTTAGAAGGAGAAGAATTCATAATGTAGGTTTAAAAATGCCACTTCGAGTGTTGTATTTGAATCTAACTAGGATTCACTAAATGTGGCCACTTAAGGCCTGGTGCATTATAATCTTAAGCACTTAAATATTCAACATACAGTCCAGTTACCAGTCATTCTACCAACGTCCTCACATAATAAATCTACGATTCACAAACCGTCGAGACACTTAAAATTAGAAATGAATATTATTTGCCCATTAATTGTACAGAAATGTGCCGTTGACACATGTTGGGGTATATTCAGCGCCATCTTGTGATTTATGATCACTGTAATGGCGTCTGTTCGGTTTTCAAATATAATTGGACGAGTTGGTAATTATCTGGAAACGCTGGATATTAAAATCGCCACGGTTCTGTTGGCAAGTCTAGATAAAAGAGAACATGTCTCTGTTAGACCTATGACCAAATACTGAAACGCTAATTAAAGTTAAGAGTCCTCCTATTCGCAGGCTGTCACTGTCACTCTTTACGGATATTTCAAGGATAGCGTGTCTTTTAAGCGTCAATTAATTTAACTATCGTTTCAGTATTCGGCCGTTTGTGTTACAAAAAGTAGAGTAAATCTACTGATGTACATGGTATTAAATACATTTACATCTTAAAACATTTTAAGTAAGAACAATATGTATTGTAATATTAATGATATTAAAAATATGAGTGATATAATTAATTAATAAAAAGTATTGCACTCATTGAGACTACGTTAGGAAAAAATGTGTTGAGCATTGTAAAATGTTCAGCAATTGTTTTCTGTGATTCAGAATAACTGAATCACAGAAAACAATTGCAGAATATTTTACAATGCTCAACACATTAATCTATAGTTTTACTCTGTACTGCGTACCTACCGTACAAATAGTTAAACTTACTTAAAAACTAATAAAAATGACAGTCTTTCGAGGGTCTATATTTAGACCGCTTTTAATTATTGCATACGTTAATGATGCAATCACACCTATATATAACAAACCAAAATCTGTGTTAATTATCTTGTTAATTTTAATTACTTGTTGAAATATATTTTTCTAGAAACATCTAAAAACACAAACACATGTGTCGCCAACATTTCGCATAAAAACACGTGCTAACTTGTTAATTGGCTTTCTCGGAAGCGAACGGAACGGAATACGACTCTAGATGATTAATATTTCCCTTTACTTTTTTCTAATCCGAAAGTAGAAGTTGCTGTATCATCATAAGTATTTGGACCTTTAATAACTTCATATTGAAAATCATCTTCCTTATTGGAACTCTGTATACAACATGGGTTTTAAATTTGTTTTATCTGAAATAACGCTATTTTAATTGAAGGTTCTTCAGATTTCAAAATCTTAAAAACTCGATTACGAGTTACAATTCTATATTTTAGTAACGACAACTTAATATAGATAGAGATAACTAAGACTTGAACATAGGTATCTATTTTTTAAAATACCTAAATAATAAGGTAATAAATCTGATTATATGATCTAGTACAGAAAAAATAGTTAGGTACCAATGATTAAATCAACCATTTATCTAGTCGATTAGTAATCAAAACGATTACAAGTAATTAAAATAACGATATTTAATCCAATCAAGAGTAAATGAATCATTGACCTATCGTTCATTAACAATTCAAAACAATTTAATAGAATCAACTGTAACCGATTATATCATATCGATTAATTAATTGATTAAATGTATCGATAAATGCGAATCGCTTATCGCTTAAGCATTGCGTCTGTTGTAATTACTTTTTCTATCGGAGGAGAGTCTAAAAACTGGAAATGAAATTTCTGGGAACAATTACGTGCGTGTGTCGTGGGCGGAACGGTGTGGTCTAACGCATAAGGCCTAGCGATTTATTATAAAATCTATAGACAATTCATAATAATGTCCAGATTTATAGATCACAATTTCCTAAAGCGGCATTCGGTCAACTGCATATCAAACACGTAATTATGGCCATAAATTAGTGTATGTGGGGTCAATTATTGCCAACTAAATCGCTTCAAGGCCGCGGCCCTGGATCTGCATCGCTGAATCTTGAGTAAGGTTTTATACATATACTTTAATAGTATAAAAAATTCTACGATTCAGAACTATATTAAGGAATTAATTAAATACATAATATATTTATTGTACAAAAAAAATATAAATCTGTTGTTAGTATGTATCACCAGTCAGTTTAAATTAAACAAAGTATCTTATATTATTTTACATAATAACAAAATGACTAAAACAAAAAATTTACTTCTTTCGGAAGAGTAGCCAAGAAAAAATACACTAAACTCTCTACTTTTACAGTGTACACATGAAAAGTTAAAAGACTTAAATCGCACCCGCTGCCGCCCATGATCTAACTCGTCCACTTACACCAACAAGATGAAACTCGTTCCGAAGATGTCTCAATCTCGGGGCATCAGTCGCCGCCGACGGTTTTTATCGAACCCGAGAACTATTGTACATAGGCTATTATTGTTTATTTACATTATTTAATTGTATATGTTTAAGTCCTGGCTGTTTTTATAGACTCAACCGCGTTGGGACATTTATTTATAAGTATGTAGCTGGGATGTATTTTATTCAGGCATACAGAGAATATGTTTCTAAATGTTTATATTAAAATTTAAAGGCTAAAATGGGCCTGAACAACACGTTAATATGACGCTATACTTCTAAGGAACACGATGCAGTAGACTTACCCCGGGTTTTTGAAAGGCTGATTAAATCGCCGATCAGGAAACATTTGTGAACAAGCCATTCTGAACGCTTATGATGGCATGAGCTTGTTAACTCAAATATTAGCTGATGGACAATCTGATTAGTCGTTCAGAAACCAAGGGAAATATTATATTATTATATTGCATCTTCATACTAGACTGTCCGAATTGACACAGACCGTGCGGATGCTAATGTAACCTAACCTAATCTAACCTATATAATAATCAACTTACTTAAAGAACGTGGATTCGGGTGGTCTAGAATGAAAATGTAGTAGTTGTGTTTTGAATTAGCTAGACATTCAACTTATAGTGAACTTATTCACGTCGATAAGTGAGTAAAAACTCGCATTTAGCTCACTACTGTGACTAAATATGTGTATAGCGGTACTGAGGAGTTTTAGGATCATTTAACTTTATATGATACGCACGAGGTAAGTCACAGAATATACGTGTTCAAATAAATAAGAAAATTAATAAATGTGTGAATAAAACTATAATATGCTTAGTTCACTTACAAATTACATGCTTAGCATAATAATATATGTGAATTTATTAAAATAAATAAGCAATAAACAACCGCTCAGTTGAGATAAAGAAAATATCATTTTCTGTATCATACAAATTTCATATTTATGCTAATTATGGTATATGCCTATCGCCTAAAAAGTTGGTCGAATAAAAAGAGAGAAAGATAAAACTAAAATAATGTTTAAAACTAAACTAGTTTTGATAAGTAATATTAAAATAAATAAGGCATATAATGGAATAATATGTTAAAACACATAACATCGACGGCACACCAACATAATCTTTACGTGTAAAATTTTTCAATTTTAAATAATAAAAACATAAATAACTGGCAAACAACTCTATACAGATAACATACATTATCATATATTTATCATACAGATATACAAGTGCATAGGCGTAGTATGTTAATGTTATATTGAGATATCAGAGAAGTAACTGTATGCAATAAAATATACATTTAGATATTTGTTTTCACATTCATGACGCACTGTGTAACCGTAAGGAAAGTAGTATGTGTGTTCCATACATCTATCCCTTCACCTGATGGTATGTTAAATCCCCTTTTAATATTTTTTATTTGATTTATATATTAATTATTATGTAAAGTTCTTCTCTTCTCTCTTTTTTTAATGTTGAGTTCTACATTTCAGCTGTATCGCGCTAACAATTACCATTTATAAAGTATATAAGACGGAATAGATCCGATCCATACATCACATTGATGGGGGGGGGGAATCCCCTTCTCCTTCTTCCAAACAACTAGCCACTTAGCTATAGCCCGACAGAACTAAAACTGCTTAGATGCCATTAGTGAGTGCCCTTTCGAAGAAATAAGATTTTGAATTGGAAAGCAGTACTATACTGTATAAAGTGGTTTTACTTAGTAGTATATATTTTTGGGGATTCTGTTCCAGGAGCATACCATATCTACATTGTACAGCCCTATACAATAAACCTAAATACTTTGTTACTTCAAAGGCTCATATCTAGCTAAACTCCACGATTTATCGTATAGAGATACAACTGATTACTGGAACGATAGTTAGATTAAGTGGCGCTCAAGTCATATGCTGTCCTTGTCATTCCGGCAAGGAGTGACAGTAACAGCTTTTGAATAGAAGTGCACTTACCTTTAATCAGCGTTATAGTATTCGCAATTAAGTATTAGTCAAAAATACGCCTGACAAGATTGTCTGAATGCCACAGTAAGTTATGTTCTTTTGATCCTGAAAAATACTATAGTATATGCCCCCTTATCCCATCTTAACTCAGTTGAAATCGTATAAACAAGTAAAATGGTCGTTTCTCGTAGCCGTAAAGTCACCGAGCCTCGCTACAAAAACTCACTCAATTAAAGAACTCGAAATCAGAATTAAGCTTTCCACATTTAAAATGCATTAATCCGGTCACTTGTCATGGTGACTAGGGTGACCATGTTGAGAATATGATGAGGAAAATAAGCGTTCCAAATAAGCATCATGGTTTTTCACATACAATATATTATTTCTGTTATTTTTAGTTAGCTACTCGTATAAGTTAAGATACGTAGAAGTAATATTGTTTACAAGTAAATCTGCATATTTACAGCCGTTTAATACTGTTAATCTTATCATACCTAGATATCAACTGAACATTTAATTGCGTTTACTATTTATACTTATAAATTCCACGACAGCAGATGCACCGTCCTCCTAAAAATATGGTCACCTGACGTGCAGGCGCATTTTTTATCTTACTATAAAACCTGTAGCCGTTCACCTCTTTCTTGACAAAGATTAGGGTCCAGGAACAGATTTTGACAAAGGCAATTAAGAGCCTTGAGCGATTTTAAATAAAAAAACATTTGTAATGATTCAGTTTAACTAAATTGACACTGACATTCAATGTTATCTAAGTGATAATTTGGAATTTCGCACTGCCCGATTAAAAGCTAATGACCGCTAAATATATCCGTATAAGTAAGAGCCTTCTAGCAAGGCTTCCTTGACTAGAGACGGGTTCATAACGGTGAAAAGAAATGCATTGACGCTGATGATAAGGACAGAATCTATAATGATAATAATGATTAAGATGATATTGAGGATGATGATTACAGCCGACAGCAAGTTGAAGACAATACGACAATAGTTGATTATAGCGATTGTCGCGATAAAAACGAATATAGTGATGATAATCATGTCCAAGATGAAGATAACCGTAGATTTATTCGAGACGATGATGATAATGACAATTTATAACAAACTATCAGTACACGATACGTTATTAATTATCTCTTCCACTCGGTACCTATCCTTGAACCTATCAATATCGGTCTGTCCATTCGTTTGACATCTGTTATCATTCTTTTTCGTTTTAATCTCGACTCTTTTTTTTTCAATTCCGAAGTAACATGAACTCTCAATTCACGTTCACAGTTTTCATGCTCGGTTAACCAAAAGTTGGACCTTAATTTACGATTATCGAAGGCTGAAGACATATTCGATTTTTTGGTGCGTTTTAGGAACATTGCCAACTTGATTGCTTTTCTCGATGGTTTTAATCGTTTTCTGATTGTGTTCGATTATAATCGAAAAGCTCGAGAGTCGATTAAGTAAATACGTAACAAATTTGGAATTTAGTGACGGACCTCGTTGGATCGATGGAGACGCGCCTAATAACTTGAATGAAATTATGATGATAGGACCCATTACGGAAAATTATTTTTTAAATGTATTATAAAGTTACATATCAATTTGAATCGATTAAACTGAGTGCTTCCATACCCGCGGCTTCGTTTACGTGGAGAATATATTATATGAGTAGGTAAGGTATTGAAAATGTATCAAATAAAATAAATATGATTTTAACAATAATAATATACTTTATAATATTATTATAGAAGTCACATCTATGTTATGGGAAGATGCCTATTTCAATTAGCTCACTAAATCCTTATTGAGCTAATAATTGAAATACGCATATGTATACCTTAATAAAATTACTAAAAGTAGACCCAAATGCAGCTAACTTATGCAGCGTGCCACAAAAAATCCACACGATATCAAAAAGGCAAATTGACTACAAAGCTACACTTTTAAAAGGACATTACAATAAAGATGTCCGCGACACGTTCTCGTCATTACCGGAGATGAGGTTTTACAAATTCTCGAGAGTTTTCGAAAGCATGAAGTTTAAAAGGACTTTATCGCGGCACGTAGGCTCGATTTGAATAAAAATACAATTTATATGTGTCGGGGTTTCGGAGGTTGGGTTACGGAGCCGGTCGGGCAGGTTGGCTCCCAATTTGCTGGTGCATTTCTGAGTAAGTTATTAAGTTTCGGCTTGTCACTTCGGTTGCGAAAATTCGGATCGTTATTTAATATTGAAGTTTCATTTTTGGTCGGATGAGAATTTAAAAAACGACAAAGAACCTGTTCCTTCTACTTTGTAGGTTCTTGTTCTTCCCTTCGAAGTATATGCAACGAGCTAAATGAAATATTAACTTCATAATTAGTCATATGACTTCTTAAAAATAATTTTGAAACAACTCTTATCGCCAACAATTATCGCCCAATAATTCATACTCGCAGAATAAACAACTCATTTGAAACTGACAGTGCACAAGGATAAATATATCTCAAACGAAACTTGTTTATTAATTGAGACATTTAATTTATAATATAGGTATGACAAAAAATATGTAACCCGATACTTCTCAGTAGCGTGACCGGTGAGACGAAAAATATATTTCATTGGCTTAAAAAAATCTAGACGTAAATGTTAAATTTAGTAACGGATCAGAACCCAGGTAGACTAATTGGTTAACTCGACTGAAAAACCTGTTGCTGTTTAATATTAAAAGGACTAATTTGAGTATTAATTTTGATCACAAATTCCTGGATTGCTTTTTGGATTTTACAAAGGCCTTTGATTTCCTAGCTCACGAACTCGGTATTAGTTATGGACTAAACTTAACGCCTCCGTGATCTAGTGGTTCAGAGCTTCGCTCTCGATCCGGAGGTCGTGGGTTCGTTTTTCGCGTTGGAACAACAAAAATGTTGTTTTCAGTTTTGTTAGGACAATGCAGCCTGATCACCTGATTGTCTGACAAGAAAGATGATCCATGCGTCGGATGAGCATGTAAAAAGTCCGTCCTGATCTACCACCAGTCGTGTCGGTTATCCGTCCCACTGGGCTACGAGAGTGTAGGAAGAGAGAGTGCTTCTATGTATCCCGCACACACTTGGGCACCATACATTTTATAGTGCCCAAGGGTGCAATTATTTAACTCCTATGTAGCTGACCTGGTTTCAATGAAACCGGCCACCGTCACCGAAATCGGTGTGGGAGGCATTACTATTATGGAATATACTTTATGCCGTTCCGCGACGCCTTATCTTTTAAAAGCCTTTAAAGTAGTTGCTTTTTAGTTATTGTATACATTTTCAACTGTGAATACAGATTCCAAATGCAATTCTGCATAAAAAATAAAAGTATTTAAAGCTATTCGAAGCGTATACAAAAACCCGGCAAATGCCACATACGTACACTATCAACTCAATTTATCTATACAGCGAGGTGTTAATTAGGATTTGAACTCACGACTGCTACCATTCATTTCCTAATCCTTGCTCCCGTATTCCCAACTCTATGCCCTCGGTATAGAGCTCAAATGTGCTCGAGAAAGTCCGATGTCAGATATGTAGAAGGCTATTAAAGCACCATGCTTAAGACATGGGTTAAAATTGGCATGCATTTGACTAAAACGGTAAGCATTTCGTCTTTTCTATTAAGCCATTTTACAGTTTGGCCTCATTAAATTATTTTAATATGTTAACCACAGATATTACAAATAAAGGTTATAGTATTAATGAGTGATAACACTTTTGGGTGTGTATGGGTCCCGTATATAGAGATTACTGAGAAAGTACCTGCGCTAGAAGAGGTAGTTTTTAATATTACTGTATGAAAAAATTAATGATTTTGGCGCAATTCTCATACAAACGTGAAAGTCAAAATTAAGTCTTTCAGCGCTGGTACTTTCACAGTATAATCTACATAAAGAGGCATAGGTATACATCTAAAGTATGATATACTCATTTATTTTACCTTGTACTAGCTGTACCCGCGACTTCGTTCGCGTGGTTTTTAAATGACTTAAACCGTTTATGCAGCGCAGACAACGAAAGTGGGGACTTTCGTTGTCTGCGCTGCATAAACGGTTCTGTATCTGGGGAGATGTGAATAATTTTCCTCGTTTTTGCAACATTTCTCACTGACGCTTCGCTTCTATTGGTCTCAGCGTAATGTTATATAGCCTTAAGTCTTCCTCTATAAATGGACTATCCAACAAAAAAAAATTTTTCTAATCGGACCAGTAGTTCCTGAGATTAGCGCGTTTAAACAAACAAACTCTTCCGCTTTATAATATTAGTATAGAAGTATAGATAGAACAGTTAAACAGTTTATTCAAGTAGGGAATCTTTTCCTCAACTATATACTGGAGCGTTTTGGAATAAATTACTGTATGTTGTGCACCGTACAATACAGCCAGCACTAATCATATATTCAAAGGAGTTGAAATATCCACAGCGAATCGGTAATACGCACATAGGCCATTTCACAATGTCTATGTTTAACCGTAACATAACATACCTTTGTTCACTGTTTCAAGGGTTCCAGGACACGTGAGTTGTGATTTTAAGTTGAAAAATATTTTCAGATTTGAATTAACAAAATTTAAACTAATATTATAAAGCGGAAGAGTTTGTTTATTCGTTTGCTGGTTTGTTTAAACGCGCTAATCTCAGGAACTACTGGTCCGATTTGAAAAAATATTTTTTTGTTGGATAGTCCATTTATAGCTGCAGGCTATATAACATTTCGCTGCGACCAATAGGAGCGAAGCGTCAGTGAGAAATGTTTTAAAAACAGTGAAAATTATTCACATTTGGGGACTTTCGTTGCGTGCGCTGCATAAACGGTCACTCAAAAACTACGCGAACAAAGTCGCGGGCACATTAAGTATAAAAATGTACGTACGGTTCCCGCAGATTTTATTCAATAAATAGAGTAGAAAATTACTGTTTTATGATAACAGGACCCATTAACTACTGACGTAAAATAACAATCCTAAACATAGTTCATCATCGTATCCGTTACTTCATGAGCTTAAAAGAAAATTTAAGGAACATTTTCCCTAATCAAAAGTAGTTCATGTCCGTCATCGTGTCATCAACAAATCATTCCTCTACAAGCTGTAATATTAATGAGTGATACTTTTGGGTGTGTATGGATCCCGTCTATAAAGTTTACTATGAAAGAATCAGCGCTGAAAGAGTTTTTTTATTTTTTTATTATTGTTTGGGCAAATTTGTGATGTTCTGACATTTCTCTTAGTAACTTGAAAGTCAAAAGTAAGTATTTAAAGCTGTTTCATAGTAAACTCTACATAGGATGCACATACCCATCCTAAAGTATTATCACTAATTTATTTGTGTATTAATTAATTACACCTTGTACCTATATATTTTCGAGTACATTAATCTAAACTAATAAAAGTGTAAGGAAAATTAGAAAGAAATCAGAGTACTTCCAACGCTACAATAGACCAAAAATAAACAGACTGCCAAAATCATTACCCTTCCTTTTGCCAGATAGGCGGGTAATAAGACATCAATGAGCTACCACATGTTGTGACAGCCAAGGTGACACTAGTTCAGTAGGTTTGTAGTTCGTAGGATATCCATTGTCCGGTAGTAGACGAAACCTGATGCAGCATCGCCGCGACTGGACCGTTGAGTAAACAATACAGGGACGCGATATGCGAGATACATGAACGTAAATCAGTAGAACTTATGATAAACGCAAGCGAGTGAAACGTGCAAAAGTTCACGCTAATTCAATTAATGATATGATATTTTTTATTTATTTCAATATTTAATAATTTATCTAAACACATTTAAAAAGAAAAAACAATAGAAACTTAAATTAATATACTGATATTATGTACAAGGGTGCTACTTATTCCAATGCTGGTTTGCCAGGTGCTACTTTTTAAAATAATTATTTAGCTGTCAATTTAATCAAATCTTACTCTATATAATAAATACTTCAATAGAATAACATGGAGTTTGCTAAAAAATGGGTCCGAGTTTATTATATCACCGGTAATTTTCAACGAATTGGGGTTAAACCGTTGTTAAGTTTCTTTGTTGACATAACGAGAATAAGTTGTAAATTTTTATTTTATTTGAGTTTTATTTCATTTTCTGTGTTATAAATTATCAAGCTACACAATATAATTAATGCAATAATAAAAAAATCTTGTTTTACAACCCCAGTCCCATATGCTTATCTTCTATTCTATTCACACGTCGTATGCCACGTGCTAAATTAATCGGTCTCGCATGAGCCGTCCACAATAAAAAATGGCACCTAATTGAGCGTTATCTGAGGACGTGTAAGGGGAGCCTGGCTGCCGTAACACGACACGCCTCGCAATTTTTTACCCATAAACAGTTCGGACCTGAAATTTCTGTGAAGGGTAAAGTTTCTTGCGTGCGCCATTTTGTTTTTGTTTTTGACGCCCTTTTTTATACGCTCTAATTATGTTATGACTGGTAAGTGGCGAGATTTTAATGGCTAAATTTGATTACTGGAAAGATGAACTTATTAGGAATTGTTACAGTTTACGAGTGAAATATATTTTTGCTGTAGTTATCGGCTTTATAGTCCGGTCAAAATAGAAAAATGTGTATGAACAATTGTTATAGATAAATAATTGCATGATGAATATTTTTGTCTAACCTATTTTTATGATAAAACTTACCGTTTAGCTGGAAAACTCCAAAAACCTATTTTTGCAACATTTGACCTTGAGTAATTTTTTTCCGACCTTGGGATTGATGTGGATAATTGATAAATTGTGTGTAATAGGGTACCCAATATTCGTGACAAATTTTAGCGAGGTGCGAATTAATGTAACCTGACCCCTATTTTGAAGCTAATTTGACCGGACTATTATTACAAAAATATATCGGGTGTATACTACCTTTTCTCATTTAAGAAATGTTTTTTTTTATTTTGTTTTTTTATTAAAAATTTTTTTTTGCTTTTTCGTTATTCTTGCGACAAAAAATAAGAAATTGTAAAAAGTAAAAAGCTTTGACATCCCCTACTGGACATAAGCGTCCCCCAAAGGTTTTTGTTTCAAGGCTTAGCAAGCGAATTGGGAAGCGTAGTTTTAAGATACTAATTATATCCGCGGAAACGCTGCTGCTGTATTGCACACTTGCAGGGAATTCCAGAGACTGTAGGGTGGAGGGATTTGTCCATTTCCGGAAGTACAATCCTCGCCTTTTACTTCACCCACGAGAAAGATATTGGTTGATGGAGAGATGCTATTATTTCACCGAAATCCCACGGATAAATAAAGTTTATTACAAATACCCAAATAACTTTTATTATTCGGTTTTACATTATAAATATCTGAGGGCAAATATTTTTGATCTATAACTTCGATATTTACGGTGAATAAGAAAAAACGAGAAAACAACAAAATCAAATCAGATACACCAATATTTATTGAAGGCGATAATACAAGACAGTTTAATAAATAAGTTTCAAAAGAACAAAACAACTAACAGAAAATGCACATTTCAGATGTGTTATCAAGGTTTAATATTACGCCTTATCATACGTATAGCGTTGCATTATGAGAATTGCATACTGTCGTCCGTGAGACCATGGGAGATATATCTTATTACAACATTTATCAAAAACATAATAAAACTATTACTGGCAGCTTATACATGAACTCTTTATAACAGCTATAGTTTGAATCTATAATATGTAAGTAATCATGTTTACTGTATATGTCATTGAATGTACCTACTGTAGGTTCTTGGTGGAAATTCATGTTATATAATAAAATACAAACTAATTGCACTTTTTTCCACTTTATTTGTTATTTTACATTAATTATAACGACAACGGTCTTGAATTTTAAGTAATAATTAATGTAAAATAACAAATAAAGTGGAAAAAATTGCAAGTAGTTTGTGTTTTACTATATGTTTTACTGTATCTTACGGTGCATAATATTGGGAAGATTGTATAATGTATATGGAGAATGAGACTATGGAATGGTGGACCTCACGTGAGTACAAAGAAAATAGGCATTTTGTCTCCTCAGTTTCTATACGGCCGAATATTAAAACGCAAATTGAAGATAGGAGCACATCCATCGGTGAGCCAATGTCATCTAATTTTAGTATATTTTCAGTATTCAGCTGTAACTGTATTTTCACATAGCACTAATCACCAGGAAATGTCTGTTGTATTCCTTTACCTAAATTTGTACTACCATAAATGAGGGATATAAAACCAAAATCCGCTATAATGCTTCGGGACCAAATTTGCGTTAGTAGCACCGTTGGAAACCTCGTAAAAATGCTAAAAATGCTAGGCCAGTTTCCCACTAAAATCCGCTAAAACATACAGAAGCCCACCAAAAATAGATTCAAAATCGAAAGCCCCTATAACATACCAGTATCAAAATCCATTATCCAAAATTAAGCTTAAACGTTTTATCCTGTGATATTTGAGAAAAGTACGTTTTAGTGGATTTTGATACCCCACAAATCTCTTTACAATTAACTATATTAGGACTTACCTCTTAAAGTATTAGCACCATATAGGGGATGGTCATAAGGAACAGGCCTGTAGGCGGGATGCAGGGCCGCGAGGTAACTCAGCTCGCTCGTCGCGCCCGCAGCCGCCGCGGCAGCCGCTGCTAGCCTGGAACAGAAACAGAAAGGTAAGAAAGAGAAGACATAAAATGAGAGGAAATAATAGCTCCTCTCACCGATTTCGGTGTCAGTGGCCGATTTCATTGAAACCAGGCCAGCTACGCAAGGAGTTATTTCACAGTACCCAAGTGTGTGCGCAATACACGAAGACGAACTCTCTCTTCATTTTACTCTCATAACCCAGTGGGACGGTAAACCGACACGACTATCGAGAAAAGGACAGACTTTACATGCCCATCCGACGCATGGATCATCTTTCTTGTCAGACAATCAGGTGATCAGCCTGCATTGTACTAACAACATTTTTAGTTGTTCCAACGCGGGAATTGAACCCACGACCTCCAGGTCGAGAGCGAAAATGAGAGGAAATGGACAAAGATAATGAAGAAGCGAGGAAAGGAACAAAAGGAGACTCTCTACAGGTCACAGTTTAAGATTTTATTTAACAGCAAGAATGCGTTTAAAGATGGCTCTTTGGATAATTATTCTTTTAAAGTTTACTTTGATGTCATTGCAGAATATTTTGGGGTCTAAAGCCGAAGTCAGGAATCTAAATGAGTCTGGAGGCATTTCAGGTGCAAATTAGGGGAGAGATGGCCGAAAAACTAGACATTTGCATTATATGTCAATAATTCGAAGATTGGTCCGGTGCAAAAACCAAAGTCATTCAGCTGGAACTAAATAATAGCGATTCTGTCCTCGGAGATCTTACATTAATATTCTGTTTTAGTTATTTTGTATTAAATCGGTTAGTTTTTTTCAGAATTCGACGGTCCATTGTGTCCGTTTTATTTTTGTCCGAAACACTGATCTCAAAGATCTCCTTCGGATTTTTGCATAACGACCGCATATCTTGTATGGTCCCGCTTTGTTAGATGTATTATATTATGTATTTTTTTAATACAAATGAGAGTATATTAACAACATACTTTACTATCGGTATGATAGTAAACTTAAACAATCTAAACATAGTTCGGAAAGTTCAATACAGAGAGAGTACGAAGTGTTTCAATAGTTCATTCAATTTACAATAAGCAAATAAACAAAAGCCACAAGCGATTGCCCACGAATAAAAACAGAATAGCGCACGCGCAATGCGCCCAGTAATAAAATTATTAAACAAATCAAGCTCATAACATAATAATGCAGCAAGAAAATTGTCGGGTGGGCTCGGAATGAAGAAATTATCCAACTTACTGGCCAGACGATTGCGCCCCTCGAACAAAGACGTAGCATTGAGAAAACGAATGAAAAAAAAGAAAAAAATATGGCGGCTCACAAAATAAATAAAACAAGTGCAAGAACACGCGCGCCTTCGCTCCGCGTGACGTCTTCATGTAGGCTGTCTTTTTCGCGCACGGGATCCGCAATCTCGATTACGTAAGCGGGAAAGGGACGACAACAGGTAAGAGTTCCCGCTAAATAGGAAGAAAGTTTTCAAAGTGCTGGATGTGAAACAAGTTTTACAGATTTCGCGCATACTACCTTTTTTGATTTTGATGTTTTTATTTAAAAGGTCGTCGAATATTACTCAACATAATTTGGACTCTGACAAGACATTGAAAAATTATATCCACCGTCATATTTTAATCGGCCCTTTGATTTCGATTTTTAATCCGATGATGTTAGATGCTAGTACGAGCACTAGTAATAGTATTTAAAGATTTTCAATAGGACATGAAAACATGGCATCAAAAACTTCATAATAAACATTTAAAAAGTCACAAAATTACATTATCTTAAAAATATGATTTGTAATAATTTAACAATATTTTATACAGTTAATGCTAATTCGATGATTATTATTGAATATCAAATAGAAATAGGTATACAATCATAGTTGCATGTTATTAAGTGATACTTATATAAACTAATAGTAAAACCATCATTGTTACGAATACATTTTAACTCAATGTTATAAAATACTGGAAAGAGAACAACAAGAGAAGGACATGCAATGAGAACAAGAAAGGGACTTAATTATTTTCCTTTTGGTAAAAAAAGAACTTTGTACGACACTGGCTATTAACCCCTACACCGTCTTGTCCCATCTGAACATAAACTGAAGGTAATTAATAACTAGTACCATCAAGACGAATCAACTTTGATTAGCGAGATCCGTTACATGTGCGAATGTTATTAATAATAATAAAATACACGAGACATCGTTAACTCTTTCATGTTCTTGCTCATCTCACGGCCAGTGCGGCGTGAAGATTATCAGGATTACAAATAACATCAATGGTTATTGATGACAGCAAGAAATAAAACTCAATCCGCACCATCTTATACCCTATGCTCCATAACATAGAGTCAACAATCCCATGATAAGTGCCAAAGACATATAGGATGTTTCAAATAGATAAGTTCTATATAATAAAGATATTTGAAATGCGATATCTTTAATATACAACAAATTAAATTATTTAGAAGGAAACTCAGTATTTAATATTCAACAATTCGTTTATGCATTATTAATATAACTTGACAATATATAGCAATATAAATCAAAGGAATATGAATCAAATGACAAGAAATTATCATAAAATTATAAGGTGCTGTTTATGACGGTGGAAATTAACTAAAAATAATCGGCAACATAAGTTATATTCTAAGTTTAGACACTATAAATCACAGAAATGTTAACAAATTATCATTTCATTTGGTGTTAACATAAATAATATTAATGTCTCCATAATACGTTCACGGTTCATTTGGAGCCGAAATATATTGTGGTGGCCCCGACAAAAGCTAAAGTTTAATTCTCAACTCCTTAGCAGAAGACAGATTTATTAAGGTCTCACAGAAACCTGTGCAAAAAAATACGGCTCCTTTACTTGGCGTGATATAGAAGGATACAGGGTGATTTGTTTTTTATTTAAAAAATGCCGGTATCATTGACCTGCATGCAAATATTTGTGTTCGAGAATTGATTGTTCGTTAATTAAAATTTATTCGATTTTATCTTAAATTATTCGATACGAGTTTGATTTAATTGCACCCAATAAATATTGTAATTGTCTTTGCCAGTATTGTTTTTCTTAATGGCCTCAGATACGTTATAGAACTATATTAAAAGAATATAAGGCAACACGACCGGTTTTAACGTAATTTATAATCATATTTCGCTATTATTTTCATCATTTCGCAAAATACTTAGTGAGACAATTTTATAGCATTTAATAATATTTGTCACCCCAAGTGTGATATTGTAATTTAAATAAGGCTGTGTCTATTAAGCTATAACAAATTAGCGTAAAACTGTAACAATTAATCAATTATTCGAATTAATCTCGATAAGTTATTGAAATAAGCGTGACGTCACAGCACTTTACTAATGCCCCTCACTTGAACCCCCGGAGAGTGGACACGGGCACACCGACGTTTTATTTTTCAATGCGCGAACTGACAGCTCAATTAAAATAAATGAAACGCAATATGAATCAGCCTGTAGATTCTGAGAAGGATGGCCAGCGGGTGACCAAGTATTGTGTAAAACTGATGGTTTTCGCGTACAATAAACAAAAAGGTTGCGTCCTCGTAGCTACACAAATACGTGATTTAAGGATTCTGTCACAATGTACGCGGGTTTTATGTGGAATTTGTAAAAAAATTAGCTTTGTGTACAACAAATATGTATAGTTGTGTAGAAGTCAAAAGAAAGTTTTGAGTGTGTTTGTTCTTTGATTTTTTAATCTTAGAATTAAAGATCATACCACGAGTATTCGAGTACGATTTATATTTTTAAAGAATCAATTACATATTCATACCATCGTCAAAGGAACTCACGTCCAAGGGATAAATCAAGGAAGCGGTGAACTTAAAGCATGGCTCTTATACCATTGTACAGGAAAGGGATTATTATTTTCTTTGTATTATATACGCTAAAAAACTTAAACTATAGCACTTGATAGTCTAAGCCCTAGGGTCAAGATTCAAATAAACTAAATAAAAAATTTAAAAAATACCCCGATTCGGCGTGTACCATTCCTATCACACCTAACAAACGACCTGATGACCTTGAAGACCTGAACCGATTTCCACCAAACATAGCTAAGAACACTCGACTAATATACCTTTCAAACAAAAAAACGCAATAAAATCGGATCATCCGTTTGGAAGCTACGATGCCACAGACAGACACATACACATTTACACACACACGACAAACTTACACCCCGTCATTTTTGCGTGGGGGGTTAAAACAGTTAGGAAGCTCCGTAACCGAAACTATCGGATATACGATTTAAAAAATTATCCGTAACCGTAACCGGATTCGAAATAAAAGTTTTTCTATCGTCAAAGGTAACCAAAATTTAATATCCGTAACCGAAATTATCCGAAATAATTTAATATCTATATCCGTATCCGAAATTTCATATACATTTCATCCCTAAAATATGAGTTTTGTGTGCGTAGAAAGCGCGACCAAAGTTGCAAATACCTGCCAGTCTAGTATAAATCATACTTTGATATTGTGCGAGTTATTGCTAAATAAAATTTACCATAAATAATGCCACAATAGCCAACAGTGGACAAACGAGTTACGGACAGTGTTGGCTTTCGACAAGCACTAATATACATAGGGTTGTCAGACTTAGCCTTAGACTCAGAATATTATTACTAATATTGGTATTTTAGAGTTATCTGATTTTTTCTCATTTAAAACAGATGTACTTTAGTTACTAGAGAAATATTGTGACTTTAAAGTTATATTTTTTCTGATTCATTTTTTAGGTTTAATTAATTTCTTGAAGTAACCATAAATATGAGCATAAAGATACAAAATAAATAGAAAGATGGGAGCGATTTACAAATGTATATATACAAGGCAGAAAATAAATGGGTGATAATACTTTGGGGCGTGTGTGTTTACTATGAAAGTACCAGCGCTGAAAGACTTAATATTGATTTGCCCATACAATAAGTTTAAAAAGTACCTCTTTCCGCATTGGTACATTCACAGTCAACTATATAGTAAAATATACAGGACCAATACACACCCTAAAGTGTTATCACTTATTAATATTACAGCCTGTATTTATATCATGATATAAAAAACCACATTTTTCTTACCAGGAAAGTTATTTGAAAAATAACATGATGTAATTTTTCAAGAAGCTAAACTCATATTCCGATCACCGTTGTTGCAGACAAACTTGAATTAATGCAAAAACTATAGTCATCTTGTAAGCATGACAACATCCACGTTTATCTGACCTATTTGACAAGTAATTTAGATAAACACGAGCCAAGTTTATAGTTGACATATCTGTACTTGTTTTAAGTTATTAATAATTTTAACGTAAATAAAATTCAAAAATTACATAAATAATTAAAAACTACTTAAATTATAATAAATTAAGCTTAAAATATACATATACTTTATAGGAAAATGTACACAAAATTTACAAAATGTAAGAAAATATACACAAATGGAGATGTTACGCTACAATCGAAGAGCCTGCCTCGCAGCTTATAAGGCTCATTTTAATAAAAATAATTATATAAAGTCAGAATTTGACTGAATGACTGAAATACATACATAGACTCTTACATTACGAGTAGGTATTAATATTCGGTACCTGACTACGCTTAGTCGAAAACTGCTTGTATCATATTATCCTAGATACTAATATTATAATCGCGAAGTTTGCTATGTTTAGAATAATCTGATAGATGTTTGTGAATGTTTCATGTAAAAACTACTACTAGGGAAACAGACTTTGAATAGATTTAGTATGGTAGTAGAATAGATACTGGATTAACAAATAGGCTACTTTTACCGCAGAAAAGGTACGGTTTCTGCGGGATCTAATACTACGTATACGAAGTAGATTTAGATTTAGATTATAGTAGTTATTATGTCTATAGTATGTTCAAATATAGAACATGATACGTATGGTGGCCAATTCTACGACACAATTTTTGTCTACGAATTTTTTAATACACAATTCCGATATGAAACGTTGTTATTATTAAAATGATAAACATTACAAGGCATTTACATTGAAGTATCATTGTATGATAATTTCATATCCTATGTCGGTTCTAATGGACCTCTTTCTGATTTATAGGCCAATTAAAGTGATCTTATAATGTCGACCGCTGCCAAATAAATATGTCTTCATTATTATCTGGCAAGTACTAACTGGTTTATTACAGATACATTGTAAGTAACCGTGCACAAGGGTACAAGATAGTCAGCTTCTATAACATAATAATAATGCCTCCCACACTCGGTGACAGTGGCCGGTTTCATAGAAGCCAGGCCAGCTACGCAGGAGTTATTGTATAGTGCCCAAGTGTGTGCGCAATGCACAGAGGCGCTCTAATTTCCATCTCTCTCGTAGCCCCGTGGGACGGATAACCGACACGACTGGCGGGAGATCAGCGAAGCTCTGAACTACTAGACCACGGACCATCTTATAACATATTACACTAATGTATTGTAAAATAGACCTTATGTTATAGTAACTTTCATATAATATATTAACATGAACCGTATTGATATTTTATTTGACTAAGGTAATACTAACGCGTTTACCAATATGCCTTTAATTTTATTTCGTTCGATCGACAGTGGGATTCGTTTGGAGTTTGACAGTTCTTTCACAAACTCGGTAGTTAATATGTAAAATCTATATTTTTATAATCTTTATTGTTACTTAAAAAAAAAGTATTAAACATAAGTAAAGTTCTTCAATTTTAAAAGTGAAATGTACTGTTTTTTTATCCATCAAATAGAGGTTCTCAAGTATAGGTTTCGATTGAGATTGTTTTATTTACACGGCCTTAATCAGGGATCAGAATACCTACTGTCAATCTCTAATCCATTGAAATTGTATTGAAGAGTAGGCTTAGAAAATTGATTTTGTGAAAAACGAAGTCTACATATAAATGTATATTGATCATATTATGTAGACGTCACTCTCATTCCCTTTTGTTCTGTATTATGACTGATGTCACCTAAATGAGTCCACTTGCGCCCAATGTGACCTAAAAACCCAGAAGTAACTGACAGGTTCGGGAGTAGTCAACGAACACCTAAATAGTTAATAGCACGCTGTCAGTGTTAACAGGCAACATGCAAACGGTCATCAGTCCCGCACGCCAGTCTTCATTGTCCAATGACGTGTGTGTAACTAGCTTTATACTGCGGCTGCTCACGCTTTCTTAACCTTACAATAAACTAGGACATTTCGTTCGGGCGGGTATATTTTAGAAAGAGCTAAGGAGGAGGAATGTTAGGGAGCTCCGCAACCGTAACCGAAACAATCGGATATGCGATATAAAAAAAATATCCGTAACCGTAACCGAAACAATCGGATATGCGATATAAAAAAATATCCGTAACCGTAACCGAAACAATCGGATATGCGATATAAAAAAATATCCGTAAACGTAACCGAAACAATGGGATATGCGATATAAAAAAATATCCGTAACCGTAACCGAAACAATCGGATATTGTAAAAAGGTAACCAACATTTTATATTTAAACGGATAATCCGAAGTAATTTAATATCCATATCCGTATCCGTATCCGAAATTTCATATCCATTTCATCCGTGCTAAGGAGTACCATCTGTCGTAGGCAGAAAACTTACAAACTGCCCAACGAAAATAAATAATAGCCCCCGGTTTCTGAACACATTAAAACTTATAATATTGCACCCATTGTTATTAGCATATTGAAATTTTTTCATAGAAGAGTTAGATATCATCGTCGAATGAGCCTAATAAAAATATTAATGTACGCAGCACATTCCATATCATACGGCTGCGGTTATAAAAATCTCATAAAACACTGCCTTTATAAAGTAAGACGTACAATATGTTAATAAAGTCAGTGTGTTTACGACGCTAGAAGGAAAAATTGCACAAAAAATAGACGATCAAAGTTGATAGGGGGTGCTCTAGAAAAATCTGCAATAAGTCCAAAAGGCAGCTTGCAATAACGGTGTATTTTTTATAAATATTTCACTTTTAATCTACAGAATAATATTAACCACTTATTTACGAATTACACACTGGATAAGCTATATTATATAATATGTTTTGTCCTTGTCTTTCAAATGACATTTCAAATGTAAAAGACAAGGTGAAAATATGGCGAAATAATTAGGTCTGTATAAAAATAATTGTTTATAATAATTGAAGACAAGAATGGATAAAGGTGATATGTCGATAAAAAAATGAATGAATTCTTTATTGTGCACACAACATAAAAGAAAAATACATATAAAACAGAATGATAACAATATACACAGGTAACACAATGGCGGCCTTATTACTAGGTAGCAATCTCTTCCAGGCAACCACGGGTAAAGGAATAGTAGAAGCAGAAATTTAGCATGCATGTGCAAATAAAATAAAATCAATTAGTTCATGAAAAATAATAATAATAGCATAATACATATTATGTGTGATACTATTATTTAAATAAATATTATATGAATAAATACATAGATACATACATATCCAAAATTAATATAAATAAATAAATTTATAATATAAATAAATAAATAAACATGGATCTTTAAAACACATAATGAACGCAGATTATGGAGTTATTTATTCATCTCACTACAAATTGTCAAATAGTGCTGCTTGACCATCATTTTAAAGCCATCCAATGTCTTTGCCAGTTTAATATGTTTTGGCAACAAATTCCACAGCTTTACACCAGTAACAGCGAAGGAGGAGCCATAATATTTTGTTTGATGCGTAGGTAATTCAAGCCGAAAATTGGATGCTGATCGTAACTCTTTAACTGTAGTTTCGTGAAATATAAGATTATCTTTTAAATATGAGGGTAAAATAGGATCATGAATAATCGAATAAACGAGAGAAAGGATACGAGCATCCCGGCGATAACGTACTGGCAACCACTTCAGTCTGGATCGAAACTCTGACACATGGTCAAATTTTCTAAGGCCAAAGATAAATCTTATAGAAAGATTCTGAAGTCGCTCGAGCTTATTTAGCTGTTCTTCAGTGAGGTTAGTAAAACAGGCATCTGCATAATCAAGAATTGACAGGAATAAGGATTCAGCTATTTTTATCTTAGTTGGAATTGGAAGAAGGTAACGAAGGCGGCAAACGGAGAACCAAGCAGCAAATATTCTCTTGCTAATCTCATTAATATTCTGAGACCACGATAACGTTTCATCGAAATAAACACCCAAATTTTTTACACATTTACTGAATGGAATGTGTACGTTGTTTAAAAGAACAGGTGGTAAGCTGTTCCAGTCAATCCTAGACACAAGCCACGGACTTCCAATAGCAATCAGTTGCGTTTTTGATGGGTTAATGAGGAGACCGTAACGCTTGCTCCAGTCACATACTACTTCCAAGTCACTGTTGAGGGTGTTAATACCATTCCGTAGATTAATCAGAGAACATTGAGTATAAACTTGGAAATCATCTGCATATAGGTGAAACGAAGAGGAAATAGATTTTGTAACGGAATTTATAAAAATTGCAAATAGAAGTGGTGACAAGACACCGCCCTGGGGGACACCGGCAGTAATAGAGGACCAGTTCGAAAAATTATCAACTACTTTAACTCTCTGACGACGACCCACCAGATAACTGCGAAATAGGTTAATTACTGAAGGAGATAGGTTGTTGGACCTTAGCAGACTTAGGAGTATATCATGATCGACCGTGTTAAATGCATTGCTAAAGTCTAACAGGGCTAATAAGGTAACAAGCTTATTGTCCATACCAAGGCGAATGTCGTCAGTAACCTTAACTAATGCGGTCGTGGTACTGTGACCACGACGGAAGCCAGATTGAAAGGAGCTTAGTAGATTATTGTGTACTACGTAGTCGGTAAGCTGCTGACTGATCAGCCGTTCTAAAACTTTGGAGAGAAAAGGTAAAACTGAGATAGGGCGGAAATCAGACACCAACTTAGGCCGCGAGGTCTTAGGTAGTGGAATGACTATAGCATTCTTCCATGCACTAGGAAACACACAGGTATCAATGCAATAATTCAGGATATGAACAAGGATAGGTGCAATGGTGTCAAGTATAGGTATAATCATCTTGCGACTTACTCCATCATCACCTACGGCATTTGAGGAGATGGACAAGACATGTCTTTTGACATCATCTCCAGTCACTTGTGTAAGTACGAAAGGTGGGAAGTTAGGAAATGGTGATCTAGACAGGTGATTAAGCGTTTGACACTTTAAGGAATGGTCAAATGTGTTAGAGGTGGAAGTAAAATGTTTATTTAAATCATCCTTATTTAGTAAACAGGAATTGTTATATGAGCTTTTGCCAATTCCTAGGGTCCTTAGAAACTTCCATACTTTACATGGATCGCCATTTTCTACAGAAGAGTGAATGTAACGACGCTGGGCATCCCTACACATTTTGTTACAGCGATTCCTAATTCGTATATATTGGTCCCGGTGATGTTCGCTATTAGATAGTTTGTATTTTGTTTTTGAGGAATGTTTTTGTTTGATTAAAATTTTTAACTCATCTGTAAGCCAAGGAGCCGGCAACTGCTTCAATTTAACTGGTCTAATTGGAGCATGAGTGTCAAAGAGCTGAGTTACCAGAGAATTAAAAATACTCAACTTAGCATCAACATGGTCTGCAGTTAAAACCAATGACCAGTCAATATTGTTGGCATCTTGTCTTAAATTCTCAAGATTCAAGGCTCCAAAATTCCGCTGCATCACAACCTTCTTTCTTACTTTAGGAAGGCGCAAGCTGTATGAAGTGTAAATAAGGTCGTGATAAGAAAATAAATCTGCTGAACACTGACCATGGCTGACAGCTAAGTTAGGGGACGATACAATAATCAGGTCTAATAAGGACGGTGAACAACCGGGAAAGGTATGTGTAGGATTAAGTGGGAGCATGTGCAAATTGTAGCCATCCAAAACAGAGTTAAGTTTTCTTGATCTAAGATCGTCTCTAATCATGCAGGTATTAAAGTCACCCATTATTATGGTATGTGGGTAGTGTGGAGTATACAATTCCAGAACTTGTTCGAGAGCTAAAAAATAATCCATTTGTGATGAAGGACAATAACAAACACCAAGGAGAATTTTGACATTAAAAGCTAATTGTACCTCAACAAATAAATATTCAGGACAATCGGGTGACGGAGGTTGCGCAGACGAGCTAACAAGTGTGTAAATTAAATCGGATCTAAGATAGATGGCGACGCCACCGCCACCCCTACCAATGCGATCATTACGGATCAAGTTAAACCCAGGCAAGCAATACATTGAAGACGGAAGACATGGCTTGAGCCACGACTCCGACACCAGGATTGCATCAACATATCGAGCCTCGCCAAAGGAAGCCATTAAATCCGGATAGTGTGCCGGAATGCTCTGGGCATTAATATGTACTACATTAAAGTTTTTCTCGAGATTAGTAAATATTGAAAAAAGATTATCATTTAGAGGGACAAATGTTGCACTAAGATAACTATCCTCGCTATCATTAGAGGAAAATGAGAAAAAATCTTCTGCAATAGCGTGTTCATCGTAATTATAATTAGTTTCCATGTTATAAAGTTAATAAATATAATATATAAATAAATAATAATACAATAATATTCTATGTAAAATAATATAACAATTAAAAAAAAAAACACCAATACCCAACAGTGCCAAAAAAAAGAAATATTACAATTATTAGAAAAATAAAATAAAATCCAGGAACATCAACAAAGCAGATAAAATTAAAACACAATACACATAATATTAATACAATCACTATAAATTGGTATTAAAGTTTTACCAGACCTCAGAATCTTTACTATTTTCAATTTTATTATATTTTAGGTGCAGTAAGAGTGACACTAGATGTTTACAAGATGTTTGTGCTATACAGGAAAAAAAAAAAAAAAAAAAGATGTCATATTTAAGATGTAAAGTGTCAACTGTCATTTGTCAAAAATTATAGAAAGGTGAAGTGCAATGTTTTGCGTTGATAAATTTAGCAATCCATAAATACAAAACTGAAATTAACGTTTTATTTGTAATTGAGAAATTTAAAACTACCATCAGGTCTGGAAAATAAATCAGTTCCACCAAATCATACAACAGATATTACAAATCAATAAAAAGAAATGATAATATGGATTCAAATATGAATGTAAGTACTTCATCTACAAAAAAAAAAAAATATTATAATATAGCACAAGGTTAATTAAAATGAAATGGTTACTTTTTAATGGTTTTTTTCGCTCTTGTTGTAGGTGGAACCTTAGTTTGAGTCATCTGTGAAACAGGAGCAACAGCACTAGAGGACCCTTCCTTCCCAGTTGGACGAACAATGGCATCCAGGTCCACCATGCTTGCCACACGGTTTATGGAGCCATCGAAACCAAGCACCAGTATAGTGCCATCTCGAGTCCAACACTTTGTCAAACCAAATCGCTGACGAGCTGCCAAGAAAATACTGTGTCTTCTTTTTGTCAGGAACTCAGATAAAGTGACACCGGACTCCCTTAAATTACTTTTAGCCTGCCATACCTAATTTCGATTTGCATAACTTGTGCAAGAATGAGAATGGACCCGTGGGGGTGAGGTTTCGATTTGCACCAGGTCGTCACACTCTTGTTACATAAAAGGGTATCAGACAATATTAATTAAATCTGATTCAGAAATCTAAAGGTTGCGTATGGTTCGAGTAACGTCTATCTGTAATGCGAAAGACTTACCGGAATGCTGCCAAGGGCTTCGAATTCTTCTGACCGGCCGGTCTTTTCACTCAGATTAGGTTCACCACGAAAGCACACCAGTTCTAGAATTCGCGTACAGGAGGATTCTCTCTCGTGGAGAATAGATACGATAGCACAAGAGAGTAATCGATTCGTTTTCTATAGGTAACAGTTTTAGAGTCTATTAATCTAGTATTGATTGCGTCGCGTGCGCGGGTATTCCTCGACTGCCTCGCGAGTGCGATTTTGCCGCACGCTAATGGCGCGAAATACGGCGCTCGGATTGGTCAATTCGCAACATACAAACGACTCGACCATACGCGCGAAAATTGAAATTGAAATAATTTAAATTTATACGGAATAAATTGTTGCCAGTAAAATGTAATTACTGGTTACGATACATACCGCCCACCAAAATACGAGTAAGTATTTTCTCATCACAAAGAAAATAGAAGAGGTTTGGTGCAAGCTTTAAATCATTACAGGATAAATATACGATAAGAGCAATAATGAACTAGCCTAACGAAAATAATACTAAAGCTAATAGTTACGTTTGAATTATTATAAGGTTAATCTACTTGATTAGGCAAAGGACAAAGCTTAGCTAGTGGCCTCGTAAGAAGAGTGCCATTTGCAAGTCGAACGGTTGCTATGCGTACAATTCC
This sequence comes from Celastrina argiolus, assembly GCA_905187575.2. Classification (NCBI taxonomy): domain Eukaryota; kingdom Metazoa; phylum Arthropoda; class Insecta; order Lepidoptera; family Lycaenidae; genus Celastrina; species Celastrina argiolus. The sequence continues at coordinate 9,801,275 of LR994597.1, forward strand.
ATCTGGACTCCTATGAATCTCATGAACGCGTGCTAAAGGCCAGTGTAATGGAATTGATGAAGTAGATCGTAAAATGACTACAGTCCCTACAGCCAACGGCTTTTCCTTAGTCGTCCATTTTGCTCGTTGCATTAACGAATGCAAATATTCATTTTTCCACCGATTCCAAAAATCGCGTTGGAAACGCTGTATTAACTGCCAACGCCCGAGTCGATTAATGTTAAGTGTAGAATAGTCCTCGTCAGGGACTGACGTTAGCGGTTCGAGAGTTAAAAAGTGTCCAGGAGTCAAGACGGCAAGATCATTCGGATCCGAACTGATAGGGTATAACGGTCGCGAGTTCAGTACGGATTCGATCTGAACAAACAACGTAGTTAACTCCTCGAAAGTTAACGTTTGGGTTCCGACTATGCGGTGTAAGTGTGATTTTACGGCTTTAATTTGTATCTCCCATACTCCTCCGAAGTGAGGTGCGGAAGGTGGATTAAAATGAAATTCGATGTTATGTTTAACAGCAGATTGTTCCATAAAGGTATTTAGTTTATTAGACGCTCCGATAAAATTTGTTCCGCAATCGGAATAAATGGCTGAAACGCGTCCTCGTCTACCAACAAAACGACGAAGAGCTGCTATAAATGCATCAGTGCTTAAGTCCGAAGCAAGTTCGAGGTGAATCGCTTTGGTGGTAAAACATACGAATAAACATAAATAAGAACTGCCTATCTTAGCTCCTCGATGGGGCCCGAGTTTAATACGGAAGGGACCACCATAATCTACTCCTACGATGGAAAACGGTTTGACTTGATTCACGCGTACCGCTGGTAGGTCACTCATATACGGCGAAAGAGATGTCGGATTAGTTCGATAGCATTTCAAACATTGCGCTAAACAATGTCGAATGGCGCGTTTAGGTGAGAGAATCCAGAATTGCTGATTGAGTAAGTATAACAACGTATTAACGCCGGGATGACCGTTTTCGTTATGAAAAGCTTCAATAATCATATAAGTAAAACGAGAGGTTCGCGGCAACATGGCAGGGTGTTTATGTTCAAATTCGAGACCAGAGCGCGATAGCCTGCCGCCCACCCTAAGAACTCCGTGATCATCAAGGAAGGGGCTTAATTTTCGAAACTGTTTTGGAAGTTGAGTTACGGATTTTAACTGTGAAATCTCTTTATCGAAGTGTAAAGACTGAACTCGAATAACGATTTTTAAAAGAGCTTGATGTAGTTCAGCTTTACTGAGAGTACGTTTATCACTGGTGATAGTTTTAGTTTTTAAGAAATCAATAAACCGAGTAAAATAGCATAAGATGCGTTGCACCTTTCGAATACACGAATACCTATCAAGCAATTTATCGATAAAATGTGGATTTTCGTTCACGATTAACGTTTGAATTCGCTCTTCCGCATGAACATCACAACCAACGTCAGAGATGTCATTAGAACTCGGCCACGTGTCTCTGCTAAAGGCTAACCAAGGAGGACCCGCCCACCATAGCGAGTTGTTAACTAGATCAGCTGGAAGTTGACCTCGAGAAGCGAAGTCGGCTGGATTGTCGCCAGATGGTACGTGATTCCAAACAGCCTCCGGCAAATTATCCTGAATGTGGCTCACTCTGTTTGCGACATAAGTTTTCCATCTGTACGATTGAGATCGAATCCAAGCTAAAGCTACAGTGGAGTCCGACCAGGCAAAAATGTCAGTGATGGGCAAGTGAGAAAAGTACGTTTCTTTTACGATTTTTAAAATGTCACTGAGTAATACGGCGGCGCATAGTTCCAGACGGGGTAGTGAAACACGTTTCGTGAGCGCAACACGATATTTATTTAAACGATATTCTTGAATTGACTGCGACGAATCAAAACGCCAAATCATTCTTTGAAATTCACGATCGTTTGTACGCAACTGTATCTGACGAAACATTTGACGTATGTCGCAAATAAAGACAACAGGGTGGATACGAAACTTTAAAAGAATTTCCAAAATGCTCCGTTGCAACTTTGAACCGATATGTAAAGTTTCATTTAACGATTTGCCTGTTAAATCCTTAGCCGACGCATCGAATACAACACGTATTTTAGAAGAAACGCTTTCAGGACGAATAACGCAGTGGTGAGGTATGTAATACCTACCTTCCGATAATTCTTGAACAGGTACAAGGCTCATATGACCACTATCGAGATAGTCTTTCATGAACTCCGCATACTGTTCCTTTAATTTAGAATTACGATTAAGTTTATGCTCAAGAGAATAAAAACGGCGAAGAGCGAGTTCACGAGATCCTGGGAAGGAGAGATTATCTTTATCCTCTTTACGAAAAGGTAAGACCACAGTGTATCTTCCAGAATCATCGCGTGAGTGCTGGCGCGAAAAGATATCTTCACATTCGAGTTCATCATGAGTGAGTTGTGAAGATTTCGGTAAGGATTCCAGCTCCCATAGGTTCTTTACCTCACGGTAAAGGTCCTCGTTTGTAACGAGTAATGAAGTGATTTCGTTGCTTTTGTAGCCTACACTACCTAGAAGGATCCAGCCGAACACAGTATTGAGTGCGGAAGGATGAGTAGAGCTTCCATCTACCTTACCAGGTAGAAGAAGGGACGAGAAAAGCTCAGCACCGAGAAGAATGTCGATGGGTCCTGGCTTATGGCAATTAGGATCAGCAAGCTGGAGACCACGTAGGCTATGCCAAGATTCTTTGTTAAGTGTTACGTTAGGGACCGGTCCGCATATGCTGGGTATAGTGAGTGCCTCGACGTCAAACATAACCCTATTATTTAAACCTATCACGAGGTTGACTACGCCCGATGATGATGAACAAGATTTACCGATACCACTTATTGAACAAGTAGAATTTCGAAAATGAAGGCCCAAATTATGTGCGGCCTGCTCGGTTATAAAGTGAGTCTGGCTACCACAGTCGATAAGAGCGCGCAAATTACGGTAGTTGCCCGCCGAGTCTTTCACTGAAACGATCGCTGTTGACAAGAGCACTACAGAGCTGTCACCTAGGCTCGTAAGCGCACGTACAGGAGGATTAGAAACGGATGGCTGAACGTGCACCTTCTCACGTGACTCCTCTGAGTTATCATGTAAGAGAGTGTGGTGCCTTTGGCGACACGACTGGCATCTAAAAATAGATTGGCAATTGTTAACGCGGTGTGATGATTTAAGGCAGTTGAAACACCAGTTATGCGCTTTCGCATATTCAGTACGGCCAGATACCGGTAAAGCAGAAAATGACTCGCATTTAGTAATATAATGTTCACCAGAGCAGTATCCACACTTTTGCTGGTACGTCGATGGCGGCGATGAAGCGGTAACGCGCGGTTTATCGGATTTCGATAAGAAAACAGACGGACGGTTTTGAGTAGCAATCCGAGTAGCAGCGGATGTACGCGGCTTGCTGATGGTTGAAGCACTAGTGGGCTGATGCTGATGATGAAAATGTGAGTCGTGAACGAGTGCTTCACATTTCGAATATATAAAATCCTTCAAGGCAGTATAACACGGTAACTCACCCGAAGTAGTTGACTGATCAAACTCACAACGTGTCTTCGAGTCGAGTTTCGATAATAATAGATAACATAAAATAAAATCCCACTTGTCGGTTGGCAAATTAATACGATTGAGAATTGTGAGATTTTCATTAAATGTATCAAGCGCACGACGCAATTCAAGCGGCTTAGATAAATTTATATTAATATTCTGCATTTCTTTCCAACACGTAAAAGCAAGCTCCCGCGTATCTCGATAACGCGCAAGGAGCGTCCGATAGGCCTCCACGTAGAATGCGCCTTGAGCGGGATAAATACGGATAAGTCTCAAGGCATCACCGGCTAGAGTGGAAACGAGATAATGCATTTTTTCTGTGTTGGACAGCGATTTATTTTCATGAATTAACGAATTAAAAATATCAAAATATTCAGGCCACGCCTTAATATTTCCCGAAAATTGAGGAATCTGTATTTTAGGTAATTTAACAGACGGATAACTAATAGGTCGATCGGTGTAATCACTAACTTCTGAATTAATAGTATGTGTTAGTTGGCGATGAATAGCAATAATTTCGTAATATAATTTATCAAACTCCTCACGATAACTATCCTCTATCTCAACATCGTCCGGTTGTAATTGAATAATAATATCCATGTGACACGACTCGAACATATCAAAATGTTTATCTAACGTAGAATAATGCGCAAGAAATAAATCTAAAGATTCCGAAGTATGGATATCTTTCGCTCGCAGCGCCATCTCGTGGGTCGCCTTGACACGGCTGTAAGCAATCGAGCGCTGTTTACGTAAAATCGATACATCCATCGTTTCATCCGGATCGATCATCTTTCTAGATTTAAGTTTAGATAATGAAGCACGAGCTGCCTTACGAGTACGATACACGGACATTTTTAGTTTATATAATTGTATAAAAGCTAGGTAAGAACGGAGCTTGAAACTTAACGATATACCTAACAAAAAATATATATATTCTTGAACAACCGAAAATCAACCTTAAACGTATAGTGCTTTAAAGTTCAAAATTACAATGTCGTAGGTATGTTTAAACGACTTCTAGAATATTGATAACGCTGCTAAGATGAATAGAATGTTTCACGCATGGAATTGTACGAAGTTGGCAACTGTTGTAATTAGTCGGGTTATACGTATTACGAGAATATTAAAATTTAACAATATTTTAATACGACGATATTTCGATAGGATTTCAATTTAAATAGTTTTTATACACCAAATTACTCGTAGAAACAATGGTCACTAGTTCAATTTTGCTCGATATCGTATGAAAACAATCAAACTAATTGCGAGAAATATTTCACGAAGTAATATGCAAATATGGCGGTTTTATGAAATGACGCTAACGTTTTCTAAGGGATGAATTTACGAATTAAGTAAGAGAATAACGGGATTTTGGGACTAAGTTCCCGGGTTTCGGCACCAAATAATTATGTGCAAGAATGAGAATGGACCCGTGGGGGTGAGGTTTCGATTTGCACCAGGTCGTCACACTCTTGTTACATAAAAGGGTATCAGACAATATTAATTAAATCTGATTCAGAAATCTAAAGGTTGCGTATGGTTCGAGTAACGTCTATCTGTAATGCGAAAGACTTACCGGAATGCTGCCAAGGGCTTCGAATTCTTCTGACCGGCCGGTCTTTTCACTCAGATTAGGTTCACCACGAAAGCACACCAGTTCTAGAATTCGCGTACAGGAGGATTCTCTCTCGTGGAGAATAGATACGATAGCACAAGAGAGTAATCGATTCGTTTTCTATAGGTAACAGTTTTAGAGTCTATTAATCTAGTATTGATTGCGTCGCGTGCGCGGGTATTCCTCGACTGCCTCGCGAGTGCGATTTTGCCGCACGCTAATGGCGCGAAATACGGCGCTCGGATTGGTCAATTCGCAACATACAAACGACTCGACCATACGCGCGAAAATTGAAATTGAAATAATTTAAATTTATACGGAATAAATTGTTGCCAGTAAAATGTAATTACTGGTTACGATACATAACTATTGAATTTAATAAGTATGGGTCTAGACTTAGCACCATTAAGACGTCCTAATCTGTGACAATGTTTCACTGCATTCATATCCATATCAGATATTTTTAACTGCGACTTAAACAGATCAGTCAACACTTGAGACACATCCTTTTTGTCTTCAGAGACACCATGAACCAACAAAATCTTTCTCCTGGATTTCATCTCTGATTGGTCATGGAGATCAGACAGTACCTCAATTTGCTGCTGCAGAGACTTAAGTGCACAAACCACGAAAGATTTGAATGTGTTGAATTCAGATGTCAGCTTTGATGTTGGACTCGTTGATTGCTGCGATGCTGCCTGAAGCTCTTGCTGGAACGTTGCCATTCTGGTGTTAAATAGTTCAGACATTTCTGTAATGGTCTGTTTAACTGACTCCATAGTGATTGTGGTAAAAGTGTACTTGTGAGTTCCAATAAATAAATATCTGTCTTGTACTGGATTTTATTATCAAAAATTATGACACTGGTGGGCACAGGTAACTAAACTACCATGTTTTATATTAAAATATACTTTAAAAACTGATTATTATTATTTAAAAAACTGAGCTCTCGTAAAACACGTCTGTTAGGTTTGCACACCCACAAAAAAAAAAAAAAAAAAAATTATTAGATTATTATAGATTATCCAGAAAATTGAGTTTGAACTGTCACTTAAACATTTTAGGATATCTAGTAATGTATTAAGTACATTGATTCTAGAGACGGATCTTTAGATTAACTTAATACTTGACGGCGTATTCTAAAATGTTTAAGAGACAGTTTGAACTCAATTTTCTCGAAATCTGAATTTTTCGACACATCATATTCGTGAATTCATGTCTTCAATTCACACAAAAGTTTTACTGTCCTATGATCCCTTTTTATATGAATGAACGCAGGACCATTCTTAAAGCGTACTAGTCGTAAACCGTATTTAGTAATCTACAGTCGTTACTCTTGTGTTTAGGGAACTCATAAAACGCTTCCCAGGCCTACATATTGTGTGTGTATTAAATGCGTGCTTAGTCAGAGTTTTTGTCGCTGCTCAACGTGAGGAAGTTAACAATTTGTAAAGCAGAAACTACGCCCCTAGTCGCAAAATATGGTAACTAATTCCTTATCACACAAATTTTAGCTTCCTTTCAATGAGCTATGACAAAAAATCGTACTAAGCATGCTGTATAACGTTTTATACTAACGTGAATAATTGAGAGCAAAACAGGCTTATTGACTCTTTTAACTAGATATTACGATAATAATAATAATTCTCAAGACATTAACATGTTTTCTACAATTTTTTTACATAAAATATTCAATTGTTTAAGACGTACGGTTTTGGTTAACTAACAAGCGAGATGTTCTTAATGTTTCCTTGTGTTAACTCTTACCAACTAAATTGAGCAACAAAAACGTTCAATTCAACGAGTACATTTTTACGCACAAATCTATTTCAAAAATGACCCCATAACAATTGAAACAAATAGTGAACCCTACCGCATTGTAATAAAGTGTATATTTCAAATCAAGTTTTCTCAGCTTCCTAGTAATCACAAAAGTTTTATGATAGAAACAAACCGAATAAGTCTATAAAACCGTGGCGAGATATGTTCGTACTAAAAATAATGGATTTTATGAGTTACATTCAACACATGTAATTTTTATCTACGGACCTCACGCTTGTCATTATTATTATTAACTTTATAATTATTATGAAAATTATTATGAAACGTATGATGGGAGAGGCACTGTAGTTTATTTGTGTTGATATTAATAATTAGGATTTTTTTTTTCAAAGTATATAGACACAAGTAAATGCTCCTTGTAATTTTTAATGTAGGTATCTTTTATTCTTTTATTTTAGTATCATTTAAAGAACACACACCAAAATAAAAGGTATAGGCTATGTTCGTGAATTAAATGAGATTATTTACTCATAACCAAACAGAAAGAAAATAGTACACAATTTTTTTCAAAGTATAGAGACACAAATAAATGCTCCTTGTAATTTTTAATGTATCTTTTATTCTTTCATTTTAGTATCATTTAAAGAACACACACCAAAATAAAAGTTATAGGCTATGTTCGTGAATTAAATGAGATTATTTACTCATAACCAAACAGAAAGAAAATAGTACACATTTTTTTTCAAAGTATAGAGACACAAATAAATGCTCCTTGTAATTTTTAATGTATCTTTTATTCTTTTATTTTAGTATCATTTAAAGAACACACACCAAAATAAAAGTTATAGGCTATGTTCGTGAATTAAATGAGATTATTTACTCATAACCAAACAGAAAGAAAATAGTACACATTTTTTTTCAAAGTATAGAGACACAAATAAATGCTCCTTGTAATTTTTAATGTATCTTTTATTCTTTCATTTTAGTATCATTTAAAGAACACACACCAAAATAAAAGTTATAGGCTATGTTCGTGAATTAAATGAGATTATTTACTCATAACCAAACAGAAAGAAAATAGTACACATTTTTTTTCAAAGTATAGAGACACAAATAAATGCTCCTTGTAATTTTTAATGTATCTTTTATTCTTTTATTTTAGTATCATTTAAAGAACACACACCAAAATAAAAGGTATAGGCTATGTTCGTGAATTAAATGAGATTATTTACTCATAACCAAACAGAAAGAAAATAGTACACAATTTTTTTCAAAGTATAGAGACACAAATAAATGCTCCTTGTAATTTTTAATGTATCTTTTATTCTTTCATTTTAGTATCATTTAAAGAACACACACCAAAATAAAAGTTATAGGCTATGTTCGTGAATTAAATGAGATTATTTACTCATAACCAAACAGAAAGAAAATAGTACACATTTTTTTTCAAAGTATAGAGACACAAATAAATGCTCCTTGTAATTTTTAATGTATCTTTTATTCTTTTATTTTAGTATCATTTAAAGAACACACACCAAAATAAAAGTTATAGGCTATGTTCGTGAATTAAATGAGATTATTTACTCATAACCAAACAGAAAGAAAATAGTACACATTTTTTTTCAAAGTATAGAGACACAAATAAATGCTCCTTGTAATTTTTAATGTATCTTTTATTCTTTCATTTTAGTATCATTTAAAGAACACACACCAAAATAAAAGTTATAGGCTATGTTCGTGAATTAAATGAGATTATTTACTCATAACCAAACAGAAAGAAAATAGTACACATTTTTTTTCAAAGTATAGAGACACAAATAAATGCTCCTTGTAATTTTTAATGTATCTTTTATTCTTTTATTTTAGTATCATTTAAAGAACACACACCAAAATAAAAGTTATAGGCTATGTTCGTGAATTAAATGAGATTATTTTTCTCATAACCAAACAGAAAGAAAATAGTACACAATTTTTTTCAAAGTATAGAGACACAAAAAATGCTCCTTGTAATTTTTAATGTATCTTTTATTCTTTTATTTTAGTATCATTTAAAGAACACACACAAAAATAAAAGTTATATGTTATGTTCGTGAATTAAATGAGATTATTTATTCATAACCAAACATAAAGAATATAATACAAAATCAAATAACTCAACATGATTTTGAAATACAAAAAACATCATCCTGTACGCATGGGACATAACCACGAGTAACTCGATATAGCCTTATAAAACGGATATGACTGTAAATAACATCACCGATAAACGCCTGAAATGAGTTTAGATGCTTTTTAATCTATATCAAGCGAAAATAAACAAAACTCGCTTTGTAAACAATGGTGCGCCTGCGCGTGTACTGTTGTGAAGAAAATCTCAATATCGAGTGCATGTGTTAATGTATTTGTGTGTGACTGTACCATGCATCGTAAATTACCGAGTACACTTTATTTTGCGCTGTACAATAAAGAGTGTAATATATTGGCGAAAAAACTTTGTACTTTTTTTTTAAAGTAACAAAAAATGTTTCGATTTTTTTTTGTTATTCTATCTGTGAACACTTTAAATTTAAGCAAATGTCTAATAAATTAGTCATAGTCTAGTCAAAGTCAAAAATAATGTAAAAAAAACTCTTTAAAACAAGTAACTTAGTAATAGGTTGACGCGCGCCTGCATGTGTTTACAAATAAATCATCGCTTCCGGCAGGGTCAACGTTCTGTAAGCCACAATATCTAGAAGTTTCAACGGATATTATCACATATTATACATTTTTCCGTGGATATCATACATTTTTCTACTCATATTTCGTCATGTGAACGTGGAATATACATAAAATTGAATATTAAATGCGTAAGCTGACAACTGCAATTTGTACAGTCGTGTACAGAATGCTTTTACATTTTTAATTCATACATATTCATTTTTTAAGATACGAATGAGGTGTAATTCTCGACTAAATAAACGCCGTATCATGCCAGTTTTCTACGTAACCGCGGTATCACACCACACAGTCCAGTCACCACTCACGGACAAAACTTTTAAAGGAGAAATCAAAATTATGAATTCTCCTTTAAACTTGCTGTAATGTCTATAACTTTTATATTTAAAAATATGTTTGGCCCATATAAAGAATTAACAATTTATACTATTATACAGGGTGTAAAAAGAGCAGTCACTATAACTTCGTAGGGTAATATCCAGGCAAGAGATATATATATTGGTACTAGTCATTTGCTTTTAATCCACTGTTTTAAAAATTTATAATTTTCAATAGGCAATGTACAACGTGCACAACACAGCGATCAGCTGATTACGCTGAGAGGTCAATAGCACGCGTAAGACGTTCATTACGTACTAGGGCAAAAATTATAAAATTTAAGAATTTAATGCAGAACGTTGTTCCAAACAGTTCAGCCATGTGACTAAAATAATAAATTGCAGAAAAATAATTTTTATTGCTTTCAAAAAATAAATAATGAAAAATATTCATTTCTAGAATCAGTCAAGGTCCTATAATCCTATCCCAAAGTTATAGTGACTGCTCTTTTTACACCCTGTATAATAGTATCCTAGTAAAAATTATTGTATGATCATTTATAATTCATTTGAAGCTTAACAAAAGGTTTCAACCATATTTATTGGTTAACATAAAAAATATATTTCGTATCATAATCTAACGATTTGGATTATTCTGTGGCTCAAAAATAGATAACCATTGAGACGTATTTACGAATCATTTCTGCAATAAAAACGTTACCAGTTACATTACATATACAAGGTCTAAAATGAATGAATAATACTATGCTGTGCTTCCTGTGTAGAGTATACTGTGAAAGTACCAGCGCTGAAATACTTACTTTTGACTTTCATGTTTGTATGAGAAATGCGCAATCATCATAACATCAAAAAAAGTACCTCTTTCAGCACTTTCAAAGTAACCTCATACGAGACACTAAAGTATTATCACTCATTAATATTATAGCCTGTATACTGCCAGCCTGAGCAATTGATACATCAATGGATGCGCTGTGTGCAGTACAAGAGTCTTGTGTAATGGTGTAGCAATCACCCAGGGTTATCACAACTGCCCCCCGATAGCATATCACTTGCAAAATACACGACCATAAGTCATATTTGTGATGGAAATATTTGTGTTATATTGATAATTATGAAGATTTTAGATCTTGTACAATATTTGGTTCCTGCTCGACTGGTTCCTGCTCGACCAGTTTCCAAACATTCCCTTTGCCTTAGGATGCAAGGTAAGCTTGACTGCAGGTCCACATTTTAGGTAAAATACTCATTTGACACTATTAAGCGAGCTGTTAAGCTATGCCTGGTTGAGCCGATACTTGTTTGACAGTCGGTACATTAAAAGAATATTATAATGACCCGTGCCCACTTCGTTGAGCATACAAACAGTTTGTGATAAAATTCAATTACATTGCGGAACTCGTAATTTTTCACCGTTTAAACCGTCTGTCCACGAATATTTTACGACTAAAAATAGCCGAATCGGTTCAGTTTTTAACGAGTTTTAGCAAGACTAACGAACAGCAATGACAGAAGATAAGCAACGTAAATACTGTTAAAAAGACGTCTGTAAAAACTAAAGCGCGTATCTTGCTCGATTTCACATCATTTGTATAGATTGGAATGAGAGGTAGGATTAATATTGCATCTATGTCAAGATGAAACAGCCAAGGGAACTAAATGAGCAATCAGTTGCCATACACGGAAACCTCGTTATGTCATTTAGAACAAACACACAAACAAATCTATCTCCACTTAGATTCATTACAGAGCGTTCACCGCAAAATGTCTTACATTTATTGCTGTACAGTCGTGCGCGAAACGGTTCGATGTAAACTCCAGAATGGCCAGTAATGATAGTGAACTAACTACATGCCAATACTTGAAAATGAACAGATAGTTCTTTATACTTATGTTCCATTGTAACTTATAACATGTAGGCATTATAGAACAAATCTCAAAATCGCCTACATAAAAAAATAATATCTTGTGTCGTATAATATTCGTAATTTATAGCACATATTTATTAGTAAATCTGTATTCCACGAGATTACTGTTTTTTTTACCTACTGGTTGCTTTACTGTTTATTTTTTCGCGATTAAAAGTAAACAGTAAAAGTTAAAACTCCTTACCAAAAAGTATATGCTTTCTGGGTACCAATTTCAATAAAAAATATCCAACAGTTTACGCGCGAAGAACTAACTAACCTAACCTACACACACACTTTCGCCTTTGTAATATTATAACTTTATTTTATTTGTAATATATTTATTATTACTTTGTCTAACAGCATTTCAGAGCCAATCAACCAAATCGAACTTGTCGTGCAGCAATACGTCCAGCCGCCATATTAATTCTACAACACTTGTGTGTCCGACTGTATTATTGATAGTTCTGGCCTTGTCCTGTCAGCGCTATATTAACCCCGCTTGTCCTGATGCAAATGTAATTTTAGATTGGACGCAGCTAGGTGACGCTATGCAGTTCCTTGACCTTCTGTTCCTGGGAACATCTGGGAAAAACTTCACTGTCCCGGTATTCCTAATAGATGAGAACTACTACAGATATAAGCGTATGGAAGGGAATTTATTGGTTGGCCCGGTTGGTTGGATGCCACACCATCTCCCAAGTATCCGAAGTTGTGTTACGAGGACCAAACAAGGGAAATATAATACGTTGGCGTTATACTTATATTTAAAGCTTGTATTATACTTATTAGCTTTTGCTCGCGACTCTGACCACGTGGAATAGCATATGTCCTTTCTCAGGCTCTAGTCTATCTGTCTGTTCCAAATTTAATTTAATTGGTTCAGTAGTTTTAGTGAAAGCGAGACAAACAGATAGTTACAGCTTGGCAAAAAGTCTTGGTGGCGTTGACAGGTGAAACTAAAAACTTTTTCAACGATATCATCTTTTATAATTATCTATTTTATATATAGATTGGCACTATATTTATATATTATATTAATATAATTAGGATCAAAGCTTAATTAAGTGAGAAAATATTTTTCACGGTCATGACTTTTTTGCCAAGGTGTACTTTTGTATTTCTAATATTACTTAGGATTAGGATTATACTCATATTTAAAAACATATCCAACCGATACTCGAACTCGCGAACTCCGGCGATGACAACCACTGAGCTACAGCGGATGTAAGTTAATTTATATCTTTCGCAACGCAAATAACATCATTTTCGCCATAAATTTAAAAACATTTATTTATTTATTTATTTATTTATTTTCCACAATAACTTCTACCATTACAGGTTATCCCAATGCGATAGAAACTAAACATACTTATTATCTAAAAAACAATACAAAATTTACAAACAAATTATAAATACCTATATTAAGCCTTGTGTAAACAATAACTTATGATATACATGGCAACCCTTGTAAGTTCACTCTTAACACAACAAAAAATGTCAACTTCCGAAGCAACAAGATTAATGCAGCGGAATGCCCGCGTCAGCGGCGCCTCCTTCAGTAGGTTGGTGCGAGCGCGGGGCTCCGCCAGCAGCTTAGGTCGTCGCCGCCGCCAAGTGTACTTGTCCGGCACGTTAAGGTTAATCCGCGCTAGGATATCCGGGCTATATAGCAGACCCCTCATAACTTTAACTACGTACAAGACCAACGACAGTTCCCTCCTAACCCGCAGTTCCGTATACCCGACCATCCCGAGCACAAACAGTGTAGGATACGATAAGGGATAAAATGGATATATACCGTATAACCTCAGGTACAGAAATCTAGCAAACTTGTTCTGTATTTTTTCTATCATTTTACAATATTTTATCTCGTGAGGTGACCAAATAACAGAACAAGTCTCCAGATGACTCCTCACCAACGCATTATACAGTACCATTATAGCGTTAATATTTTTAAAACCTCGTGCCGTACGCAGGATAAAGCCAAGATTTCTATAAGCCTTTGTACATATATTACTAATATGATTTTTAAAATTTAACGCACTATTTAAATTGACACCCAGGTCTCTCACCTCCGATACCCTCCCTATATCCTCCAATCCGATCCGGTAGTTATATATAAGAGGAGAAAGTGTCCGCGTAAAAGATATGGCCACGCACTTCGAGATATTAAACTCCAAACGATTTTGTGTGCTCCAATTCAACACTCTGTCTATATCTGCTTGGAGTCTTGTGCAGTCATCGATGCCTCTTACCACTACGTACATCTTTAGATCGTCCGCATACAACAGATGTTTCGCTTGTTTTACTGCATCTGATAAGTCGTTTATCATGATAACAAACTGAAGAGGGCCCAAATTACTACCCTGGCTTATTCCCGACCACGTGTAGTAACTGTTAGATGTATAACCACCGTAATCTACGTATTGTTGTCTATCTTTTAAGTAGCTTGCAAATAATTTAAGAAGATGCGACGAGAAACCAAATTTAGCTAGTTTTGTTAATAATATGTCATTATCAACTAGATCGAAAGCTTTTTTGTAGTCAAAATACGCAGCATCGACTTGCGCTCCACTGTCAACCGCAGGTATTAAGTCGGCCACGTAAGACATGAGGTTAGTAGTGGTACCTCTGGCAGGCCGAAATCCGTGCTGCGCGTCCGAAAGTCGCGTCTTAACCTGTGCAAATATCCGAGCGTGTAATATCGACTCAAATATTTTAGCCGGAGACGATAGAACAGCCACTGGCCTATAGTTTTTGATCTCAGATCCCCTTGTACATTTAGGGACTGGAACTACTCTGGTGGTTTTCCATCTTTCCGGAAAAATGGCTGTATTTATGCATTGATTGTATATGTGCAGTAATGGCATTTCGAATACAAATCGACAGTCTCTAAAAATATAAGGTGGAATTCCGTCCGGCCCAACACTTTTTTTCGGTTTTAATTCTTTTAATGCCTTACGCACATCGTTTAACCCTAACTGATTTACGACGACCATATCAGTACCGTTATCTGTTGCCCCCTGCATGGCTTTATAAATATCTAGCTCCGGCCGTCGAGTGCTGTAAACAGATTTAAAATAATTCGCGAATTCCTTTGCACACTCTTCTTCGGACAACGTTATTCCGTTTTCACTTTTTAAAATTAATTTTTTTGCACCGTTACCTCGCTTTTTACCCTTCACATATTTCCAAAAGGATTTGGGATCTCCTAACAACCTACTTTCTACCCTATATTTATATTTCTCCAGTGCATTATGCAACATTTTTTTTAACGCCGTCCTACTTACCGAAAACGCATCATAATCTGATTTTAGCCTACTCTTTTTATATTTCTTATGTAAGTTGTATTTTACCTTTATAAAACTAATTATTTCCGCTGTGTACCACTCGGGGTAATTATACCTATAAGATTTACCTTTTAAATATTTCTCAGGAACACACAGTTCTATAATATGGTTAATTTTGTCGTAAAAGAAATCTAAACTTTCATCTACGTTTAAATTATAAATAGGATTCCAATCTATATCACCGAATAACTCATACAACATAACTAAATTAGCTTTATTGAAATTCCAGCTCCTAGTTTTATTTGAAAACTGTTTAGGAGGCTGGGTATTAAGTGAGCGATAACTAGGTGAATATGAGCATAAGCTCACCTCCACCTCGAGAGGCGGATGGTATTCATCAACCGGCAATAAAGGCATAGCTGCTGCGCGCACACTCACTTCCCCATAATCTGTCAACGAGTGGAGCACCAAGTCTAATTGCCGGTCCATGCAGTTACCTACTGTGTTAATCTGAGTGAACTCACAATAAGAAACAAAATACTCGTAGTAATTACTCACATGCGATGAACAGGAATACAAATTAAAATCACCTAACACAACAACTTTTTGGTATTTATCACATAATTGTTCTATAATTTTAAACACTAACAAATATTCATTTTCAGAACAGTTTGGAGGTATATAAACGACACACAATAATAATAATTGCTTATTTCGCAATTCAACTGTTGCACTCACAATTTCAAAGTTACAACTATCGATGTCTTCGTCTATTAAAACCTGTTTTAACACTAAGCGAGGTGTGGCCACTAAACAGACGCCCCCTTGTTTACGTCCGTCCGCTCTGTCGCAGCGAATTATTGTATAAGTAGCAGGAACTATCTCCGCGTCGCTAATCGATGAATTGAGACCTGTTTCAGTAATTGAGAATATGTCCGCGCCCGAACATTCCACCCCAACCCAAAACTCTTCTAGTTTCGTTCTTAATCCTCTGACGTTTTGGTAAAATATCTCTATTTGATCCTTAACCACTTTTTGGTCCGTGAATTGGTTTTCGAAACCAAATCCACTCACAAAATTCAACGTTCACTGGCCAAACTTCGGGTTTACAAATTTTGTCGTAACTACTTTGGGGGACCCCAATGACAAAAGAAGCATAGTCCCGTTCCGTTTTGTGTTTTATTTTATCTATTTTAATCTGTAGCTGATTTCCACATACTTTTTTAATATACGACTCCAAATTATTTTCAGTTGTATCTTTTTGAAGTCTCCATACATGCAAATATTTGTTACGCTCTGCTCCTTTAATGTTTTCGACATTCTCACTCCCTCCTTTCTTTACTTCACTATTGGGATAGCGAGATTTTCTTTTCACAAGTGTCCACTTCTCTTCTTTCTTCTCATTCTGGTATTCGTCGTCTAAAATTATCGTGCTGATATTAGTATTTTCTTGGGCACTGACCGGGCCCGCCGGTTTCGTGGCCACACTGTCCATCGTTTGAGTATTGTGAGATTTTAAAACTACCTGCTTTTGATTGCATTTTACTACCTCCGTAAACTTTAATTTTGCCTTATCTGATTTATTCTGAATTTTTATTGCGTGATCTTCTGAACATAAACACTTAGCCTCCAGAATAGAATGTTTTGTCTTTAGCTGTTGAATTTCATATTCTAAAATATCAACTTTATTTGCCTTTTCCTCTGTACTTTTAAACATTTTTCTTAACTCTCGTAACTCTGTTTCCATGCTAATGAACCTATTTTGAAGATGCCAGTATTCTTCCATTTGCTTGTCCATTTTCTCCAAAATTTGCTTAAAACAAACTAAGACATCATTTGATTCCATTGGCATTTTGTTCATATTGCTACCTCCGCGTTTGGTGTTTACATAGGAACTCGGAGTAAAACTTTTGTTCATGAGAGTACCTCGAACTGGAGTCTCAGAATTGTTAGTCCTTGGAATAACATATCCAACCGATACTCGAACTCGCGAACTCCGGCGATGACAACCACTGAGCTACAGCGGATGTAAGTTAATTTATATCTTTCGCAACGCAAATAACATCATTTTCGCCATAACAAATAGGCTTACGGGCTACGGCAGAAATATATTTTCCCAAAAAAAGAAAGTCATTGGACTATTCCAGTGCCACGTGTTAATACTTTTAAACACTAATAAAATAATTAAATAGTAAATAAACATGATCGCCCCTTGTTTATATCAACTTTTATGTTCGAATCGTAAAAATCAAGTCTGGCGTTTATATTAGGGTTTTACAGCCCTTAGGTCACGACCTCTGACAGAAGGGATGGGTTATCTAAGGGACTGTTTATTAGGGCCATTCGATAGTCTTTGATTGGCCGGTCCTAATTAAGGCTATTTTTGGGAATGATGGTAGCTTTGATAATAGCAAGCATTCAGTTACTTTGCAAAACGATTTAAAAACCTAAAGTTTTAAAAGAAAGATAGAATTTAAATGGTTATTAGTGTTATTATTATGATACTGAAGCTTAATAGGTATAAAATATGTAGTAAATGTGGCCCCGCGTGTGACAGGAAATTTAAAATATAACAAGCATCAAAATTCTGAATACAATATTTAATAAACCAAGCTTGAAACTTACCCCTTAATATTGTATAAAGGAATAGCTGATCCGTGCCCACTTCGTTGAGCATACAAACCGTTTACCTTCCTTGGACTTCCACGAATAATTCAAGACTAAAAATAGCCGAATCGGTTCAGCCGTTCTCGAGTTTTAGCGAGACTAACGAACAGCTATTCATTTTAATGTATAAGAAAACTAGCTGACCCCTGCCCACATCGTCGAACCTAAAATAATCGTTTCAACATTCTCTGGACTTCCACGAACATTTCAAGACTAAAAATAGCTTAATCTGTTCTGCCGTTCTCGAGTTTTAGCGAGACTAACTCACAGCAATTCATTTTTATGTATAAGAAGACTAGCTGACCTGTTCCCATACAAACAGTTTGTGATGAACCGTTTAAACCTTCCCTGGACTTCCACTAAGATTTCAAGGCTAAAAATAACCGAATTGATTCAGTCGTTCTCAAGTTTTAGCGAGACTAACGAACAGCAATTCATTTTTATATACCTATATATTGATAGCATAGCAAATAACAACCATTTGGATGATACCTTTGCGACAGTTATAGTGGAGATGAGAAACAAAGATGATGATCAAATCGACCAGAAAAATTCAAAAAAATCAAAAAATTCTTTTGGGTAATTGGTCCACCCGTCCAAAACCGCCAGATGGTTAACGCACAGAGAAGACGCGGCTGTATTGCACCACAATAAAACACTATATTTTATATCTTAATTGATCGACAAACAAACAAGTTTACGATTTCATTTCTACAACATAAAATCTGGAAAAAGTGATCGCCTTGCGGCAAAAAATCGATTCAGAAGTGGTTTTTCTTTTTTTACATGCATATAAAAATTATTTATTTTGCGGATCAGTTAGGTTGTTAGGAATTAATGTAATGTGTGTATACAGCTATATAGGGGTGATCGCTCTCTGATGTTATTGATCATTGACACTGAAAATAAAAAAATGAAAAATCTTTTATTTCCAAATAGGTTAGAAACTAACACTTTTAGAATTGTCCTACATGATGACCTACCGGTTCAGGGACTAACCCGGCGAGGACTAACTAACTAACCGACTTTATTTCTGATTTTATTGTAGGTCCCAACACTTCTAACATAGGTTTAGCTTGTCCCTCAGGAACCCTGTGAACAAAGGGTTTCCTGTGAACAAAGGGTTTCCAGGTTCACAAGAGTTTCAGAGGTAAACTAGTAATTTAACAAACAGCTTCTGGTGAAAGGGTTCCGTATTTATTGTACCAAACTTAGAGCATTTAAGTAACAGTTTATAAAAATATGAACCCAACATGTGTTTTCGCCTCTATGTTGTCTCTGTAAACACCCGCAGGTGTCTCGCGTCCGACCGACCCGCTTTGATACCGTCTAGTGTTACTACGTAAGACATTTTGGACATAATTAATGAGTAATGGATGTAAATGTAGTATAAACTTAGCACCCCTTTTCCGAAATGGGAGAACAGAGGCGTATGAATTTTCTCACTGCCTGTCGACTTCCGTAGCGCAGTCGTTAAGCGCGATGGTGCTCGAGCGCAGGTTCGAATCCTGCCAAAGGAACTAAAAGTTTTCTGTGTTCCTGAGTCATGGATGTGTATTAAATATGATAAAAAATTGAAATATATTTGTAGTATCAAAGTATTAAATATATTTCTGTTCTCCTGTAACATAAGTTCTTCGGATACTTAGCACTGGGCTAGATTGACGTGGTGTGAAGCGTTCATTGATATTATTATTATTAAAAAAAAGTGTGGAAATTTAAAAAACGCACAGAAGGAGTGCATAATAGCAATATATCGTAGAACCACGCTTAGAAATTAATTGAAGTATTGAAAACGACAACAACACTAACTAAACAAGAGTTGTTGTATAGTAAAACACAAACTACTTGCACTTGTTTCCTACTTTATTTGATATTTTACATTAATTATTACTCAAACCGGTCGTGTCATTTAAGTAATAATTAATGTAAAATAACAAATAAAGTGGGAAAAAAGTGCAAGTAGTTTGTGTTATGACATATAACACTAGCTGTGCCCGCGACTTTGTCCGCGTGGTTTTTAAGTGACTTAAACCGTTTATGCAGCGCACGCAACGAAAGTCCCCAAATGTGAATAATTTTCCCCGTTTTTGTAACATTTCTCACTGACGCTTCGACCCTATTAGTCGCAGCGAATTGTTATATAGCCTAAAGCCTTCCTCTATAAATGGACTATAAAACAAATAAAGATTTTTTTAAATCGGACCAGTAGTTCCTGATATTAGCTCGTTTAAACAAACAAACTCTTCCACTTTATAATATTAAGTATAGATGAATTTCCACCAAGAACCTACAGTATCTACATTAAATAACAAGAGTTGTTATCCTCATATGGCCAACATGCTTTATCTATAAAAAAAAGTCGCGTTGCAGTCGGTAGCAGCCCGTCTGCACCACCCCAATAAATTATTTTTGTTCCCAATCCTTTACAGTAGCTATTATGCGTGTATTGGTTCTTAATCACTAAATAAGGATTGAACCTGGGACTGATCGCGTTCGCCCGCAATCTCGAGAACACAATATCATGCAACGTTGCGTGCGGACTGCGGACGGTAGCGGTGTAGCGTCGGCAAAACAGGGCAGTGATTTACTGATGTTTTAGGATATTAATATTATTAAATTGTTAAAAAGATAATTTTATTATGGTTATATTTATTACCTCCGTAGCGCAGTTGGTTGAGCGCGTTGGCGCTCGAACGAAAGGTCGCGGGTTCGAATCCCGCCGAGGGAACAAAAAGTTTTCAATGTTCCTGGGTCATGGATGTGTATTAAATTTGTGTATAATATAATAAAAATCTTAAATATGTGTATATTATAAAAGTATTAAATATATTTCCGTTGTCTGGTACCTGTAACACAAGTTCTTCGGATACTTAGCACAGGGCCAAATTGACGTGGTGTGAAGCGTCCATAGATATAGATATAGATAGATATAGATTTATTACTAGATTTTTCCTAAAACTCCTACGGTATAAAATACGTATTTCTGTTAATCCGCCCTGGATTAACAGAAATACGTACCGTATCCTATTACCAAATTTTATCTAAATTGATCTAGTCGTTTGCACGTGAAAAAGAACCTGATTATAATACTCACTTTCACCTTAATAATATGTATGAAAGCTGTTAAAAATGTAAAGGAACAATAATAAAACAATTTATCATTATGAAACAAAAACGTCATAAAATTTTAGGACATTTACTAATACATTTGGCCCTGACAACAAAATATATTTTTATTATCTAATTTTTACTTAAAATTATTTTGCAAACTGTACAAATAGGAGCTCTCATTAAAATCTTAGCTGCGTGTTACAGTGAGATGGGTAAATGGCCTGCAACAAGGTACGTATACGCAGATAAATTTCTAATAAGTTGCGTACTTTGCCGACCGTACCGATTGCGCACACGACATCCTTTGGCTACCGAAGCTCTTAATTAATTAAACCCTAAGTGCCTGGAAGGGTTTCACTAGGAATTGTTTAAATCTATACTAATATTTCAAAGCGGAAGAGTTTGTTTGTTTGTTTAAACGCGATAATTTCAGGAACTACTGGTCCGATTTGAAAAATTCCTGTTGGATAGTCCATTTATAGAGGAAGGCTTTAGGCTATATAACATTACGCTGCGACCAATAGGAGTAAAGCGTCAGTGAGAATGTTGCAGAAACGGGGAAAATTATTCACATTTAGGGACTTTCGTTGCAAATTCTGTTAAAGTCACTAAAAAACCACACGAACGAAGTCGCGGGCACAGCTAGTGTATTTAAAGGCTCGATGCGTACTGGCCACAAATAACTGCGACTTTTTAAGTGCGACACGACACGAATAATGAAATGAAAAATGTCGCGTCGTGGTCGCGAATTATAAATAGTTACGCCAAATCACTCTCAGCAAATACAACCGTACCTAATTGATAACCACAATCTTTATAAAAACCCTAAACTAACTATGTATGTATATCAATTACCTATGTTAACCAGGCTTTTATCACGAATCTACCTCTTTCATTCAAATCGGATCAGTAGTTTAGGCGCTACGGCGGAACGTCCTGCCAAAATTATTACCCTTTCTTTAAGCTTCGTGTAAACATCGAGAGGAAAAATAATTTGACTCAGTGGGAAGTGTTGATCTAAAAACAGTTAACCTCATTATGCATCGTTTGTCATGTCCATCAGCTGACTTCGAAACCATTTAAAATTAGTAGGCAAATACAGGTGGCACAGCTATTTGTAAGACCAATTTAATATTTTATTTATTATCAAGTGAATGCCATTTCTTTTACCTACAAATATATATAGTTTTTACCCGACTTCGGCGAAGCCAAAAGGAAGGGTAATGATTTTGGCAGTCTATGTATGTATGTCTGTATGTATGTATGTATGTTCCCTCGTAGCGATTAAACTACTGGTCCGATTTTAATAAATAAGGTGTCAATCGATTCGTGGTAGTCCCGCGAGTAACATAGGCTATATAATTTTTTGAAAAATTTTTGATTTTAAAAATTATACCTCAAAAACTATCTCCAAAAAAAATTAAATTAAGATATTTGTATCGTGTTTGGTATCAAAAGATAGGTCTTGGCAAGCACATAACGAATATGTATTTAAATATTTTATTAATATTATAATATTTTATTGTTAAATTCAAAATAAACGTTTAAAATGCGGTCGTACAAGTAGTATCTAGGAGTTGTTTAGTTACTTACTATGTACTCGTAATGGTTAGTTTAACGAAAATATATTTGATGAGAAAACAGAAAAATATAAAATAAAAAAAAGTTAAAAACTATAACCCGACTTCGCAAAAAAGAGGTCTAAAAGGCAGAAACAACAAAATAATTCAATTTGAAATCCAGATGTGCATAGATACAAAAATGGTCAAGGTAGAGCCGTGGTCGTACCCGCTAAATAAATCTAAGCGTCACCTTACACAAAAATACGGTAGAAAATACAATCCCGAAAATACAATAATGTTGAAATATACAATCCCAATAGCGGGTACGACCACGGCTCTACCTTGACCATTTTTGTATCTATGCATATCTGGATTTCAAATTGAATTATTTTCTTGTTTCTATTTAGACCTCTTTTTTGCGAAGTCGGGTTATAGTTTTTAATTATTATATTAGTAATTTGTTAAATAAGAGTATACTATAGAAGTTTATCTACTGTTTACTAGGTTAAGGGCGTGTTTCACCAAAAAAAGTTAAAGTTAATCCTTCGATAAATATCATGTTGTTCCTCTCCTAATTCCTATCAATGAATGAGAAGGCATGGTATTTTAAAAATCCGTTAACACTCACATGTGTTGGTGAAATCAGGACTAAGCTTATTTATTCCACCCTAGATGTAACATAATAGGATACATTTTGTCCGAACCGAGAAAAACCGACCAAGTGCGAGTAGGGCTCTCGCAAAAAGGGTTCAGTACAATAGAATAGAACAATAGAATAAAAGTATTTATTTTATCATCACACAACACATATAGGATAAAAAGAGAGGACAAGATGAAACAAGAAACAAAACTAAAGCTAAGTAGTTACTATACGCAAAAAAATCCGATTTGTTGTAAAATTGACATTTAAGGAGACCTACCTTAAATATTAATTGTATCTTGTTTTATGTATTTGTTGATAAAGTGACAATAGACATAATCTATGAAAAATTAAACTTTGACATGACACGACGGACGGACGGATCGCGGAGTCAAGGCCCGTATAAATAAAACAATCTCAAACCCAACCTCACCTTGAGAACCTATTTGACAGATAAAAAAACGTTTCGTTTCACTATTAAAAATGAAGAATTTTACTTATGTTATATTATTTTCTTAAAACGTAAAAATAAAGATTATAAAAATATACATTATACTTATTTTATTGTTTCCTGTAATCTATAATTTGAATATGACGGTATAAAAAAAAAATTAAAGTACTATGTAACATTAATAAAGTTGTTCACTTTTAAAAGTGAAACGAAACGTTGTTTTATCTGTCAAAGGTGAGGTTGGGTTTGAGATTGTTTTATATAAACGGGCCTAGGTACCTATTACTAAGACTCCGCGATCCGTCCGTTAGGGTTTTTTACTCTATGCGTACGAAACCCTAAAAACCATATAATATTTTAATATATAGGGTAAGTTTTTTTGCCTATTGGGTACATTGGGTATGGATACTTACTATTATAATATATAGGGTACGTTTTTTTACCTATTAGGTATAAAACCCAAAAAAATACCATATAATATTATAATGTATATATTATACTTCCGGCAGCCGGAGGTTTGCCGATGCCGGACCAGTGCCGTGCCGGTAAGCGGGAAAACAACTATTGGTAGTACATCTATTTATACTGGCTAGTTATGACAATGCACAGGATGCAGTGACCAATTTACGACCGGAACTCGTTTATGGGCTGACCGATCGGACCCTTCGAGGGTTCGGTCAACGACAGATGTCACTTCTTAGAAGATCATTGTGATTCGAAACCTTTGGGAAGAGGTTTGATTCTAATGAAATCGACGTTCACATTTCTGCCTCACAAAAATTTTAATAAAAATTATTGATTGAAAATATTGACCTCAAGAAAAGCATAAAGCGGTCGAAATAAAATCTATTTTTATTAAATTTAAGTCTACAAAGGAAATTTGTAAATATAAATTAGCATAGAACTATATCCGATTTTATTTAAAACATGTATGGTACGAAAGTGTAATTAGCTTTTGGACATTTACGTTTGTTTATCAGCGACAACCTCAAAAACCTATAAATCACACAACCTCTGACCGTGCAATACTAAGAACGACGGGAAGCATGAGAAATGTCGTAAAGCAGTAATATAAATCATGGTTTTACTAGTAACATGAAGAAAGCTACTATACCTTTGTGACTTATAAAGGTTACCACGGAACTTAGTGAGCTATTGAAAACAAAAAACAAACAAACATTTGCGTAACTTACGAGCAATCTCAAAAGAACAAAAGATTTAATACTATTTTTATTAATCATAAGAAACTAAATAAGGGGGTAATAATAAAACATTAAAAGACAGTGCAAAAGAATCTAATGATACGAAATAAGTTGTAAAACTTTAGAAAAGAAAGGAATATTAAGTTGTAATAACAAAAGATCATAAAAACACAGAAGTAATAGAGCAATAAGTGAAGCAATAAAAAATTTTGCTATGAAAACAACTCTGTAAAGGCACAGGATTCGAACACATGTCCCCACAATCGCCATTCTTTCGCCCGCATCCCGACCACATTGTCTACAAATCAAGGAGGATATAAGACAAAGGCTGTAGGATAATTGTGCAGCGTGTGTGGCGGTTTATTGTGTGACAAGTGCTTTGGTTATAAAAAGTGCTCCAGTTTTATCTTTGCCCACGGGAAGTATTCAATTCATAAGCAGTTAGGTAGAATTTGAAATTTTAAAATAAGGGTCGGTTGTTCTTTTTTCAACCTTTTAATTAATGTTGTCAAGGCCGCTGCATTGTAAGTAAATAGATTTTCTTGTTCATCAAGTACTTAGTATTAATGCCACAAAACTTAAAGGCATAAAAATGATAACAAAAAATAACTATAACATTACTTTTCATGATGTTTTGTTTCAATTGAGTTTAATTAGTTTATTAGAAAATTTACAACCAAAACAGATGTTGATGATAACTCAAAACGACAAGTTAAACAAGAATGAATCGACCAGCAGCCAACGTAAAATTAGACACGTGCTACACTAACTGAAAACACAAACAGGACTAATTACTAGGGAAATTAAAGAACTAATAGACAAAGCCGTAGACGACATAGTTCAAAGGTTTACAGCTAATGAATAGGCCGACAGTCGAACGCAACACCTCTTTTGTGACCGGACAAAATCGACTTTGATGGAGCGAATGGACCCAAAATAGCCGATCGTGTCCAACCCATTGTGCGCGATATAATTAGAATGCTCGAAAATAAACACGTGGTGGCAATTATCGCAGCGGCGGGTTAAATGAGGCACCGTGGACGTTAATGGGTACACTCGGGCCTGGCTTCCGGCGAGTCCTCGGTTCATCAGCATACATCATGTTTACAATACTGTTAATACCCAATAATATAATGGATGAAATAAAGCTTTCGGTACAAGCGAAATAAATTAAGCGACTCATTCATCTCGCTGGAATGATTTAGCTCAGTCTAGATCTCAGTCGAGCTCGAACAAAGACTCCTATTGATCGCCTTGCGGTAATAAACTTAAAATATTACCGCGAGCGATTGTTAAGGCGTCACATCAATCAGCGAACTTAGACTAAAGTTAACTTTTTAAATTTAACTCTTGCTATAGCGCGATCTGAGGCGAGCTGTAAATCATCCCACTCGTCCGTAGCGGAATTCTTACGAATCCTTTGAATTTTTATCGTCTTGTTTGTTGTTATTTTTACATATTTTTAATGTTATTAGTAAAATATCTCAATCTCTTTGATGGCTTCCTTTTCGATTCGTTAAGATTGATTTAAGGCGGTCTATGTGTGCCGCGATAACTTTTATTTGCCTGAGGTCGACCACTTATAATTTACATTAACAGGTAAACTTTTATTATACCTGTTATCGGTTCGAGCTTCTTTTATACCTACCGTTGATCAATCGTAAATTTTTGTTATAATTAGCGAAGTTTTATGTTACACTTAAGTTTACAGATTGGTATGTGGCAGAAAATTGCTGATTTGCGCTTCGATATATTTTAATGGATTAATAATACTGGCTATTAATTTATTCTTAATTAAAGATTAACCTTCGGCGCCGTTAAATGATGTACTAGAAAGTTATTTTAGATACTAAACAAGTATAGTCCCTGCTGGTTACACACTAGTAGTAAATTGTACTACTGCATTTAGTTACGTCGACAAGGCGCCTGATTTTAGACATAATTATTTATAGCCTTTTAAACTGGCAAAACTGATACCTGGTTAGACATATTTCAAGGACCGATAAAACTTAACATTACTGAGTCATATTACAGATCAAAAGGTTGAAAAAACAATATTAATAAAGATTTAGGTGGCACCTTTGTAATTGCACCGAGCCTCTGATGTGTTTATTTTTAATAAAAATAAAACGTCACTTATTACGATAACGACAACAAGGTGTGCGCCCAACATAAAATATCAAGAAATTAAACACATAATTTACGATATCAATAAAATTGTGAATGAAAAAAATGAATATAACATGAGACTTTGCAATAAAAAGGTTTATCGGCTAAAGTTAACGAACCACTCTATTTTATAGAGTAGTCCAATAACTGAACTGGCGTGCTGGAATGGGGCTAGTCGGATCGTAATAGCAAAGGACACTTGCGATGCAAGTTACATGCCTATGTATATAAGGTTTGGTGAAACTGCAGAGAGCTGCTTGCCTTGTAAAATGTATTATAATAGCATAATAATAGATATGGACGCTTTACATCACGTTAGTCTGGTCGTGTGCTAAGTACACGAAGAACTTATATTACAGGTACCAGACAACTTAATACTTTTACACTATACACATATTAATAACAAAAAAACTGTTTTTTATTCAGCTGGAACGGCATCATCGTCATTTAATCAAATTATCAAGGCAGGTTCAACCAGATGACTGCGACACATATCAACGTCAACTCGTAACACCAAAGGATACATGCGATACAAGTAAATTGCCTATGTAGAATGTAAATGGGACCGTCTGATTACCAACTTCATAAGCACATAACTTATTCTATTTATGTATCAATAAAAATGCCTATGAAGCTACATATTCGATCCCACACCTTGGTAAGGGCTCGCACACAAAATCGCGATGCGATGCGATATTATACCGCATCTCTTATTATATAAAATAAATAAATAAGAATAAAATTATCTTTATTGAACATATAAGGGACAAAAACATATAGCTAAGAGAAAAATATTATACAATAAAAAAACTTAAAACTAGGTAAAACGGTTGAAATACACAATTAGATTAGGTACAGCTATGCCCACTCAAATGTTCAAAGGGAAGCCACTCAAATATCTACCACGGCAGAGCCAAGGCGCCTGGTCTTCCGTGGCCCCCTATCAGTCTAAAGATCTCACGCACATACAAAATAGAAATAATATGTTATAAAAAGTATATTCTATACATATAAAGTCTTATCCATATATTATATAAATATAATAATTAATATAATAAAGTACTTAAAATAAATATATAATATGAATATAGTAAGAATAAATATATATTATACAAAATATAAAAGTATAAATTTTGTAGTGTAAAAATAAGGTATCACATCGCATCGCGGTTTTGTGTGCGAGCCCTTATGTGGGCCTTCCTCAGTATATACGGCTGTACAACCTGATGTATTAATGTGTCATTTGTGACTTTACATTACTCACGTCCTACTTTTTGTAGGACTGATAATAAGATAAACTTTTCCTCCATATTATTTCTGACCTACTATTTGTATGACAAGTGCGTTGCACTTTTGCAATCAGTATGTTCTATTTTTCACCTACAAACTCACGGCGTACTTTTGTTGGACAGATAATCGGACAGATTTATTTTGTGGGACCGATAATAGGGCAGATTTTTTTTGTGGGACCGACAATCGGACAGTTTCTTCTGTGGGACCGATAATAGGGCAGATTTTTTTTGTGGGACCGACAATCGGACAGTTTTTTCTGTGGGACCGATAATAGGACAGATTTTTTTTGTAGGACCGATATTCGGACAAATTTTTTTTGTAGGACAGATAAATAATCGGACATATTTTTTCTGACTGACTTTTTGTATGACGTTTTGCAATCAGCATGTTCTATTTGCCACCAATTTTAGCATACTTTTTGTAAGACCGATAATCGGACAGACTTTTTCTCTATATTATTTCTGACTGACTTTTCATATGACGCGTGCCTTGCACTTTTGCAATCAGTATGTAAAAACGACGGGGGGTAAGTACTTATAAGTTTGACGTGTCTGTGTAAATGTGTACCTATGTGTATGTCTGTGGCATCGTAGCTCCAAAACGTATGATCCAATTTTAATCCGTTTTTAATTTTGTTTGAAATGTATATCAGTCGAGTGTTCTTAGCTATATTTGGTGGAAATCGGTTTAGGTCTTCAAGGTCATCAGGTCGTTTGTTAGGTGTGATAGGAATGGTATACGCTAAGTCCCGATTTCACCAACGCAGGTTAGTGTTAACGGCTTGTTAAAATACCATGCCTCTTCATTCATTGATATGAATTACGAGAGGAACAACATGATATTTAACGAAGGATTAACTTTAAAATTGCTTGGTGAAACACGCCCTTAGTCGGGGTTTTTTTTTTCATTATTTAAGAGCAGCAATCTGGGTGGAGAACATATAGGGTAAATAAAGGTACTCACTGGGCATGATGATGATAATGCGTGGCATGGTGCATGGCTGGTGCGCTGGGTTGCGTGGTCGCGTGGAACGCAGCGAACGCCGATGGAAACTGTAGAGGTAGGAAACCATTGCCTGCAGTCCCAGGGCCAATTGTCTCCCGATCAGGCATCCTTTACACTTGCATCGTTTTGCACTTATGTTCTATACACTTTTACTACGATCAAGTCAATTCCAGCCGCGGCATCCTCCAGCTCGCCAGTTCACACATTTTCGTTCCGAGAAGACGGGCTCGTTGTCATCTTGACATTTTTATCTGTAACAAAAGATAATTGTGGGTTAAATTTGCAACGAATTCGTCGGCCATTTTTTCGTCTCCCATTGTTCGCGCGTTAACTTTTAATTGTTCGCAATTAAGTATTTACTTTACAATGATAATAAAAGAAGGTTATGCATTTTGTAATGCCTCACTTGTTTACCAACTTTTTACTTTTTTGTTGAAACTCCGTGGTGCGCTAAGGATCAGCTCTCAACGAGACGCTACGTGACGCTCTCTTTTAAGTTAAGTAGGTATATTTACTATAAAAAATATACATAAAATTTGCTGAACCGTGCCCACTTCGTTGAGCATACAAACAGTACTTGCTTACCGTTTAAACCTTGCCTGGGCTTCCACGAATATTTCAAAACTAAAAATAGCCAATTCAGCTGTTCTAGAGACTTACGGACAGCAATTCATTTTTATATCTATATATAAGAGAAGACTAGCTGACCCGTGCCCACTTCGTTGAGCATACAAACCGTTTAAACCTTCCCAGGACTTCCACGAATATTTCAAGACTAAAAATAGCCGTAGCCGGTTCAGCCGTTTACGAGTTTTAGCGAGACTAACGAACAGCAATTCATTTTTATGTATAAGAATGCTACGACGATAGAATTCATACAAAATCCATAAGTGACGCGGCGGCGCGGCGCGGCGTCACGGATACGGTACGTGTGTTTTACATAAATATTTTTTAAAAGTTTTACATAGATAATTGCTCATATTATTGGCAAATACTTCAGTATTTATAGTGATACTATCTCAAGATATTATCCAACTTCAACAACAATTTTTCGTTTAAAATTCTAGTTCATTACTTATGAATACTATAAAAACGGTTTTTTAACGGATAACGCATTTTTTTCTATTTTAAGACCGTTATTAAGTCATTCGTAAATATAAATTATATGTTAAGTTAAACAGAGTATGTAAGTATGGAAAATCAAAAAATACAGTAAAAAGAAAGTCCAAAATTTTCCACCGAAACAAAAAACGATCATGAATAAATTTGACACAACAGCCTTCCATACCCGGCGAAGTATGTTTTTGTTACGCTCATTTGTTTGGACGGTCGGACCTGTATGTCGGTATGAGTGTTAATTACCACGTAACTGGACAAGCCAGGGGAATGACAAAAACACGCCCTAATTGTGCCCATCATAATTATCAATACTAGTAATCTCGTGCTGTTTTGTCAACATTTTCATTTGCCAAATACTTTGAAGTCTTAAAATTTTGGAGCAAATATCGGGGTTTTTAGTAATAAGTATTCATATACTTTATAACTATTCACTAGAATCTAGAGAATAGTTTCTAAAAATATTTTTTCATACATGTGAATATTTTAATGGTATACTAGTTCCTAGTGATGTGAATTGATTTAAATGATATCGATACATCTAGCATTTGCATTTTATCACTTAACATATTTGACACTTAATAAAATGTATTATTAACAAATAGTTAATACTATAATTATTGCACACTAATTTGCAACGTATAATTATAACATTCTTCTAAAAAATATACTACGAACACATAACCAAACCATCAAAATAACAAAGAGTGAATATTAAAAATAATATAAAGAAATAAAAATAATTTCGACTGAATTTTAACGAGTAGCGAACAGTTTGAAGACCATAAACGATTAAAGAAATGATCATAACCAATCCTTATATGGTAAGGTTATGAAATAATTTCAACATGGATGACATTTTTCAGCTGTAGACGTCGGCCATTTTGGATTCGACAGGTTTTTGTTTTGTGCCCGCTCGCCTCTTATAACTTAAACGATCCACGAAAAGCTATCAGCGAACATTCCAGCAGTAATTAATGAAGATGTGATTGTTTTAAATGTGTCTCGCATCGTCTCCATATAAGGTAAGACTAGTCAGGCGCTTTTTGTATCGATAAAATTATTAAATGAATAGTTTTGATGTGTTAGACACATCTAATTCCTATGTGCTGTAGGAATCCTAAAATTCTTCGAGAAGCTAATCTCCTTATAAAAATGAATTGCTGTTCGTTATTGTCGCTAAAACTCGAGAACTGAACCGATTTGGCTATTTTTAGTCTTTAAATATTCATGGAAGGACCGGGAAGGTTTTTATGCTCAAGGAAGTGGGCACGGGTCAGCTAGTATTTATATATCGATAAAATAAAAACATAAAACAGTAAAACTTGAAAAATTAAAATCCATAATATTGAAAAGTAACCATATTGAAGTGAAATAAAATCCATACTTAAGATGGAATTAGCGATCAAAATTTTTTATCGACAAGCGAGATGAAGAAACTGTTATATCGATAAAATAATAAACCACGTCTCTAGCCCAGCGAACGCCGCCCGCCTCAATACGATCTTTAATTACGGTTTAATTGTTTTTCTGTGGGACTGTTGCTGGATTTTCTCGGAAACATTTTGAACTTACGGTGTTGGGAGTTGCGGCTCGAATAACACTCAGATGCGTAATGAAGTTTTTACTTCGGGTTAATGAACTTAATTACGCACTTTATCGATACAGGTACAACATTATTACGGCCTCTGTTTTGAAGCGACAAATATGTATACGTTAAAATAATAATCTGTGCATACGTTGACGTCTTTAGAAGATAATGGCTTCGTTTCCAATTTAAAACCCCTATTTGAAATCAAATAGGGTTTATTGTTACCATTTAAATTGAAATTTTTTTTAAAAGAATTTTTAAACGACTAAAAAACTGGCATTCGTATTATGTTCAGTTGTATTTTTATTCTAATATATATAATACTAGCTGACCCGTGCCCACTTCATTGAGCATGGAAACCGTGTAAACCTTCCCGGGACTTCCACGAATATATCAAGACCAAAAATAGCCGAATCAGTTCAGCTGATCTCAAGTTTTAGCGAGACTAACGAACAGCAATAGATTTTTTATAGCCTATGTTACTCAGTGATAATGCTAATGAAAACAGAATTATTAAAATCGGTCCAGTAATTTGTACCTAAGCATAATATTATGATAATCCCTTATACCTACGTATATTTTAATTACTAGTGATGTCCAAAATCACCTGTACTAAATGATCATTTAGTATTTGCATAGCTAGTGATGTTCTCTATAATTGAAACTTCACATAGACTGGCGACAGAGATGCATAGACAACCTTGGCAGAGGTTTACCATTCAATAAAGCCGCCGAGTTTGGTATACGCCAAAACCGACGTAATCGCGCATTAGACGTCGCGAGCACGCAGCTCTCTGCCTATAAGTCACCGTTGACAATAACACCTTGATATAATAAAGAAAAGACATACAGAATTAAGACAAAATAAAAAAATAAAAAATATATGCAACGAAAGTCAAACATTTCGCAGAATTGGTAATAGAGATGTGGGGCTATATTTAGAGAATACATAATTCAAATTCAATGCAGGCTGATCACCTGATTGTTTGACAAGAAAGATGATCCCTGCGTCGGATGGGCATGTAAAAATTCGGTCCTGCGCCTGTTCTTTCGCCAGTCGTGTCGGTTTACCGTCCCACTGGGTTAGGACAGTAAAAGGAAGAGTATAGCAATACACAGAAGCACTCTGCTTCTGTGTATTGCGCACACACTTGGGCACAATAAAATAACTCCTGGGGAGCTATTATTATTATTATACATCATAATAATATTGCAAAAAAAATACTAAACATATATTTTTGTTTTAGTTACATACGAGATGAAATCATCCAAATAAAAGATTTTAATAGCAATAGCAACACTCGTGCAAAAATAATCGAGGTGTAAATCTATTTTTTATATTTTATCCAAGTCATGAACTCATCAGTATATGGCCTCTACTGAGGGCGCCATGTCTTGAACACGAATTATCCTATTACTGACCATTGTTTAGTCTCTGTATAAGATCATCAGGCATTATTACAATGGCATAAAAGTTCAAATTTGCATAACATATTAGGTACATACTACGACACGTGTCAAACATCAAAGAATTCAATTTGTAATTTATTACTTTATTGAAAATACTCGAATACATTGATTACTGATCTATGTGTGGTGGTTCAAAGACTTAATAATATATTATGTTTAAACTAATTGGACTACCAACAACGCTCGACCTGATAAGGCCATGTGTTGGCTAGAGAATAAAAGAGAGAAATATGAAGAATCTCTATTCTTCATTGTCTATTGCCAACACAATTATCGATAGAATCGTAAGTCGGTTACATCACTATAGCTGTCAAGACGTATAGTCATTTATTTTAGCACTGCAAAAACTGCGTAGTGCAGTTTTTCGCGTTATTTTTGTTCTATGACTGTAAACAGGGTGTAAAAATAACAGTCACTATAAATTTGAAATATGATTAATGAAAAAAAAACAAATAATAATGAAAAAAAAACCTTTCCTCATTTTGGAAATGTTTTTTTTTTTGTCAAAAACTAAAAAAATGTTGTTCTCTTTTTGCCATTTCTTATTTGCAGGAATGAATATTTTTTGTAAAAAATATTAAAAATATACATTTCTTGAATGAGAAAAGTCGTAATCGTATACCAAAGTAATCGTTTTTTTTACACCCGTCATTTTACTGCATATTTTAACATGATATCTACTTTACAAACTATCCATTAAAGTCAAAAGTTACCAGCTCTCTATCCGTATGAAAGTCAGGGCCCTTACCCAAGATGCCATCGCTTAGTTACGTAAAGTTCTGTAGATACGTTATCTGTTTTGAGATAGCGACATTGATTTCGTAGCCAACATGCACTAAGATTGCGCTTCGTCTTGGCGTCATTTTTAAAACGTTTTGTCTCTGGTTCCGGCGCCCTAAAACGTAATTTTCGCTGTCAAGTGTCAACTGTGTCAACTGTCAAATCCGTCACTAGACTATCATGTTACAAGACAACAAACTACCATGTGCCAGTGTTGCCAACCTAGAAGTTTTTCCCCTAAATTCGGTGGCAAAAAATTTCTACAAGCAGTTTTTAGGTGTAAAATTGTTTAGGTTTATATTTGGGGTCTCTATTTTTTTACTTACCTATAACGACCAAAATTTTAAAAGTCAATCTGTATAAAAAATAATGTTGGTAGTGTATCTTAACGTATAATGGACATAATCACATTTTTATCAGTATTAATTTATTTTTATTATATTTATAGTTTTCAGTGCCATAAGAAAATTTAGGGATTTTTTTTAAGTAGTTGTTACCATTTTGGGACTTTTGTTGTAAGTTTGGACATAAATATTTATGAGAGTTGGTAACACTGCCGAATGGCCGACGAGTTGCTACATAAATGTTTTTAACAATGAACTTGTATTGAAGCTATTAGTAATTAGTGAAGAAGATGTGTAATCAAACTATGAAGAGTGCAAAAAAGCACGATGCCATAGATCAGTAATACAATCACGGAGAAATTCATACATTAATAGAGGTTAACAACAACACAGGTAAGTAAATAAAACTTTTATGTAACGTGTTTAAATGGAATGTTTATGCAAACGGCAACAATAATTATGGTAGAACAAAAAAGTGGTGCTTAGTAGGTATACAATTTAAGGCTTTCCGTACCTACCTGGCAGCCAGTCATTTATCATAACATCATATTCGATATTAATAAGTATAATATTATCTACTTCGTATGGGAGTAATGGGAGACTTTGTATATACTACGCAGTCACGAATATCAAATGGCTAAAGTAGCCATTCATACTGTGTACCTTGATCAATAAAATCGTCACCCGTAACATAACCATGTGAGTTAGTGAATGAAGTATGATGTTAGGATCTTATTTATTACATTTAGATATTATGTGCCGGCCTACCCTTATGGGAAATTGATTGGCATAATATTATGTAGGGATTGGCATAATAATATTGGGTATAATTGAAGTAACTACTGTATAAAGTCATTGTTTAATTAATCATTATTTATAAAACTTATTTGTATTTATATAACTTGATCCATATATAAACATATTATCATCACCTGTCTAGGTAACAATAAAATAACAAGTGGTTTTCAGAAATCACAAAATGGATATGTTTAATTATAATTAATATATTTGTGTGAATGAAAGCACATAAGTCTATATCTATATTAAGTCCTGATAAAGCTAATAATATATATTTTTTCAGACAACGGCTGCAGCAGCCTTAATAGGACACATCACCTGCACCATCTAGTGCCTGCTGACCTGCAGCGATAAGGCATTGAAAAGAAAAATAAACAAAGAATGACGTGGGACACTCAAATTTTCAATATTGACATTTCATATTAATAAATATTTACTTATACTGCCTGGTGTGTTTTTATCCCATTTTCATAATTATTACTCACCGTCATACGGTGGGTTTTTAATTCCTACCTTGTTATGGAACATGTAGGCTAGGTTCTAATCCTAGGTAGGATTGGAACCATCATGTGAGTTGTTAAGTTATTAACAAGTAAATTTATTTAACTTTAAAGGGATTAAATAAATTACAAATACTGGAAAAAAATGTTTTATTAACAATTATTATTGTTGTATTTATTATGAGAAATAGTTTAATATACTTAGATTTGTTAATTTTTACAGTTCCATTTGGCCACGTTTTATCTCATATTATCTTGTCTTCACCTACCAGTTTGCAGTACCTACAGATTTTCACTTGCTTTTGATGTTGCTTAATATAAGTAATTCACTTTGAAACTAATTATGCCAAAAACTGCTAAGATTTACAACAATTAAACATATTAATACTTATTTAGTTTCTAATGTTTTACAAGTAATTTGAAGCTTATGAATCAGTTTTCAATGTTTTATATGTTAAGATATTAACAAGTAAAGTTACTTAACTTTAAAGGAATTAAATGAATTACAAATACTGGAAAAAAATGTTTTATTAACAATTATTATTGTTGTATTTATTTACACTTAATTAGTCAGTAGGTATAATGAGAAATAGTTTAGTATACTAAGATTTGTTTTTACAGTTCCATTTGGCCACATTTTGTTCATGAATGCTTTCTTATTCCTGATGAATTATTCTATTTACCTAATTCTAGTTCTAAAATATTTTTAATACAGTAAGCATTTCTTTTTCATTATCATCTCTTTCACTTAGCAGTCTTTAGCATTGGTTTTTATGTTTGCAAATCCGAGTACCTACCTACCAACCAAAGCTTAGTAATTTTGCCAAAATCTCATATTATCTTGTCTTCAACAGCAGTTTGCACTACCTACAGATCACTTGCTTGTAAGTAATTCACTAATTATGCCAAATACTGCTAAGTTTTTGGCATTGTTTTGGCATTATTTTGTTTGGGTAACCAACAGCTTATTAGTAATACATTAACAATACAGTATAGATAGGATCAAAGCCAGTAACAGGATATGAATCAGTAATCAATGTTTTATATCGGGAGATAACAAATAATGTCGGGAATGTCTTCTATTGCCTTCAATTACTGTATATATACGCCTCTCCTAGGTTTATTCGTGTTGTGCGGCCAACAATAATCGCAAAGCACCTAAACTCTATTGTACTCTAAACAAGAATATCAGCTGATTAATAAATATCCGCCATATTGTTCGATATCGGAGTTAAAAGCACCTCTTTAGACTTCGTTATCTTGAAAACAATAACGTATAAGATAGCGTTCGACAAAATGTCAAAATGTGTAAGTTGGGTAGCCATTTCATATAACATTATCGTCAATTGGAAAGCGTAAAAGTTTACTGTTATCGTCTCCGACAAAAATGTACAGGTTGGGTAGCACTACAAATATCGATTACGACTAAGGACGTCATTAGTCGTACGCAAAAGTCAATTCCATACATTTTTAAATAGCGTACTTCGATAACGACAAACGTAAAAGCATGTTGGGTAAGCCCCCAGGGCTCTTATTCAAGATGGCAAAAGGTATGGGATTTGATATAAGGTACACTAGCGACATACAAATTCGCTTGTAATTTAGCGAACCTTTTGTCAAACCTCAAATTTTTCGTACTTCGTTAGTGCTAATAGCGAGGGCATCTTAAATACCTGGCAGATGCTTAAATAGAGCACCTTTGTATTTGATCCTTAAATACTATAATTAGTAGTAGTAGTACTATAATTAGAAGTATTACTTAAATATTATAATATATAATAGTATACTACTTTTTCCGTCACGAGTTTTGTCCTGTGATCTACAATGATTTGAATGGCGTCTTTAGATATGCCGTCAACATTAAGCCACTTTTTTCACGCATTTGAGTCTAGCTCTAAAACATTTGATTCTTAGGAGGAAACACCACGGTCTAGAGAAATGCAAAATAGGTATTTGTAAAGTCTATTGCTGTCCCACAACTGCCAGATCAAACCGATAGAGACAACTGCAGCTTGAACTGAAATGGTATTTTTTTCATTAAAAATTAAAAAAGGCTTGAGCTACGATCCTATGTTTTCATTTTATAATAAAATGTACTCCAATTTGTCTCCAGGATTTGTCCCTGGATGTTTAAACACAGCCAAAAATCTAAACATATTTTTTAGGTATTTAAACGTCCATATTTCTTTTAATAATTAATTTATTAAAAATGTATATTATATATTATAATATCGACGTATTAATAGTATACATAGATATTCAGGAAAAAAATTGTTACTCAAGTGGCAGTGGCAAGTGTTAATCCAGGGAGGGAACGGGGGTAGCGTAGAGCCCTG
Source organism: Celastrina argiolus (assembly GCA_905187575.2). NCBI lineage: Eukaryota > Metazoa > Arthropoda > Insecta > Lepidoptera > Lycaenidae > Celastrina > Celastrina argiolus. The sequence continues at coordinate 9,839,521 of LR994597.1, forward strand.
TTTTTGTAAGGAAAAACGGCCATTGTGTTTCCTCTTAAATGCTGCATCTTGTACTTACTCTCCAAACTGATTCAATTTTGATTCAAATTCGATCATGCCGCATGCTCCTGAATAAATTGACGTTTGTTTATTTTGATTCTCAGTAGATTGATATGGTCGGGAGTACAAAAAGTTACAAGGATTTTCTTTATCCTGGTTAGTTTCAAAGTAATCAATACCAGAAGCCGTTGAGATCGGACTGATTCGATTCTCGATTGTGTCGGGAGTGAGCCTGCTTATTACGAATCGAATCGTTAGATATGCCGTCAATTGATTTAGGCCGCTTTCTCAATCAGCGCGAACGTTTGAATGAATAAGTGACCTGTTAGCGGGTAATCCTTTCATGGATTGCGCATTCGCCACACAGCGTGTGTACGTCCATAAATTACAATGACTCCGAACAGCTACCTTCTAGGGCCCTTCGCGGTGAAACCAAAGGTACGTGCGTCCGGGGCGACAAGCTATGTGGTGCAGGAGGTGCTTTAATATACTTATTATAGTAATATGTGACGCAAAAATTGTGAGAAACATGTGACGCAAAAAAAAATACACAACATTTACAGTTTTCCACTTTATTCGTTTTAATAACAAAATAATACGACCGGTTTCGATTAAATCATAATCAGGTGTGAAAATTGTGAGTACAGTTTTACGGAGTAACAGTACGAAATTAGACCCACTCTATTCAGAATAACACTATTATACACTATCTATTTATGAGGTAATAGAACTCTATTATATAACAGTTGTAAAAAGAACTGTCACTAAAACTTTGGGATATGATTATACTACCTTTTCTCATTAATTTTTTTTTTAATTATTTTGCATAGAAAAATACATTTCCAAATCAAGAAAAGGTAGTATAATCGTATCTCAAAGTTCTAGTGACTATTCTTTTTGCACCATGTATAATAAAAAAACAAAATTAAAAGTTATAATAATACCTACTATTATCAGTTATTATGGTCGAATTTCGACAGGGTGTTGAAATTATGAGGTGCACGTAAAAAAGAATGAAACCATTACAATGACAACCGGTTATCCTCTTTCTTGAATATTTATCGCTTGTCTACCACTGTCGCGAGCACCTAACCGAGATGAATGTACGATTTGTAAAGCTGGAGCATTCATTCACTTACTATTCCACACCACTGTTATTCATTCTATTTTTACACAAAACAATATACAAATTAACATGCGTAATTCGTTTTTAAACTATTTACAGACGGGTGCATTTGTTTTTCAAACTAATATATTGCTTTTTTATTTTCGAATTATAAGGTTTACTAGCTGTGCCCGCGACTTCAATCGCGTGGTGTTTTAGTGACTTAATCCGTTTAAGCAGCGCACGCAACGAAAGTCTCCAAATGTGAATAATTTTCCCCGTTTTTGCAACATTCTCACTGATGCTTCGCTCCTATTGGTCGCAGCGTATTGTTATATAGCCTAAAGCCTTCCTCTATAAATGGACTATCCAACAAAAAAATATTTTTTCAAATCGGACTAGTAGTTTCTGAGATTAGCGCGTTTAAACAAACAAACTCTTCCGCTTTACCGGCCAAACCCGATTTAAGGACAAACTAGTTTTGCCTAGGCTCAACTTGTTCTTCCTATACGCGATAGGATTAACCAGTTTATCCTAGAGAGTGCGTATCTTTATCATGGTAAACTAGTTTGGCCTAGTCTAAACTGCTCTATCCTATCGGGCTTAGGACAAATTAGTTTGGAGTGGGCTATACTGGTTAATCGTATCGCGTATAGGATGAACTAGTTGAGCCTAGGCAAAACTAGTTTGTCCTTAAATCGAGTTTGGCCGGTAACATAGATAAAAAACAGTATACCGTCGTAGCTATGTCAGCGCACTGTGAGCTACTAATATAAAATAGAGTATACAATAGAACACTAAATCTATGTCTAGACTAACAATAATTTACAGTTTTATTATGCTTAGCGTGCGTCTAGCGGCAACCTTTTGACATTTTTTCCCTTTATGACCGATGACGGTGACGATTTCATAATGTCTTCACGTTCGGTTTTAAAAATACATGAATCTTATAACCTCTATTGTAACGGACTAAAGTCGTGTGAAAAAAAAATTAACACCTTATTCCTAACACGGCTAGAGGAAGTTTAATATAAACTAACAGCTAAGAATATAAATTTAGACAATAAAATTTGGAGTTAAATTTATTGAGTCGTATTTATTGGAATGTTTTATTGACTGTCTGTTTGTGCTAGTTAATCTTATGGGAATTTAGTTGTTGATGGTTTATTATTAGTTTTATTAAACATGTCTTAGGGTGCTCACCCGAATCAGGCTGGTTTTTTCTCAAAAATATTTCTGACCGACATTTTGCATGATTTTAGGATTGCATTTTTACATTTTCTTTCTATTCTTCACCTACAAAAGGTCGGTCTCCGATTATCGCTCGTGGGTGACATAGAAATAAACTTTGATTAAATTGAATGCGACTGTACGAATTAATCGCTTCTGGTATTCACTATGCCGATAAAATGTTGAAAATAGAACGTGAATATTTAATTTTAGTTTGTTTTATTTACCTCTATAGTCTATAGTACTAATCACTATCACTACTATTATAAAGTCCTTTACTCCGTCCATCAGTCAAAAATACGCCACCGATTTTCATTCCGATTTAACCAATGGATAGAGTAGTTCTCGATAAGGGTTTTAGTTAAGTTTTTGTATGCATTGCGTTACAAATGCACAACCAGAGTTGTTATTAGTAGAAGCTAGTATAAACTATTATAAAGATGAAGAGTTTATTTGTTTGTTTGAACGCAGAAATGTTAGGAACTACAGGTCCGATTCAAAAAATATTTCAGTTTTGTATAGCCTAGTTATCGGGTAAGCTATAAGTTATATAGCATTCCTCCTAAGAACAATAGGAGCAAAACACCAATCAATAATGTTTCCCGATCGGGTTTTGTAATATTTATAATAATATCTTACGATCAGTTTTATAAATACACTTCTTATCGTAATAACCTTCAGCGAATTTAAAATCACGGTGTGCACTCACTGCGTAACTGAAAGACTTTGTTTTCATTCAAATTGTTTTATTTTAGTATTTCATAATGCCAGGGCACACTTGGTAATAGCTTTATTTCAATCTGAGGCATTTTCAGATACGATACGATATCGCTTACTGCGTCCAAAGAAATGAGAAAGATATATGTACATTTAAATATGAAACTATAAAATGAAACCCGCGGGAACCCTACGTTTTCCTGCGGTAAAAAGTATCCTATGTTTTAATTCAGAATATAAACTACTACCATACCAAATCTGTTCATTTTGCGTGAAAGAGCATATTTTGTTGCTCTTTCACGCAAAAACTTGCTTTACTTGAAATAAAGCTATTACCTATTACTTACAAACTTTCGAGTTTATAAGGAGGATATATACCTGTTTTCATAGTTCATACCGCTTTACCGCTTCATTTGTTTACAAAACCGTGTAGAGTTACTGTACATATCTTCATTTAGATGTCACTTCTTAGGTACCTAAACTTTTTTTTTCATTGCATTCAGTGTTAGCCTTGCTTAAATTAATTTTCATCTACATAATAATATATACCCCGTCACCGCATTTCAAACTTATAACTAAAACTCCCCTTTTGTTTTTAAAAAGTTCATAATATTATGTTCTATGTTCGGACTATACTATTTTCAACACAAATAAAATCGTATATCCGATAGTCGTAAACCCTGGCCAGTCGTCGACGCCAACGTCCGACGACGGAGTCGTTGGGATATAGTAGTTCCTGATGATAGGTTTATTAATCAGTTTTTTGTTTCAGATTTTTTTTAATAAATTCATTAGCTGTATCTACTAGCTACTGTGTCGAATCTAAATTTAAAAAGTGTAAAAATATTAGTAGTATTTATTCATAGCTAGTAGAATGTTTGTTCTGAAAAAAGGTATAATATGTTGAAAAAAAAAAGGAACAAAGTTGCTGCACTTTTAAAGCAGCAGGTTTTAAGATAATAATAAAAAATAATTGAATGTTTGTAGATTTTCTTTTATTAGCGCCAACCAAACTACGATTTGACCAAAGCTTGTTAGTGTTAACAGCTTGTTAAAATCTCTTCTCATTTATTGACAGGAAATACGAGAGGTATAAAATAATATATAACGAAGGATTAACTTTAATATATGTTAATGAAATTGGCACTTAACGTGACACGGCACAGTGCCGCTCAAAATTTAAACTTTTACAATGAAATTTCGAGCTGTGCTGCGATGCTCTGCTCTTGCAATGAAACGTGCATCTTCATATACATTGCATAAAGTAAAATTTTGAACAGCAATTTTAAAAATGCAGCGCTACTTTTATGTGAGCTGACTGACTTATGTCTTAAAGCAAGACTTGAAGTACAAGATCCCTACCACTAAAAATTTAAGTATCTGCAAAGATTTTATATTCTATGATTTTAAATTCATAAAATCATGACAAAGACGTCATTTGACATTGACAATTAATATGCTTCACGTTACAGTTGCTGTCAAAGTGTTGGGCATATATCAGCGACTGCGGAATAAGTTAGGGCCTCATTAGTATGTAGGCCCAGTTATGGGCAGGTATTTAGGGGACTGTCAAATTGACGTGGTCATTGGCGAATACTAATAAAGGCGAATACTAATATGATCTCTATGGTAAAGTTTGGCAACATTTTCACTAGGCAATAGATAACAGGGGTCAGATTTTCACACAAAAGGCTAAAGCCGGTTCAACCTTAGCCCAAGACGTAGAATTATTGTTCGAAGAAATATCTTTATATCTTTTTTATTTTTATATAATAAAGGTATAATAAAAATGAATGCTGTTCGTTAGTCTCGCTAAAATTCGAGAACGGCTGAACCGATTCGTCTATTTTTAGTCTTGAAATATTCGTGGAAGTCCCGGGAAGGTTTAAACGGTCAGATAAAATGAAAAATTTCATCACAAACTGTACTGTGTATGCTCAACGGAGCGGGCACGAGTCAGCTAGTAAATTATATTTTTTACAATGTAAGTAGCCTAATAGAAGTAGCCTTGCAGTATGCTATCTTATTTACTATCATGAATTATTGGCAATTATAATATTTTTTACTAGATATTACCCATCCTGATGAACTCAACGCGTGAAAAGTAACCGTGTTAATCCAGCATATGAACTAGTACCATGCCAAATTTCATCAGATTCAATTCAGTATTTTTTGCGTAAAAACATACATACTTCTACTGCAGTCTACACACACTATGGCAATTATTTTATTAGTCTGTACTGGGCACCAAGTACGTACTACTAATACTTACAAAATTACAAATTGAAGACATGTTCATGGATGATAAGTAGCAAAATTATTCTGATTTCGACAATGAGTTCAAACGTTGTAACGTATAACGAACGTATAACGTATAACGTAAACGTTGTAACGAACATTAATCTAAAGATCCTTCTCTAAAATCAATGTACTTATTACGTTGCTACGTATCCTTAAATGTTTAAGTGATAGTTTAAACTTTTCTTTTTGGGACATGATATGTCACAAAAAAAGTTCATCCTTCATCCATGAATGTCTTTAAATATTTACTCTACTACTCTTCAAAAGTAACTGTACAGTATACGATAATAATAACACACGATAAATTATCGTAAAACCAATCCAGAAAGACAAAAGGTAAGTTATTATTATTGACAGGTAAAAGGTTATTAGTCAACTAGACACAAAACAATCTTCTAATCTCAAATTACTTTGACCATTAAATAGACCTGTTGTTCAGGGTACAATGGTCACGAAACCACGTGAACGCGTGCGTTAGGTTTGCGGTTACTCTTTTTTAACCATTCAATTTAAACTAACCATGAAAATTGTAACCGCAAGAGTTAAAACATAATTTGAAACTAGCGAGCTTAAAGCTCAATTGCATTGGGACTTTAGAGCTTTCTTCGGATTTCGTGAGTTCGATCTCTGCGTTGGAACGACAAAAAGTCTAGTGAGGATAATGCAGGCTGAACACCAGATAGTCTGACAAGAGAGATCCATGCGTCGGATGGGCATGTAAAAAGTCGGTCCTACGGAGAGTTTTACGAGGGTTACGAGTGAGGAGAATACTCCATTGCGCACACATTCAATATGCATCGGCGGTGTTGACAGTCAATTTTAACCCATTTTTTTATTCAAAATACAACTAACTTTGACTAAATACGGGATAGTCCATTATAATGCATCCGACATAGCAGTAACGCCTACATCGGAAGCGCGCGCCGGAAGACACGTGCTAATAGACGACGGATCTGCACTGGTACCGCTTATTTTATAAGTTCTATAAAACAATATATATTTAACGTTATTACACACCTGTAGAATAGAACAATATACAGGCAATATATTAATGAGGGATAATAATTTAGGGTGTGTATAGGTCCTGTATAGTGAATTTCTGTGATTCCCAAATCAATCTACTTATTTATTTAAAACATGAAAGATTATTAATAATATTGATTGTGATCACTATAAGATGTTGTTAGACCGACCAACCCCTACTTGGCATAACATGTATCTCACAACTTTTTACGGTAAAAGAATAAAGTACGAGACTTGGCACTTTTTACAAGTTATGTTTTGATGGGATAAAGTTTACTATGAAATTACCAGCGCTGAAAGAGGAACATTTATGAAGTGGTCTTAAAATATTCGTGGAAGTCCAGGGAAGGTTTAAACGGTTTGAGAAAAAAGTGTTCCGGATCAGCTAGTTAATATTATTTTATACACTTTAACCAAAATCATAAATCCATTCCTCATTTACTACGAGTACCTTATCTACAATAAGCAAACCAAGAAGCAAATAACCTAACAAACTTTCGCATTTCTAGTATTTGAATGTTAAAGCAAAGTGTACAAAATGTATTCTACAACACCTCGATCAGGTACAGAAATTGGTATGCGCCGGCGCAGGGGTTCTCCGAACAGAGATAAAAACCAGCGGCGACACCGTTTATTGTGTCCTACTAATAATTCCCACCTATTCAGGGTTCCGCGGGCACGAATACTTTACTTTATATTGAAAATAATATTGTATATTATGGTGAATCTCCAAGTAGAAACATTCGAATGTACGTTAACGAATAAAAATTATATGAAAAGCATGAAATTGACCATCGAATACTTTACGGAACTATCAAATGTTCCTTGTTGGGGTACAGATTTAAATTTTAGGCGTGCGTTTTACTACGTACATTTATTAGGACGCGGACCAATTGACTAACCACCAACATTTTTGGTAGTCTTCTTGAAAATTATTCTTTAATATACTTAATTTGTAGATAGTTTCATTAATTTCAATTCTACATAAACATATTTGGAAAATTTGAAGGGAGCCAAAATATAGGTAAGCTACAATTAACAAAACATGTCTGTGTTAAAATATATTATACTTAAAATAAGTAAGGATAATAATTATATGTAACCACATTTTTATTAACTTTAACTCGTGGACACTGGACAGTGCTGTGGGCTTCCCTATTATTTAATTTTATATGTTTAAATTTTGTACATAGTGTAGTTTTTTGCTGTTCCTTTTTGAATAAAATAAAAAAAAACCCGACCCAAATTATAGTATAAGTAAGATATTAATTACCTATTATTACGAATCTTCTGACAATTTATTCAAAATCGGATACACATTACATACATAATATGTAGTATGAAATATGAATGTAGTATGTATGATATATATAGGAAGGCCCAAGTCGAGTAAAAATTACAAATTTTCCATTTAAATATTTCAAAATACGGAACCCCTTTTACACCATTGAAAAAACACCTTAACCCAACCAATTGGTACTTATAAAGGATGTTCAGGGTATATATTACAGGATTATTTATAAAAGGTTGACAGCCCATAGGCAAGATTGTAATCTTGTACGCTTAACAATTGTAGACTTTATTTTTATGGTTATAAAATTGAAATTCGAACGTTAGTGACATAATATATTGCATACGGCGCGTTGTAATATTAGAAATATGTGTTTTCTCATGGTAAAGGTTTGAAATCTTACTCAAAGATTTAATTTGATTAGTTATTTGTGGCCTTTTGAGTTTTAACTCGTATGAGATGACTAATAGTTCTCATTCCTCATAATATGACTAGGCATACTAAGGAAAGGTTTTTAAAATTCAACCTTAAAGGTTTAAAATCTTATTTACGCTGGTGATGCCACAAACAAAGCCAGTTTTCTAACAAAATTAACTAAGAATGGTTGGAGCAAGGGAGATGACTTTATGTATAAGATTTAAGTAGAATAATACTTGAGGGTGTGTATGGGTCCCGTATGTATAGAGTTTACTGTGAAACTACCCGCGTTGAAAGACGTACTTTTTTTAACTCTTTTACATATTTATGATGTTGGCGCATTTCTCATAAAAATATGAAAGTCAAAAGTAAGTCTTTCAGCGTACGTTTCTAGTACTTTCACAATATACTTACACACATAGGTGTAAAAACACCATATAAAGTAGAATCTGAAAACATAGAAAATTAATTTAACAAATAAAATTAATACAAAGATACGTATTATGATCAGTTGTAGTGTTGTCTATTTTAAGATAAATTGCATAGTCCTTTACTAGTCCTAACATACCAATACCCAGAAAAGTCATAACCATATACAAATTCTATAAAAGTCATCGTAACTCCCAAACAAATTAACCGATATTGATTTGCAGGGCAATCGCGCTAAAAAACTTTAGCTGAAACGCAACCGAAACATGAACGTTACTCGACTTTATGACGTATTCGGTATCGCGCTATCCTTTTGACAGCTAGGTGAGACGAAGCTGGACCGTAGTTGTAACGCTGTCAAACAAAAAGTTCGTACGGAGCTAGTTTAACTCGCACGCAGCTCGAACGTTTGGAACAAAGTGATCGTATATAAGTTAAGTTTTTGAATCTAAATTGTGTAAAGGACCAAAAATTTTCAGCTGGTTTGGAAACGAAACGCAGCTGAAACACAAACGAAACTAAGTTGAACCTCAAATGAAACGTTGTACAATAGCGCGATTGGCCTGGTTACTTTTTTTTAAAACCGACCTAGGAATCGTTCGCTCACTTCTTCCTTTTTAATTTTTTTTATCTACGTTAAGGTCAATTACCCTCCTTTTAGATCCGCCGAAGTCGGGCAAAAAAGTTAGTTTGTCCTCTACACTACGTCAGGTGCAGAGATGAATTGGATATAAAATTTCGGATACGGATAATTATGCATATTTAATTATTTCTGATCTATCGTTTGTTTCGGATAATTTCGGTTACGGATATTAAATTTTGGTTTCCTTATTACAGTAGCAAAACTTTCATTTCGGATTCGGTTACGGTTACGGATATTTTTTATATCGGATATCCGATAGTTTCGGTTACGGTTACGGATCTAGCATCAGTCAGGTGTAGTAGTAAAAAAATCACTTAACTTACAACTGCAGTTATTAAACGTAAGCCATGCGTGTTTATTGTACCATTGTGAGCGGTAACAATGTATGTTTGTTTATCAAATTTCTCCTCAACTTGCCGGAGTATTTTTAAGTTGTACATTGTTTAAGTCCGGTTAGTCACGCGCGGGCCCTTATTGGTATGTTCCATAAATACCTTTAAATTGTACTGAAATTAATTTACTAAGCTTTGTTTGGTTTTATAAACGACTGTTGTACGACTGGACGCTTGCTCCGTGTTTCACTTCATTTTATAAAAACAATTTTTATGTAACCTTTTTAAAAGTATTTAAATAAAATGCTTAAGGCGAGGAATAACCGCTACTAGCGCCACTCTTTTTAAAATAAATTTTACAACGACACAAAGATCTTATTAAAAAAAGTAATCGGTTAAAACTCCAAGTAAATAGTTAAACTAATTTAATTTATTGGCATTTAATTACAGCTCTTTTGTGTCATTGTAAAATTTATTTTAAAAAGAGCGGCGCTAGTAGCGGTTATTCCTCGCCTTAAGAAGAAATCTGCTTGATTAAACGAACAAGGTCAGAAATCCGTAATCATGAAAAAGCGTAGAGTTTACACAGGTGTGAACTTTCTGATTTTGTAATGATTTACTTTAGCTAACATTTTTTCTTCCATATTATGACATATCACAAAACATAAAATAAAGTAATTAAAATAAACCATCTACCCCAAAGTAATAAACGCCCTAAAATCTGGCTCGTTCATACGATACGCGTTTTATATGACATCAATAAAATGTATAAACATATTAAATTACTAGCAGCCCTCGATAAGACTTTACAACCTAAAGAAATAATATAAATTAATAACTGATTCTAGTATCTTTGAGGTGGCATTCCGATCTTGGCGACCACGACGCGCGACTTAGTATCGCGAACTTGCCAGGCGAACTAGCAAATCTAATTCTGTGTCCACGCGGCTAACGGTCGCGTAGCGGTTTTGTTGCTTCATAGAATATTATTATTATACCAGTCGCGCGACCCAACCGCGGTCGCTAAGATCGGAGTACCACTTTTATAGCAAAACAAGAAATGCATTGTGCAATTTGCATGCTATACTTCGGTAGATGGTAACTTCTGTGTCCAATGTGTGACCAGTGTAACAAAACTAGAGAACAGGGAAGCATGATGAGTGAAACGTCCTGTTCAGACAGGACAGAAAAGATCTTTTTTGACCATCTTCAAATCATAATATTACAGTTCTATGTTTGATAGAAGTAAATAGCATGAGCACTTTAGTCTGAATAGACCCTTAGACTCAGCAATTTCTCGAATAACGATCAGCTTTAAGAAGATTTATTTATTCAACTACTCGTTTTATGCATTTTAAATCGTTACACTATAAACGTAAAACAAAAGAAGTCGGTAAACATAAACCGAGATTCGCAATTTCTTCTGAAACGCTGTTTACGACCTGGTTTACGGTCTTGAGCTAAAGTATACACAATCTGAAGTGACATTTTATAGTCTTGTTACTGAATATCAGATAATTGAACCTCATTTGAGAAAGATGATCTAACCTTAAATTTATGCCCGTACTTATTTAAACATTTATTTAGATAAAATATCTAAATTAATAACAATATTTAGAAGTAATCAATTATTTGCAAAATTTGCCTGGCAGAAGTGACCAGTGGTTTGTGACTTACAAATAAGAAGAAGAAGCCTGACACTCTAAACGTCGTTTACAGTACCGTAACACAAATTGGCAGGTGTTGTTGAACATCAAATACTTAAAGTAACCACGGCGTAATCAAATTAATGACTTAATTGAAGGTTAGCCGGAGGTACACGACAAACTGACAGGTTGAAAAATTTTAAAATATTAATTTCGTGGGTTGTTGGGAACGCCGAACTTGCGAAATTCGGCACTGTGTTTAAAGTTACTTTAACAGATTTACGAGTGCCAAAATATTTAAGGTAGAAAGATATTGCGAGAACATGCTTGCTATAGAAGATTCGTTGCAAGTGCCTACACTGTACTTAAACCCATGGGTTTAATACCTATAATAATACACTAGCTTTTGTCTGCAACTATAAAAAAATTATGAAGAAAAATATTATTTTATAATATAGCCTTTGTTATTTAGGCATAATGCAGCATAATATTATGTGAAAAAGATATATAAATAATGTAATGTTAAGTTAAGCTATAATGTTCCTGTGGAATTAACGATATTCGTTCTGCGCAAATAAGGTCGCGGGTAAAAGCTATTATGACATACCTTTCAAAACTCCAGAAGTTCGTTAAATGTTAATAAAAAACTCGCCACTTCATCTGGCAACCTGCGAACAACATAATGACTTTTTAATTACCATACAAAGGTGACTCAATAATTCAAAAGTAAATGTCCACATTCATAATTAACCGAGTGATTAATACTCGAATCGCTCCATAGATGGCGTTGGTAATATTCTGCGCCGCGCGATCGTATGTCCGCCAAGTTTGCAGCGATGTAATTTACGCTTTTTACACAGATCTCTGATTGCTTTTATATTAATCTTTCTGTTTTTATTGTTTGCAATTTATATGTCTCCTTATTTGTGTTTTCAATAATTTTTGTTTGTCAGTTGAAAATATACGCCTATATTAATTGTGTAAGGACGCAATTTTTCGATAAAAGAGTTGTGGAAGATAAAAAACAAACTATCTTTAATTAAATAGGTCTCAATATCAATAGCAGTAGATAATATTTATTATATTTTATACATAATACATCATAATAAAACAATAAAAATGTACTTATCTAGAACATCCCTAAAACGGGTTAAATTTACTTACTAGTTAAATTTAAAATTACTTGAATGTTCTAACAACTTAATTATTTCTTCTGTTTTTTCTTCATTATTTCTTGAATGAACTTGTTACAATAATTAAGTAATTTTTACAAGAATTAAAATTGAACATACTTGTAATTACTTACGTACTTCTTATCAGGTATAATTGGGTATAATTTTGTTTATTTAATGGAAGCGTGATTATAAAGTTATTAAATAGGTAACAATGTGCGTGAAAAGTCAAGGCCACCGGTAATTATTTTTAAGTTAATATTTGTGTTTTTAATTGTTTGCAGTTAAAATTACTGTCATTTTTCAGAATACACAGAATGTTTGATAAACCGATTATTAAATTTATGACTGAACACTGATATGCGTATTAAATTTACGACTACTATTTATAGAGTGTCACTGTCAGTGCTTGACGTAATTACAAAAGCAGAATAATTAACTTTAGATAAATTTTGCTATCGTTTCAGCATTTGTTTTAATAATGAATAAAATATATTATGCAAGGCCTCAATTACTATCTTATTTTAACACTATAAATTTATTCTTCTAAACGACATTTTATCGACACTTTTATCTGTTGCATGCCATACTTATTTGTTTCTAAGTCACATTTTTCTGTTACGCAGCCTATTTATTTCTAAAACTCAGTAAGGTACTTTTAACTTTTTAGATGGACACTTATACACAAACACATTTTTTTAACTAGATTTTTACCGTCGTCCTATTTATTTTCATTTATATTCTGGAATTAATAAGACAGTAAGGACTCAATTATTTTCGAGCCCCCAATTATATGTTTCCTGTATGTTTTTGTAACGCCCCGCGCTGACCGCGACAAAAAGCTCTCGCCTCATCAGCTTGAGCTTTTCGATTATTCATGCGATACGCTGTCGCCGAGCTTCGGAATGTATGGAGCTGTTCACCTATTACATAATATTCATCTTTATTGTTACAATATTAAGGTACAAATTCGTATTACCGAAATATGGATGTAAAAAAACCGCGTTAAATGAAGACGCCCCGACTCTCGCTATTACTGTGAGGCTGTAACACAGCTAAAATACAACTACGGCAAGTTGCATTTTTACTATTTTACCTAGACTATAAAAACAAATTTATCGAGTATGGATCAGTAGTTTAGGCGCTACGAGGGAATAAATATACGTTTACTACGTTCTGATTAATGTGATCTAAGAGTAAACATATGGGCTATATTTATTATTATTTGCTTTCAATTTAAATGTCACTTATTTACCGTGTTATAAACAATATTAAACATTAATTTTGTCAAATTTATTGTACGTTACATTAAGGTTTTGGAACTAAGTATACACTGTCTGCTAAAATTAAGGATAATTCCAATGAAACTGACTATGGCTGAAACCAAGGAATTATCCTTGGTTTCGGCCATAGTCAGTTGAAAGGCGCATTTTTTTAATCATCACTTTTTCTTGGAATATGCCCATTGCATTGCATTTTACTAGAGGTTATGTGTTTTGATAGTGACTTGAATGAATCTAGCCCAATAGCTAGTTAAATAAAAAAGAGCATTTAATTAAACAGTTAATTTTACTACAATCGTAGTAGTACTTTGAATAAATTGAACGTATTGAGCTGACGAACAGCTCTATATAGTTCCCCGCGTAATCGAGTGACGGCTGATAGAGTCGGCGGAGATAATGACATCTGCTGTAAAAACTCGGACACTCGGCTATTTATTATCCGGCCTCCTTAATTACCGGACAGTGTGCGCTCGCCTTAACGCCCGCGTATGCCCTTATACTCTCGAGAAGATGTGGTGTCTGCGCGAATTTGGTGAATTTTTTTCATTACTGTTTACTTAATTGTAAAATGTTTTAGCTACTACCGGCTGCCTTCCAATTACCTTATTAACCTACCGAACAGTGAGTGCTCGCCTTAATGCCCAGGAGTGTGTGCAAGGGGTACACACTCGCAGGTTTTAACGCAGTGTCGAGATGATGTAATATCCGCGCGTTTTTAAGGTTTTGATGTGAAAATATTTAAGTATTGTACCTATACCTAATCATATCATAATTGTTTTTTTTTTGCATATAACCAAAGACCAAATGCACTGCAAGTTATATTAAGGAAAAAAATATATAAAAACTCGCGTAAGTCATTTGGAATAAAAGTTTATTCCCTGATTTACACCTAAGTAGTTTACTTAACTCAAAAAGTAACCGTATAAGTAAACCATGGGTAAACCTAGGTGTTCCATTGTTAATAACTCACAAAAAAATATTATGTAGATGAACCAATTAGTCGTTTCTTCATAATAAAAAAATGGTCATTATTATTTAGCATTAATATTTTTTTATGTCCATTTTCATTCAATGCGTTTTCACACCGCTGCGTTTCCGCATCGCGCGTAAACCTCTCCATCTCGCCACTCCCTTAACTCTCGTGTTTTTCACCTCACGTTATTAAAACCACATTATTCACATTTTTTGATATGACGCCTCCGGCCTCATTATAAAATGTAACGATCAAAATGTTATTCTGTTTTTACATCGATGACTTTGATGCTCGGTGTATTATGTAAAGTAACCGCAATTTTTATAAAAAAAACTTTAAAACACTTCGTGAATTCCCTATGTACTTTTATACGAATCTATTAACACCTCTTTCATTAAAATTAGATGTTTTAGACTTCACAAACTGTTTAACTCATAGGTACATACTTTTTCTCGTTGTCTAATACGTTAGGAAAGTCGAACGGACAGACAAGGACAAAATATTGTCAAGTTTATCCAGTGTAAAGATTATTAGTAATTATTAATTATTACCTATATACAGGGTGTAAAAATAGCAGTCACTGTAACTTGGAGATATGATTATAATTATTTATAATACCTTTTTACTCATTTTCGAAAAATATTTAAATTTTTTGTCAAAAACTACATTTATCCTTTTCTCTTTTACCAGTTCTAATTTTTGTCGCAAGAATAACAAAAGAGCAAAAAAACAATTATTTTTGTATAAAAAAAAATTGCATTTCTAGAATGAGCAAAGGTAGTAAGTTATATCCCAAAGTCATAGTGACTGTTCTTTTTACACCCGTTATACTTGTATAATCTGTCCGTGTGCTTAATTTTTTGATTTATATTTACAAAATGGTTGAACAAAAATAATAACTCACTTTATGTCAAACGCGGGAAAATGAGATATCGACAAGAGACCATAAATCATCGAAATCTCAATTAACCCCAATCGCCTTCGGATCGCAGTCCGATCTCACGCGGATCTCAGTCTGATCGCATTCGGATCTCTCGCGGGGACATGCGATAAATCCGCGACGGATAATTACCTGCCAGCGATGCTTTATACGTGTTTATGTCGGTGTCGATCGGGGCGGCTGCAAGGGAGAGGAGAAAGCGACTTTTCAAAATTGGAACATGAAGAAATATCACAAATAGTAAAGGGAAAATTTACGTGTTATGGGTTGTGTGATCCAATTTTGATATGCAGGTAGCTGATACCCTGAAGACATAGGTTACTTACTATCTAGAAAAAGTACAGTGTTCCTGTTGTTTCACGCAGGTGGAGCCCTCTGGAAAGGGCTAGTAATTAAATAAAATTTCCATTGATTGTGAAAGCAGTAATAATATCTAAAATAAGAAAAAGTTTTAAAACATTTATGTTTTAGGCAATTAAATAAAATTATCCACCTCTTTCTCGCAAAACGATATTTGTACGCGGGTTGGAGTAATCTCCATTTTTCACGTTGTTAACCCTACATAGACATTAGTCTATGTATGGTTAACAACGTGATATTACAATCGGTTGTTCCCTTCTCGTTCGCACATTATATTTAGTGGTTTAATATTTTCTTTATTTTTAATTTCTTTACCAGGGAGCTGTAATAATATCAATTAAAATAATACATTCAAAAGACTAATTCAGGGGTTTACCTTAAAAATGATGTACATAGTTATTACAATCGCGAACCCTTATCAACTTGTATCACATATCCGCGCCAATCGCAAGCATCTCGCCAGGAACCTGATATTAGAACATTGTCACCTATCTAGCGGTAAGATCGCGCAACACCTAGTGCAGTGTTTTGTACACCTCATTCGATAGAAAATTTATGAGTATACAAGGTGAATCATAGTTCATATATCGTGCCGAATATAGAGTGAAGAGTAGGACGCGTAGAGCATTTTTTGTTTTGGCACCTCATATAAATAACTTATAACGCCCCAAATCATAATTAAAGATCTCCATTAAAGTCACAAAACAGATGTGTTTCAATCCTGATCAGGTCAACGATCAGTGCGTTCGTGTGTATAGAGTAGGTGCCCGCGAGACCTAGCATAGTAAGATTCACTCCGAATAAACTTATTCTTATTTGGGCACTTTCGTTGCGTGCGCTGCGCAAACGGTTAAGTCCGTCAAAAACTACGCAAACAAAGTCGCGGGCACAGCTATAATAGCTAAAACGATACCGGGCTATTTCAGCTTATTAAATGCTAACTCATAAAACCAATTTTGTTTAGATTTAATAATGAAACAAAACAATAGAACACAATTCTACCAATATAACCGTCATATAACGTAGTCACCAAAATAGTGATCACCAACAGCGCACAACTTAACATGTACAAATATTGTAGGCGCCAACTCTTATCGGCCAATGCTTACTATTAAAAAGTTACCTTACCTCACAACCGTGGGACTAGGCTTATAAAAATGTAATAGATATCTACCTAATGGGCATGGCAAATTTAAATTACCATCTGTAATAGCAGATTAATTTAAAAGTAATTATTGTAGTGCTCGCCGGTCCAGCAGCAATTTTATCTTATTGAATATTAAGTAATATCGTACCTGTTTGACGCGGTTTGAAAATTGCATTGGTTAGTCACCTGGTATATTCTTGAGGAGGTTAGGTTGGATTAGATTTTTGGGATAAAGCAAGTGAAAAGATAAATTAGATAAATTAAAAAGATCAAATAAGAAGGACGAGACTATAAAGAAAGAGTAGAGAATAGAAACTGTTCTATTAAAATAAATATTATTGAAGACATGAATGGATGAAGGTGATATGCAGCAAATTTATAATTTCGATAAAATTGAATTCAAACTGTCACTTAAAAATTTTAGAGTACATCGTAAACTATTATGTACATTAATCTAAAGATCCATCTGCAAAATCAATGTACTTAATACGTGACTACATATCCTATAATGTTTAAGTGACAGTTTAAACTCATTTTTCTGAGTAATTTTTTACGACATTCCTTCCTTCATCGATTCATGTCTTCAATCGTGGCTCAGAGAAAGGAAATCGTTTACAAAACTGCGATAAAAAGTAGTATAATGTCCTTCGTCGTTGTCTACTCTATATCTGTGCAACATTACGGGAAAGATGGTTTATGGGGAGGTGCTATACTTACTCTGGTAGTTCCGATACCCTGAGGCATTTTATCGCTGTTTTAAAATTATTTACATAAAGAATAAAGAAATTATAAGCGGTCTCATAAAGAGATAGTGAGAGCTAATAAATTAAACAAAACATCTTGACTTAATTCAACTTATCTCTGTATAATAAATCAAGGATAAAAATGAAGCCCCAAAAAGTCATTAACATTAATATTTATTCAATTAATTAAATTGTGTGACTTAAAATTTTATTATTTCATTTAAATTTTTTTTTGTAGCTTTTATTTCTTAATTAATTTCTAAGCAAGATTTACTAACTTATACGTGGTAACTATATTATATTCTACATCAACATCACCAAAATTATTGTACTCAAAGAAAAACGAATACAAATTTTATAGCGTACTAGCGTGCCGTGGCTTCGAACGCATAAGAAAATTAACCTATTTTACTGTTAATACCTCCAAGAATATTTGTACAAAGTTTTATGATGATCGGTTCATTAGTTTTTGCGTGAAAGCCTAACAAACAGACACATTTATAATAATAGGGAAGAATTAACCCGCGCCATTTTTACGAATATATTGACTTCTAATTCATCATCATCATCATCATGGCACTGGTTTAAAAAAACATACCTAATATAGTGTGCCAAATTCATTACCCTTCCTTTCGGATTCGTCGGGTAAATAAAGTGACACTAACAAAGACTGCATGTGGCATTACCAAAAACGACATAGATATGCATCTAGATGCATATCCAAAATAAAATCAGCATCTGCCATACACCTTTACGAATTTAATGAGTTTAGAAACGACCAATTATCACTCAGTTCAGTGTTACACATAATCGTTTTATTATACGATAACAATCTGTATTTATTTTTCATTGTTATCTACAAATCGTTAGCATATTTTAATAAGTAAAATCCATTGATTACATAAGTGAAGGCGACGCAGTTATGTTATTGAATGTACAGTGGGTTTTTGGAAATTCATGTAATACATTAAAATAATATACACTACTTGCACTTTTTCACTTTATTAGTTACTAGCTGACCCGTGCCCACTTCGTTGAGCATGGAAATCTGTGGAAGTCCCAGGAAGGTTTAAACAACCTTCCTGGGACTTCCACAGATATTTCAAAACCAAAAATAGCGGAATCAGTTCAGCTGATCTCGAGTTTTAGCGAGACTAACGAACAGCAATTGATTTTTATGTAGCCTATGTTACTCAGTGATAATGTAGCTTTCTAATGAAAAAAGAAGTATTAAAATCGGTCCAGTACTTTTTGAGTTTAGTCGTTACATACAAAAATACAAATCTTTCCTTTTTATAATATGAGTGTAGATTTTAGATACTTTTTAAAAGTGGTTAAAGTGCTAGTAGTTTATGTATTATTATTGTATATTCCAGTTACTACCAAAACACACTATGTATAATAAACAATGCAATTATTTCAGAAGTAGATATAATAAATTTATCAACAAACTGCACAAGCTCGGCGAAGAAAAGGATTCCAAGTTATATGTCACTCCTATCGTTGGCAAAGACAAAACTGTTCAGTTCTTTGTAAGTACAAAGAGCGTATTAATTTAAGCAGCTATGTGTTTATCTCTCACGGTAATAAATGCAATGCTATACAGCCCCATAGCTGAATACAACAAATGTCCAGAAAGCGCGATACGGGCGTAATACATTGCTTGCTGAAGCCACGTGCGTTTTAACTTTAAGGTTCTAAGCACTAACGCGGGTATTGTATTTTAGTAGGCCATTGCATCCATTATTGGATGATTTTTACCGTACTAGCTGATCAGTGCCCAACTGCCCACTTCGTTGAGCATATAAACAGTTTGTGATGAAATTCAATTACATCGTGGAACCAGTATATTTTCCACTAGCTGTCGTAGTAGCGACTTCGTTAAGCCGTTTATGCAGCGCACGCAATGAAAGTCCCCAAATGTGAATAATTTTACCCGTTTTTGCAACATTTCTCACTGACGCTTCCTATTGGTCGCAGCGTAATGTTATATAGCCTAAAAGCCTTCCTCTATAAATGAACTATCCAACAAAAAATAATTTTTCAAATCTGACCAGTAGTTCTTGAGATAAGCGCGTTTAAACCAACAAACAAACTCTTCCGCTTTATAATATTAGTACAGTTTCCTCACCTTCCACGGACTTCCACGAATAGTTCACAACTAAAAATAGCCGATCCGGTTCATCCGTTCTCGAGTTTTAGCGAGACTAATGAACAGCAGTTCATTTTTATATATAAGAAGATATAGAAGAAGAATAAGATATTATAGTCTCCGAGCGAAGTAACCACTCTTTAAATACTGTATTACCTGGGACAGAAGGTTTTTAATCATCGCGTTTTTATTCTGTCAGTTATTTTAATCCGTCCAGAATATTGTGATTTATAATAATAATAATAATATGATAATTAATAATAATAATAATATGTATGGACGCTTTACACCACGTCAATCTGGCCCAGTGCTAAGTATCCGAAGAACTTGTGTTACAGGTACCAGACAACGGAAATATATTTAATACTTTTATACTATACACATATTTAAGGTTTTTATTATATTATACACAAATTTAATACACATCCATGACCCAGGAACATTGAAAACTTTTTGTTCCCTCGGCGGGATTCGAACCCGCGACCTTTCGTTCGAGCACCAAGGCGCTCAACCAACTGCGCTACGGAGGTCGTCTTTTATAAATTAAAACAACTTTATTATTTGAATTAACCGAAATAAAAAAAGCTTTAATTAAAGCTAATTAACGTGATTTCGTAATCGAAATTTCAAACAGAAATTAGAAATCTAACTCCAGACGTTTACTTTGACTTATTCATGTTAATTCAATTATAATACAGTGAGTAATTGATATCAGTTTAGATCGTCGTTAAAACTAACTAGACCGTATGAGCTAGATAACTGCTTTGCGTTAACTGCTAAAGTTTGCAATACTCAACATAAAATGGTTTAAATATTATTATGTTAAGATTTTCTTTATTATTCTAATTGTTAGAGTCGTCTAAAACTTTTTCTTTATTACCATCTATAAGTTATAAATTGGAAAGATTTGATTCTTTTTTAATTGCATTAAGCAACTGGACCAAATTTAATATAATTTTATAAGGCTACTTTTGTTACTGCAAAATATACAATTCCCAGACAATCATGGCTATGAGTTAACTCTAAATATATATTGTAACGGTAGTTATAGTTCTTCATACATCTTATCTTTTGTATCTTTTGTTACAAAAACATTAATAAACATATTGTAAAGAGTTTAAAAACAAAGCAATCTTATTCTGTATGAATTTAATCGATTGAACTCGATCACGTGGTCTAATCGGCGAGATCGAATCGATACGCGAATATGCCATTATCTCGACTCGTGTTTGCTCACGATTTATAAGTTAATTCTTCTGTATGGTGCATTCATTTGAACTTGAAGTAAGTTGAATGCTTCTTGTTTATTGTGAGTCTCATATACGATATCTATAAGAGCTTTAGTACCGAAGTTAAAATAATTTGGCAAATAGTGTTCAACATGAAAACTAGCTTAACTACATATTGATTTTATTCATGGTCCACGTTTAAGTTTAGTTTACTTTAGATTTTTTTGACTGGACAATTTAAATATAAACACAACAAAACATATTGAAATTATGATAAACTTTTATAGTATAAGAAACTGTTAATCAAATACTGAAGCAATCAAAACGGAAGTCAATTCCACACATAAATATCTTCGAATTTACGTAAAAAATCGATGTTACGGTACCAAATTACGATCGAGAGTCACGGAATAAGGCTGTTAATTATTACGGTCTTCGGTGTATTCTGTCACTTTTGGGACACCTTAATGGCTGGCTTCACTTTGACAACTAAACCAAATTGCCAATATTGACGTGAGAAGGTACAAATATAAGAAGGTACAATTTTGTACAGGTTCAACACACGAGCGTATTTTTTTCTTATGACGACCTCCGTAGCGCGTTGGTGCTCGACCGAGAGGTTGCGGGTTCGAATCCCGCCGAGGGAACAAAAAGTTTTCAATGTTCCTGGGTCATGGATGTGTATAACTTTGTGTATTAATATAATAAAAATCTTAAATATGTGTATATTATAAAAGTATTAAATATATATTTCCGCTGTCCGGTACCTGTAACACAAGTTCTTCGGATACTTAGCACAGGGCCAGATGGACGTGGTGTGAAGCGTCTATAGATATTATTATTATTATTTTAGTTTAAACTTGGCCCAAAATTTAACGACTGTAAAAATGTAGACATAACTTTGTTATTTTATTACGCGAATAAACTTGAACAGGTATATCGAGTCCCTGTTATGTCTTTATAAAAATACACTCTTATTTAAGTCAGATGTGAGTAGTTAGTACAGATATTTAAATAAATCATCACATAAGGCTGTTAGATAATTGAAAAAAGTCAAGTTACCCTCGAATTATCAAGCAATGAGTGAAGATAATAGTAAATTATAACTAAAACCTAGATCAAAATACATAGTTTCATCCATTTGGGAGTTACGATATCACACACACGTTTGTGTATATGTACAGACTGATACGTCAAAACTAGGGATTGCAATCCGGCCTCATTTTCAGTCCGGCCGGATACGACCGGATTCCCATCAATCCGGCCGGATCCGACCGGATCCGGCCGGATTGATTAATTCAAGATGATTTTCGCTTTTTAGTACAAAATAAGTGAGTTAATCAAGTGTCACTGCACATATATGTAGGTAGTTTATAAAAATAAATCACAGTAAATCACATATATAAAATCAACTTTATTTGCTAACCAACGTTAAGAGGAAACACCACGAAATTTTTTCCATACAAAAATAGGGGTCTACGGGATTCCTGTTTCCTTCCTGGATAATGCTGCTAGAGTAACAATTATTTTCCTGAATATTAATGGATATTGTTTGTACGTCCCTATTTTTTTCTTTTTTTATTAAATTAATTATTAAAAGAGATATGGACGTTCAAAAACCTAAGAAAAATGGCCAGACTCTCCGCTATGTTTAAACATCTAGGAAACAGATTTGACTACAATAAACAACAAAATCAAAAAATAGGAACCTAGCTCATTTCTTTTATTAGCTAATAAAGAAAAAAATATTTAAATCGATTAAGTTTTGGAGGAGGAAACAGGAATCCCCTAAACGTCGATTTCTGGTACTTTTAATAGGTATTTTCAGTCCAAGTTGCAGTTGTCTCTATCGCGCTAGTGCTGGCTAGCTAAGGCACTGCGAGACAGCAATAGATTTATAAAATATCTATCTATAATAAATACCTATTTTCTATTTCTCTCAACCGTGGTGTTTCCTCTTAAGACAACAAGAAAACAATTAAAATTTAGTAGTGTAGGTAACTAGTAATAATTTTACGACGTAACGAGTAGCTCAGTCTTTCTAGATTTCACTTTCACAGATAGATCAATTTATAAGTAACAATATTAATTATCAAGTAACTATAATATCTAATAGATACAATTAACCTTACGTAATTAACTGAAATGAGATCAAAATCATTATTAAAGTATTTGAGAATGCTAACAAACAAGTCTTATAGGTTAGGTTAGGTATTTATGATTATGACAGATACCCTATATAGATATATATATATCATGATTTGATGAATCTGTCGAACGAATGAATGGCAAAAATTATCACAATAATGAGTTTAGAACTCTTTAGTTTAATCAACTTACCTACGATAAAAAAATATTTTAAGTAACAATTGTAAAAAAATATAAGTATTAAAAGAAAATCAATATTGATATTGAAAATACGATCGTAGTTTCCCACAAACTGCTATCACCGGATCCGGTATATTGGTACCGGATCCGGTAACCATTAAATGATGCCGGATCCGCCGGATTACCGGATCCGTTTTTCCGGATTGCAATCTCTAGTCAAAACCCATCTCTGTTTTTGTCGACGGTTAATTAAACTATGTCCCAGCAACACTTATAAGTTAATCGTTAAAATATCATGTTATCTCTCACGTTCTTCGTATAAATGAAAGGGAATGCACGATATTTAGACAAACTACCTGTTAGTGTAATTGGGACTTAATCAGTCAAATCATAACATTGTATAATGTAAAACCTCGCTCGGCAGTCGGGACCAGTATGTATAATGAAGCCATTACCCCCAGAACGAGCGCGAGTGGGAATATACCAAATCGCCCCCGGCGGGACCGCCGACATGCCGTCTTGTACCAGTTTTGGATCGTACCAGTTTAGTTAAGAACGTATAGGCTATGAATATTAGGGTTTGGATAATTAATTGCTAGTAGTAGAAAGAAGTTTATTTTTCTTAATTTGGTAGGTTGTTATTCTATAACTTACAATCTACATAGTCAACGTTACTTAAATATGTACTGACACAACAATAATTGAAGACAGAAGAAGAATGGATGAAGATGATATGTGAAAATAATTTATTACACAGAAAATTGTGTTTAAACTGTCACTTAAACATTTTAGGATATGTAGCAACGTATTTAGTACAATGATTCTAGAGACGGATCTTTAGAATAATGAACTAATCTAAAATCTTTAAGTGACAGTTTGAACTCAAAATTCTTGATATCAAAATTTTGATACATATCCCTTCATCCATTCAAGTCTTCAATTGTAATATGTGTCTGCTGTGTAGAAATGTAATATCCAATCCTCATTTTAAACTAAACTTAAAGCTATTTTAAGATACCTACGTATACGAACTTTGTGTTACTTTAAAGAAACCCATAATTTTCCAGTGTTGACGTTCAAAATATCCGTACATCATACTTATATACGCTTAGTACTAAGTTCTGGAACGCCCTGGGCGTCTGCCGTCCGATGAACATATTTTGTTGAGGGCGCAGAGAAAATTATAGCAATTAGGCAGTTAAAAACACTCTTGTGGGTCGAAAATTCCGTTGTTTTTAACATAACCTTCAACCTAGTTAGTAAAAGTCGTTAGGTACTTTTTAACGGCTTTCCTAAAAGATTTAGACTAGTAGAAAAATAATAATAAGTAATAGCTCCCCTCACCGACTTCGGTGTCGGTAGCCGATTATATTGAAACGAGGCTAGCTACGCAGGAGTTATTTTATAATGCCCACGTGTGTGCGCAATACACAAAGACACTCTATCTTCCCTTTACTCTCATAACCCAGTGGGACGGTAAACCGACACGACTGGCGAGAGAACAGGCGCCGGACCGACTTTTTATCAGCCTGCATCGTCCTAACCAAACTTGAGAACAACATTTTTTGTTATTCGAACGCGGGAATCAAACCCACGAGTCGAGAGCGAAGCTCTGAACCTCTAGACCACGCAGGCGATGAAGAGTGTATTTCGTGAGTCAAACGGTTAAAATTTAGTACTTCACCTCATAAAAAGCGCGTTGTTTATCGCGAACAGACAGACTATATAATAATATGTTCTAAAACTTCACCTAAACATATTTTGAGGTATCATTGTAGAACAATGAGTACCAAAAATGCATACTAAACAATTATTCCCAAAGTTATCATAGAATCATTGTGTTTTCGGCCCCGTCATGTCGACATGTTAATCTGAGATCATTAAGATAAACTCTGATGATTTCCTTACAATGTGATGTAAAAAATGTAATCAATTCAAGAGGAAAGCGACAACTTACGCCTACGTACGAAGGGCTATAATGAAGCGATTTAAAAAAAACGACCCGTTGTTTAATGGGTTCCGTATGAATAATGAGTTTCAAATGTATATTTGTCATCATCATTATCAACGGCGTCGTTTTTGACCAGCTAAGTATCGACAATCATGGTTGACCAGATCCCAAACATTTTCTTTGCAGTTTAAAAGTAAGCAACACAAGCATTAACTACGGAACTGCTTCAAGTGCTTATTTAATGATTAGTAGGTAATTGTTTGTTTTACTTTATTTTATATGATTTAGTTAATAGGTATTTAATGTCTAAAATCTATATTATTTGAATAAAGATTTTAATATTATTAATTGTGTTATATATAATAGCTCTCCACACCGATTTAGGTGTCGGTGGCCGATTTAACTGAACCAGATCAGCAACATGATATCTTTTTTATAGTTCCCAAATGTGTGTGCAATACAATAGAGACGTTTTCTCTTCCTTTTACTCTCATAACCCAGTGGAACGTTTTCATCATGCCCGACGCATGGATCATCTTTCTTGTCAGACAACCAGGTGATCAATCTGGATTGTCCTTTAGGACTCCCCCCACCCCCCAAGTACTTTTGAGGGGGCTTATGCCCAGCAGTGGTCTCATAGCTGAAGCGGCGACGATTCCTAAACTTCTAAATTTCAATACCTGATTCAAGATGCCATCACTGTTTATCGCTTACGGAGTTTGAATACAAAATATATGGAATTTGACAGCTTCACTAAATGACGTATGAATTCGCTCGTCATTTAACGAAGCTTATGTCAAATTCCATACATTTTGTTTTCGAACTTCGTAAACAATAAATAGCATCTTCAATCAGGGGCCAGTTTGGATAATATCACGAAAAGTAATAACGACGTTTCTTCAACAGTTATATTATTAAGTTACTTTAATATAAATGTCTTTGGAAAACAAATATTTACATTTTTGTCGAAAGTCACACTTGTTAACTAATGTTAATACGATACCTTCCACTTATTAATACCTTAGACATAATATACGACTGTCTAAAGTAACAAATTTATGTAAATTATAATTAGAAACAGATAAAATTTAACAATAAATAAACAAAATGTAAAACTTATCGCCTACGAACTGATGTTATAGTTGTAACTTGTTCAAATATTTTAATAGCTTTTTTTATATGTACGGTTTTACCTAATTAAGCAATCTTAGAAAACAGGTTGAATACATATTATTCTATTTACTTATAAAACTATTCTGACTAAGTATACCTACCAACCTAGTCAAATGCATACTTAAAGGTTTTCCAATGAAATTTATGACAAACCTACTAGCTTTCGCCCACGTAACTGTACCTCTCGGTAAAAAATAGTTTTTGGGGAAATATGTAGCCTATGTATTTATCTAGGGCGGGAACTTCCTACATACCAAATTTGGTTAAAATTGGTCAAAACGTTTCCACGTAAAGAAACGTACAAACTTTCGCTTGTATATTACACCTTTTTGAAAGTCGGTTAAGAACTTGAATATCGATTCGTAGAACCTGTATGTATCATCGGTATCCACACTTAAGACGATACTACAGATAGTAAAAAAGTAGTGGTTAAAAGTTTTTTTTAGCTTAACCACTACTATTATATTTTTTTCTTTGTTTCACGTTTTTGTATACGTATAGTAGTGCGGATTTGTCCTAGAAATTTAAAAAATCACCCAGAAACTTACTGAAATCTTTTTTTGATTTTATTTAACCAAAACCATTTAATGCCCTTTTTTAAATAATAAAACCAGCTGCTTTAAAATTGCAACACCTTTGCGATAAATTTTCCAATATATACCTTTTTTCTCTATATATATATTATATATATTTATTTATTATTATATATTTTTACTAATTAAATCCTAGAGCAATTCTCTTTCGCTATTTTTTACACCACCTCAGCATATTCCAAATACCTAGGAGAATATTCA
Source organism: Celastrina argiolus (assembly GCA_905187575.2). Classification (NCBI taxonomy): domain Eukaryota; kingdom Metazoa; phylum Arthropoda; class Insecta; order Lepidoptera; family Lycaenidae; genus Celastrina; species Celastrina argiolus. Next base: position 9,866,939 of record LR994597.1, read on the forward strand.
ATAAAATATAATCACTTAATACACTTTTTTCGTAAAACGGCAGTTTTTTAAACTTTTTAACTCGTTCCTTAATCTTATTTGCCTTTCTGCCTTATAGGGTAAATAGAAGGAGATAGGTTTATGACTGTAATTTACAGCAGGATAAGAAGCAGGTGCATCCAATCAGGGTGACAAATCTGTCCACTTCAAGACCGGTTTTTTTTTTCCCAAAAAAGTAGTCTGTAATGCAGAGCTTTGTTCAGCTTCAGCTATCCCACACTTAAATTTCTAAGTTTCTTAAGTAAAATAGGCTTGCTTAGCCCACTAGTGGATAGCCCGTTACTTAATGAACACTTAACGAGTTCTTCTCGCTAGGCTAGGCTAACTGGTGGTAGGCATCATATAGAAACGACGTTAAGAAAAAATTTCTCGTAAAATTTATTCTGAATAAAAATATATGACTTTCTTTGTTTGACTCTAAGAAAATTCAACCGTCTAAATTAAAATAAATCTGAGAGCCTTGAAAATTGTTATAATGTGCAAAAAACTAGCAAAACACTTATTAACTACAGCGGCAAAGGAATTGTATGAAAACTAAGCTCGCCTATTATATACAATTGCTATTTGATACACGAATACGTAGTTGGTAATTGTTCCTGTGGGACAAGCAGGTACATGCGACAACTACCCATTCGTAACATTATCAAATATGAATTCTATGTGCGAGTATATTTTTCACACAATTCTCTTTCGGTAATGTTACGAATACGCTGCTGTCAATTGTCCTGCTCAGCCAAGCTCGGTAATTTCGTTCTCAATTTACGAAGGCTCTAGTTAACTTTCGATTACGCAAATGAACTAATATGGTGCTTAGGGCAGGGCAAAATTATTATATCGACAAAAACCTAATTACTTGAACTCAATTCAAGAAGCAGGGTGGACGTTAGCTGACGATCTTATGTGACAGCCTATTAATTTGCAGGTACAGTTAGCAAATATACCTCATATGTATAAAAATATATTGATTTAAAATTGAGAATAATAAAGAGTGAACCTAGTGCGGGTTATAACTGTTCAACGTGAAGAACTTAAGTAGAATTTTGGGGGCATCGAAACAACACCCCTATTGATAAACTATAACGATGTTATGCAAATTGCAGTTAACTCGCCGTCATATGTATCACTATACAAACTCGAATTCAGCGCACAATTCTATTGAGAGACGTTATGAGGTTTTACTTGATTTTTGATATATTTTATTTTCAACCCATAGTTATAATATATTCTATCTAGAAAGGAAGAAGACATGTGTTATCCATTTCGCACTTGATAGAATTATGTTCTATCAATTGGGAAATATAACATGCTATTAACTTATACACCCTAGCTTCCATTTTTTCTCCTTGCTATCTTTATACTACTTTATTCTACTATCGCCACCGTGGTCAAGCGGTTTGACCTGTCGTGGATTCGATTTTCGCGTTGGAACAACAAAAAAAAAATTGGTTAGGACAATGCAGACTGATCACCTGATTGTCTGACAAGAAATATGATCCATGCGTCGGTCAGGCATGGATATCCGTCCCAAGCTACAAGAGTGAAGGAAAGTGCTTCTGTGTATTGCGCACACACTTGGGAACTATAAAATAACTCCTGCGTAGCTGGCCTGGTTTAAATGAAACCGGATACCGTCACCGAAAACGGTGCGAGAGGCATTATTTAAAACTTCCAAAGAATATATAAATAATGCCACTACGCCCAGGAAACTAGCCTGTCTTTCGGTCTTTTTAAACATTTTGAAAACGCTCAATAATAATAATAATAATAATAATAATATTATTATTATTATTATTATTATAGGCAACAGTACCATACCCATGAACCGGGTATGGTACTGTTGCCGACTGTACATTATTCGTCACGTGAACCAGTTTTAGTGGTCGTTTTGTACCCGCCCAGGCCATTATGGTCGGAGAACGCGTAGGACTTATCTCGCTGATAGTACTCATTGTTCGTCCGCCCGTGTAAATTATATTGTAAGTGTATTAAGTGCTTCAAGTGAATTATAACACAATAATTGCATACCATACAAATAGAACAGGTTACGTACATTTTATTGAGAGTTGTACCATCCATACTAAAGGCTCATAGCCTTATTGTAAGCCAATTTCTACTGTTTTTAAGATCTGAAGAAAAGAATAGAATAGATATAAAGAAAAGAAAAAACTTGCTGATATGTCATATGTGTATAGACTCTTCAACGCATTTAATCCAAACCTAATCCGTGTCTTACAACCGGGTTTTGACAGAATTGCACCGTCTTTTGACAGCAGTGACAGTAAGCTGTCACTTTGACAGTAATACAAGGAAAATGCACGTCATGAGCTATTCCATATTAACGCCTACTTAATTACAATATAATGTAGAATACTAGTTGAACGATAATGTAAGTTATTCATTGCATATGTAAGTTTAACACGCATTTTATTATTTATAACTTTACGGACACGCCTTTTGCTTGCTCTATTTACTTTTCTGACACTCAATAATTGACTTTTACTAAATTTATAACTAAATTTGAATATTAAAAGCAAATGTTTGAAATGACAGATAGCAGGCTTAACTTAATGGTTATAAGCCGCCTCTTTTGCAATATATGGACAATGTTAGTAATAAAAAATCGTCCTAGTAGAGCTTTTATCTATACAAATACACTAGTTTTTGTTTCATTGAAAAAGAAAGCGAATTAATGAATTTACAGACATTTGAAATTCCGGTAGCAGACGTTGGAAAATGACGTCATCGCGTTGAGAATTTAAAATAGGTGTATCTCGGAAACTACACCTCGTATCGCTATAATTTTTTCACTTATATTTTTTATTTCCCACATAGTTTACGGAGACGAAAAAATATTAGTGAACGTTCTCTTTGACTTCCTTATAAGTAAGTCTATTTATTGTGGTTCGACAAACTTCCAACACTATCGCTAAAAATAATATCATCGATAATATTACTTAAACCCATCACTATCGTAAACACCACGTTTTATAGTCTATCATAGTTATTTTATCGTGATTTCTATGATAGTGATCCTTATGTTCTCGACATAAAGGTCCTGTTGGAGGCAAAATAACTTTGAACACTGTATGTACGTGCTCTTGGAGGCCGCTGGCGTATTACAGATCAATGCTAGCGTGATTGTATACAATTGTATAACCCATTTGTTAGACAAACAATTGTTGTGAACATGTTTATGTACGCGCGGATTGAAAATCATATCATCGTAAATATGTTTATTGTTAAACGTTTTTAAATTCATTATTAAAAAAAAGTATTTTATAGTAATTCATACTTTTTCAAAAGTATTTTATAGTAATTCAAACTTTTTTAAAAGTGTTTTATAATATTTCATACTTTTTCAAAAAAGTATTTTATAGTAATTCATACTTTTGAAAAAGTATTTTATAGTAATTCATACTTTAAAAAAAGTATTTTATTGTAATTCAAACTATAAAAAAGTATTTTATAGTAATTCATATATTTTGTAAATGCCTGACGCCTCCGTGGTCCAAGTCGGCGTATGAATGACAATGAAAGCTGACCGTCTGGAAAAAGGATGATCCATCGTATGGGGAGATAAAAGTCGGTCCCACGCCAGATCTCTCGCTAGTCGTGTCAGTCATATAAACGTAAGTAAGAAAGAGAGAGTAATCTCAATAATTTCAATTTCAACTAAAATCACCACCAAAATCGGCGAGTATTTACAGTATACATTAAGTTTCAATTTTTTTTTATTTAGTTTAATTTCAGCATTACAAACGACACTTACCGAAAAAAATATTAGACGAAACTTCCTACGTCGATGTTTATTTTACTATGTCAATGCAAACAAGTCATAAATAAGACCTGTTTATCTCTTAATTACGTTCAAAATATATATTTATTTTAGTGAATTATCTCAATTTGGGTAAAAATGTGGCGACCGTGAACAAACAGTGCGTGTTGACGTTCGCCGTGACGCCTCGCTGCAGCTTACTGCCAGCGTCAATATTTGACTGCGCGGGCGCATCTAGGGTTGTGGTATTATCGTTTTTTTATAGTTTATATTATCCTTTTTTGTTTGGTTTGCATTGGAAAATTCTCATGCTTTTCGTGTGAAATATAAGGGCTCAGAAATTAGTTTAGCTCAATGGTTTATAATTGCAGTATAAATGTTATATATTAGGTAGGTATATTAAACCGTAACCGTACGTGTGTTATATTAAACCGTAACGTTGTACCGTTAACCGTAACTGTAGGCTAATATACGTATAATGATAATAAAATTAAGTTGGTTATTAAATGTGTTACACAAAAAAGGGGGTACCGAAAATTAAAAGAAAGGATATCAGATAATGTACAACCCTATAAGAAGCTTTTTATAGGAGCAGAGTTACCTTTATATTACTGCTTTATAAAGAAAGTTTTGGATTCCAGTCCATATTTACCAATCATTGTATGATAAGGTGTAGAATAAACATGTCCCAGACGCAGTCGAGTTTGTGTAGGTCAGGAATGTACTGAGTTTGTGAGTTTTATAACAAAAAAAAACTATGTGACTATGTTTTTTTCTATTAAATATTTTTGGGTTAGTAGGGTTACCACTTGACATTGTGAAGTAGATATGAAAGTGTATGTTTGTTTGCTAAATGTGTACAAAATATTTATTTAGAAATATCCTTCTATCTGATTTCTCCAAATTAGAAGTTATTTGGATATAATCTAACAGTCGCACATATTATATCATCATTAAATAAACATATAATTCGTATTCTTCTTGAAATATGATAACGTCATTAAATAAACATATAATTCGTATTCTTCTTGAAATATGATAACGTATATATATTTTTGTAAACCAAAAAATTTCGTAACATTTCCCAAAAACCTCTAAATTTGTAAGTTGACGGTGAAATGTGAAAAATCAATATTGACCCACGTGATCCAAAGTCCATAATACCAATAAGCTACTGTTCGCCCCCCGGCCTCACTCGGCAAACACGCTTAAAGCCTTCCTGGTATTTCACCCCGATATGGTAAACCTGCTTCACGAATTTGACCCCTATCTCCCTATATTTAGAGGCTAATAAATTTAGATCGATTCCCCTGGGTGGAGGTAAATTGGACTTTAATGGTGGGAAATAAGGTTGTGTTTCCTTTGATCGGATTGGACTAATGATTGTGTACGAATGTGTGATAAAGCCTACGCAGCTACGTAACCGCTACGCGATAGAAAAAACATCAACGCGCTCGGTTACGATGCATTTTCCTTATAAAGGTAAGTAATATTAAGGTAAGTTATACTTAGTACATTTTTGGAGATATTACCTTATATACATCAAATATTGTTACCTATTAGTGTAAAGTTTTAATTGGCTTTTTATTGTTTATTTACGCTTTCTTACTGTCCTTTTTCTTAAGCTGTAAGTTTTCTGAATAAATAAATATTATTGTTATTCCATATATAGAGGTAGGTAACTAAGGAACTTTGCAAACTGTCTAATGAATAAAAATAATATTAGCGCATTTTGACATTACGTCTACATACACTGTAATTTGTATTTTGTAAATTATGAGGATTCCAAATTTAAAAACCGATTTTGGTTTTATTTAAATGAAATAAATATATCTACCTACATCCATGAATACAATGCACACTTAAGTACACGAACAAAAAATGACAAAGAGCATCCCCAAAATATTACATTATTACAATTCGAGCAAATCTCGCGCTTTTGTCAACACTTCAAATGGATATCCGAACACTTGTTCAAACAGTCACAAGGATTATAAGCGTTTAACATTGTAATAAGTCCACTTGAATTGTCCATTATTCAAAATTCATCTTTAGCATTCAATGGGTAATAATGATTCAGAGAATTGAAAAAGGTATTGCTTAAAATCCCAGTTCAAGTGGTAATTGGTAGCGAATGAGAATTCTTTAAACCAAGCGCAATAATATTTTTAGCATGTTTTTCTTTTCTTTATAGAAAAAAATAATACATTTAATAAAAAAACAATCAATGTAGCGTTTACAATTTTTTTTTTTTTCATCTTTAAGGGTTTTATCGCAAAGCGATAATGCCACCCGTATTCGCTTAATATAAATTCGGTATCAAAAACATACAATTTAAAATTAAGACGTAAGTATAAAATTAAAAAAAATAACGTTTACGATTTCTATATCGTAAAACAAAACATAAACAATACAACTCATTGTTTTGTATAAAATGAAAATAAAAGAATCCGGCTCTTTCGATTTCATTGTTCAATATAATTCAAAGCTAAAGGCGTCCGTGAAACGAAGCCGATAATTAAGCTAAGCCCGAACCGAACGTGTAATTACGTTTTAACTCCGAGTAAATATAACAATCTCGTAGAGATGCTTTCCCTATCTTTTTAATGAAATTAATTGAGAACAGAGAATGATTAGAATGCACTTTGGTTTTATTTTTAAAATGTTAAATTAAAAAAAAAAAATCTTCATGATTAGCGCCCCTCCTCCTAAATTCTCTTTTATTTTTAACTTTTTAGTGTCTTAAAAGTAAACTACTGTAGGATAAATCATTTCATCCATTTGGTAGCCACGATGTCACAGACAGACTAACAGTTACACGCACACACACTCCATTCCTATATGCTTCACCTAGCCCTTACTTTTTGAAGATCTCCATATCCATAAGGGGTTGAAACTTTTCGTGCCGATAAGTCATGCTAGAAGACAACAGCTTATAAAATATTTAAAGCCAAATTAGCCAACATCTTTAAAACTTTCAAATTCGAAAAAAAACGAAAAAAAATCTATTAAGGGTTGATAGTTACATAACCTTCCTTAGACATGCCCTGAGTCCTGACATGGTTATGGTTACTTTTTAAGTTTCTATAAATTTAACTAATGTAAATTATTTTCTAACTTATAATCATCCTACGCATCCACATCCTAAAGCTCGTAATATAGAGATTAGAAAATGATGACATAATGTCTACATCAATAACCTATCATTTGGTTCCGTGGCCGCGAGCTTGGGCCCCAATCTCTTGTACAAACAGCCGGGAATCGAACTCGCGCCCACTCGCATTCCTACAAAAACTGGTTTCGGTACAGAATTAACTATCTATTAGGGCTTCGTAGGACTTTTATAGAGCGATCTAGTTTTAAATAAATGTTTCTAAGGTATCCAGACTTTCTTTGTTTGGACTGGGGTACGTACTTGGATGTTGAAATTGCAACAAAGTAGTGATCATCATCGTCATCATTTCAGCTAGGACGTCCACTACTGAACAAAGGCATCCCCTAAAATATTTCATGGGGGGTTAGGTAAGGGCCTATATTCGCCACGCTCGGCAGGCGGGTTGCCCAGCGCAATTTTCCGCTTGAAGTGCCCCTCATGGTATTTTGTCATCGTGACTACTATCATAATACTAATCTATGTACCTTACAACAATCAAACGCATGCCTATGCATACACTCACTCGCTTGCAGGGGCCTGACTTTTCAAACTGATTCGATAATGATTCAGATTCGATCGTCCCGTGTATTCCCAATTAAATTGACGTTGGTTTATTTTGATTTTCAGTTGATTGATGTGGTCGGAAATACAAAAAGTTACGATCTACCGATTTTCTTTATCCTGGTTAGTTTCAAAGTAATCGACCAAATAAAACGCCGAAAGCTTTTTTTGTTCAGATCGAACTAATACGGTTCTCGATTGTGTCGAGAGTAATCCTGCTTTACACTTTTAAATATCCTTAAATACGAGTTAAAATTATGGTTAGTTTAAACTAGTATCGTCCATAGTGGCTAAAGGGCCCGTACAAAAATGATCTTCGTAGAACCTTAAGGTTAATCTAGGCCCTTAAGTACATAGTACAATTCAAACACATTACCCAAAGCCCGGGTGATAACAACAGTTTGCTCCGGCGTTTAGCGAGACCGTGCGAGCTACCGAACGTGTTTGGACATTATTATCTTGACGTTGATTTAGGTTCGGGAAATTTTAGGTAATTCTTAATACTTGTTCAATGTTTACATACGTTTCTGGTGCAACAAGTTTTGTAGGCAAACAGCTAAACCCGCATGACTAAAGTCTAAGGTAATTTTTATTCAAGATTCTATGTAGAGTATACTGTGAGTGCTGAAAGACTTACTTTTGACTTACATGTTTCTATTAAAAATGTCCCAACATTATAAATTTGGCCATATAATAAGTAAAAAATTACCTCTTTCAACGCTGGTACTTTCACAGTAAACTCTATATTCACGAGACCCATACGCACCCTAAAGTATTTATTTATTTATTTATACATCATGCACATTGTACATAGGTGGACTTAATGCCTCAAGACAATATTATCACTATACAATATTTACCTACTTTTAATGAAACTATAGCCTTGATTTCTATCAATTAAAATATTTGGTTATAATAACTGCTAAATATGCCATCAAATTATACCTTGTATATCAAGCGTTTGGGCAGGTTTATCTGCCCGTCAAAAGCTTTACATCCTGTCCGTTTAAGATTAAGCTTTTAAGCACACTTGAGCTTTAGAGAACGTTGTAAGTTTACTTCCTGCAGCTCGCTGCTGGCGATTAAAAGTAATGCAAATAGTTTATTGAACTTTTCCGTTTATATCATAACGTTACTTATTTTTATATACTAAGGCATAGTTTTAAGTTAAGTTACCAATCGTCTAAAACTTTTCAAACTATTCAATAGAGTCAAAAAACTTAATCATTTTAGATTTTATTATGACATGGATTTTGTTTTAAATTAGTTTAGATATGTACAATATACATTCAAAATCCATGTGATAATAAAATCTAAAATTATTAAGTTTTTGACTCTACTGAAAAGTTGTAGTTTTAAAGAAACGAGGTTGAGAAGGTTAAGCGTCGTAATACAGTAGAGGAGTTAGTTAGACGATATTAGTAGAGGCAAAGTTAGAGCTGGATTTCAGTTTCAGTTTCAACAGTTACCAACTTTTTATATTGAGACATTAAAAAAGTAACAGAATTATCTTGTTTTGAACATTGAGAAAAACATGCTTTCAAAAGGAAGATCTCAATCAGAGTATTTTTTGCATTAGCACTCAAAAAGCAATAACGACAGTATATTTAGACAACGGAAACGTTGGGAATAACAGAATCCCTGTAATTTTAGAGACAATTATCCGAGACACCGTTTGATCACACTTCGCAATAAATAACACCCACTTGACAGCCCCAACAATTGCCTACAGGTACTAAATAGGTTCGCAGAACCGACACGATCGGCAAATTGTGAAAAAATCATCGAGACGCCCGAACAAAGGTGTGTTTTGTGTTCACGAAACTAGTTTCACAGATATACCGACAAAAAAGTGTATTTTGATGTCTAAATAGACTCGTCAAGGCAGGTAGAGGCCGGTGAAAGAATAGTCATTAATTTTAACCAACCGAAGCGACGCATCTTCGTATATTTTAATTTATAAACGGTACCCGATCGCGCTTTAAGATGATATGATTTTTTAACCCTATTCTCGGAACATAATCAAAGTTCAATCTATTTTGTAAAAAATCTTTCTGATAATCGAAGTTTTTTGCTGGCGTTGAAATAGTTGTCTTACGCCCGAATCTTGTTAAGATTGAAATGCAATTTGTAGCAACATTTTTAAGATTCATTTATATATATTTAATGACATTCAATTATGAAATAATTATCCTTAGTAATAACTAAAAAAATAAAAGTAGAGTTGCATTTTTAAGACAGCGATTAGCGATCCAAATTTGAACTTCTACACAAGATGATACAATATTACACTGATCGCACACGAGTTCGTATTTCAAGCTATTGCTATTATAGAACGTATATTATATAATGTAGGTATCTAACGTAGAACGTGTATTGAATTAAGTTCAATTTTGGATCACTACCCTGCGTATCGGTGTGCCATGTCCCTTACATTTAAATATTTTCACTGTGATCACTGTTTTCTGGAAGTACTTCCCATCAAGTATTTGAACAATTTCTCGATCGCCCGTTTCATCAACTCTACGGATTATCACAAACGCAACTTCTACTCACTTCGCATTATGAAAAATTCAATAGCACATCCTAATGGCGTCCACAATAGAAAATATACCTGAGCGTGTTCCCATTGTTGAACAAATTCGGGCACTCGTGGACTTTTTTTAGCCCCTTGTTAGCAAGTCTTCGAATCGTCTCCATTGTATGGGGTATATAAGTAGATAACAGGTGTTCTATATGGAAAATAATTGCTGGGGATACATTGTCTGAAGTTGAAGGCATTGTTTTTCATACAATACAGTAAGTACCAGTACATACATACTCTCAAATCACACCATTAACTAAAATTAAGAGGTTCGACCAGCAATTTCCTAAGTTTTATTGAGATGACTTAGTCTCATATTTCTTGATTTTAATTAATCCAGAAATAAGAGCCTAAACTAACTTAGAGTAAATAGTCCCGAATAATAGATTAAGTCCTATTTGATTCAAATAGGACTTAATCTATAGTTTAAAAAAATCTTTCCCCCCGCTCTGAATAAAATAATATGAAAAGGTCTAACTCATTCAATCTTTAATTATTGTCAAGGCAAACTGTGAATACCAAAAAGATATAAATGAGAAATTAATTCCAATATAGTAACACTTCTACGAAAATACAATTTAAGAGAATGACTCAAGCAGGATATCTCAATTGAGATTCACGAATAAATCAAAGTGAATGTCCAATTTTAATTTAATGAGCCAAAGTGCGATAAATAAGCAGTACGACAATCTTGAAGAAAAAACACGCGAGATAAGAGAACACCGAATGACCATTATATGACCATTACAGCGAGCGGGCTTTTTGCCGCCGGATCTATTGGATCACAAATAACTTTTTTGACCGTAGGCAATTAGTTCTACCCCTAGATAGCTCTGTCGACACTCTTTTTTTGTGTATTTGTTGAGATTAGTTTCGCTTCTGCTATTACAACGCTGACTGTACAAATATTTTGTGCTTGTGTTATGGTCGTGTCACGGTTTTGCTCTTGAATTACCTGTAAGTAATGTTGCTTCTGTTCTTATTTATGTTTCAATTTTTGTTTTATCTTCCTTTGTATACAAATTATTTTATGTCGATTGGACTGTTTAAATATTGGTAACAAATTAAGTTCTATAGTTCTTGCTTTATTTACTAGCCTTAGTTATTCCAAAGTTATTATCTTCCGATCCATAATTATTTGTCACATCAATTCTTTAACTGAATTTAAATAGAAATTTTACGACATTTATTTCAGAGTGATTTCAAAATGATCTCATTTGAAATTTAATAACTAATTTTAAAAGATTCCACTTTTTTTTACCGACAGTAAAACAAACCACTTCGGCGCTATAAAACCCTAAATCCAGTGAAAATTTCTCACCGCCTTAAAACGCTACCGAAATAATTAACAAGTGTTTTGTATACGGCTATAAAATATAATAAAATAGAATGCCAGAAGATTTATCACGTGGTTGTTAATTTGTTTTGAGAGACTTCGGAACTTATGGGAAATATGTTAAGCCACGAGACTCAAAAGATGTATAACAAGTTTGAAATACCAACTAACGAAGAATGAGATTGAGAAAATTCAGATTTTGAGAAGCATCAAGAAATTTGAAAAAGAAGGAATATTACATTTCATTGTATGAAATGTAATATTCCTATTAAATAAAAAGAAGGAATATTACATTTCAGTGTATGAAATCGGATAAACGTAGTTTATCCGATTTCATACAAATGGAGTAGTATGAAATCGGATAAAGTTTATGTGGAGGAAAGTTATTACAAAGCAATTTTTTTTAATCTTAAATACCTAAAATCAATAAAAAGAACATCCATTACTATCAAATTCTTATGTATTAAGATAATGAACAGTTAATTGCGATTTGAAAAGTCAACCTTTAGAATATTAACTTTTGGATACCTATAGGTAAATTTAATGAAGGAACAGAACATTATTTACTTACATACTATTACTTCACGAAGAAAGTGTAAAGGATAAAATGGACGAATACAAATTATAATACACAAAGACAAAACTATAATCTAAAGATACTCAATTATTTCAACAATGAAATGCAGTCCATCGATAATGCCGATGCCGACGTTTTCAACATATACGAGTACATTACCACAAAAACAAAACGAGGAATTCCGAATCGAAACAAATGATGCTCCAAGATTAACAACGTGTAATTGATGATAGCGCGCTTCGTGACATACCACTGACAATAGATCATTGCATAACTTACAGGTACATTCGGAACTTTCGAACCATCGTGAGCATCATTACCATCACTTTTAACGTCACTCTCAGGTGCATTCTATCATCATCAGTATTGATCTTCATTATCACCATTGGTTTTAACATAATTCCCAGGTTCATTCTATCATCATCACTATAATAATTTTAATTATTATCACCATTGGTTTTTAACATCATACCCAGTCTATTCTATCATTACTATACTGATCTTCATTATTATCACCGTTGGTCATAACATCATTTCCAGATGTTTTATATAATCATTATACTGATCATCATTATTACTTAATTTATTATCATCACCATCACTTTTTACATTACACATAGATTTAGAAGTAATATTACGATACCTATTTGAAAAATGCCATTATTACGAAGTAATCTTTAATATATTATTCCTTTTAAGATACTGTTGAGATAAACTACAATGTTATTAATTATTACATTTTCCAGAGTGATTATCAATATAAAGAAGTTGCCGGTATTGCCAAGCATGGTTCATTCATATTTTAGCTATAACGTCCTAAGATTTCATAATTATTATCATAGACATAAATTTATATTGTCAGCAAAACCAGAGACAATAATAATATATCTTCTCATTACTTTGTTACTTAATCGGTAATCAGAATCAATATATTTTATAGGTTATGCTTATGTTACCGAATCTATATCATTTCTACTACGTAGAAATACCTAAGCTTTTATTCATAAACATTTATCTACGTATCACTAAAAGCAGAGAAAATATATTTTTTCTCATTACCGATATAACCGAAGTCATGATAATGGTTAATAGTTAATAAAACCATTAAGGCGATGATCTCCAGCATCGCCCAATGTCTTCATCTAAGGCCGTGACCGCGGTTGACCCGACACGACCAGTTCCCAACAGAACCACTTAACAATATCGGCGCGCTCAATAACTCAAATATACATTTAATGATAACAATATACAACTCATTTGTATACTCAATACTCATTGAGATATTGTATGCATTGTAGCAATTATGGGGTATAGGTATAAGCATCTACCTGATACTTAGAGTTACTTAAGTAATTTACTTCTAATGTAATAAAACAATTTTCCTTGATAAGAAATACGAAAGTTTGCTTATATAAAAAACTCTTTAGATTTATGTCTTACAAATATATTACTATACTCGTTAATGGATAATAGAATATCCATATTTTTAATTTCATCATTTTAAAATAAGAATTCAACTTAAACTACGTTAATATCTATTACTAGTTAATTTATATCTTGAAAATGAAAATTCAACTTAAACTAAGAACAAAAATATATTAAAGATTCATTCGATCGGTTTAATTTTACTTTAACTTTTATCAAGTCGTCTCTAATGGTCGTAATAGATTCAAAGTTTACCGGAAAGGAATTTTATGGCTCCAAATAAGTTTTATCTTTACCTGTGTCTTTACTGACTTGTTCACTTAAGTGTACTTAATTATTTTAAAGGCTAGTTGCCACAATCCTACGAAAATTCTGCAAACCATTATCGGCCTAAAATGTGTTATGTTATTTTTATTAAACAACTTTATTAATTTTATTGTCTTACAGAGCCGTCAAAGTGGAGAAAGGAATTTTTATGTTTCCATAAAATATTTTATTGTTTTAGTTTATCAGAATTATCTGTTTGTTGTTGACATAAATCAGCTTTATTTTGATATCGTGATTAGATCTACTGTCATGTCACATTCGGAAAATAAAATTTTACGTACTTATATAATGTTTGTTGGGGTTTATTTTTTTCTGGAAGGATTTACTTTTTGTTCATAAATTTTAGAATCTTTACTCATATCAATATCACCCATATTAACTTCAACTAGTGCTGCACCATATAGGTATAGGATTTACAGTTTTCTAAAAAAGTATACCTTACATTTTTCAGCTGTCCATAACATTATAATTGTTTTAACAAAAATAAAATATTTTCTATTTCTAATTTCTTGTATTCTTTATGATATTAGAACATGTGATTCTACTTTGTAATCATTACTTTGTTATCATATCCATCTTAATAACACTTTTATGAAACTCCTTATCTCTTAATTCTGTACTTTCTACTCATAAATCTACATACATCGCTTATTATACGATTGAAATAATATTTATATGTGTTTATTATAGGCAGACCAATGTAATTATAGGGATCGAACAGTATTCGTTGTTCGTTTATTACAAAATCGAAATGTAATGATTTATTTGTAGTTTTGCTTTGTTTTACATTCTTAAAGTTGTTTTTATAATTACTATAACTTGTTCTTATTATACTAATATTAAAATGTATGTCATAATTTGTAACTCTTTTACACTCAAACCACTGAACGGTTTTTCTAAAAATTTGACCAAAGTTTATTACTTAGGCTACTTAAGCGAAAAAGCCCTCTGTGCGGGCTACAGCTAGTGATTTTGTAAAGTTACATTTTGAAGTAGTTTTTTATCATAACTGTACAATATTAATGATAAGGTTAGGATCAGTTCAAATTTGTTTTAAATGGGTATATCGGCCGCAGTGAGCCGACACCCCTACCCTCCCTGGCGAATGCATAACGCATTTCCCTTGCGAAATCAAAAAAAAATGATTCTTAACTGATCAGATCCTTTTTTTTTTGTTCTAATATATAAATATCGTTAGATGGTACCAACCGCGTATCATTAAACATAGAAAAAGGCTGCCCAGAGTTGGAAACTTAATGAAGAAATACTTTGAAACAAAACTGGCGATAACCCTAATATTATGGTAATGTAACAGCCCTGATGGGTATATGGCTATCAATTCCGCGATACAAACAAACCCGATAGGTCGTGATCATGATCGCTCGGGGTCGCAGCGTGGTCGTGAGCGCGTTATGATTTCCACTGGGTCATTTTTTTGTTTAAAGTCCTCTATGATATTATGCTACTATGAATTTTAACAAAAGGATCCATACTTATATTATAAACACGGAATTTTGATGTACGGAAACAACGTACAACTGAAGAACTACTGAACAGCAGGCTCACTTCAGACACAATCGAGAATCGAATCAGTTCGATCTCAACGGCTTTCGGTATTTTATTTATTTATGTTTATTTTATTTAACAATTTATTGTACACAAGAAACACTTAACAATAGTACAAATTACAGAGAAAGACGACACAAATTTAGTTGATTACTTTAAAACTAACCAGGATAAAGAAAATCGTAAGATCGTAACTTTTTGTACTCCCGCCCATATCTATCGACTAAGAATTATATAAACGTCAATTTATTCAGGACTACACGGCACGATTGAATCTGAATTAAAATCGAATCAGTTTGGAGAGTAGGTAAGGCCCCAGTTGAAACGTCGAAATCTAGTCTAGGCTATTAACTATGCTGTAATACTTACAGCAAAATATACGGTTACCGCGGGATTTAATTGCGTGCAAATATCGTCATTAACGAAATATTCAATAACATTCAGCCTTCAGGTATTTAGGTATGAACTTAGGCCGAAAGAAACAGAAATTTGATCCTTGCAACCTGGCAACTTAAACGTCTAGAAGTTTTACGTATTTTTAATTTACATATTTTTGGTTAGTTATAAGCCATACCAATAATTGCGTGTATATTAGGAAAGAAACAAAAGAAAGATATACTTAATAAGCCTACTTCTTTCTTTATAGTACAAAAAATATTGTGTTGGCTCCTAGCTCCTAGATTTATTCCTATTAAGAGAAGTACTTAAATAAAACCATGTTAGTCATAAAACTTCAATGGATAGATAAAGTTTTTATTACAGGTTATAGAGTTAATTTGCAATAAGTAATGTACTCCACTACTAGCTACTGATACTGCATGGTAAATTAGCTATTCGAGTAAACAAGTTGAAATAGCAATATTATTATAAACTTAAACATAAAATTGCAGAAATTAATATGATACCTTCTTATATAAGTGGCCTTCTGTATATATACCATCTTATATTAGTGGCCTTCTGTATTTACCTTCTTACGCCTACGGTGAAGCCAATACTCAGGGTAATTATTTTGACAGCCTATGTACCTATAGGTGTATGTAGCCCCTGAACTACTAATCCAATTTAATTACAGAAATGTCGAAGATTCGTTAATATACATAGAGTTTTTTTATTTTTCTAAGTGTCAAACTGTTGATGGTTTAAAGCATTTTTATAACTTTGGGGCGTTTCACAGAGATACTTTAAGGGTGTGTTTTACCAAGCAATGTTAAAGTTAATCCTTCGTTAAATATCATGCTATTCCTCTCGTAATTACTATCAATGAATGAGAAGGCATAATATTTCAACAAACCGTTAACACTAACATGCGTTGGTGAAATGGACTAAACATCAGCAATTTATTAAAAACGTATATTGATTATTGATTGTTGAACCTGTACTCCTGATATACAGGGTACCCTAGGTTAGTTAGGTTGCTCCAGTTCACTCGTTAAATATTGTTAAACTAGCTGTCCCCGCGACTTCGTTCGCGTGGTTTGTGAGCGACTTAAACCGTTTATGCAGCGCACGCAACGAAAGTCTCCCCGTTTTTGCAACATTTCTCACTGACGCTTTGCTCCTATTGGTCGCAGCGTAATGTTATATAGCCTAAAGCCTTCCTCTATAAATGGACTATCCAACAAAAAAAGAATTTTTCAAATTGGACCAGTAGTTCCTCAGATTAGCGCGTTTAAACAAACAAACAAACTAACAAACTCTACCGCTTTATAATTATAGAAGATTGTACCTTTAAATTATTCTGTGTGAAACAATAAACAACTTTTTTTATCATACTAATTTTATTGTAAACTTCCTAACTTTTCAGCTATGTAATAAAAGTACAGTCAAGTAGGTACGCCTTTTTATTGGAATGTTAAAAAAACGCCAAAACACTTCGCATATAATATAACCTCATTAAAAATAATTATCTTCACACGTTCAGGATTTCACCTGGCAATCGCCACAATGATTGATTCCGTACAATTTAAGTAAGCAGGTGTGTTTCCCTGCTTTTGGATGTGTTGTTTGTCAATTTGAGTATATTTATGGTGATCCCGGTAATAAATTGTAGCAGTTGAGCTGTAGTGACGTTTCCTCGTATAATTTATGTGGTACAAACACGCTAAAGACTTGGAACGTCATCGGGACTTAAATCTTGTGAGATCCTAGAAAATATTTGAGCGTTTTAGCACAAAATGGAAGAGGTTTCATACGTGGATAGTGGAAAAGAAAAGTAATGTTTATATCTCACCAATAAAAACACAAAACAAAGAGCATTAAGTTATTACATCTTTCTTCTTCTTCTTCTCTTAAATATAAAAATGAATCACAGTTCGTTAGTCTCGCTAAAACTCGAGAAAAGATGAACCGATTCGGCTATTTTTAGTCTTGAAATATTCGTGATAGTCCAGGGAAGGTTTAAACGGTTTCTATAACGAAGTGGGCACGGATCATCTAGTTACAATATAAAACAAAGAAGTGAGGAATTTGGTAGACTGATACCTGAACTAGGAGTAAGTAATAATATAGCTGTTTTTGCCACTAAGACATTACCGTAAATATAAATTATAGGTACCATAATATATTACCCCGGATTCCATTGACACATCTTTTACTGAAATCGGTTAACAGCTTAGACGCTTGTAGCAAACATCAACCACGCGCGAGTTTCTTACGCCGGCTTTTCTCGCCGTATTAGTCCCCGAACTGGTGGTAGGTCATCATGTAGGACAGTTCTAGAAGTGTTATTCTAACCTATTTGGAAATAATATATTTTTCATTTTTATAGACTACCAAAATCATTACCCTTCCTTTCGACTTCACCTCAGTCGGGTAATGTGTGGATTTGTTTTACAAAATACTAAATTAGTACATACTATCTTTGTCTATTTTTAACTGATTTTGTATTCTGGTTCTTTTTCATTGTAGCCTATGGGAGAAGAATGCTTAAGAGGATTGAGAAAGACACTTTTTAACACCAAGACTAACCTCCGGTTTATGAAACGCTATTCAAATGTATGATCAATGCATTCAAATTAACAACCCATATTGCGTTCCAGCAACCGGGAGATAATATATTTTTGCATCTAAATAAACTAATTTGTATTTAAATTTTAATTCTAAACCTCGTTGAAGTAGATTGGTGCAATAAAGCTAGAAATTATTATCATACGTAAAATAACTGTAAAAGAAACAAGATTGTTTTTGGCAAATATTTTAAATCAAGCAATTCTACAAATTGCCTTGCCATATTTGGATATTCTAAATTGATATGTCTGAATCCTTTTATTTTGTTTTAACATTATTGTTATTTATTATTTATTCATAATAGCGCTATAAACTTCACAGTGAATTACTTTTTGTTATTATTATTTATATGGATGATTTGATTGACATGTTTTTTTTAGCTAAAACAATAGCGCGTGTAATTTATTTATCACAGTTATGTATTACTATATTTAAATGCTCAGGTTTAGTAAAATAATCGTGCTTAAAAACGGTATTTTAAAAACAAACCGAAAATTAAAATTGCCATTTTCAATACAAGACCCCGGTGACAAATTAAAACATTCCCTCACCACATGCACCATACATCAACCGATATTTATGTTTAAATGCAATGTAGTGAGGTGACAAATAAAAAACCCGGCGATTCCCGGGAATGTCTAAAAACGTGACTGAACCGCAACACCGGCTAGCGGCTGCCGGCTCCCCGTCGACGCTGGATTTCTTTGTTTTTAAAACTTACAAAAAGTCAGCCCCTTCTCATTCTGACCGAGGCAGGTACAAAATATATCCTGGACGGGTGGACCACATGTTGGAAGTCGCAAAACGAAAACTTGTCACCGACGAGAGTTCATTGAAGTTCATTGAAATGTAACACAAATTGGGTTTAGATAAATATCAACAACAAAAATTGCTGTCGATGAAGTACTATAAATTTAATTATTACAATCCACTTACTTGATCAGTATTCTTTCAGACTATCAGATGTTCGAGTATGTTGCGGCAGCAATCCATTCGCATATAAATACAACACACAACACACGTGCACTTGTCAAATTAATTCAAATTCTAAAACACAACCCCGAAACAGTCAGCTCACGTACAGTCACAGAGAACACCGGATATTCACCCAACAGTCACTTTTAAATTGATAAATAAAAATTACTACGATTGTTTATAAAATAATTATCGGAAGAAAATAACAGGCGACGACGTCCGTCGCTCACGCGGCGCGCTTCGATATAGCAATAGCGGGAGGACACGGGTAGAACGCTGTTGGCGATTTCATCTCAATCTCACCCGTCGAAACGAGACAGTAACATGACAATAAACGATTGTAAGACGTCAGGAGCGAGAGAGATAGCCGATTTCTCATTATGCACGCGTCGAGGCTGACATTTCAATCGCGCCGTCCCGCTCCCACGCCGAGTTATTTCCTTACAAATTATATGCGGGCGTATTTGTGCGGCGTCCCGCTCTCGCGTGGATAGTGGTAACCAGATAATGTCTTAATCGCATTTTCTTAGCGCTATGCTGACTGATGCACTAACATAAACAATGATAATTCATGGATTTGCATAAGCGATAAAATGTTTTTAATGAGTCAACTTCGATGGATACTATTTGCTTGATGGGTGGGCGTTGTAATAAATTAACATATTTGTATTCATAGACTTATTTCCAGTCCACTTTATGAAGACATATATATTTTACCTACAAGTTTTACCACCCAATAAAGATCTATTTCGCTTTTGACCTTATATAATATTTCTGTATTATATTGTACCTATCTAAAGTTTTGAAGAGTAGGTTGATATTAATTGAGATTTTAAGAGTTATGAGCTTCAAAACGGAGACTGAGCATTAGTAAAAAGTGAAAAACGTACGAATCAGATTACAGATACAGTAACCACTAAAGAAAATGCAAAATGCAAATGAAAGCAATTTTTGTCCAAAAAAAAGCATGTAGCGGTAAATGAATATTTATAAACCTAGGAATGGACTAAATAATTATCTATTTGTTAAGTGGTCGGCAAATACTCGTCGCGGTCGCTTATTTACCTCCCCGACTACTATCCAAACATTTGCTTACGAATGACAGTGCTGACGACTCAAGCAAGGGCAATTTTCTGGGAAACGACAAAGAAAAGAATGAACTAGTTCATCCAGAGTAGACTATATAACTGCTGATGATGATAGTAATAATAATTATAAAAGTCTTAATTTTTTTTAAGTTACATTTTTAAGACATGCAGCAATTTGCCGGATGATGTGCTTCTAGTTTTTAACTTTCGTTCAGTAACTTATTATAGTAGATATACATACAAAGGATGTTAAAATACACATTGACGTAATTATCCGAAAAATAATAAATCTTACATAGATAGCTTTGGACGAAGGTTATTCAACCAATGTATAAGATAAAAATATCAATCATCTTAATAAGATACCCAAAAGCTAGACAAAGTTAATTTTATTAAATTTAACAGGATTGAAGACAAGAGTTATTTGAAACAATGTAGAATTATCAATTTAAATGTTTAACTATAAGCGTTGGAACATTCTCCTTTTTACAGTGCAAATAGTAGTTAAGTTAAAGTTCTACAAAGTTGTATCCGTCTGATAATCTCGTATGTGAATGTCAACGTCAGAACCTTGCGTGAAATCACATCACTTGCTCGAGGTTCCGTATGAATCATGCATGATCCGACTTCGAAAACTAACGTACAGTGCAATGTTAGTATGTCTTAATGTACGAACAAAAAGGGAAAATCAACATCTCGCATCGATAGAACGTGACAATAACATCTCGAGGAATACATTCCGAACAACATAACTCCTCATTTTCCGATCCACTCAAAACTTCCCTTAAATCAACGAAATAGGGATGAGTTTCAAATGTCGCCGGGCCGTATTAAGAGGATTTCAGAATTGAACAGGTTTTCTTTACGAATGAAATACTCCAAGAAAAGGGACGGTGCTACAAAAAGCAATCGCGGTAAAGCAACTAAACTCGAAAGCTCAAAGGACTTGTGCTGTATTTTGTTTTGTCCGAGCGAGATAACTTGATCATCCTACTCACTACTGAAAAGACGCAAAACACAAAATTGCTTTTCAATAAAAAGCCTTATTAAATAACATCAAAGTTCAGTTTTGTCTGCCACGATAAATATTTTACAGCGTTCCGAACCGGGCGTATCGTAAAAAGAACAATTTACAAGTTCGTCTGGCGCAAACAGGGATGGAAGATAAATTTGTATAACGTTGGAAAGGGACATAAAATGTGCCCGATCCGAAGCTGAGGCTGTGTATTTTTTCTGAGTTATTATGCCGGTTTCAATCTTTAATTAAGACATTTGTGCATTTATAATGAAATAACAATATGAGTGAACGTAACCGACTCGACGACACCTGAAGTTGTTAAGGATATATAGGTACTTTTTAAATAGATGGCTACCATTATGGGAATAAATAAAAAACTGACATTCGTAAGGAGCAGTGGTTTTAGTTTTTGTTTAGCTGGTCCATATCTTGAACATTGAAGTGCATTCATTATGCACATTGTACAGTGCTTATTATGGACACACTTGGTACTCTACTAGTTGGTCAACTAGTCGACAATTGATAGGCAATTCAGATGGCTAGTTGACTAAGGGCCGATTTTTCAATCGTCAGATAGCTTTTATCTAAGGAATAAATATGTGACTTTGGCAGATTTTGTATGGAACAAATGTCAAAGTCACATGTTTATTCAACAGATAAAAGTTATCTAACGATTGAAAAATCGGCCCTTATTAAACGTTTGTAATAATACTCCGTTCAGGACCCCAATTCTCATGCCTCGAACTTCGGTTCGAACGTAAGTCTATCTCGTGGATGCGTTTTTTAACAAGCGTGTGAGCGTTATAGACTGACAATCGAAGCTGAGTTGAGTTGAGCACAAAAATCGGGTCCCTGATCCAATGTAAATGAAATAATATGAAATTCGACCAAATGAGTGTGTCTTTGTTTTCTATTTATTGCACGCTAAAATGGTGACATTTAAATTGGAAGGATTATAGCTGCCCATTAATGGCGTGGAGTTCCTATAGCTCCATCTCTGTTGGCTTCGCTCAGCCCTTTGCACCCTCATCCAAATTCCTACCTATTGTAGCTAGCGCTTCCCTCTGGACAACCAGCCTTCGCACCGCTGTCCATACTGTGATTTGTTTTGTCTATATTTATATCACATGGAAACGGAACTTAATAATAATAAAGCCATTATTCTGCGATAAGACATTTTTCGTTTGCACTAATTACAAAATATCTCTAATCTCAGCGTGCCTTTTGATATATACCTCCTCCAATATTTTCCATTGTTGTGTTCTAATTTTTTTATGTCGCAAGAGAAATCCATTACGCATCCCCCAGGGATGACCCTTAATGGTATGTGGGACTCCCGGTTTGCTACGGTCGGTTAAGCCACTAAAACCACTTGCGGATCGCCATCAGCCGTTGTGTTGGGTGGAGTGCCCTGGATCATTGTTGTCTGTCTTGGGTTATTCATCTCCCCTTTGGACTAACAGTCATTTTAATGACGTTCTACTTTAGACATTCAACAATAGGAAACTGAGTAAACCTATACAAAACCTATTTGAAGTCAAGCAAACAGTAGGCAGAAGTCAACAGTCTACCTCTGGGTTTGAATAAAAGTGATCCTTGTGTTACTGACCCTTAGTCAGAGGTCAAAAATGAGTCTGATCAGGCTTAATCCGTTTCTCAACTGGACTAGTTGTCCGACTTTTCGGTGGAACAGCTGGGACTGGTAATAAGTCATCAAGTCATCCAAAATATAGCTTTTATCATTTCTATCAACCTTCCTCACTTCAGATAAGTAATTAGGCCTGTTGATCATTAAACCAACTTGACCAGTTGATCAACTAGTCGATAGACCAGACTTGAAACTTGATTTTAGAACAAACATCGTGCAAAAGAAAACACTTTCCATGTTCGTCTTACGAGCTATTTGTCGTCTAATATGACTCTGCGGTGAACCGCCGACTACAATGTTGATAGCTATTAAACTTTAACTGAGAGCACCTGAGGTTTCACATTCTCTATGGGTTCTTAAAATAGAATATAAATGGAGCACTTAATATCTAAGAATAGAATTTATTATTGAAATCAATTTTAACGTAATTTTTGTTGTTTTAGATTTCTTTGCAAACTTTGTAGTATGTAGAAGGGGGGAAGCCTGGTTCTGTTTCAGAAGAAAGCCCGTATAAATAAAACAATCTCAAACCCAACCTCACTTGAGAATCTATTTGACATATAAAAAAAAGTTTGTTTTACTTTTAAAAATGAACAAGATTATAAAAATATAGATTATACTTTTTTATTGTTTTGTAGTCTATTATGAATATTACGGTATAAAGAGAAAAGAAATTAAAGTACTATGTAACATTACTAAAGTTGTTCACTTTTAAAAGTGAAACGAAACGTTGTTTTGTCTGTCAAATAGGTTCTCACTTCTCAAGTGAGGTTTGGTTTGAGACTTAATTAATACGGTCCTAGTTTGTATATTAGATAGGGATTTGGATGATTGCCTTCAAAAACGTAAGGGGTAAGAGAAACCTATGGGAACGGTGTTATAGAAACCTCACGCCACAGGTATATAACCTTCTGGGCTTCGGGTAGAGGGATGGGTAACCTCTCCGGCTTTGTCAGTCTCGGCGCCGAGGAGAGCGCTTCAGTTTGCCGGAGCGCTCTCTTAATTTGATGGAAGTCCGGTCCCTGTAGAGGTGAACCGGCCGGTCGAGGGAGGAGTAGCCTGTGTTTAGACAGATCCAGGCACTCCACCCAACATAACGGCTGATGGCAATCCGCAAGTGGTTTTAGTGGGTAAACCGGCCGTAGCGAGCCGGGAGTCCCACATACCCCTCGGGGACCCTCCCGGGGGGATGCGTAATGCATTTCCCTTGCGAAAAAAAAAAAAAAAAAAAAAAGTATATACCTAACCTTCTACCCATTTTTTCAGAAAGGGGAAATCATGTATTGATTCCCGGCGGACTGATGGATGAACTACAGCGAGATGAATGGGGCTCTCTCGGGTGTGGAACAAGGAACTCGGGTTTCCTGCTCTAAACCCAAACGCCATATTATCCTCCGCTTGGTGCTAGGCCACCAGACTCGCCCAGCAGACCAGTTTCTTTTCAACTGCAGACATAGTAGTAGACTGTCGACATCAGCTTCTTTCTGGAGAACTGTGCAAGCCCCGAGGCACCTCTTCTAACGCAATTGAAACTCTAACGACCATTCGTTGATTCCACAGTCATCCAAATCTATTTTAGGGGAAGCAAATTATCAGTAAGGTACCGTATATAACCGTATCACGTCAGCCAGCCAGTAACTGTAGGTTTAGCACAATTGTTAATATTTATTATAGATACCATAGACAGCATTTTAAATAAAATCTAAGAAAAGTTAAAAAAATATTAATTTTGTCGAATTTCTACAAAGGCGACCTCTAAGTATTAAAAGTATTGAAGTAAAAAATATAAAAAGCTTGGATTCTTTCGTATAAAATAAGTCAGTAGGTGTATAAATAGGTATACTTTAGCACCTCACAAGGTGTGTTTTAAAACCCATTAAAGTTTGACAAAACTATTGGCCTTAATAAGTGACATCAAAATTTATAAAGTCAATTAATTAAAAACTAAAGAATCAATAAAATATAATGGCAATAATAAAAGTTGATTATGTAAATTAATTAATTCTGAGTCGTTGTTTTACATTAGTTAATTATATCAGTGTATCATTATACTTAACATTTACAGTCCAATTTATTATTTTGGTTCGAAAATGTTATTTGTAAAGTAAATATATTTTTTTTCTTAAACTCTAGTTGTAATAAGTTACGAGTTACTATAATATTGGGTAAATTCTGTTTTTTCCCATTGTCTAATGATTAGATTTACTTTATCCTTAACTTAAAATCTGAAATTGTTATCTATACTTCTATACTAGTACTAGTAGTATTATAAAGCAGAAGAGTTTGTTTGTTTGTTTGTTTGTTTGAACGCGCTAATCTCAGGAACTACTGGTCAGATATGAAAAATTCTTTTTTTGTTGGATAGTCCATTTATAGAGGAAGGCTTTAAGCTATATATAACATTACGCTGCGACCAATAGGAGCGAAGTCTCAGTGAGAAATGTTGCAGAAACGGGGAAAATTAATTACATTTGGGAACTTTCATTGCGTGCACTGTATAAACGGCTTAAGGTACTAAAACCACGCGAACGAAGCGGGCACAGCTAGTGTAACAGAAATGTTATTGAATGTTATACTGTAGGTTCTTCCTGGAAATTATAGTTACATGTTACCTAGTAATAATGCACAAATAACTTGCACTTTTCCCACATTATTAATTATTTAAGATTAAAATTCATAAAAATACACGATTTTGACTCAGTCTTCATCAGGTAGATAACTAACTAGCTGACCCGTACCCACTTCGTTGAGCATACAAACCGTTTAAGCCTTCCCTGGACTTCTACGAACATTTCAAGATCAAAAATAGCCGAATCGGTTCAGCCGTTCTCGAGTTTTAGCGAGACTAACGAACAGCAATTCATTTTTATATATAAGAAAAGAGAAGAAGAAGAGGAGATATAATTCAACTCTAACGGTGTCTTAGAGTTTTATCTTAGAGGTTTTGTCTTAGAGGTTAGAGTTGAATTTGTCATTGGGCGCTATGATGAACTGACAAAATTTCTTACATTTGGCTTTGCAGATTGGTACAAATTCTAGTCAAGTAATCGTCATAATCTTGGTCTAATAGCTTGACATATTTATAAAGCTCGATTTACTTGTGGGCTTGGCGAAACCTTACCGTTCCACTACTGGAACTTACTCTCAAAACTGATTCGATTTTGATTCAGATTCGATTGTGCCACGTACTCCCGAGTAAGTTGATGTTTGTTTATTTTGATTCTTAGTCGATTGATATGGTCGGGAGTACAAAAAGTTACAATATAACAATTAAATTTATTTACTTTTGAAGTAATCCACCAAATAAAATACCAAAAACCGTTGAGATCGAACTGATTCGATTCTCGATTGTGCCGAGAGTAAGCCTGCTGGCTTTGTTAATAAGTCAATCTTCTATTCATATGTGACGCCTCCATTAAGTCCATAACGCCTCCGTGGTCTAGTCAGAGCTTCGCTCTCGACCCGGAGGTCGTGGGTTCGATTCCCGATTTTGGAACAACAAAAAAATTATGTTTTCAGGTTTGGTTAGGACATTGCAGGCTGATCACCTGATCAGTCCTGCGCCTGATCTTTCGTGTCGGTTATCCGTCCCACTGGGCTACGAAAGTGAAGTAAGGAAGAGTGCTTCTGTGTATTGCGCACACACTTGGGCACTATAAAATAACTCCTGCGTAGATGGATTCAATGAAACCGGCCACGGTCACTGAAATCGGTGTGGGAGGCATTATTATTATGTGATATAACACAATTGCAGTTAAATACTTAATCGTCATAATCTTGGGCGGATTTATTTAGTGGGCATGGCGATACCTTACCGTTCCGCTCCGAGCCTCGCTTTATCGACCACTTCCATTTCTTTGATAGGTCTATGTTCTATCCATATGTGATAAAAAACCAAATTCAAAATTAAATATAACCCCCGACCTAGAGCGTTTTGGAGCTACGATGCCACAGACAGACACATACACATTTTCACAGACACGTCAAACTTATATAACACCCCATCGTTTTTGCGTCGGGGTTAATAAAACAATTGCAGTCAACCTAATCGTCATAATCTCGGCCGGATTTATTTAGTGGGCTCGACGATACCTTACCGTTCCGCTCCGGGCTTCGCCCCGCTTTATCCACTCAATTTCTTATATAATAAAGGTATGTCTTCTATCCATATGTGATATAAAACAATTGCAGTAAAATACGTAATCGTCATAATCTTGGGCGGATTTTTTGAACGGGCTTGACGATACCTTACCGATGCACTACTGGCTTCACCTCGCTTTATCCACTCCATTTCTTATAAAGGTATGTCTTCTATCCATATCTATACTTATAATAAAACTGTAGAGAGGTCAATTCTGTACATTGAATATTTTTTCAAAATACATATTGGAGGATGATTGGCGATCGATACTGATGCCAAAAATGCAATTAGTAAAATTTTTGTCTGTCTGTCTGTCTGTCTGTCATAAAATCAACTTAATTAACTGTAAAATTAAAAAAAAGCCTTTCGCGATAAACTAAAAAACGGGCAAGTAAGCGGTTTTTGGAAAGCTATTTATACCATCACGGTATTAATCCTTATCATTTTTAATACGTTAGTTGGCTTTAGCATTCCATGAAGACTATAATATTTGCCCTTTATACCATGCAAATATAATGAGTAGTTTAGGAAATATAGCTAAATTAAAATCGTTTCGCCGTGATTCGACCGGGCGCCGCGTAATGCAGGCTGCTGCGTGACGTCTTACGTCCGAGCCGGGCTGGTGTAGTGTAGACTGCTGAGTAAAAAATACTATTTAAATGTGCTAACTGTGCCTGTGTTATTATAGGAGACTTTTATTTATGCAATAGTACCCAAAACAATTTATTTTTTATTTTTGTCTGTTTGTCGGTGCATTTGTGCACGCTAATCTCAGAAAAGGCTTATCCGATTTAGATGTGGTTCAATCATATTTGTAGTAATCTTAACTTAACATTTATTTCATCTCAATCGGTTCATAAATAAAAACTTATGACAATAAAAAAAAAAAATGCTGGACGTTTGTATGAAGCGCGGCAGGAACCGCGCTGCAAACATTCAAATTTAATATTTTTTTATTTTATATTTTCTTTAAAACTAAATTTAATTTATTTATATTATTGTTATACTTAGGGTAGGTTAATAAAAAAACGCTACTTAAACCGATCGGCGCGCCGAGCTGGGGCCTAACTCTCCAAACTGATTCGATTTTGATTCAGATTCGATCGTGCCGCATACTCCCGAATAAATTGACGTTTGTTTATTTTTGTTCTATGTCGATCGATATCGTCGGGTGTACAAAAAGTTACGTTCCAAGGGTTTTCTTTATCCTAATTAGTTCCAAAGTAATCTACCAAATAAAACACCAAATCCGTTGAGATCGAACTGATTCGATTCTCGGTTGTGTCGAGAGTAAGCCTGCTGGATCCTCGACGGGGCGTACCGCTGGGCCCATGTCTAACCGCGAGTTTTGTTTTAAATACCTTAATAATTGCAATATATGTTTCAATTTAATATCTCAAAATATTAATGACAAAAACGGTAGTAAGTTCAAAAAATTGAAAATAATTTTATGGTTTCGCAATTTATCCTATGTCGGCAACATTAAGACGTTGCTTCGTATCAAATTTAGGTTTTGGTTCCCTTTGGAGTGTCGAAAATTAGAGAGATAAACGGCTGAATCTTTGGGTAGATGTGGCTAAGGAGTCTGTTTTTTTCAAAGCCAGAAGGGACAGAAGATCCTGAGTATTTGATAAATTGTTAGCTTGATACCTACACGTGTTAAAGTTTTGACAACCAGACATCTGTCTGAGACAGACGGACATCGAAGTTAAATAATTTAATAAATTAACGTGAAAAATTGGCTGGGTCTATACGGTGCATTCGAATAATATTATCCTAACTTCGAATACCTTTGCTGACTTCTACATATTGTTCGAAGGCCTACTTCTTTTGCCGAGCTCCGAAAGGATGGTACTATATTATTATTATACCCTGTATACCAAGAGGCTTGGCGGGTACGTGACTTGCTGGATCGGGATCAACACTGGGATACACTGGGAAGGACCTATTGGCGAAAGTTGTCAGCGGTTGCGCCAATAAACTAAAAATATATTTAAAAATAAAAAGTGTCCTAAATCACTTTTCCACGCGTACGAAGTCGCGGGCACAGCTAGTGTGATATAAAACAATTGCAGTGAAATACCTAATCGTCATAATCTTGGGCGGCTTTATTGAGTGGGCTCGACGATACCTTACCGTTCCGCTCCGGGCTTCGCTTTATCGACCACTTCCATTTCTTTTATAGCCGGGGCCGATTAACATAAATTCCAATACACTATCACTGTGACACGTTCCTTATCAAAATGTTTATTTTTTCAACTCGGCCCCTCCTAATAAAATTGATTACTTATTCCCGGACCGGTTGTGCCGGTGATTTTGGTGGAAATTATTGGGTACGTTAATATGACCATAAGGTTTCTGGACCTTCGAAGTGGATAGTGGTGGCAGTATAATTAAAGATTGAATGCTACTTTGATGTACGTAATGAAATTATCATTTCGACTATGGCATCCACTACTAGATATAAAAGTGTTGGAGGGGGGGGGGGGGGGGATAGTTCCCTATACATGCCACGCTTGGCAGGCGGATTGGCGAGCTCAGTTTTCATTGTTGATGTGGAGGTGCTATTTTTTAATATAGCCTAAGATATTCATTACAACCAGTTAAGGAGTTACTACATGCCTAAGTGTGTACGAAATACTCACTCTCCTTAACTCTACCACCTGTGAATTCGGACGGGACTGATAAAACGACCAAATGGAAAGAAGTTAGGTGCAGAGCCAACTTTTTACATGTACATCCTGACAATCATATGATCAGCCTGCAACGTTCTAATCAGACTTGAAGTCAACGTTATTTTTTTATTCAACGCTGGCTACAAACCCACGACCTCCGGCGCCAAGCTCAAACACCTGGGCCCCGAATCTCGATCGTTTCGATTGTATGTATGTTTCACTCGCTCGCTTGGCAAGTAATGCTTGCACGAGCGGGATAGACTGACGTTCGAATCGAAATTCGAGTTACGAGAATCGGGGTCCTGGACCACGACAGCGACTACTACCTTACGCGTACGGTGGAACCTCCAAAACCTATCACGAAAAGAACACACAATATTTGTCCCATTTAAACAAAAACTACCAGCGTTAATACCCGGAACCACGCGTAATTTACTGACAAATCTCGACACCGATACCCCAGCACCTGTGCGGTGTCCAGTTACAGAATACTCGGTATTTCACCGACGTGCAAATATCTTTCCCAGGCTATTTTTATAGCGAACGACAAGAAAAATTTGAATGATTGCACTATTTTTTATGGGTAAGGTTTCGTAAGCCACCAAAAACATTTTCATGTAAAAATGCTGCCTAGACGAGTCTACATAGCTTACTCTGTGAAAAAGTTATCAGATATCGTATAAAGCAAGCTCTAAAGACTACTCGCCCTAAATCTACAAGCACCTTGATCAAAATCTATCAAAAAGTGGACAAATCTCATGTAGAACCAAACTTGATCTATGCGCCCTTACTTTAGGTACTAGGCTTAGCTTTACTTAAAACTTGATGCTTGGTTGTTTTATTTCACACACGATAAATGAATGCCTATAAAATCTTCGTAACGGTAGCAAAACGGCCAAGTATCACGCTTTAACTGAAATGTAGAGTAAGTGAAGCTAAGCCTAGTAAAGTAAGGGCGCATAGATCAAGTTTGGTTCTACATGAGATTTGTCCACTTTTTGATAGATTTTGATCAAGGTGCTTGTAGATTTAGGGCGAGTAGTCTTTAGAGCTTGGCTTTATACGATATCTGAAAATGTTTTTGGTGGGATTTCATTTATTTTTGTAAGTTGGTTAATGGACTTGTTTGAGTTTAAAAATAACCTATTTTGACCCCGGGCAATCACTTTCGCCTTATTCTTCGTCTGGAATTTTTTTTTCATTTGATGCCCATATTGTGAGAGTACCTGTGAAAACGATAAATCGCTATTTTGGATTAAAAATGGCGGCATTCATGAAATCTTGTATGAATTGTATTTGTTTTCTCAAACTCTCTCACCATTTGATACCCATATTGTAGGGGTTGATATGAAAACGATAAGTCTCCATTGTGGCTGTGTAACACCGAACTTCAATAAAACACCTCACTACTATAATTGAACTCTCTTTATATTTTATTCTTGTTTTTTTTTCGAAAGTGCTATAACTATCCGGGTGGCTAGTTGTTTAGCCATAAGCTTGTTTAATCATTTTAGTGTTTGCTAAAATAATAATAATAATATCTCCCACACCGATTTCGGTGACGTTGGCCGGTTTCATTGAAACCAGTCCAGCTACGCAGGAGTTATTTTATAGTGCCCAAGTGTGTGCGCAATGCATAGAAGCACTCTCTTTTTCTTTACTCTCGTAACCCACTGGATGGAGAACCGGCACGACTGGCGGGAGATCAAGCGCAGGACCGACTTTTTACATGCCCATCCGACGCATGGATCATCTTTCTTGTCAGACAATTAGGTGATCAGCCTGCCTTGTCTTAACCAAACTTAGAACGTGTTTCCAAAGTGGGAATCGAACCCACGACGACCACAGTCGAGAGCCAGGCTCTAAACCACTAGACCACGATAAATTGATCGCGTAATATTGAAACTTATAAAATTTTGTCATGCGCAAATCAAATAAAAGTCGATTAAGTACTTAATTTATGGTCACAAATTTCTTTAAGTATCGAAGTTTTTACAATAAATTGTAAAATCTTCGATACTTAAAGACTACAAAAAATCTACGCATTTGGAGTTTTATGTAACGTTTGTTTTTCTATTTTTTTGATTGATTATTGGTCCTACAAAAAGTAGGTCGTAGGTTTTTTATGTACTTGTATATTATATTCCTTTTAAAAATTAAAGATCTACCTTACAAAGCCCAGCGGCACGACGCCCAGTGCCGCGGCGCCTGCCGACGCCCAGCGCCGCGACTCCTGCCGACGCCCAGCGCCGCAACGCCAAGCGCCGCGACGCCTGCCGACGCCCAGCGCCGCGACGCCAAGCACCGCGACGCCTGCTGACGCCCAGCGCCGTGACGCCTGCCGACGCCCAGCGCCGCGACGCCTGCCGACGTCCAGCGCCACGACGCCCAACGCCGCGACGCCTGCCGACGCCCAACGTTGCGACGCCTGCCGACGCCCAGCGCCACGACGCCCAGCGCCGCGACGCCTACCGACGCCCAGCGTCGCTACGCCTGCCGACGCCCAGCGTCGCGACGCCTGCCGACGCCCAGCGCCACGACGCCCAGCGCCGCGATGCTTACCGACGCCCAGCTCCACGACGCCCAGCGTCGCTACGCCTACCGACGCCCAGCGCCACGACGCCCAGCGCCGCGACGCCTACCGACGCCCAGCTCCGCGACGCCTGCCGACGTCCAGCGCCACGACGCCCAACGCCGCGACGCCTGCCGACGCCCAGCGTTGCGACGCCTGCCGACGCCCAGCGCCGCGACGCCTACCGACGCCCAGCGTCGCTACGCCTGCCGACGCCCAGCGCCACGACGCCCAGCGCCGCGACGCTTACTGACGCCCAGCGCCACGACGCCCAGCGCCGCGACGCCTACCGACGCCCAGCGCCACGACGCCCAGCGCCGCGACGCCTACCGACGCCCAGCGCCGCGATGCCTGCCGACGCCCAGCGTCGCGACGCCTGCCGACACCCAGCGTCGTGACACCTGCCAACGCCCAGCGCCGCCTGCCGACGCCCAGCGTCGCGACGCCTGCCGACGCCCAGCGCCGCGACGCCTACCGACGCCAAGCGCCACGACGCCCAGCGCCGTGACGCCTACCGACGCCCAGCGCCTCGACGCCCGCCGACGCCCAGCGCCGCAACGCCTACCGACGCCCAGCGCCACGACGCCCAGCGCCGTGACGCCTACCGACGCCCAGCATCGCGACGCCTGCCGACGCCCAGCATCGCGACGCCTGCCGACGCCCAGCGCCGCGACGCCTACCGACGCCCAGCGCCACGACGCCCAGCGCCGCGACGCCTACCGACGCCCAGCGCCGCGACGCCTGCCGACGCCCAGCGTCGCGACGCCTGCCGACGCCCAGCGCCGCGACGCCGAGCGCCGCGACGCCTACCGACGCCCAGCGCCACGACGCCCAGCGTCGCGACGCAAGCCGCCCAGCGCCGCGACGCCTACCGACGCCCAGCGCCGCAACGCCTACCGACGCCCAGCGCCGCGATGCTTACCGACGCCCAGCGCCGCGATGCTTACCGACGCCCAGCGCCACGACGCCCAGCGCCGCGACGCCTACCGACGCCCAGCGCCACGACGCCCAGCGCCGCGACGCCTACCGACGCCCAGCGCTGCGACGCCTACCGACGCCCAGCGCCACGACGCCCCAGCGCCGTGACGCCTACCGACGCCCAGCGCCTCGACGCCCGCCGACGCCCAGCGCCGCAACGCCTACCGACGTCCAGCACCGCGACGCCGAGCGCCGCGACGCCTACCGACGCCCAGCACCACGACGCCCAGCGTCGCGACGCCTGCCGACGCCCAGCACCGCGACGCAGAGCGCCGCGACGCCTACCGACGCCCAGCGCCGCGACGCCTGCCGACGCCCAGCGCCACGACGCCCAGCGCCGCGACGCCTACCGACGCCCAGCGTCGCGACGCCTGCCGACGCCCAGCGCCGCGACGCCTACCGACGCCCAGCGCCACGACGCCCAGCGCCGCGACGCCTACCAACGCCCAGCGCCGCGACGCCTGCCGACGCCCAGCGTCGCGACGCCTGCCAACGCCCAGTGCCGCGACGCCTACCGACACCGAGCGCCTCGACGCCTGCCGACACCCAGCGTCGTGACACCTGCCAACGCCCAGCGCTGCGACGCCTGCCGACGCCCAGCGCCGCGATGCCTACCGACGCCCAGCGCCGCGATGCCTACCGACGCCCAGCGCCGCGACGCCTACCGACGCCCAGCGCCATGACGCCCAGCGCCGCGACGCCTACCGACGCCCAACGCCGCGACGCCTGCCGACGCCCAGCGTCGTGACGCCTGCCAACGCCCAGCGCCGCGACGACTGCCGACGCCCAGCGCCGCGACGCCTACCGACGCTCAGCGCCTCGAGGCCTGCCAACACCCAGCGTCGTGACACCTGCCAACGCCCAGCGCTGCGACGCCTGCCGACGCCCAGTGCTAATATTAGCTAATACCAGCTGGTATTTTCAACAGTACCTTATACCTAATAGTAGTAGTGATGATGGTAACTAGCACAAGGAATTCTATAGAATATTTTGTGTCACTGACAAGCTAGTTTCTTACAAATCACATTATAATAATTCTAAGCATACAAAGAACTTTATAGAAAAGAAATTTAACAACAGATGGAGCTTGTGCCGGACCTGTTCCATACACCGACAGTTTTATTATCTCCTTTGTGACCGACAGCAATTTACAACTATTAGCTGCCTGCATATTCGCGCTAATTTTAAATAAGTTGATAAAAAACAAATTTTCCTCTCATAAATAATATAATAATATATTTTTCATCTTCGGTAAAAGTCGGTCACCGATTAATAATTGGTGACCGACTTTTTGTAGATGAATAATAGAATATTATACTGATTGCAGTAGTGCAACGCACTCAACATACATAAAGTTGGACATAAATTATATGGAGCAAAACTCTGAACGATTATTGGTCCTACAAAAAGTAGGTCGTAGGTTTTTATGTACTTGTATATTATATTCCTTTTATAAATTAAAGATCATCAGATCCTTATAATAAACATCCTTTTGAATCCAATATGGTCCACCATATTGGATTCAAAATGACGGCGTTTACATTTTAATATTTTTTTTGTTGGTTTTGTAGCAATAACAGCTTACATACATAACTTCAGCTTTCTAAGATTTCCGTAAGTAACCTAAGAATTTTGATGATCTATAAATGAGTCAGTGACGAAATCAGGTGTTTTTAGACATCGATAAAATCTAAAGTATAATAGCTACGACATTCAAACTTTGTATAATTCATGTATTTACTGTTGTCATTATATGTTTAAATTCAACTATGTATTTAGCATCATCCAAAGCAAAGTTATGGGAGTTCAAAAAAACGACGAAACCTTTCGAGAAAAGGTAGGTAGTGCCCTTGCGCTTCGCTTGGCTCGTCTTGACGGGGGCACGACCGTGCCCCCAGATTTCGAGAAAAAAGAGTTCAAACTGCCACTTAAACATTTTTTTAATACGTAAAGTACATATTAAGTTCATAAAAAAAAACCATCTCTAGAATGTACTTAATACGTTACTGCGTATCCTTAAATGCTTAAGTGTCTGTTTTTCTGGGGTTTTTCTTGCGACATATCACCTTCATCGATTTATGTCTTCATACTTTTTAATGTTCAAATGTTTATGTACCTATTGTACAGTCCATAATATATATGAATAAAATGTTTAAAAAACATAGTTTTGCATGTCCAGATGTTTACCTGAAGAAAGTCGCAGGGAGTTGGCAGGTCTATCGTGTGCCCGATCCGTCAAGCAGTAGGAGATCCAGGTGAAACAACGACGAGATGTTTACAACCTACAGGAGATAGACAATACATATTTAAGGGGAGACTTGGTACATCGTATACACACATACATACAGTATATTTTGTAAATCTCATTGCTTAGTTCCCCGCGCTGCCGCGATGTTGCCCTGAGTTATGACGGGTAACGTGGCCACACTACGTCTCTGTGTCCTTTCCTCGCTTCCCATACAACTGGTCGAGTGTGTGGCTGGCCCATTAGATAGTGTCTAAATGCAGCTGTATGTCTGTATGTTACAGCTATAGTACGTCCGAGATAAATTTAACCTTAAGGTAAACAAACCCGTCTATGACACAACCAAAGACTAGTCAGTGATGCCAATTGGCCAATATTAATACAATGATTTTTGTTTGCTATGAATCACTTGACTATAGGCTTATATTCTACAATCGGCAGTGTCAAAATGGCGAATTTTTTTAGTATGCACAATAAGTGATTATGAGAAAATTTCGATGTTTTCGGTTTGTTTATCATTAGGTTAAATTTATCAGGGACGAACTATAGTACAAAACCCAAGTACGAGTATGACAGCCCTCAAATTTATAATGCGAAGTTTAAAGATAAGAAGTAGAAGATAAGTAGATGCAAGGTAGGTTTATGTAGGTTCGACTCATAAGCGGTCTTAGGGCGTGTTTCACCAAACGATGTTAAAGTTAAAGCCATGTTAAAATACCATGCCTTCTCATGCATTGACAGGAAATACGAGAGGGATAACATGATATTTAACGAATGATTAACATGGCTTGGTGAAACACGCCCTTAGGCTATAACCGCTAATGAGTCAAAGGAACCCAATTTAAAGTGGGAAAAGTCGCGTGCTAATAGTAGCTAGTATACCTTAGACGACTGTACTTGTGTCCTTTAGAGAATTATAGTCGTCCTTTTGAGAATATGTCGATTTGATACTATCTTCTTTTGCGCAGGTAAAAGTATTTACTATGACTCCGCTGTTTGATGTTATTTGTTAGTCGTTTCCTAACGGAACCGTAACGTACGCAAGTCCGACTCGTGCTTGGCCGGTTTTTGTTTACCACCTAAGCCGTGTCAGTAAGTCACTTCTGTCTTGACTCAATATTTTAATACAATGTTTTTGAAAGTAGTAACTTATATTTGTGTATCCACAGATACGCTACAGATTTTCAATATGTTAACGTTCTTCTTGTAGGAAGTATTACTTTCAAATCATATTACATACATTTAATGTCTCACTATTTATAGTAATACATATATTTTCTTCCTTAATATCAAGGATATCGTCAAATAGAACCATTAAGAACCATTTTGACCTACATAAAGAGTTTGACGAAATTTCATTACTTGTTTCCTTATCAATTGTAATAGAAGTATTGTTCCAAAAAGGAAAACCGGACAAACTAAAAGTATTATCCTGAAAACCCGAACTTCCCCGAAGACGCCCGAGCCGAACACGGTGACAAGAAAAGATGAAGTTGGCAGAAGGTATTTTTATCGGCTAATAAAATCCTATAGCCTTCTATTGACTTACCTAAACCATGCAGTGTTAAAATATAACCCTGGACA
Organism: Celastrina argiolus; assembly: GCA_905187575.2. NCBI lineage: Eukaryota > Metazoa > Arthropoda > Insecta > Lepidoptera > Lycaenidae > Celastrina > Celastrina argiolus. The sequence goes on from LR994597.1 coordinate 9,904,213, forward strand.
GTCCTCGCTCACAACACTTCTATAAACAGAGCGAGACGACTGCACCTGTAACGGGGGACATAACGAGTGGGAGAGGGACGGACGATATAAAGTCATAAATATCACTCAGCTGGATTCTTACCCGATACTTTTTTCTCCAAAAGCCACGGTCGTACAAGGCGAGAGTGTGGCGTAGAAAAGTGTTATCTCCCTTATCGTATTAATGGGCGTTTTGTTTAATTATGTCCCTTTTGGAGTCGGAAAAGGCAGGACCTTTTGGATTTTTGGACTTGTCACCTGTAGATAGTGACACATTATTAATTGTTTACCTTTTTACGGTGCTCCTCAAAGAGAAGTAAGATATCCGTCAAGATGTTTTGTTGGCCCTAATTAAGGAATTAGATAAAACAAAAGGACAAAAATACTTTAATCGGGTAGATAGATACTTCTCCTTAGGTTTTTTATTTCCAACCTGTACATTGTAGTAATAAGTCTAAACTCTGAAGTAATATTGTAGTGAGTGATATTGTAGTCAAATCATTTTACTAATATTAAGATGTGTTTGCATATTTATTTATTTGCAGGTTTCGAGTCTACTGGACCGACTTTGATTGAATTTGACACAGATGTAGAGTAGAGTCGAATAGATCAGAGGAAGGACATTGGATAGTTTTTATTGCTTAGCATAAAAAAATAGGTATTCGCTAAAACTCGAGAACATCAGAACCGATTCGGCTATTTTTGTCTTGAAATATTCATGAAAGTCCAGGGAACGATTAAACGGTTGGCTCAACGAAGTGGGCACGGGTCAGCTAGTGTGTAAATAAAAATAAAAGCTACAAAACATAAAGAAATCCGGATTAATACTAAGTACTAAGTAGCTTACTACCTAACATATTGTTAGTACAAACATTGCTGTGTACTTTTAAGTATTTTTTAGACATCCACTAAATAACTGTTAGTGAATTGTAATGGCGATATTGTACAGTGTACACTAATACAATTTTTTAGTTTGTTATTTTTTGCAAGTTGTATTCACTTCCAGAATGATATACACTATATTAGATACAGTATGTTTATGATTAAGTTATTAATGTGTATTGTCCACGGGCCTTGCTCTCCAAACTGATTCGATTTTGATTCAGATTCGATCGTGCCGCGTACTCCCGAACGTTTATTAATATCAGTCGATCGATCGGGGACATACAGTTACGATGTAACGACTTTATTTATCCTGGTTAGTTTCAAAGCAATGCACTAAAATAAAATACCAAAAACCGTTGAGATCGAACTGATTTTCGATTGTGTCGGGAGTAAGCGGGCAGTTTAGTGAATCAATAAAAAAATCCACAAAAACCCAACAACTTCTCAACACGACTGTACAGAGCAGGCTAATAAATTCAAATAGGCTTTATTGGGAACCCCACAGCGGCGGTATCGGTGTATCTCGTTATTAATACTACGATACTACCCCAGTGGGCACAACGATTACTCACTAGTCGCCGCATTATCAGTATTGTCCGTAATCTCTATAGCAGTTGCTCTGGGTAGTGCAGATTTTATGATTTTAACACGCTTTTATTAGCTTGGGTTGTATGTAAGGGAATCTATATAAAACTAGCTGACCCGTGCCCACTTCGTTGAGCATAGAAACCTTTTAAACCTTTCCGGGGCTTCCATGAATATTAAAAGACTAAAAATCGATATCAAATCGGTTCAGCCGTTCTCGAGTTTTAGCGAGACTATCGAACACCAATTGATTTTTATACATAAAATAATAAATTTCCAGAAGTTCTATTAATTTGAAATATTGCATAAGTATCGAGGACCAATGACCTACAATGCGTGTTTTTTAAAGTTCTAATTATTTCAATCGTCCGAGAACTTTTATCTGAAATAGTGTATTTAATTGTTATTTTTGCGAGTACCTATTTCTTTTTTACTTTTCAATTTTATTTGCAATTAACCTGAGGAACCTTTGGAATAAATATACTACAATTTTGACAGATTTTGAAATGTCAAAATCGTATTTTTTTCGACAGATAAAAAAATATCTGGGGATTAAAAAAAGTCCTTATTCTAATACCCTAAAATATTTGTCCTACAAAATCTATGGTTTGATGAAAGAGTTCCCTCTTGGCAACTTGTTGACAACGAGGTCATCTTAAATTATTAATAACCAGCTGATTTTGATTTTATTACTTAGTTAATAATAATGTAATTCAACAGACATAATTGTTCTACAAATTACGTGGTACGTTATCCCGGTCTACGCTCGAAAGTTGAGATTTTTTTTCTATCCTTGCTAACTCTGTTAGCTACCACAATCGAGAGTTCCGTCCAATAAATTATTGGTCGTCTCATCAAAATGAAGCTACTCAGGAATAATTACCTTGACACTATCAAGTGAAAACAATGTATGGAGGAACCCTGACTATGGTCTATATAAGACAGTTAAAACCATTGAAATAGTTATTAATCTGAGGTTAAAACAACGTTTCGTTTCACTTTTGAGTGAGTGAACAACAACAACAGCGTCACAAAGTGAACAATTGCACTTATTTTGATTACTTATACTTATATGAAGGCACCAATTATAATCAACACTTCGGAATTACCAACTTGGCAGTTAGGAAATAAGACAAACAGCCGTTTTCAATTTTAGAGCAAAAATAAAAATTGATAGGGTGTAAGATTTGTATCAACCTCGATTCTAACAACGTTAATTAAGATCTAATACTTTTAGTCGACAGCACTGCTTGCAGATGCCTTAATAAAATCCATTATCCAATCAACCCTACACCGAAATACTCCAATTTTTTACCCGTTCAGGTGTACCCAATCACAGGTATAGTTTACCCGATGTGGGTGTGTGACTCTGGCGGTTCTATCTACTAATTATCACGTCTCCTGTGGGATAGATAGAGATATTTTTATTTTTATTTTACCTCACCACTTAATAACATTCTTCACGCTGTAGAGTACACAGACGGGACAGGGGAGGCGTGGAGTCGACTATGGATATAAGTTTTTGAAGTGAGAAAAAGGGAATTTTGGGTTCAAACTCAAATGACAAAACATATATAATTACTAACTTAATTAAAAATGGTAGAGGAATCGGGGTAATTTTTGCTCTTCATCGATAGCGCCTGACAAAGAGGGAAACATTTGAAACCGTTTTACTTGTACGTTCACGTAATTGCTTAGATTATAATAGATCTAAGCCTAATTAGGTTAAAAGGTTAGTAAGGATATTTTCATAAATAACTACATTTTGCATTAAAAAAAACTTAAAACCGTCTACGTAATTAAGCCTATGTTTTCCGGACGATGACTATTTAGAATCTATTGACAACTCTTATTAAAATTGGACTTGTATTGGAAAGTAGTTTCGCGTTTTCGTATAGATATCTACATTACTAGCTGTTTCCGCAACTTCGTTCGCGTGGTTTTTGAGCGACTTAAGCCGTTTATGCAGCGCACGCAATGAAAGTCCCCAAATGTAATTAATTTTCCCCGTTTTTGCAACATTTCTCACTGACGCTTCGCTCCTATTGGTCGCAGCGTAATGTTAGATAGCCTTCCTCTATAAATGGACTATCCAACAAAAAAAAATATTTTTCAAATCGGATCAGTAGTTCCTGAGATTAGCGCGTTTAAACAAACAAACAAACTCTTCCGCTTTATAATATTAGTATAGATTAATTTATTATGTCTACTTATATTAATATTTTACATACAAACATTTTTCTATTCGAAGGCTGCTAGGCACTGATGTTACTGCTACCTGGGGCCTTACTCTCCAAACTGATTCGATTTTGACACACATACCTACAGAATCAATCGTGCCGCGTTCTCCCGAATAAATTGACGTTTGTTTATTTTGATTTTCAGTCGACTAATATGGTCGGAAATACAAAAAGTTACGATCTAACGATTTTCTTTATCCTGGTTACGAGTACTTTCAAAGAAACCCACTTCCTTTTCGCTTCAGTCGTAGTCGGGTAAAAAAATAGTATCTACAACCATCTCCATTCGTTTCGTTTTCTATACCCGTCCCCGGGTCCTAATGCCGCGTCGTTAGCGGTCATCTCTGGCGGAAGTTACCGAAACTGTTCATTTCGACTTTCGGACTTTTTGTAATAAATTATCAAAAATAAACTGTCGTAGTTCCAAAACTTGTTTCGGGTTCAGTCAATGTAAGCGGACTTTATTTGTATTTAATACATTTTAACGCCTCCGAGCCGTGGGTTCGATTCCCGCGTTGAAACAACAAAAAATGTTGTTTTGAAGTTTCATTAGAACAATGCAGGCTGATCACATGATTGTCTGATAAGAAAGATGATCCATGCCAGTCGTGTCCCACTGGGTTATAAGAGTAAAAGGAAGAGGCAGTGTCTTTGCGCGCATACTTGGGCACTATAAAATAACTCCTGCGTAGCGGGCCTGGTTTAAATGAAATTGGCTACCAACACCGACACCGAAATCGGTGAGGGGAGCTATTATTACGATTTGAATCCTACATACATTTGAACAGCGTTCTAGAAACCGGCCGTTAGCCCTCAGGTTTATTATCTACTTTGTACTTAGGTAAAAGTTATCTGACTTTTAAAAAACGACATAATAATGAACAAACATTATTAATAATATTTAAGTTAATTGTAATTAATTATATTTTATTTTTACAAGTTTATGTTATATTGTAATTTTACAATAATAATAAAATTTTTAAATTTAACCTTTTTAATACCCCATCTGACGTTGAACCGAATAACTGAGAATCACATACGTAGACAAAGTGGTTCCATTATTTATCAAAAGATGGCGCGAACAAAGAATTGGCTTTCCATCTAGTGTTTCATCTATGAACTAAATATTATCATACATCATAGCTGTTGCTTTGATTGTCAATAGGTGGCGTTGAACAACGGTTAGAAAATTTATCACTAGATGGCGCGCACTTACAGTCCGACTAAATTGAGTTGTGCAAAGTTAGTAAGTGCTTTTACAGCACCTATGGTGTATTTTATTTAGAGCTATAATAGAAAAACACAACTGGCAAAGTCAATACAGAATAGACAAGGCGCCAAGGCGCACTCTGCGTTCTCTATGGGTGAATTTGAATTTTTGGTTTTGTTCTGTCATTCAGTCTGTTGCCGTTGCTAATAGGAGCAATTTGTGTTGGTTGAGTGAGCGTACTCATCGTGAAATTCTGTGTGTTTTTACTAATCTTATGACTGATATTTATAACGAAATAGTTGTTTGTTGTTAAAATATTACAGTGAAGTGTGTTTTAGTGATTTAAAGTGTACATTTCAGTGTCGAAACGTGCAACAATAACTGATAATCGCAAATATTGCCTCAAGTTCGCCGGCTGTCTTGTTGTCGTGAGTATAATCGATATTTACCCCCTTTTGTGGTGTTTCTGGGCCCTATTTGAGTTATAATAAAACAACGTGACCACGGTACACGTGAGTTTGCATTTAAAACCTATTGGTACATTCAATTTCGACGACATTTTCTTATTATCGACGAGGCCTGTATGGTGCACTTGAAAGTTTGTTTGTTGTGCTACTGCAGTAAACAATTTCATCCAATTAGTAGTAAAGAACTAAGAAGATATGCGAATGCAATTACTAACTGTAAGCATCATTTTCTAGATAATATGGGCGCGATTTATCTAATAAGGAAGCACGATTCTCGATAATTAACTGCGGGATGGTAGAAAATATAATCGAACTGTAATATAGAGTATAATTTATCTGATGTACTAAAAAGTTGCAATGCGTTTTAAATACTGCACGCTAATGTAATATAAGAAAATGATGTTCTTTGTTTCAACATTTATGATCATAAAAATGTTAATAAAACATTTTATACTGCATATTATTATACTCATTAAATAGGTAGGTACACATAAAAATGTTAAAGGGAATGAGATACTTAAATTCATATTTATGGCTCAAATTCCTATATAAAACTAGAATTTAACTCCAGAACTAAACTGCTGTGCCGTACTTATTATACCTACTTACTCCTAAAACCAACCTTTGGATAAAACACACAAATTGGAGGTAGATTTAGTTAACACATAAATATGATTTAAATTATAAAATATTTTAATAGCAGTCAACAACATACAGATTACCTACTAAATAATACCTAGATGAGGTATCTAGGTATTCTATTCTATATCTATCTCTTGACTATTATAATAAATATGGAAGGCACATCTGTGGTAGATTTTAACATCTGTCCTGGATATTGGATATATCTTATAGCCGTACAATTGAATATGGTTACTGGAATTCTTTTTTTTTCATTGGCATTATGGTCAATGACTACTATATTAGTATAACTAAATAAGTACTGTGCTCCTGTAACTGCACAAAATTTTAATAACAAGTTGCCAAACTTGTGTGTAAGTATATTATTTGCAAGTTGCAACACTACTCAAGGTAGGTATTTACTTTAAGGTGAAGTTGCAACATAATAATATTATTTCTAATACAGTAACATACTCTACAGCTTACAATACTGTGCCTTTTTTATTGAATTGGAATTGTTTTTTTTTTCAAGTGTAGTGTAGCTCAGCATATAAAATTGTAAAATAAGTTTTAAACAAACATTTGTCTTTAAATATTCATTATAGGTACTAAAGATAAATGTTAATTAATGGTGCTTTTATTATTAGTATTAACTTTAGCTCAGATCAAATAAAGAAACAAAGACAGAGTTCTGTGAATTACACCAGTGAGGCTGGTCAAAATTTACCCCCTTAAGATTTTTTTCACTCCCTTGATATTCCATAAAAATATTTGTATGACTGGCTTATCACTGGTTCTGTCTGTATTTGGGGAATACCCATGACACATTATGATAACAGATGGCAAGGACACTGATAAACCAATCAATCATTTTTATGAATCTGGAAATGGTTATTTTAGTCCGACTCAAGAAATCCTTCATTACTTATTTTTAAAATAATTCTAACACTAATAGCATCAGAATGCATCTACTTACTGTTACATAAGACCAAATGTTTGAGACAATTCAACTAAATAAGCTATCTGAAGTATCCTCATCATACATCAGTACATAATGAAACCGGACGATAGAATTTTATCAATGTATTGATAAAAAATATTAAGGGATTATTTGACCATGTATTTTAATAAATTACAAATATTAGTCTGAATTCTGCAAGTCTTAATGTAGCAACAGTGATTTTAAAGCTAGCCTATAAAGCTATTTTCTAAACCTTCAAAATAGCATCCAAGTATTTTCTAAAATGAAATAGGTATTATGAAGTTCTTGCAGAATGCATTAATATTAAGTACCTATGTAAAATCAATACATACATAGTATAAAACAAAGTAGCTTTCGCTGTATGTCTGTCCGTATGTATGCGTAGATCTTTAAAACTACACAACGGATTTTGATGCGATTTTTTTAATAGATAGAGTGATTCTTAAGGAAGGTTTGTATGTATAATAAATGCATAGTATAGTAGAGGAACGCTGATAAATTTAAAGGTTTCTAATGTGATGTCGTAAATAACCACGCTTTTTTTGGGGTTATATTGCAAACGCTGGCTGAACCCTACGAGATAGACCAAAATAATGTACTACAGTATTGTTCACCTTAAAAAGTTCAACAAAAAAGTCCGCGATGGTATATGTCTATCTCTTAGGGATAACCCACCATAACCATTTTTATCCTTTACTAAAAAAGGGTTATTTACGAAGTGATTTTAAACAATACAGCATTAATCCTTATCCAATTAAGTACCTTAAATAAATTGTGCGTTTATGATAGATCAATATGCTTTTTACAGCATGTAATTTAAGCGAATATCACCGAAGATATTACAAATTTAAAATGCAGGGTCGTAGTTGTTTGCGCCGCGGCGGTACCGACCCGCGGCCGGCCGGGGTCGGGCGGCGCGTGCCTAACTTTTAACGTTGCAGGATTAGACTTGAGCGTTGAGTGTTTTTCACATGGCCAATTATATGTCGCGCTGTCAAGAGTAACGTCTAAGCAAAACATGTTTGTATTGGCTAATGACAAAAAAGCTGTGAACGTTGTGTGGACATTCTGTAGTAGGTATATTTTGCATTGCACCCGTGCGAAGCCGGGGCGGGTCGCTAGTAAATAATAAACTGATACCTATACAAACGTAAAGTTTATATGTCGTAATCTAACAATAGTATAGTCTGTTTGTCTGTCTCGCTTTCACGCTAAAACTACATAACTGTAAAGTACCCAATTCTAAAGTTTTAAATTTAAGGTAGCGTTATATTTAAAGCTAGAAGCTAAAACGTATTGATAGAAGCTAGAACATAATCCCACGCGGGTAAAGCCGCGGGCAAAGTCAGTTAATTATAAATTATGATTTAACTCTATACGAATAAGTTTGCCTGACACCCAGGGGCCTTACTGTCCATATTGATTCGATTTTGATTCAGATTAGATCGTGTCGCGTACTTCCGAATATATTGACGTAAATTTATTTTGATTCTCAGTCGATTGATATTTGATATGGTCGGGAGTACAAAATGTTACGGTCTAAGGATTTTCTTTTTTCTCCTCCACCAAATCCACCAAATAAAATACCTAAAGCCGTTTTGATCGAACTGATTCGATTCTCGATTGTATCGGGAGTAAGCCCGCTAATACTACTAATCATCGTTTGCACGTTGTTGTGGCGATGCGACTTTCTCCATAGCACATGGAATAATAGCCGTTCAGACTTGTCGCGTTATAATTAAAACAAGGTTTATGTAGGTATTTGATTTAGCGCCTCCGTGGTCTAGTGGTTCTGAGCTTCGCTCTCGACCCGGAGGTCGTGGGTTCGATTTCCGCGTTGGAACAACTAAAAATGTTGTATTCAAGTTTGGTTAGGATAATGCTGTTCACCCGATTGTCTGACAAGAAAGATGATCCATGTGTCGGATGGGCATATAAAATGTCGTTCCTTCGCCTGTTCTCTTGCCAGTCGTGTCGGTTTACCGTCCCACTGGGGTATAAGAGTAAAAGGAGGAGAGAGTGTCTTTGTGTATTGCGCACACACTCGGGCACTATAAGATAACTCCTGCGTAGCTGGCCTGGTTTCAATGAAATCGGCTACCGACACCAAAATCGGTGAGCTATTATTATTATTTGATTTGCAGCTCCAGTGCATGCTGTCGCATTCACACACGCATCGAACCGGGAGTGTGCGAGTGTGACATGTGTTGCCCAAAACATAGGGTTGCCATCCATGCCATCATGTCCTACTTTTGAGGGCGTCCGGGAGCGTCCGGACCGGCCGATGTCCGAATTTAGATTTTTTGTATTGAGATTTTTGGGAATTTGGTGAGGCGTATATTTGTTGGTTTTGGGCTCCGGAGTAGTAGTTTTTCTAATATTTTTTTTAATCTTGAAGATGGCAACCCTACCTAAACATAATCTGCTTCACTTACGTTATTTTCGAAATACTTTAAACTCCTTTGTGACTGAAATAGCATAGACAACCTCCCACGGACTGCGCTGTTTTGATGTGACCGAAATGAAGTTTTATTCATTTAAGATGCTAACGCCTACAAACTTTGTTACGACTTACGAGACGTAAATAAAATGATTTTATGGCGTTTTTTCCCGAATTTTCAAACGCTAGAGAGTCTGGATATTGCCTTACGCTCGCAGCTTAAGGGCGTGTTTCACCAAGCAATATTAAAGTTAACGCCATGTTAAATATCATGGTATCCCTCTCGTATTTCCTGTCAATGAATGAGATGGCATGGTTTTGTAACATGGCGTTAACTTTAACATTGCTTGGCGAAACACGACCTAAGTCCCGATTTTATCAACGCATATTAGTGCTAACGGCTTGATAAATTACCATGCCTTCTAATTCATTGATATTTATTACGAGAGGGATAACATGATATTTAACGAAGGATTAACTTTAACATTGCTTGGTGAAACACGTCCTAAGTCACATGTACATTCTGCTAATCATACACGGTGATAGCCATTTAGTTGCTAACTTTACGTAGCGTTTAAGATTTTATTAAACTACCTATTAATAAATAAAGTGTTCTCCTAATGAAGTACTCACTCTTTAACTACTGTAATGCATAGGACAAACGGTTTTAAATGGCGTATGGTTGGTGGTCCAGCACATGAGGCATTCTCACAACATATAGTATCAGCTAGTCCAGAGGAATAAGTCTAGAGCCAACCATGAGCGGGTGTCCTCATGATGGTTCACTTCACTGTTAGAACGTCCGTACAATGTTCTTGAGATCTAAAAAAAGTCTCTCACAAGTCACATCACACGACAAAACAAATCGAACCAGGGCCCTGCAGGCCTACTCCTGACACAATCGAGAACCGAATCTGTTCAAACTCAACGTCAAAAGGATGTTTTATTTGGTGGATTACTTTGAAACTAACCAGGATAAAGAAAATCGGTATATCGTAACTTTTTGTACTCCCGACCATATCAATCGACTGAGATTAAAAATAAACAAACGTCAATTTTTTCGGGAGTACGCGGCACGATCGAATCTAAATCAAAATCGTATCAGTTTAATATCGTATAGTAAGCCCCCTGATTCAAGATGCCATCGCTATTTATCGCTTACGAAGTTCGAAAACAAAACGTATGGAATTTGACAGCTTCGCTAAATGACATACGAATTCGCTTGTCATTTAGCGAACCTTATGTTGAATCTCATACATTTTGTTATCGAACTTCGTAATCGATAAAGAGCCATTGCGTCTTGAATCCGCGCCCTGATTCAAGATGCATCGACGAGCGGAATTTGTATGTCATTAGCGATGGCATCTTGAATCAGCCATCTGAGACCTCTCGAGCGCGAATGTTTGTCTACCAACTAATTCACGGATCTACCGAAGTGTGGCCTTACTCTCCAAACTGATTCGATTTTGATTCAGATCGATCGTGCCGCGTGCTCCCGAATAAATTGACGTTTGTTTATTTTGATTCTCAGCCGATTTATATGGTCGGCAATACAAAGAGTTACGATCTACCGATTTTCTTTATCCTGGTTAGTTTCAAAGTGTACTTTGAAAAGTAATCCACCTAATAAAATAGCAAAAGTCGTTGAGATCGAACTGGTCTATTGTGTCGGGAGTGAGCCTGCTGTTTAGACACAGTCGTAACTAGTATGGCGTGTTCTCGAGACGAAAACATTGACCTCCCAGATGTGGACGCCGCAGCGCCTTAGATTCGACGCATGTGTGCCACAAAATAATAAAAACGAATTCAGCTGATAGGGCTGCCAAAATACGTTTAGATGTTTTCATTAGAATAAATTGTTGCACCAAATCGCACGTCGTCCTTGCTTTTAGATCGACGGGTTAACGGACTGTAACGAACGTAAAATACTAATAATAGATTGTTACAGAATATTTATGCCGAAGTATTTTATTATTAAGCTGGTAGGTACGCTATTAAAAACAAATTATGTTCCTTTACCTACGTATTCTAGATCTTTACTTTTATACCCTAAAATTTACGTAGATAAAACACTTTGACTTGATTGATATAATAAATTAGGCATATATCGCCTCCGTGGTCTCGATTTCCGCGTTGAAACAACCAAAAAATTTTGTTCTCAAATTTGGTTAGGACAATCAAGCAGGCTGATAAAAAGTCGGTACTGCGCCTGTTCTCTCGCCAGTCGTGTCGGTTTACCGTCCCACTGGGATATGAGAGTAAAAGGAAGAGAGAGTGTCTTTGTGTATTGCGCACACACTTGAGCACTATAATAACTCCTGCGTAGCCGGCCTGGTTTCAATGAAATCGGCTACCGATACCGGGGAGCTATTATTAGGCATATGTTCTGTATTATAAATTATAATGCCACATACAACCCGTTTTACATTTTATTTCCTAGAAAGTGACAACCCTCGTCTCGTCTGCGTCAGCTTAAACTTATATAGGCATAGAGAGCTGTTCTCTCGCGGAAATCATTCGGCGAATTATTGTGACTCGTTAGAAAGCCTTTTCCTTATTATAAAAATACCTCCTCACCCTACAGTCGGTCCGTTTCCGCAATTAGTTATCTATCAGGCGAAACAAGTTGACAGGTCGATGAACTCTAACGTAAACAAAACCAGACCATGTGTTGTCTAAGAGTTATGAATGCTGGGCGTAAGTAGATCAGATCACCTAATATAGTGGTTAGAAATAAGAATACATTATGATTATTATCGTCTAGTAAAAATGTCATACGTATTTAAATAAATGTTATATTTCCAGCCAGTAGAAACTTATAAATTAGTTTACTAACAGGCTGTCACTAGCCAGCTGTGGCGACTCCGTTGCTATCGGATTCACTTATATAAAGTGTGTCCCACGGTACATAATATACCAAGCCGAATATAGTATGTAAAGAGAATGTCGTGTACAGCATTTTTTGTTTTGGCACCTCATATTAATTACTTACAATAACTTAATAAAAAATACAAAGGTCTATAATGACCACAAGGAGTGAATTTTACTATGCTGAGGCTCGCGGCCTCCCAGTCTGCACACACGAACGCACTGGTCGTTGATCTAACCTGACCAGCAGGCCAATCGCGCTATTGTACAACGTTTCATTTGAGGTTCAACTTCGTTTCGTTTGTGTTTCAGCTGCGTTTCGTTTCCAATCCAGCTGAACATTTTTGGTCCTTTACACAATTTAGATTCAAAAACTTAACTTATACGATCACTTTGTTCCAAACGTTCGAGCTGCGTGCGAGGTAAACTAGCTCCGTACGAACTTTTTGTTTGACAGCGTTTGAGTTACATCTACGGTCCAGCTTCGTCTCACCTAGCTCATAGCTGTCAAAAGGATAGCGCGATACCGAATACGTCATAAAGTCGAGTAACGTTCACGTTTCGGTTGCGTTTCAGCTAAAGTTTTTTAGCGCGATTGCCCTGCTGGGTTGAAAGTCATCTGTTTTGTGACTTCTGGAGGGAGATCATTAATCGCGATTTGTCGCGTTATGGTAAGTAATTTATATGAGGTGCCAAAACAAAAAAAGCTCTACGCGTCCTACTCTTCACAGTTCACACTACTTTGGCTTGTGACTTGTATCTTTTGAAGATCCTCATCCAAATTCTATATTTACATTTAGGCCATTGCTTCCTTCTGAAAGATCAGTATACCCAAACTGAAGTAAATCCATACTAATATAATATAAACGTGAAAGTTGCATGTGTGGAATGCACATGCATGTTTGATACTCTTTCGCCCAATAACTACTGAATTGGATTTTGATGAAGTTCGGTATGGCAGAAGCTTAGAATCTGGATCAACACAGGGTACATATTTTTATTCTGCAGGTAAGTTTTTTTTCCGTATACAACATCTAGTAAGCACCTACTATGAGATACGTAGGTACAGTCATCAGCCTAACAAGGCTGCAGAGACTATAATCTATATAGTATCCAGATCTGTTCTGAGTTTTTTTCCTGAATTCTTTATAAACCATAGTCCCAATCTCAGCAGTCCCGAAATTCGAAGAAAAATCCCAATTTTTGTCCCCGTCGCGATGTTTATTTCTGCGCATTAAGGCACCTTATTCTATCGTAACCCCATTTGGGGTAAATCTGTACCCGTCCGTGGGGAAATGTGGGGAAATCTATTCCCCGCTCGCTCGGGGAAAATGTAGAAATCGCGTGATTTATCCGCGCACACGTGTCTGTAATTTTGTCTCGTGTGTTTATAAACTGTAACTTTCGCTTTTTATTATAACGCGAACGGAGTTGACGTCATAATGACCGCCGGACACGGTTGATACATGGCAGGTACAGCTGAAGAACCCAGTGTATCATTTAGTTTTTATTACAATGGCAATAAGGTTTAAAAGGTTAGTCGGCCTTCTCTAGGCTAACGCGGACGTTTAAATGTATTCTTCTTAACTATATTTCATTAAACTGTTTCAAAATTAGTGTCAGAATTAAAGGAGACGAACTACCTATGTCAGTGTGGCGAGTAAAGCAGCAAAATTTGTATACACAATTACTTATTAATATAATTTTGCATAAGTTATGATGGGGATGACATTGTATGGCCAAAGGGAAATAAAGAATTTAAAAAAATACAGATTCTAAATATTTTTATAAATGAGCGATTTAATACATTGAAGTTTAAACAAACTAGTTGTACGTGTATGGCGGGCATAAGTGTTCAGTAATGAGTTTAAATTGCTACTTACATGAGCTGCAATAGGTACGTGGGTGGTGTTTAAACATACTACTAATGAAAATAAATGAGTTTTTTGGTGATTAGTTTATGAGTTATACAATAAAAACAATCTCTATTTATTCACACACTAGCTTTGCCCGCGACTTCGTTCGCGTGGTTTTTGAGTGACTTAAACCGTTTATGCAGCGCACGTAACGAAAGTCCCCAAATGTGAATAATTAACCCGTTTTTGCAACATTTCTCACTGACGCTTCGCTCCTATTGGTCGCAGCGTAATGTTATATAGCCTTAAGACTTCCTCTATAAATGGACTATCCAACAAAAAAAGGATTTTTCAAATCTGAGATTAGCGCGTTTAAAAAAACAAACTCTTCCGCTGTATGATATTAGTATCTAAGATACAATAAAATCAATCTAATATTTATTGACACATATTGTAACCGTTTATTTTAAGGTTGCAATACTTACTACCGAATAGGTACTGAAATGCTAATAAAAATTAAGAGCTCTGATTCACAGGCTGTCGCTGTCGCTCCTTGGCGGAATGGCAAGGACAGCATGAGTCTTGAGTGCTTACTACCGTTGCAATATTCGTCAGTTTTCATCAGTTGATTTTTACAGTATTCTCCGAGCGAAGTAACCATTCTTCACATGCTGTAGTGCCTACAACAGACGTTTTTAAATTTCGTATGGTTGTACAGCACATACGGCAATCTCTTAACATAGTCGGCCTAGGCCAGAGTAACGACAAGTCAAAATATCTGGGGCCAACCAAAATTTATTTACAATGAATGTTCTTGTTGACTTCAACAAAGGTGAGATCAAAGTCAGCAACTTTAGGACGTGGAATTTTACATAGTTTTGTACAGAGTAAAACTATGTAAAATTTTGTGGGACCAAATGGCAGCTTTTGACTCGAATAGAAAAATAATCACGAACATCGGCTCATTAACCTCCGAGTAATTGATGTACATACATAAAAAATAGGCTGAATTGAGAACATAAATAACAACAGAAATTTTTTGAAAGTCGGTTAAAAATACACATTGAAAGCTATAACCTGAGAATCGAACCTGTGAAATCATTGATCAATGGTCTATTCGCAAAGGCCGGCCCCTGAGCGGTAATCGATTTTTTGTAGGCGAAAAATAAAATACTAATTGCAATAATGTAAAGCGCACATTAAATCGATCAGAAAAAACGGAGGAAAAATCTGCCCGATTATCGGTCCTACAAAAAGTATGATGGGGGGTCAGTGGGCACTGGGCACCCCATATCTTCGCAAATTCCACATCTGGAGAGACATTATACTGCCTCACACTCTTTATGGGAGATTTTATTGATCCAATGCCTCTAAACGTTCCATAACAAAGAGCGGTTAAATCAATCTAATGGATACATAATGGCTTTGATTTGTACACCGTGACCTTACACCCCATGTGCGAGAGGTCAATAGTTGACCTCGTAATAGGCTTACGGAGTGTTGGGAGTTGAGTACCTACTTAATACTTAATATCCGGAACTATAAACCTATGTTGCCACGTGCACTAAGGCCCGTATTAATAAAGAAGTCTCAAACCCAACTTCACTTGAGAACCTATTTGACAGATAAAACAACGCTTCGTTTTATTTTTAAAAGTGAACAACTTTATTAATATTACATAGTACTTTAATTTCTTTTCTTTGCCGGAATATTCATATTACGTGTATAATACCTAGATTACAGAAAAACATTTAAATAAGTAGGTATAATCTATATTTTTACGTAACAAATAATCAAAAAAATCAAGTATGTAACATCAAGTTCTTCATTTTAAAAAGTAAAACGAAACGTTTTCTTCATTTGTCAAATATAACATCATCATTTCAGCTATAACATCCACTACCTACTGGTTATAAGCCTATTACCGCAGATAAAATATAATGTAGGTATATCAAGGGTTTTCGGTTTGTTTACCATTAGGTTAAATTTATCAGGGACGAACTATGTACATAATAATATTATCAAAGCTTACTTTTTAATTTTTATTCATCATAGTTACCGACCATTAAAGTTCTTAACAGTAGATAAATGGCCTAACTCGCCGTTTTCTTGTGAACAAGTAGATAGATACAGTCCAAAGTTGGCTAAACGATTATTGACCACACCGTATTCGTAACGTTATCATGAATAATTTTCTTTCGGATTACGTTGTCATAAATTACTCTTGCTAAGCCCTCAGATCCCGCAGTTGGACCGTAAAGTAGCCGGCAAATGCTAGTTTATAACAAGGATTAAAAGTGTAAACAGACGGCCATTTTCCGTGTGCGGTTTCCCGCCAGATTAATGGTTTAATTGGATAGGACATAAGTTACATAAACCTATTAGCCGGGATTGTGGCGCCGATGCATCACCGGTAATCGCTAGCCAACTGCAATAGTAGACTGCCCATGGACAAAGTAACCTGTGAAATGACCAAACGTGAATAACACTTAGAAGGCTGTAACTATATTCACAAGGACTAACTGAAGCTGTGCCCGTTCGTTCGCGTGGTTTTTGAGTGACTTAAACCCTTTATGCAGCGCACGCAACGAAAGTCGCCAAATGTGAATAATTTTCCCCGTTTTCGCACCATTTCTCACTGTAGTACCAGTTATACTGAAAAAATGTATGCACTTCCTATTGTAATCGAGTTGAAACTCTTTTTAATTTGGAAACAAACGAGCATATTGAATGCCTAATGGTGCGTTTTCCGTCTCCCATGAACACATCACCAGGGCCCCAATTCTCGTAAGAAGAACTTCGTTTCGAATGTCAGTCTATCCCGGTCGCACGCGGGTTATATCATGAGTACGAGCGGGATAGACTGACGTTCGAAACTAAGTTCGAGACATGAGAATTGGGGCCCTGGGCAGTCGCATGTGCGTTGCCCAAAACGGACGCCTGACGAAGTCCATAAAAGTTTTAGCACCTATCCCCGTTTATCACGTACATGGCCATTCTCTCTCATCCTCCTTTTGGGGAGCACTTAGGTAACGTAAACAATAGCTATTAACAACTTGTTTTCGGCGCGCCCCGTTTTGGGTGTATTTCACTAAAACAATAACTCGGAGGGCGTTGAACTGATCTACATAATAATATAGCTTCTTAAACCACGTAATAAATTGTGGAAAAAATAATCCAGGTTGTGTTCTGTATTTGTATAATTTATTATTGTGTTTTAAAATGCATCTGTATAGGACTTAGTGTGGAATGAGCATTTCTTTGCCTAGAATATTTACTAAGCATTTAAATTGTAGTTTTGTAAAAAAATAGGTTTCTGTTTGTCTCGTGACGTGTCAGGGGTGCTTCAGATTTCTCTCCCTATCGATTGAACTCAGGACTTCACTAGAGTAACTTAAGAGTTATAAAATTACGTCTACATTTGGGTAGTTTACTCAATTCTTTAATTGCTATTGAAAATTATTTACTATCTGGCTCTAGACTACTACTACTACTATACTCTCGAAGTAGGCCGAAGTTCTTCGCGAAGTAACACAATGTTCGTAAAGATGGAATCTAAGCGAAATGTATCGTATTCGGCAAACATCGGCCAACTTCGCGAGTTTGGAGCAGGGATGTTAAGAAGCCTCGACTCCGATAAGTCGGAACTTCGAATAATTATTCACACCTTCGGTTCCGACTTTTGTGTCGGAGGTTATATCGGAGGTCGAAGCATAGCGAATAGCAACGGCGGCCGGCGTCGACCGTTGCAAGTTTAATTCCTGTCACAATGAACCTGCGACACTTCTATCTTTAGAAATGTCTGCCTCCGATTCCGGTCCCGACAACGATAATTCAAATTTAAAAACTCCGACTTCAATGATTTATCTCCATTATATCCCTGACTAGCTGTCCCCGCGACTTCATTCGCGTGGTTTTTGAGCGACTTAAACCGTTTATGCAGTACGCAACGAAAGTCTCCCCGTTTTTGCAACATTTCTCACTGACGCTTCGCTCCTATTGGTCGCAGCGTAATATTATATAACCTAAAGCCTTCCTCTATAAATGGACTATCCAACAAAAAGAATTTTTCAAATCGGACCTGAGATTAGCGCGTTTAAACAAACAAACTCCTCCGCTTTATAATATTAGTACGGATCTGGAGCTAAGTTAATAATCACAAGCGTGATAAAACAGTTGTACGATAGTGAAAACAATGGAACGGTAAACAAACGGTTCGTCTTTTGATGAGAACACTGTACTAGGCTACAGTGTAGGCGCCGAGCGCGATTACTAGAAACATTTATCTAATAGTACTGCCGTCCTTATCGAAAACATCGCACTTACTTGGAGGTTATTTTCGAGTAAATGGCGGTCAAAGTTTTCTTTATTTTGTTGTCTCTATGAAATTAATAGGAAAATTCCAAATATTTTTGCTTTGTTTAGTGCATTTCAATGTGGATTTTGTATGTGCGATATTATGTACATATTTAGTTAATTTATGATATATTTTTACGATGGTTATGACTAGTTATTAGTATTTAATAATATAACGAAAAGTATTAAAAATTGAGTGATTTTGATCACGTTGCGGTGATCCCGAATATACTATTAACTCATTTTCGCCAAAAATGTCGTTGCGTCGCGTTGAGTTGCGTTGTTTATGATAAGGGCGGCAGAGTATTAGTTAGTGCCTATTTCGTTCGTATAATTCTAGGTCCTATGAGTAATAAGCATCACTCACCCCCTCTTTTGAATACCCTTATCCAGATTACTTCCTATTATACAATTGCGATAATGACAATCTTCACAGATTGTCATTGGTTGAGCGGTACTCGTGCGGAGGTCGCAAGTTCAAATCCAGCCATCAATATACCAATACCATCTCGCTCGGTCGGAGATCCCCCTTT
This sequence comes from Celastrina argiolus, assembly GCA_905187575.2. Lineage (NCBI taxonomy): Eukaryota > Metazoa > Arthropoda > Insecta > Lepidoptera > Lycaenidae > Celastrina > Celastrina argiolus. The sequence goes on from LR994597.1 coordinate 9,923,274, forward strand.
GGGGCTTCCACTAGTATTCCCACAGGGGTTAGTATTATGTATTGCTATAAAGAAAATACAGAATCTAAATAGAATTTTGCCAATCCACACAACAATCCTTTATCTGTTATCATTAATCTGTTCGTGATGTCTCACGGGACTCGTTTTCACATTTCATTTTCTATATTTGAAATTGATTCTCTGTTAATTTTGATTATTTGCCTTAGTAGAACCCAGATGTTCAGTGTGCTTAATCTATTGTTTTATAACCTAGGTTCCCAGATATATTATATAAGATATTTTATTTGGAGGATTACTTTAAAACTAATCCTGATTAGTTTTAAAGTAATCCTGATAAATAAAATCGTTAGATCGTAACTTTTTCTACTCCCGACCATTTCAATCGAAAAATCAAAATTAACAAAAGTCAATTTATTGGGAAGTACGGGGCACGATCGTATCTGAATCAAAATCGAATCAGTTTGGAGAGTAAGACCCCGTGATTTAGAGAAACTTGAGTTTACTGTCACTTAATCATTTTAGAATACGTCGTAATATAACGTAAGTTCATTGTTCAAAAGATCCGTCTCTAGAATCAATGTACCTACTCAATGCGTTACTACATATCCTAAAACAAAGTAACAGTTTTAAAATTGTCAGATTGACAATTTTTGCGACATATCACCTTCATACATTCATGTCTTCAATTGCTATGTTGTATTGAATTACGTCAATAAGCGGTCGACGCCTCGCCGCGGAAGTGATCCACGTGCCGGAAATATTACGAGGGACAGAGTTCGGATGTGCTCCAAAATGGCTGCGATCGAAAAACTAATGTTTTAGATTCGATTACTAAAATGTTGAGTTCCCACACCGAGGTCGGTGGCGGTGAGCTGTTTAGTTGAAACCAGGTCAATCATATTTTTATAGTGCCCAAGTGTGCGCGCAGTACAGAAGGACACTTTCTTCCTATTACTCTCAGGGACGGTTACCCGACACTTCACACTACTGGCGAGAGATATACATGCATCTTGTGAAATCTTGTCACACAATCAGGTGATCAGCCTGCATTGTCCTCACCAAACTTAAATAACAATTTTAGTTGTTCCAACACAGGAATCAAACCCACGACCTCCGAGTCCGTTGTTTGGACCTTACAGTGGAACAATAATATACAATGCAAAATATATTAGTCTTTTTGGTTTTGCCGTAGTCGGGTGCAAGGTAGAACAGAAGCACCTTGTCAATACAGCGCCCACCATTTTTTGCGAAATGTCAGCTTGAACTTCAACATGTGGATGTATTCGCACTTGACCGGAATATTGAAGCCCAAGTATGTACTTGTAACGTTTATGTAACAATTAAGCATACACATTACATATTTCGAAAGAGAAAATCGCATGTAATTTTTATTAGCCAAATTACTTTATGCTTATTACGGATATTACAGATTTCACACTTTCTTTTGTATAATTTAAATAGCTAAACAATTTATGTACATAATAAAAATCTAATTGTTATAGTTTATTATCTATTCTAGCAATCGGTTCGATAGTACAAAAGTTTTACCAAGCAAAGGTTAACTTTTCCTAAAATGACGCACTGTCATAACATGTTTTGACGGACCGCCATTTTAGGGTAAACATATTAGTACTAAGTACCTACCTACATTTGTACTGGATTTTATTTCGCTCACTTAAAAATCCCTGGGAAGTGCGAGTAGGACTTGCGGAAAAGGATTCCGTACAAGACGAAAAAAATTATGATTGTTGTAGGTGGGCTGCTTAATTTTTTTTTTTTTTTAGTATTATTGTTGTTAGCGGCTTGGGCTTATGGCGGCAATTTTATCCGTCTAGCTAGACTATTGCGGCTGAGCTGGTGACACACAGAGAAGTTCCGTAAGAAGGTCCCGTTTTTATTCTTTGAATACGGATCCCTAATTAAAAATACAGTTTAGATGCCAAAGATCATTGACCGTCCAAAAGCCAACATAATATTATAACATTATATTTCGTCTACTAATTATAATGTATAAAACAAATTAAGACCCAACCTCGTGGGTAACCTCAACAATAGAATTGGTGATCTTGATATTGTAACCCTAGTTAACTGAGTTACTGGGAAAGAGGCCGCATAAACCGTTTACGTGGTCCAACATACTTTGGTCTTTCTCTATCCCCATTTTAATACAGGTGGTACCGCGGTGAGGGGTCAAAGTATACTGGTTCAGGTGTAAGTTGTAGCCAGTTTAACGCGACCTGCGGAATAGTTTTGTGCCGATTCAAAGTTGGTGGTTCGTAGAGGTCAACGGTTTTTGGTTTACCACACAATAATACATCTGCGGTAATAGTTGCATCACTGAAGTGTATGTTGTTATGTTGATTTTCAATCATATGTTCCAATTGGTAGCCTCGCTGAGGTCACGCACGAACGTTCTCTAGTATCCTTGTTTTTAATTACCTACATGAATTGGAGCAACTATTAATATGAGCATATTGTAGCCAATTATACAAGTTTGATTTTAAATTATGTACCTATTAAAATAAAGCATGATGACTGTGCACACTTAAGGCATTTTGCGCGCGCCGCTGAAAAAGTATAAGTGTCAACTTGACAGTAGCTGTCAAACTCATTTGGCGCGCTCCGTTTGAGGCGTACAGGAGGGCCGTCAAGACGATTTTCCGACCCAGTAATATTTTATCACGCGACGTGTTAATTGGGGTCACCGCTCCCGGCCCATCCGACTGGCAAACTTCACTTTTACCTGAAATAACGCACGCGCTAGGATTAGAAATGAGCTTGATCCTTTACGTCACTTGTGTGAAGTTAGTAATGTTTCAAGTTCACGAGTAATTAGGTAAATGAATTCTTCATAAAACGTACTCAATACTCATCAAGTAGTTGTCGCCAACAAATATTGCTTTCGCATTTATTATACTACCTTAAGTTCCAGACTAAGCTGCAAGTATTTCCACTTTACTAGTAGATATCGTAAAGAGTATTATACTTTAGTATAAATAAGCAGCTCACTAGATACACCAATGCCAAAACCAATATGTAATCCTGTTGTAGTAGTAGTAGCAGGCAGTCTGAAGACTGAGAAAGCTCTTACTGCATCGGTTTTTAACTGCGTAATTCAAAATGGCGCCTATTCGATATTCAAATCGGTTTTCGAGTCCAAAATCCTAGCAGAACAAAGGGTTGCCCTTCGAAATATGGCGGCTTATATGATTCGAATTACGAATTCAGTCCACGTCACGGACCGTTGATTAGCATTGATAAATGCGAATAGACGTAGAGCCTTATAATCCCACAAAGTATCAAGGATTGTTTCGACTACTACGGGTACAGCTGCTTGCGATGTTTCTAAGGCTTTTAGGTGCTATTTTGAATAATAAAGTCGTGTATGATGTGGCGTTTTGTTACTCGTGGTACCAAAAACTACCTATTTTCTACTCACTTTTTTATATTGTAACAAACTTGTTAATAAATTCAGGAGTAGTTATTATGTAACCTATTCTGAGGCAAAGGTATTTTGTCAATAGAGATATATAGACATTTTACTCGCCCTGACCTTAATAACCAAAAGCATCCCTGGAATTTGAACCTTTGAATGATTTTCAACGATTCTTCGATATATATTTAAAACTAGCTGACCACACTTCGTTGAGCATGGACACGGTGTAAACCTTCCCGGGACTTCCACGAGTATTTCAAGACCAAAAATAACCGAATCAGTTCAGCTGATCTCGAGTTTTGGCGATACTAACGAACAGCAATAATTGATGTTTATAGCCTATGTTACGCAGTGATAATGTAGTTTTCTAATGAAAAAAAGAATTATTAAAATCGGTCCAGTACTTTTGAGTTAAGTCGTTACATACAAAAATACAAATCTTTCCTCTTTATAATATCAGTGTAGACGAGCGCATATTTTGATCAAAGGTTATGTTGTGTCAATTGCCAAGCGATTGAAAACCAACGCTCGAATCGAATTTCACTGCAGTGGTCCGACAGGCGAGTGCGGTTTGGGGTTCGAATGCAATCGGACTACAGAGCGAGTGGGTTGTGTAATGTGTATGTCAGTAGCTCGAGCACTAACAATTGACGATCAACCTGAGATCAAAGGGTTATTGAGATCGGTTACCACTGTCGTACCTGGGTCCTTAGTCAAGATGCCCATCGCTGTTATTTTTTACGAAGTTCGAAAACAACAATGTATGGGGTTTGACATAAGTTTCGCTAAATGACATACGAATTTGCCTGTTATTTAGCGAATCTTATACATTTTGTTTTCGGACTTTGTTTGTTGACTTTGATAATCACTTGATTATAGCGATGGCATCTTGAATCAGGGCCCCGGCTATACACACTCATATTATCAAATTTAAGAATTTAATGCAGAATGTTGTTCCAAACAGTTTATTAGCCTTGCGACTAAAAATAATAAATTGTAAAAAAAAAAATTTTGTTTTCCTTTGAATCTAGAAATGTAATTTTTAAAATTTATTTTCTAAATTTAAAAAATTACATTTCTAGATTGAGACAAGGTTTTTTATTCATAATACAAAATCAAAGTGACATTTACACCCTGTATATACACACAGGCCGTGTGACATAACCAGACGGACAGCGGAGTCTTAGAATAGGGAACGTAGCTAAGGATCCCTAAAAATATAAGCACGCACGCACTCACAAATGCACGCACGCTCCAGTCGCATACGTACACGCACAATATTAGGTTTTTAATGTCTATTGCACCCGCTGTGCAGTAAGGAATTCGGTAGTGGAGTATACATGGGGGTAGAATTGTTATTTTCATTATTGAGCCCACCCCCTTTGCTGTAAGGTGACACTGCCTCGTGCAGACGCGACGTTCAGAAAATATTTTTACACTACGTTTTTTTTTCTCAATTTGTTCGCTCGCTGTTTCAAAAAGCAGTGAGCGAATTGATGATGACGAACTATAGCTAAGAACGTCACGTCAGCTTTCAAATAAAAAAAACTAGATCAAAATCTGTTCATCAGAGAGCTAACTAGCCAGACACACACACAGACACAATAATAATAATAAATGTCTTTAAATTACATATTATTACATACCTACTTCTTACACATCTCTTTTTTCGTCGGGTATTAAAAACAGGGGTGATATATATATATCTAGTTTGAAGCTATTTGCTTGACAATTTGGGATTTACATTTTAACTAAATTTTGTTTTCAAAATTTAGTTATTTACGAAATAAACCCGAAGCTACGACAGTATAGCCTTTTATGATTATCATTTTACGACCATAAGCGGCATATATATGACATCATTCAATACATCATACACATCATACCTACACCAATCGAACGTGGTAATCGGAGGAAAATTCCTAACACGTGGAGGAAATAATTAAATGTAAATAATAATAATAAATAATAGTAATAGGTAAAATGGTAATAGAGATATTTAGCCTGGGTGCTTTCCTTATCTCGAACTCAGGAGAGTCCTATATATCCCGGCCGACGCCCCCAATCAGTAGGGATAAAGGATTTCCCCAAGTAAACAAAAAATGGAGATATTATTTACCTAACAAAAAAGATCAAAATCTAGTAAAATCGACTTATCTATACTAATATTATAAAGCGGAAGAGTTTGTTTGTTTGTTTAAACGCGCTAATCTCAGAAACTACTGGTGCGATTTGAAAATTCTTTTTTTTGTTGGATAGTCCATTTATAGAGGAAGGTTTTAGGCTATATATAACATTACGCTGCGACCAATAGGAGCGAAGCGTCATTGAGAATGTTGCAAAAACGGGGAAATTTAATTACATTTGGGGACTTTCATTGCGTGCGCTCCATAAACGTCACTCAAAAACCACGCGAACGAAGTCGCGGGAACAGCTAGTTCAATATACATTAATATACATATTAGTAAGAAAAAATATGAATATACCATGATGGCCTCGTCGTTTCAGCTATGGCGTTCAAGGCGTATAAGAAGTAGAGGTAGGTACTTCAAAAATTCCTTCACTCCTACTGTAAATAAATTAGCAAGAATAGGATAACATTATTTTCCAACTGACTGATTAGGTTTATTCCTTTCATCGCAATTCAGTAATAAAACTTGACATTAATATTTAATATGTATCTAACAAGCAAAGAGCCCTTGCAGTTATTACGTAAGTTGAGGAGTAGCGCGAAACTTCGGATTTCGTCCTCTGCTACTTGAAATTCCACTTTTCTCGTATTTTAGTCCCGGGATTCTAGAAGGCTATTCAAATGAATGATCAACTAACATGGCATTCAAATCGGCAACCCATAATGAATTGGTGGAATATTATCAGACAGAAAGGAATGGACAGATATTTTATAATTACATCTCGCTCGCACCTGCAAGATTGGTTAGAATTCCACAGGTAAGGTTCACCAAAGACACCGATTAGTTGACATACGATTTGTAGAGTATGTGAAGTTAGGCCTGGTAAAGTAAGGGCGCATACATCAAGAATCTAGGCTCTACATGAAATCTGGACATTTTTTCATATATTATAATTAAGGTGTAGTATAGAGCTTGTAGGTTTAGAGCGTGAAGTTTAGAGCTGGCTTTATACGATATCTGATAACTTTTTCACAGGATAAGCTATGTAGTTGGCAACATTTTTGCATGAAAATGGCTTCTACTGCTGTGCCCGCGACTTCGCTCTCGTGGTGGTTTTTGAGTGACTTAAACTGTTTATGCAGCGCACGCAACAAAAGTCCCCAAATATGAATAATTTTTCACTGATGCTTCGCTCCTATTGGTCGTAGCGTGATGTTATATATATAAAGCCTTCCTCTATAAATGGACTATCCAACAAAAAGGATTTTTTCAAATCGGACCAGTAGTTTCTGAGATTAGCGCGTTTAAACAAACAAACAAACTCTTCCGCTTTACAATATTATTATAGATGTACACATATTTAATACACATCTATCACCCATGAACACAGAATACTTTTTGTTGCTTCGGCTGGATTCGAACCCGCGACCTCCGGCTCCAGCATCAACGCGCTCAACCACTGCGCTATAAATTTCAATACAATATTAAGCGTCATCAATTATCGTCCATCTCGCCGTCTCCCTCTTTATCCCGTTGAAAGGCGCAATCAATTATAGCCAGCCGCACAAACTTAATAAAGATATTAATCAAACAAAATTGAATCCACACAACCGTAACCAGGTGTAGAGAACCTTTGGCTCGGAATTCTATTAAATACTAGCTGTTCCCGCGACTTCGTTCGCGTGGTTTTTGAGCGACTTAAGCCGTTTATGCAGCGCACGCAATGAAAGTCCCCAAATGTAATTAATTTTCCCCGTTTTTGCTATATTTCTCACTGACACTTCGCTCCTATTGGTCGCACCTCGCAGCGTAGTGTTATATAGCCTAAAGCCTTCCTCTATAAATGTTACTATCCAACAAAAAAAGAATTTTTAAAATCGGACCAGTACTTCCTGAGATTAGCGCGTTTAAACAAACAAACAAACTCTTCCGCTTTATAATATTAAGTATAGAATTAATTCTATTCGAATTGGATAGGGTATCAGTATAATATCACTAACACAGGTTTGAATGAAAGATGGATAAGGCTATAGTACAGTGACGAAGACGTTTCTCCTTCAGGGCCTTTATCTCCAAACTGATTCGATTTTGATTCAGATTCGATCGTATCGCGTACTTCCAAATAAATTGACGTTTATTTTGATTCTCAGTCGATTTATATGGTCGGTCGTACAAAAAGTTACGATCTAACGATTTTCTTTGTCCTGGTTAGTTTCAAAGCAACCCACCTAATAAAATACCAAAAGCCGTTGATATCGAACTGATTCGATTCTCCATTGTGTCGGGAGTAAGCCTGCAGGAAAGCCTGTGTAATGGATAGGAATTTAGATGAGGGTCTTCAAAAGGGTCGTAACTAAGTATTGTCCTGAATATTATTCAGAAACAAAACGTTTTTTTTCTTACTCTGTACATTTTACTGTACATTGTAGTCTGATGTTTATTTTATTTTAGTTTAGTTAAGTATGTGTTTTTATAATATAGGTAAGTATTATATTTCATTTTATTTTTACTTACGGTGCTCACTGGAAATCAGCGTTGCAAAACTTGCAGCATAGGAGCCCTCCTATCCTCAAATTGTCGCTGTCACTAGTTATCGGAACGACAAGGATGTTCTTAATTTATTCTCCTTCCCTCTGAGGTGGACCAGCCTTCGCCACTCGGTGTTAAAGTTAATTATCTATGCTCTAATTTTTGATCCTGCATTATATACAACAAAGTCAGTTTTCCTGGGACCTGGGACATTGCTGACAGAAAACAAGACTATAAGTAATATTGCAAGATCGACGAGAAATCTACGCTCATTGGAACAATTTACGAGACATTATCTTGTTATGTGCGACTGATGTTTAGGAATTCATTGAATCATAATTCGATTTCTTATGAAAGCTGAAAGTGAGATTATAGAATTAATTATCCGACGGCCTACTCTACTTGTCTATGCTCGAAATAGAGTCAGCCTTTGATTTAGGGACACTCGAACTAGATAAAAGAAGCCCTTCGGCGTTTATTGAAACTTAATCATATTCTGGTCAGGATTTTGCTATTTGTAGGAATAACCCGTTTTTGTTTTTTTGAAATTAAAAGTGAAAAACGAACTAGCAAGCATACCTTCTCGCCGCGCGGTAGAAAGAGAGGGGATATAACTTCCTATACTACTCACCCTCCGTCTTACGAATTTTTGATCAGGTCACGTGTCCTAACGCGAGTTTAACATTTTTTACCCATCCCAAAGATTGCACAACGCTGAACGCCGCTAAAAAGTTTTTACTTTGTCACCTAATCTCAGTAATTATTAGATAATATTATATTTTACCGTTTTTATGGGTATATAAGATCGCGCATTACAGTGTCGCTTCTAGGAACGGACTAACTTTTACGGAAGGTCTATTTATGTAGCGTTTGACTAATTTAGGTACATAATATCGTGACTAAAATATTCTCAAAGTAAAACCGATTAAGTTACTTTGGCGTAGGAGCCCAATTTGTCACAATAATATTGTCTTAAATTAGTAAACTAAACAGAGGTTATGTCTTGACAAAGTTGTTTGAGGAGACTTATGCTGATGAATTATAAATAGGTAATAGAATCAGGCGTTGGGTTTTAATAGTATATTAGAATAGCATACAATTTATATTATATTGTAACTAATCTGGGGGCAACGCAGTGCCCCCGCCAAGTCAACCAAAAATAAGTGGCACTGCCATTTTTTTTCGCGGTAGTGGCTAGATAACATTAATAAAATTAATCAAGAGGAGACACAGCGACCTTTTTTCCATACAGAAACAGGGGTCTACCCAGGAGTCCCTGTTCTGTCTGTAGTGGCAACATCCAGGGAGGACAGGTTTCCTCCCTGGATAATAAAATAAGTAGGAAACAGGAGTCTCCTAATCGTCGAATTCTCGTACTTTTAATAGGTACAAATCAAGCTGCAGTTGTCTCTATCGGTTTGATCGGGCAGTTGCGGGACAGCAATAGACTTTATCTACCTATGCAGTCCTCGCACGCCGGGCCCGAATGGCCCAGGGCGGGGGAATCACGACCAGGGGCTAATGAGCCCCTCTACGTGAGGTCGAAGAATAGACTTTACAAATACCTATTTTGTATTTCTCTAACCCGTGGTGTTTTCCTCTTACTTACCTACCACTGGTTAGGTATTCATAATACTGCTCCAGCCATTTGTCAACAAGCCGGCTCTCACTAGCTCACGTGATATTAACGAGAATTGGACTTAAGAGTCAACTTGTTGGTTGCGCCATTTCTTCGTAAATAGTATGAAGAATCGATAGTTTATAGTAGGTATTCCGATATAGTATCCCCAAATCCTCAGGCAGAATTCCCAACATACTTTGGGACTTTATCTAAAATTGCATGACACTTAATCCTTCAGGGGCTTACTGCAATTAATTTTGAGTGCATCGTTCTGAGTTTACTGCCCGTGAAACGGCGGACGGGGCGCCGATAGAACTGACAGGATCAAGGAAATTACATGTACTCATTATTGTTATTAGCTATAAACTCCGCCGTGGTCTAGTGGAATAGAGCCAATCGACCCAGAAGTTAGGTTCGATTCCCGCGTTGGAACAATTGAAATTTTTGTCTTCATATTTGGCTAGGACTTCTGACAAGAAAGTTGTCCCATCCGTAGGATGGGTATAAAAATGGGTCTTGAGCGTGTTCTTTCGTCTAACATGTCGGGTAACCATTCCACTGGGTTATTAAAGTAAAAAGAATTGTGTAGGTACAATTCTTTTACCCTGTACTAGTAGAATAAGAGAGTAGAACTCTTTTAAAATATGATCTTATCTTAAGAGGGATTGGAACTCAAATCATAGATTTTTCTCATAAATTTTTAATCTACAAAGTTCTTGAGATTATTTCAAAAGAAAACATTACTTTGACCTTTTTAATTACTTAGAAGTGGCCTGCCGACACAGTTCAAATCTATAGAGCTTATGATATAGCGAGTTAATGAATTATGACTTATTTCGTCATTATCAGACCCCGATAAACGAGCCAAGCTTGGCAAGATACTGTTAAAACCTCACAAAGCCTATTTGAAGACACTATGTTTTGCCTTTGTTTGCAATTTCCCATGCTCTAACAACCCTTATAAGGAAGCTTACGGTATCTTGGCAGTTTATTAGGTACATGGCATATTATAAAACAGGTCTACAGCTTTAAAAACAAAAAATATATTAAAATCGGTTAATTCGAGACAGCTACCACACTCAAACAAGTCGACATTATTTCACCTCTGTTTTTTGGATAAGTATATGATTGATCACCAGCTGTAAAGGATGGTTCTCCTTCCAAAAGAAGCCCTACCTAGGTAGGGATTTGAGTAAGGGTCTTCGAAAGGTAAGCCAACAGGAATGGACTTTGGACTTATAGGAACCTCACGCCATATGGTTTACTCGTATAACGTTATAGCAGATCGGGTATATGAAAAACTGTATAATATTTAACCTACATACACCCTCGGAAGAAAATGTACTGGCCCTATTCAAAGGGTGAGCTAATAATGGTGTTAAGGTCACCCATTGATCTTAACAACTTGTCCCTTTATAGAACCCCTTACGATTTCTGTTGTTAAATACGACCTATATCAAAGACTTCAGAAATAAATATACAGAGGCAAAATGCGTTACTCAAACTATGGTGTCTTAAAAACCAGACAAGTGCTAGTTGGACTCCTGCATGTATGGTTCTGTACAAAACGTCAAAATGCACTTTGTTGTATGAGAGTCTCCCTTATAGAGCCAGAGCCCGTGAACGCCAGACATCGTCATTTTATAAAAATCGCCTCCATGGTCTAGTGGTTCAGAGCTTCGCTCTCGCGTTGGAACAACAAAAAATGTTGTTTTCAAGTTTGTTGGACAATGCAGGCTGATCACCTGATTGTCTGACAAGAAAGATGATCCATGCGTCGGATGGTCATGTAAAAAGTCGGTCCTGCGCCTTTTCTCTCGCCAGTCGTGTCAGTTTACCGTCCCACTCACTGTGTTATGAGAGTAAAAGGAAGAGAGAGTGCTTCTGTGTATTGCGCGCACACTTGGGCACTATAAAATAGCTCCTGCGTAGCTGGCCTGGTTTCAATGAAATCGGCTACCGACTCCGAAATCGGTGAGGGGAGCTATTATTTTATAAAAGCTGAAAAGTTGTCCGCCTATGTTCCTAACACAGGTAAGAATGATGGCCAATCATGAAGTTGGGGTTGCAGTGGCTTTGGGAGATAAAATATTATATATGCTCGTTGTTATAGCGGAAACAGAAATACATTATTTATGCAAATTCCATATGTCTGTCTATCGGTGTTCTTAAGAATCAGCCTGCAGGCTTACTCTCGACACAATCGAGAATAGCATCAGTTCGATCTCAACCGCTTTTGCTTTGATTACTTTGAAACTAACCAGGATAAAGAAAATCGGTATATCGAACTTTTTGCACTCCCGACCATATCAATGGACTGAGAATCAAAATAAACAGACGTAAATTTTTTGGGAAGTACGCGGCACTATCGAATCTGAATCTAAATCGAATCAATTTGGAGAGTACAGAGAGTTGTCACAGACAGTCGAACAGACAGTAATAATATCAATAATAATAATATCTATGGACGCTTCACACCACGTCAATCTAGCCCTGTGCTAAGTATCCGAAGAACTTGTGTTACAGGTACCAGACAACGGAAATATATTTAATACTTTTATACTATACACATATTTAAGATTTTTATTGTATAATACTCAAATTTAATACACATCCATGCCCCAGGAACATTAAAAACTTTTTGTTCCCTCGGCGGGATTCGAACCCGCGACCTCTCGTTAGAGCACCAACTCGCTCAACCACTACGCTACGGAGGTCGTCAGAGACGGTGAAGTAATAGAGTCCTTTTTTTCCTTCAAATACGGAGCCCTAATAAAAAGAAGAATAATAGGAAGGTAGGCAAACCAGGAGATTAATGTACGCCCGCTTTGTCTGCAAATAGGTCAGAGATTTAATTGGAGAAGGAACAATGCATACTGTACACTGTACGGTGTACAGCTTTTCGACCTTACCACTTGGCAATAAGGTTCAATACACTTTCTGTCTTCGACTGCACCTGCAAGTTTTACAGGAACAATGATAATACTCTTTTGATCAAAACGCCGAGTATCGACAGTAAGGGTGCCCGAACACGCCCTGCTCTATAATAGGTCAGAAAATCGGGCAGATGAGTAGTAGGGATTCGCCGGTTCTGGCTCACGAGCCAGAACCGGCGAATCTACAGGGGTTGGTCGGCCAACTACAGGGGTTGGTCGGTTAAAAAAAAAAAAAAAAAAGTTTGGTGTCAAAATAGGGGTTTTCCGCTACGCCCGATCGATCTATGCGATCCATTTTTGCGTATCTGCACTCCTTAACGTTTTAGGTTTTGCATAAGGAAAGCACTAATAGCACTCATTACACTAATCGTTAAACTCCTCAATGTCTAATGACCATGCGCATCACGCGTTTTGTAATGAACGACATTCTAAACTTAATGACATAGTCGTAATGGCATTGATAATAAACAACATTCTTTTGGTATGTTTCCAAATAATTGAAGTCGAGATTAAAAAAATAAAACTCGGGTTTAATTTCGAATAAATCCTTTATTTCAAAATAACTCTTTCATTAAATCTTAAAACAAGATTTGAACATCATATTCAAAAACAAATCATTCCTGAGTGTATCGCTGCCAAATTCATTTTGAAAGTCTTTCAATGACTTGTTTTTAAATTTATATAGTAAGTACATTAAACAGTACTCTCCACACACTGACGTATAATCATTTTGTAACCGAACATTATTAAAACGCCATTTCCTTGCATTTCTGTTCAAAAACATTTTATGCATCCCCGTAGGGAAACGACCATATGTGTCAAAGTATTCCCCGACCCCATGACTGTCTATGTGGATGGCTACCCAGTGGGAACCTGGTTTGGAGTCCGGATCCAAATTGCTTATAAGGAAAGCGGGAACCGTGACATATATCGGTAATCGGTTCGCAGCATAAGCGTTATAGTGTAAGCTTGGATGGATATTTTTTAAGTATGCTTGTATTTGTAAAGTGTCCATATTTCTTTTACAAGACTATTTAATTCGCTCTTTCACACGCGAGTGAAATAAATAAGCTGTGACCGTCTTATTTAACATGTCATCGACTGGGGTTTTTAAATAAAATGAAAGCATAACTTTAAAAGTAATCATTTATTATAATATATTATTTAACACATTCAAATTATTTTACAGAGTTTGAACTTAATAATAATTATACATAGATATATATAATACAATATTTACTATCTTAGCTACTAAAGTCAGCAGTTACATTGCGATTTTTATCAATTTCAATAACATTATCGAACTCTGCATAAACAACGCAATTGATCGTTTGAGTCAGAGCAGATTCAAAGCGAACTTCTAATCTCACACTACCGTGTCTAATTAAATTCCAATGAGTAGATGAATTGGCTGATAAATCAGGTGTGAGATCAAATGCTAACAAACAATAACCCTTCGAATACTTATCGTGAGATATCCCATTACCTTCGTTGAGAAAATGTATACCTGTTCCTGTAAATAATGTATGATAGGTTGTAGTAAAAATATTATTATCAAAACATGGTTGTAAAGCTTTTGAAGGAATTTGTTGACCGTCAATATATAAACAAAAGGAATTCATTTTGTAGTTCTCAAAATTAAACGGATTTTTAGACAAACAACCATTAAATGCTGCATTATTTACAAATCCAACTATACATCTCTTAGGTACTTGACCCAAAAAGATATTGTCTAATGTTTTGCCCTGAACCCCTGACGGTATCGTAAGAACTTTTACTTCAGCTCGAGTTATAGGATATTTTGCTGTAGTTGTCGCTAATACTTTTTGATGGGCAAGTAAGACGGAAGGGTTAAGTTTTGTTCTTCTGACAAGTAGAGTCGCATCTGATATGTTTATTTTGTATTTAACATCGTTTGTTGGAGCCATTAGGTTAAATGATTCACGAGATCTAACCAATTTTATACTCATCTCAACACCATTAATTAAAAATTTCCCTTGGTTGAATATATCACCGTGAAGGTGTCCTATCATTTCAACTTCCTTACTTTCCGAAACTAATTGTTGTCTTTTAGTAAAACCTAAGTTTTTTTCGTCGGTTGAGTCCATTTTACCAGCTGTGTCATCATACCAAAGACTACACGTTAAATGAGATTCTTTAGCATCGGGTGAGTAATTCAAAAGAGTTTCGATGTAAGATCGATATGCATATGTATTATTTGGAGGAGAAACTAATTTTTGGTTCAAATAAACATCGAGTTGGGTAAAAAGTGAATGAAGCCAATTGTTTACAGGTGCTAAAATAGTTGCAGCAGCCAGTTTCGATGAATCATCATTTAATATTTTTGCTTTTAAATGAATCAATGTATGAGATAAATCTATATAATCATCACCAGTTCCAGGTACTTGAAACTCGATTGGTCCATCGTCAGCTAAAGATGATATCGGTTTATAGTGCACCCACATTCCACTTTCTATACTTGTTTGTGTTGATGGTAAAGCAAACAAATCTAATTCAGATTTTACACATTCACAAGAATGACTATGTAGGAAAGCCATTGTTTATTTTAATTTATGAAAATATATCTCCTTTATATTGACGAGTTGATTTTTGTTTCTTAAAACCTCTTCCTTTGCTGTTCAATGAAGGAGTGGCTGATACAAGACCTTTTCTTTTGCTTATATAGCCTGAACCAGACATGTTTAACTTATCAATTTTTTGATCTGCCCTTCTTTTTAAGTTTGAACTCATTTCCTTAAACCGTGATTTTATAGAATCATCCACAGATCGTGCTTTTGTTATATCAGATAGAATTCCAACACCTGCACTTAAAGCTTCCTTTCCAATTGCTTTAGCACCACTAGAAAGCAAAGGTAATACAGACCGAAGCAACCCTCCCAAAAAGTTCCCAATGCCATGGCCACGTTGATAAGGAGCTCCTTTGTAGATGACTCCTATTCCAGAACCTCCTTGATGGGTGTAATAATGTTCATATGGACAATTTATGTTATTGCGTATATACATTATAATTTTTTAAAGTGTAGTTTTATACACACTGTTCCAAACTGGAATGGTATTTTTTGGCTAGTGCTTGATCTTATATCTATTTCAATTGTGTCAAACTCTCTTCGCATGACTGATACGTAGTGAGGAGGGGAAAACACATGCATTTTATTTGCACCGTATATGTATTTTGAAGGGTCTAATGGTATGATTCGAAGTAAAGAGGTCATAACGTCTCCAACAATCTGTGGTTCCACTATGTCACAATAAACAAACATTTGTGATGGTAACCCTAAATGTAAGTTTGCAGGGCGTTTGCCAAACGCTTTTTCTACTAAATCTCTATTAGGTTCATACCCCAACTGAATACCTAACTTGGGCGATAACGTTAATGAAATTATTGCTTCATCTTCTATTACCACAGATACAAACTTAGATATTTCATCATAACGAAAAGTAAATTTTTCATTTATATTATTTAAAGCTTTTAAAATGTGATTAATATTGTCATAGTTGGTTGCAGGAATGTGTTTTTTATAGTAAACAATAGAAGGATATTTTTCATTTGGCATTAACATATTCTTAGTAATATAAACTACATTTTCATGTTCTTGAACAGTGAACATTGTACATGGGTATTGGAATTCAACAACACCCACAGTCCATTCCCCCTCTAATTTTATTGACTTCGGTAGTTTTGTTGAAAAATGGGTTGTCAAATTGTCTGGAAAATACTGTATAGAACTGTTGCTGAGTAATGTTAAATAAAAACTTCCTTTCATTATAACTGTTTTAAATGAGATACTAAAACCCAACTATTAAATTTTTCAGGATAACCTTTCCACTTCACGAGCACTTGCTTTCTGCTACCAGAGTATCGAGAAGTTATTATTTTATCTATTTTGTGCTCTGAAGTAGGGCTAGGTGGAGAAACTTTTTGTAATTCTTTTTCGTAAAAAGTACCTTCTATATCTTCGCTTTGTAAATCTTTTAAGGTGTATACAACCCAAGGTGATCTAGGGATTACAGTTGCAATAGTAAAAATTTCATCACTCCAGTTAGATTCATATCCCTTTTGGAATATGTGTTTATATTTTGTGATCCTAACATGATCACCGATGTGAAACTTTGGTAATGAAATATCTCCTACTGAACTTTTATTTTCTCGAGCATACAAATTGTTCCAAACCGTCATAATGTTAGTCGAACTCACATCACACGGGGCCATTTTAATACTTGAATGAAAACTATGATTATATGCATATAATAAATCCTGTAAAATATCTATATATCTGTATTTATTTTTATGTGTAAAATAACGCCACATTTTTGACTTGAGAGTTCTTTGAAATCGTTCTACGATACTAGCTTTAATATCAGGATTATTTGTTGTATAATAATTTATATTTTTACTCTTAAAATATTGACGAACATCCTTGGAAACAAACTCGGTACCTTTATCTGACTGTATATGGGTTGGGACTATGTGAGCTTCTTTAAAAATACTCTCAAAACATTTTTTGGTTTCAACAGAATTTTTATTTTTCATAGGTCTAGCATAAGCATACTTACTAAATACATCAATTACACACAATATGTAGTTATAACCATCATTATATTTACTATAAGCACGCATGTCACTTAAATCTGCTTGCCACAGTTTATTAAGATCAGATAGGATATATTTATTCCGAGGAAACTTTTTGGAAACTGGCTTATGAAGTGTGTAAGTTTCTTGTGATTGTAACCATTGCTTGACTTCATTCATATTCATTTTGCCTCGCATAGCTTTCGTGAGTTTGTTAATACTACTGTAACTAGAAGGATGTCTTGCATCATAATAAATATTATGAACTTCTAGTAGGGGGTCCATTTTTCCCAATCGATTTTCTTTTTTATTTTTCTATTATACTTGTTTTCAGATTCTGGTGTGGAAAATTTTTCTTCAGTGGATATTTCTTCAAAATTTTTTAATCGAAGTTGGCTAATATAATCACTTCTCATCGGATTACCTATATAAGTGATTGGTACTTTTAGATCATTCAAAGCTTTAGCAAATTTTTCCCATCCTATCGGATCACTTTTTTTCAAAGGTCTCAATGAATCATTAAGTAAATCTACAATGTTGCTTCCATTTATTTTGTTACCACCGACTACTACTGTACCATCATCAGTCCAGTGTATATTGCTTTGGTTTGTTAATAAGAAATCTAATAATGATTCACCTTTTTTAATGTAAGATTTAGGGACTAAACTTAATATTTGTTTTTTAGAATATAGAGATATATTTTGAACAGTATCACTTTTTATGTGCCCCACTTCTTCGTTCAATGTTTGACTGACAATTGGATCTTTGTTCTGTGGATCACTACTTTTATCATAATGTTCTTTTTTTAAAAGTGTTTCAGATAAATCCATATTTGAAGTTACTATCGGAAGTTGATAAGATTGGCGATCTTCTTCAATGAAATGCAAATACCTTTGTAAAGTTTGTAAATATAAAATCCATTTTTTTCTATCGTTATCGTTACTTCTAAGAATATTTTGCATTTCAGCATCTAATCGTGATTTTGGATTTTCATTGATCTCATTCCTTTCCTTTATTTTATCAATGAAACTTGGATCTACCAGTATCATTTTCCTAGCGTGTTCCATTTTAAACAAGACCACTAACTAATCCACTCAATATGGAACCCAAAATAATAGGTAGAAATGCACCACCTTTTTGAACAATTATATTTTTTCTAACTTTGGTAGTAGTTTTATGAACAAGCTTGCGGAGTAATTTTATATGTTGTTTTAAAGATTTTTTATCCTTTTCTTTCAATGGAACTTTGCCTTGCAGCACATTATGAATACACTCACATATACAATTTATTTCATCTTCATCAAATGATTTTAATAAAACTTTTTGATGTTTTGGTTTTAAAGTGTGCAATGCAACGAGCAGATCTTTATGTGTGTTTACACTACCCAACATTATTTGTAAATGACAGAATTTTGTTGGACGTTATCATATTTAAACCCTCTTTTTGGTACATAAACTGAACAGGTTTTATCATTGAATATGTTTGTCTTAAAACGATACACGTCATTGGTGTTTTGTTTGAGATCTATCATCAAATAACCATGTGCATCAATCGTTGCATCTTTATAAGCATCTTGAACAAATCTTACATTATCTGGTGAGACTTGACGAGCTAAATATCGAATTTGTGTTTTATCACGGGGGTTTTTAAAATAAATGATATAGCTCGAATTTAAAGAAATATCTCTTTGACCTTTTCCTTGATGAAAAAGATTTTGAGTTATGTAAAATACGCTTAAATTTCTATGGTGACTCCCTTTTGTAAATATATCTACAATTCGCCCATCAGATTCTCTCATCAGATCATCAATTATAATCAAATTGGCTTCATTACCATCAAACATACTTAAGTCGGGTAATCCTTGAAAGTAGTTAACATTTTTCAAATTGTATAGAGGTTGCATCTCATCAAAACACCATGTTATTTGGGAAAATGAAGTGTTACATATTTCTTTCATATTTTCAATAAATTTTGTAACAAAATTTGATTTTCCACAACCACTAGGTCCTGCAACTATTGCAGTAAATGGATGAATAAAATGATTCATTTCTGTCACGTGTGGATTAGACGAGGTATAAGAAAACAATGAGTATTTTTTATCTTTTTAAACAGTTTTAATGGTTCTTAAACATTACAATACAATGGTGGTAAGAAAAAAACAACTCATATTCTTTTTTATAATATAATATATTATGTACAAATATTAATTAAACACAATTCTAAATAATAAAAAAAAATACAAAAAAACATGCATTGACACAAATGTGATAACAAAAAAAAAACATGATAACATTATCAAATATAATAATATATAACTAAATAAGTACATTTTTTTTTACAGTTCTCTCAATTTATAATGACCCCATGCCAACGTATCGATTTGATTTGGTAATATGTAGCGCTTAGTGTCTTGGTATGACAAAGAAGTCTTATTAATTTCCTGAGTAAATATTGTATGTTTTATTGACCTAAACCTATGCATGGTATGGTTTTGAATATTTTTATTGAAAAGACAAGATTTATAATTTTCTAATTCTAACTTTTTTGTAACACTTTTGTTCACACCCTTGGCTTTTGCGATGACTTTTTTATCTACTGTAAATGCATACATTTTCGATCGGAGTCCTACAAATTCTTCTAAAATATCACCATTATTTTCATCTTTAAAATACCCTAACTTTTTTTTGTTTATTCTAGGATAACTAAATAAATTATCGGATGGATAATCTGATGTATCAAACCTTAACATCAAATCAGGTTTGAGATCTTCATATAAATTATTAGTAAAAAATTGGTATATAAAACTATCAGTATCAGTATACAATAATTTCGTTTTCTCACCAAATTTTTTCAAAACATAATCATAATGGAATTCATACATGAGTGTTTTTGAAATATCTAAAATGCAAAACCCTAAGTAAATAGGTTTATTATGTACAATTTTTGTTTTCCGTAATTGAACTGCTACTAAATTTTCTGAAAATATTGACATACTGTGGAATTCTGGTTTTGCTATTAAGTCTTGTGCTCCTAAAGACTTACCTTGATTTTCCCAATGGGTTACAAGCTTTACATTTACTCTTTTTTCAATGTTTTCCATAGTTTTACCAAAAACTGAATTATTCATAAGTTTATAAAAATCTTTTTCAAAATCTGATGATGCCTTTGTTCTTAGTTTAGTATTTAAATCAATATATTTTTGTAGCCAAGGACTTTGATTAAATTTTAAAACTCTGTGAACCTTTTGTAGTTCAATACCTAACTTAAGACATTGTTTCAAATTTCTATAGTGAATTTTATATTTTGTTTTATTATTCAAATTTGGAACTAACTTAACATTTTTCGTATTACCTATACAAATATTTTCAGGACATAGAGGTAAATCGGAGTGCAAATCGTGAAGTTTATCGGGATATTTTAAATCAACTTCCAAAATGAAACCATATTCACATGTATCAGGAATATCAAAGTCGATGTCAGGATCCACCCACTCAAATCCGTCTACAGGAAGGTATTGAGACATTGCCCAACCATATAGATTATTTGCATCAAAGTATGCAAGAAAAGATTTTGATTTTATTTTATCATAACCAGTCATATACTGGTTATTTGCCTTAGCATATCTAGTGCTACATTGTGATATGCCACCACGAATACCTGCTCGGATGAACGCTATCTTATCAAAGTCTGTTAATAGCTCTAATTCAATTTTAGTATACTTCAACATAGCATCCCAACTTAAGCCAGGTGCAGTATAATAGTATGCTGGATCTAATTTATAAGTTCTAATACAAATATCTCTAAAATTTTCAAATATGTCTGTTAAAAGTAAAACATCAGTTTTGAGGTATAAGTTAGAATAATCTAACATATTTAAACATTTGAAATGGTTCCAAACATCTTGTGCATGATTGTAATCATGATCAGATACATTAGAATCAGTTAATGTGCTATAGAAATGGGTTTGACTAGGTAAGGATGTCACTTTTAAACTATCATAAGATGTCATGAATTCATACGGATAAACACCTTTTCTTTTTAAGCGAACAAAGTCTAGGTTGTTGGGAAAATTCATTTTGAGTGTATGAAACTGTTCATCTTTAAGATTTTTTGCCAAATTATCAAGGCTACAAGGCAAAAATTTCAGTGAATCAACAAATCTCAATTTAAACATTTCATTGTTAATAAATAAGGTTTTAGTGAAAGAAATGTATCTCTCCTTGTTTTGAGGTATCAAGTCAACTTGTCCTTCAACAAAGTTGAGCACATGAACTATAAAATGTGAGTCATAGTGACTTAAATTATGAAGAAATACTGGAACGAAATTCGGAGGCCTAAACTTTTTTGAACATAAGTCATGCGCCACACCTCTAAAATTTCCAGTATTCCTATCAAAGTCTAAAACTTTATCTTCACCTAAAATTGTTTCACAAATACAACAAATGAAACAATCATCAATTTTGTTTTTGTCTTCATCAGTTAGAGGATAAGCAGCTTTTTGCAAGTTATTTTTACTACAAATTAATCGTATATCATTATATAATCTACTCATGAACACATTTGCACAATCGGGTCCGCTGTAAGTTTCATATTTTGATAAAGTTTCATCATAAGAACACTTTATATAATATCCGAAGCTATAAGGTTCATGCTTTTGAATGCTATTGGTATAAGACTTAGATGAATTGTTAGCACATGAATGGACTGGCTTTAGAAAAGCTTCAAAATCTGCATATATTACAAAAGGTATTTTTAAGTTTCTTTCAAAATGATCAAACCTAAGTTTATCGTTAGATGTTGGTTCTGCAAACCAATTTTTAATTTTTTTTTCGCTACTTGGTAATTCGACAGTTACATGAGAACAGTCATTTTGTTGGTGATTTGATAATCTTTCACTTGTAGGAAAGTATAATAAACACCCATCACAAATATAAACCATATGATGATGATTTGAAAGTTGTTTGCTTACCAAACGCGATAAACTCTTTATATAACAATAGTGACTATTTGTCCCATTTGTTATGTATAATAAATTAATATGAACGTTTTTGCGACTTTTAGTAAAATACAAGGGACCTATAACATTATTTTTTTTAACTTCAGTATTAAATTCCAATCCGAAAACGTTAATACTTATACTATTTAAATTTTCAACTTTGTGAATATCGGTTAACTTCACCGGGAATGATATACCATTAAAATTTAATTTATTTGCATTCATGCTGTATGAAGATACTCGTTCAACATTTTTGTTGACTGGGTATAATGCAGAGAGCAATGCCCATTTAAAACACATATAGTCGAGATTTTTAACATTAATAACAGCCTTTTTAGTTTTAATATCCTGGGGTAAATCAATATAAGAAGTACCACGAAGCGGATTGAACTTATTAACATTCATATCCAGGCTTATGATTTGTTTCAGACTCCATCCGCTGTCTTTTTTCTCAAAGCTACTTATTTGATTTGTTAAAGTATTACTCAATGAAGCTAAAAAGATGTTTAAATCATCTCCGCGAAAAATTATAAAATTACTTGTTTGAAAATCGAAAGTGTTACAGGTATTATTTTTGCTCTGTTGTATGAATTCAGCGTTTAAAATAAAATTAACTTTAAAAATGGTATTTATTATAATTGAACGTTCGAGTAATTTAAATATTTCGTCTTTGATAGAACTTATGAATATTTCTGGTGTTTGGAATGTTCCAAGATTTTGTTGAGATTTATTAAAAATTCTATAAGTAATGATTCTTTGACCAAAGGCAGATTCAATTATGGAAACATTTTTTAGAGAACCTTCTATTCTAAGAACATTGTTTTTGTGAAGATTACTTTTTAAATGGTTTGTGTAATACCGCCTACGTAGTTCTTTTTGACAAGCGCTACAATATACGTTATCTGAATCGGTACCTGTGTGGGGTTCTGTGGGTATGTTATCCGGATATGAAGCAGCAGCGACATCGGTTCCTTCGGTTGGTAAGCCTCCTGCAGTTGTTCCAATACATGATTCTCTAGTGATGTTAGAGAAAGTTGATGTTGTATTTCGAAGTTTAGATTCCGAACTGATCACACTGTCAGACTTTCTTT
Organism: Celastrina argiolus; assembly: GCA_905187575.2. Lineage (NCBI taxonomy): Eukaryota > Metazoa > Arthropoda > Insecta > Lepidoptera > Lycaenidae > Celastrina > Celastrina argiolus. The sequence goes on from LR994597.1 coordinate 9,946,607, forward strand.
TTATGGATCCTCCAGCTTGTAGTTGTGGTGGGCTAAAAAAGATAAACGAGTTGTTATTTACAATGAAATGTATACAAAATTTAAATATTATAAATATATTTTATTGAGTTATACGTACTTGTTACTTTTTGTATCGGCTTCATGTTGACTTTCAACAAACTCTTCGAGGAAACAGTTTGCAAGCGTATCAAATTCTTCAGCATCTTGACACAATCTAACTAACTCTATGTCTTCTAGAATTTCTTCTATTTGAGAATCAAAGAACATGCTCGTGCATGTATCCATTTTTAGAAAGGAAAAATAGAAAGATGTAATATCCTTTTGAAAGCTAGTAGTCCAACTAACATATTAAAATCGATGTCTGGGGTATTTGTAGAGAAAACACAGGTACAAATATTAACAAACCCTATTTAACGAACTAACGATCACTACAATTAATTAACGACTAAATCATAAGTAAGAATAGAACAATAGAGTTTACAGTTATATTATGTTATTATGAATTGCATCCATTCTTGCTAAAAAAATACTTTTTGCAATTGTCAGTCGTGCATATTTCTTTAGTTAAATTAAATATCAACTTCTGAATATGTTCATAGTTTTTGTTTGTTTGCGATGTGTATAATTTTATCCTTGTCTCCGTATTTTTCCAATGTTCGTTGCTTGGTATCTTTGAAATCTTCTTTAAATCATATACTTCGATTTTTATCAAATGTGAAGCAGTTTGTCCATCATCTGTGTTAGTAGAGACGAAAACTGTGTCTCCACTATTTTGTACTCGTGATACTGATGAAGATAGTATTTTTTTTTTTTTGCTTTTCTGAACATTGAATAGTTCATCTAAACTTGGAAGCGGTGATCTTTTTCTACTTAGGTTTATTTCTTGAGTAGGTACTATTTCCAAATCGGTCGTTTCACTATTTGGAGATTCAAAGTAGAATGTTTTATAAGTATTTTCAGCAAAATTGTTCTGAAATAAAAAACATAAAAAATATAACTACTAGAATATTAAAAATAAAATATTTGCATTAGTAAAATAAAAAGAAGAAAAATATCTTACCTCCATTTTATGTTGACTCTGAGTAGTGATACACTTAAACTTTACTGCACTCTGTATCGATTCGGAGAGCATTTCATATTTATACAAGCATAGTACACAAGTTGCATAAGAATCAAATTAAATAAACATTAGTTATCTAGTTTCGACACACAAATTAGATAGTTAACAACTAGTTTAAATAAACTAGTACTTAATGAATCCCAAAAACCACAAAATATATTTATAAGTACCTTTGTTCCGCGACTCTGTCTCTCTGTCAATATCCCACGGGAACATTTTTTTTTACTATCGTTGTGTCAAGTACCTAAGAGATGTATAGTTGGATTTGTAAATAATGCAGCATTTAATGGTTGTTTGTCTAAAAATCCGTTTAATTTTGAGAACTACAAAATGAATTCCTTTTGTTTATATATTGACGGTCAACAAATTCCTTCAAAAGCTTTACAACCATGTTTTGATAATAATATTTTTACTACAACCTATCATACATTATTTACAGGAACAGGTATACATTTTCTCAACGAAGGTAATGGGATATCTCACGATAAGTATTCGAAGGGTTATTGTTTGTTAGCATTTGATCTCACACCTGATTTATCAGCCAATTCATCTACTCATTGGAATTTAATTAGACACGGTAGTGTGAGATTAGAAGTTCGCTTTGAATCTGCTCTGACTCAAACGATCAATTGCGTTGTTTATGCAGAGTTCGATAATGTTATTGAAATTGATAAAAATCGCAATGTAACTGCTGACTTTAGTAGCTAAGATAGTAAATATTGTATTATATATATCTATGTATAATTATTATTAAGTTCAAACTCTGTAAAATAATTTGAATGTGTTAAATAATATATTATAATAAATGATTACTTTTAAAGTTATGCTTTCATTTTATTTAAAAACCCCAGTCGATGACATGTTAAATAAGACGGTCACAGCTTATTTATTTCACTCGCGTGTGAAAGAGCGAATTAAATAGTCTTGTAAAAGAAATATGGACACTTTACAAATACAAGCATACTTAAAAAATATCCATCCAAGCTTACACTATAACGCTTATGCTGCGAACCGATTACCGATATATGTCACGGTTCCCGCTTTCCTTATAAGCAATTTGGATCCGGACTCCAAACCAGGTTCCCACTGGGTAGCCATCCACATAGACAGTCATGGGGTCGGGGAATACTTTGACACATATGGTCGTTTCCCTACGGGGATGCATAAAATGTTTTTGAACAGAAATGCAAGGAAATGGCGTTTTAATAATGTTCGGTTACAAAATGATTATACGTCAGTGTGTGGAGAGTACTGTTTAATGTACTTACTATATAAATTTAAAAACAAGTCATTGAAAGACTTTCAAAATGAATTTGGCAGCGATACACTCAGGAATGATTTGTTTTTGAATATGATGTTCAAATCTTGTTTTAAGATTTAATGAAAGAGTTATTTTGAAATAAAGGATTTATTCGAAATTAAACCCGAGTTTTATTTTTTTAATCTCGACTTCAATTATTTGGAAACATACCAAAAGAATGTTGTTTATTATCAATGCCATTACGACTATGTCATTAAGTTTAGAATGTCGTTCATTACAAAACGCGTGATGCGCATGGTCATTAGACATTGAGGAGTTTAACGATTAGTGTAATGAGTGCTATTAGTGCTTTCCTTATGCAAAACCTAAAACGTTAAGGAGTGCAGATACGCAAAAATGGATCGCATAGATCGATCGGGCGTAGCGGAAAACCCCTATTTTGACACCAAACTTTTTTTTTTTTTTTTTTAACCGACCAACCCCTGTAGTTGGCCGACCAACCCCTGTAGATTCGCCGGTTCTGGCTCGTGAGCCAGAACCGGCGAATCCCTACTACTACATGAAAGAGTTATTTTGAAATAAAGGATTTATTCGAAATTAAACCCGAGTTTTATTTTTTTAATCTCGACTTCAATTATTTGGAAACATACTAAAGGAATGTTGTTTATTATCAATGCCATTACGACTATGTCATTAAGTTTAGAATGTCGTTCATTACAAAACGCGTGATGCGCATGGTCATTAGACATTGAGGAGTTTAACGATTAGTGTAATGAGTGCTATTAGTGCTTTCCTTATGCAAAACCTAAAACGTTAAGGAGTGCAGATACGCAAAAATGGATCGCATAGATCGATCGGGCGTAGCGGAAAACCCCTATTTTGACACCAAACTTTTTTTTTTTTTTTTTTAACCGACCAACCCCTGTAGTTGGCCGACCAACCCCTGTAGATTCGCCGGTTCTGGCTCGTGAGCCAGAACCGGCGAATCCCTACTACTCAGATGTTATCTCTTTATCTCTGACCGACTTTTTGTATTACTTGTGCGTGGCACTATTAATATAATAATAATAATATCTATGGACGCTTAAATCTGGCCCCGTGCTAAGTATCCGAAGAACTTGTGTTACAGGTACAGGAAAACGGAAATATATTTAATACTTTTATACAATACACACATTGTATTTAAGATGTTTATTATACATATTAATGCACAAAATACACAAATTTAATACACATCCATGACCCAGGAACATTGAAAACTTTTTGTTCTCTCGGTGGGATTCGAACCTGCGACCTCTCGTTCGAGCACCAACGCGCTCAACCACTGCGCTACGGAGGTCGTCATGCAAGCAGCATGTTCTATTCTTCACCTACAAAAGTCGACAACCGATTATTGGTCGTGGGTGAGCACCCTAATTGTATATATATTCAGTACCGGGAAACGATTTTAAAGTTGCAGATAATGGATGAAAGTTTTGATGATAGGATAAAAAGCTAGCAACTTTCAGATCTAAAAAGTAGAAGCATATTCTTTTTATAAAACTCGTCTTAAACTTTTAATATACAATCAGCAGGTAAATTTTCAGTTTGTTTCATCAAATTTGTACGTAATTATTATGACAAATTGGAATTGGTGTCTTTCTACTTCCTAGCATTCATTCGAAATTTTTAAAAGTTGAAATATAAGTTAGTGTCTGGCAGTTTTCACATCACACCGCGGTGGCAGCGGCACCGTTCTTTTAATCCCCCTAGGATTTATATGGAACACTATACATAGTTGCGGCGGCGGCGAACCTCTGTGTCGCGACGGCAGCGGCGAGCGTTTCCGCAGTTTCCTCAACTTGTACGTTGGTATATAAGGAGGCTGCAGTTAAACGCCGCTCTCATGTATCGCGGCCGCAATATTTCGCATATAAGGCTACGTTTGTGCCCAAATTGACCAATTACTATGCTCGTGCTGTTTCCGTGGAAACGGAGCGGAGATTTCAAGCATAGTGATTGGTCAATTCGGGCAGAAACGCAGCCTTATATTTTTGCCGCAGCGGTGTTATGTGAAACTCGCTCTGTCTGCGTATTACGTTTGTATTAAGGGTTCATAATTGAGATAAGGGGCCTTAATCTCCAAACTGATTTGATTTTGATTCAGATACGATCATGCCGCGTACTTCCTAATAAATTGACATTTGTTTATTTTGATTCTCAGTCGATTGATATGGTCGGGAGTACAAAAAGTTACGATCTAACAATTTTCTTTATCCTAATTAGTTTCAAAGTAATTCACCAAATAAATTACGAAAAACCACTGATATCGAACTGATTCGGTTCTCGATTGTGTCGGGAGTAGGCCCGAAGGTGTCGAATATCATGAGCCCGATGATGATGAACGTAAAACAATAAGTTGTGATTGTGATGTGAGCTGGCATTGGCCGCGTTACAGTATGCCGGCCCGCGGAACCGTAACAATGAATTTCCTTATAAACTTTTAATTATACAATGTGGTGGGCAGTGTTAGAGTGTTAAGGTCAGTATTTATCATCATCAGCAAGTACCATCTTTACTGAAGAAAATACAGATCTTTCATCATCATCATCAGCCTGAAGACGTCCATTGCTGAACATGGCCTATGTTCAGCAAAACGTCTTCCCCTAAGTACTTCCACAACGACCGGTCGTGCGCTGTCTGAATCCAACGGCTGCCCGCGGCTCGGACCAGATCGTCGGTCCATCTTGTGGGTGGCCGCCCTACGCTTCTTCCAATACAGACCTTTCTTTGTGAAACCAAAAACTATGGTTGGCTTTTACAGTGAAAACTTCTTATGACAGACTAAACCGCTTCGTTACGTTACAGCGTCAGTCTTCGGGCGTCCCGAGATGCACACGTTTTATGCATAATAATATTATGTTTGTTTTTATTGTTAGGTACTACATTATAAATTTGTTTTTTTTTAGTTATTGAAATCGGTTTTTTAAACGTTCTTTTTTATATTATACTGTGTAGACTGTAGTGGATGAGTGTACTGTGTGTATAGTGTATACCTTATTACTTTACGAGGCGTAGTTTAGTTTTTTTTGCTTTTTCGTTTTTTTTTTTGCGACAAAAAAAAAAGAAATGGTAAAAAGTAAAAAAATAAGTATTTTTTTAGTTTTTGACAAAAAAAAATCCAAAATGAGGAAAGGTAGTATAATCGTAGGTATTTCAAAGTTATAGTGACTGTTCTTTTTACATACTGTATATATTATATATATAATACTTTTTGTTGGCCTGTTTTCGTTGGTTTAGTAATTAACTCGTAAAGATTATGACCTAGTATCCATATTAGGTACAATAAAAAAGGTATAACAAAATCACTCTAAACGTTAGTCAGAAAAGTAATGTTCACTTAAACGAGTCATTAACTAAACATGAATGACGCATGTTTCTAAGATTTGAGTCGCAAAACGCTCAGATTCATACCACGCGTTGGTATCCCATATTTAACCCGCTCCCACATCTGTACAAAAATAATACCACTTTTAACGGACATTCTGTGTGATGATTTTGTATTTTACCCACTTACTAATATTTATAATACAACTGATTAGGCTACGCAATGGTTCTGTCTTTGTCTGAAAAGACACTTACAGATCTAACTTTATACAGTACTAGCTGACCCGTGCCCACTTCGTTGAGCATACAAACCGTTTAAACCTTCCCGGGACTTCCACGAATATTTCAAGACTAAAAATAGCGAGACTAACGAATAGCAATTTATTTTTATATAAATAGAAAATATATTTATTAATGAAAATTAATGAAGTTGAATAAGGATAAAGCTAATAAGTTGTGTAAATATTTTTATTAGTAAGAGTGTGTTAAAAACGCCCAGTAAAGAAATACAATAGCACATTCCTTTGTTCGAATTTCCAATGTTCTTTTTGGAACGAAGTTCCTTATCGCGCGTTGTGAAAGGGGGCTAGACGGAAAAAATTCTTACGAAAAGTTGTCACGACACTTTTTGCTATAGTAAGCTATTGTAAGCTGTGCGGCGTCGCATGTTTCTCTGTCTGTCTCTCTCTCTCTTATAGAAAGCAAGCCAGATATTTTCATTTCTATTTTGCATTGTACAGTGTGGTGTCGCGACGATTATTTTTATTGAGTGTATGTATACAGGTTTTTTGTAAATAATAAATAATAAACTTCGTTCCATCCGGGTGTCCCTTGACACCTCTCAAGTTTTTTATTTATTTTTTAATTACCTTTTATAAGACAATATTATTATGTTTGTACCTAATATTATGTTGCTACTTCGAAAGTGCGCAGGTGAACTGATTTTAACAAAATGTTCTCCAGTCTATTTCTGTAAACACGATACACTTGTATACTAACAAAGTTTAATTCCCTCGGCGAGTTATAAATAACGGCCTAACTTGTGTTATCACAGTCTAATTCTGTACCGATGCGCACGCGCGGCCAAATGTTGCACTTGTCTGTTGAATCGGTTCACGCCTTATAAATTCACTCTAGACTCGATAAACAAGCCAGAAGCTGCACGCCTTTTTTAACCGACGCTAAAAGAGGGATGTCGTAAATTATTAATATATTTTCTTAGCATTATCAAAATGAAATAGCTTTCTTCTCACCGTCCACTACGTAAACTTTCAAGACGATTCTTCTTAAACTCTACCTAGAGATTTTGTTTCAAGTGTTAATATAACGATAAAGTTTTATCTGCAACAGGATACGGTCGATTCAATATGAAATCAACCGATGATCTATAGAGAAGTGTGCCAATATAATGAAGTAGCAGCTCAGATTACTAAGGCATAGAGTCATTATGGTAAGTGACGGTAAGGATATAATCCACTTCCACCGATACATTAAACATATGGACGGACGGTATGTAGAGACATTAGTTTAGCCGACCTAGGGTCACCACTTGCTGGAAACCAACAAATAAACATCTACACGCAAAAAGTATAACGGGTGTAAAAAGAGCAGTCACTATAACTTTGGGATATGACTATACTACCTTTTCTCATTCTGGAAATGATATATTTTTTTTACAAAATTAAAAAAAATAAAATTTGCGTTGTTATTTTTGCGACAAAAATGATAAATGGTGAAAAGTAAACATTTTTTTTGTAGTCAGATAAATATATAAATCGTTATTCTGTGTTCATTTTTAATTTTTATATGTATTGTCACCGTATCCTTCTAACGGGACCCAACAATTTACTAAGACATAAGTTTCGGTTTAAAAGGTGACAACCCTAATCACAAGACGCGGCGCTTGATTGCGTTTGTGAAGATAATGCGTCTTTAATTGTAGAGAAAATGCTCGTCATTAGTTCGTATGTGGTTAAGAAAATTGGGTCTCAATGAACATCGATTATACCTGCCTGTTGTCTACTACACGTTCATTACGATTGGAAAACTTCGTAAATATTTTTCACGTGAATATGACTACGTCTGAAAATGCTTTAATAGAGACAATAAAAATGATATAACAATATCGGGCGATAGGTAGGTAGTAGGTACCCATGGGCTCCCACACAAAACCGCGAATTCGCACCCTTATACCGGTTTGTCGTCATGGCTGTCTGTCTAGACCCCTTTAATCAGGTACGTGTGGAGACATCTATATTCAATTCTAATTTAATTCTAAATATAAGTCAGTGACATGAAACAAAATGAAGAAACTTTGAAGTTATAATCCTACAACTTCTGTTTCAAATTGAATAAAATGATATAATCCCTGCTTAGCTACTAAAAATACAGGCTTCTAGTTTTATCCACTCCTATATTATAGGGGTCAAATTGGCAGCAAACAGTTTCGAGAAGAGGTTGGTACGGCCGTGATTAACTTAAACGTGAATGACTATCATTTAGCCAAAAGTCAATTTTTTTTGTGTTGACTCTCCGAAAATAGCTTGTTAAGTTTCATTTGGAAATAAAACGTTTTTTATTATTTTATTTAATAATAAAAAATACTTAAATCATTTTAAACTAACTGACTACTCTTCCTGCGACACTGCTCGGAAGCACCTATATCGTCATATTTCATAGAAGAAGAAGATCATTTCGCCCTAATACCTATATTTCTTTTGAAACTCCGAAATTACTCATGTGCCCTTAGGAATAATAAACAATGTTATCATCCCTCGCCGTAGCCCTTACGAGGGATCAAGGTGGAGTTGATGTTTAGGGAGCTGGGAGTCACACGGTAGGATAGGAATTTACTACACTTGTTTGATGTTTGAGAATTTCGTAGTTCGATGTTAACTTAGTTAGAACTTAAGAATGCCATGAAACAATTTCATCAGTAGGTAACGTAGAATTTAGCTACACTTAATTTTTCATAAGAAAATTTATTTTTGAAAAAAATTGTTCGATCTCGACGGCTTTTGGTGTTTTATTTGGTGGATTACTTTGAAACTAATCAGGATAAAGAAAATCGTTCGATCGTAACTTTTTGTATTACCGACCATATAAATCGTCTGAGAAATTACAAATAAACAAACATCAATTTATTCGGGAGTACGCGGCACGATTGAATCGGAATCGAAATCGAATCAGTTTGGAGAGTAAGGCCCCTGGTTACTGTTTGAGCTGAAATGTACGTGCATATCATAGTAGTATACATAGTAAATCGGATGACAATGCAATATCTGATGATGAAGGATGGCCATAGGAACTCGGTAATAAAACGACACAGCCACGCCGAGTTTGGGCTCGTTTGATTCCTCTTGATGAGCACTTTGGTGCTTGGCGGGATCCAGGGTCTGATGATGAAGAGTGAAGGTGGCCATAGGAAGTCAAAAAAGCTTGTTTTTGTATATATTTTTTGCAGTTATTGTTTATGGCACACAACAAAATATTTATAAATCGGCAAGCTACATTTTGTCATATTCCTTACTTTCCGATATTATTTCATACACAAGTAAGATTTTGTCTACTAAAAAGAAACGTTCGGTCTATTTAAAATAGGTAGGTAATTAATAATATGGAGTTCAAAAGCTAATGTTATTTAATATTGAACGTCTGTAACATGTGTGATCTAAAGTGTGGCACTCCCATAGATGAAATAACGACGTCTTTGTGATCTAAACCGGATTAGATCTTAGATCTGACTAATTGTATCTTACTTATTAAGAATTTAACGTCGTTTTTTATTTAATTTCAACTAAGGATGGGCTATGATTTATGACCAACATTTTACAGAAATCCTTCATAAAATGGTCAAGTCAAAGTCAAATATTTTTATTCAGTGTAAATTTACAAGAAATGTTTTCTGAACGTCGCTTTTATAATATGCCTACCACGGTTTCGGGTACTAGCCCAGCGAGAAGAACCGGCGTAAGAAACTCGCAACCGGTGTTTTATATAATACCGTAATATACTTTAAATAATAAAAATAGGGGATCACGGGATTGCGGCAACAGTGGCTGAAGGATCTCCTTTTATTTTTTTGTTGGGTATTGCACTGCCAAAATATATAATATTATATTTATTTTGTTTTGCATTTTCTTTATAGGTACCATTATTTTCTCTCTTAATGTATATGACTGTGTAATTGTTACAGAATGAAGCAATAAGTATTTATTATTATTATTAATACTTATTGAGTGTTAATGTGACCGAATTTGAAAACGTGACTTCCTTAAATAAAACCAAAGTTATAAATCCAGAACCTTAAACCATACTAAATTTCATCAAAATCCGTTCAGAAGCTTATATAACGTGAAAGATCAACCAACATCCAACCATACTCAACCAATATACTTACATCCATTTGCAACCACACGCTTATAATATTAGTAAATAGTGAGAATAGTTTATGAACATTTTAAATAGATATTCCAGTTTTTAAACATTAATAAGAGCATATTTTGCTACGTTAAAGATAAATGGCTCAAAACTGACGCAATCCAGAATTTGCTAATTTTGAGTCATGCGTGTATTTTAATTTCGTTACGTGTCTAATTTATTTCACAGAATATAACCATTCTACCGTAACTCGTACAGGGAGATACGCGATTCATAAAATTACCCCATTTCTTCCTCCCCGTGTTCAAATTAGGTTACATGTAAAGTTATACAAGACAATGCGCCTGTCACCAACACAACAGGAAGACAACACAAAAGAGAAGTTATGTTGTCTGGAAGAGACTGCTGTAACCAGTAATACCGCCTTTTTGAACAGCGGGCCTACTCCCGACACAACCGAGTACCGAATCCGTTCGATATCAGTGGTTTTTCGTATTTTATTTGGTGAATTACTTTGAAACTAATTGGGTTAAAGAAAATTGTTAGATCGAAACTTTTTGTACTACCTACCATATCGATCGACTGAGAATCAAAATAAACAAATGTCAATTTACTAGGAAGTTCGCGGCATGATCGTATCTAATTCAAATCAGTTTGGAGAGTAAGGCCCCAGTTCCTATTATTGCTATATGATTTATGTGTTTTTTTTGTGTATAAATAAAGAATTTATCTATTCGGGAGCCTTAACTCTCCAAAATGATTGGATTTTGATTCAGATTCGCTCGTGCCGCATAGTTCTGAATAAATTGATCGATTTTGATTCTCAGTCGATTGATATGGTCGGGAGTACAAAAAGTTACGATCGATTTCCTTTATTCTGGTTAGTTTTAAAGTAATCCACCAAATAAAATACCAAAAGCCGTTGAGATCGAACTGATTCGATTCTCGATTGTGTCGGAAAGCCGGAGTAAGCCTGCTGTAGGGCAGCTCTTATTATCATTAGAGTGTTTATTTATTCTACATGACGAAAAAACTAAAACCAAAAACTAATAATTACGGCGCGCTGAATAACTTTCATGATTAAAATACCTATTATAAATAATAGTTCGATACCTCGTACAATACTAATCTGAATTACCGTTACAGATTGGATCAACCTTTTGAATATAGAATGTGTAGGCGAAGCCATAATTGCAAAAGACCAGTAGACTAACATGAATCAAAGTTAAGATGTGTGTCGTAACTGTTTTAAAATGGTTCACAGACTTTTACGACGAGTTTACGACAGTTGACAGTATTCAGTCTGACGCCGTATGCTGTATGCAAACCGGCTTTGCAATTCTCGCCTCTATCGCAATAGGATAAGTCGCAAAGCTGTTATGTATATCGCTTAGGCGATTAAAGAGGGCATTTTCTACAGCTTTTGACGTGGCCGTTGCCCTCTTTTCAAGAAATCAATACCAAGTTCATGGGTAGTTTCATTGGGAATATTGACGCCATAATGATGTTTTCTATGTTTTATGTGTTTTTCTTCGCCTCCTGTGGGCTTAGCATAATAAGTGTAGGCGTTGTCTTGATTTTGATTTGAACGATATCGATGAAGTCGTAAATACGTTGTTGTCAATTGTTTGTGCCATGACCAATTATGTATTCCACTAAGATGGTTTTAAGTTTTATAGATAAGTAGGTTTAGGACTTATACATATATGTATATCATGTTGTTCCTCTCGTAATTCCTATCAATGAATGAGAAGGCATGGTAATTTAACAAGCCTAAAATGCGTTGATGAAATCGGGACATAGTGTCCAAAAAAGGAAAATATTACTTTCTAGGAAAAAAAAAGTTGATCTGTAATTATTTCCCGAATACGACAGGAGGGTTTTTTTTTATATACTTTCGCCCCTATCAGAGACAGGGCTCGTTCATTTCTTTTTTGTCTTTTTTATCTTTTCTTTCATTTTTCCATTTTTTTTTTAAATAAATACAAGAACAAATATTACAAGAATCAGTTACAATATCTTACAATTTTTCTAAAAATTTACAATACAATTTAAAATACAATTTCTAATATTAAAAATACTCAATTTAAAATTAACCCTTCAATACAATTCAATAATTTAATACAATATGACAATAACAATATTCACAATCTAAACATTAATTACAATAATTCAAATTTCATACAATTACAATTTTTATTCACCATTTCAATAACACAAAGTAAAAATAAAATATCACAGGTCTTACACTATACAACACTACCATTTCTTTTACTGACTATTTGCACGATCTTTGTGCAATACTTTAGAAATTCATCTCTTTTCTTGTTGTCCCCCAGCATGCTTGGCAGATTCTCACTCGTCATCGCGGTGCCCAATTTCTGCTCAATATCGTATCAATTGCTAGCAATGGGTGACAGGAGGGTTGTGTTTCTTGAGCCTGAGTTGCCCAATGGATTTTATTTTGAAGGTGTTGGATTCGTGTGGTAAAATAAAAAACAAAATGGTGTATCTTTAGCGCCTATAAAATTGTATACCAATATATCTTGTTACAATTTAATAGCACTTTGTATGTTCTAATGGCGTACCGGAACTCCAACGATCGCATGCGTATCGTGACTAAAGATCTCTGGGCCCGGATTTAAGATGAAATCGCTATTTATCGCTTACGAAGTTCGAAAACAAAATGTATGGTTTTCGACATAAGGTTTGCTAAGTGACACACGAATTCGCTTGTCATTTAGCGAAGCTTATGTCAATGCCCATACATTTTCTTTTTGAACTTTATCATCAGCCTCCCCCAAGGACTTCCACGACGACCGGTCGTGCGCTGTCTGTCTCCAACGGCTGCCCGCGGCTCAGACCAGATCGTCGGTCCATCTTGTGGGTGGCCGCCCTACGCTGCCTCTTCTTCTTCTCCGTCTTCCAATCCGTGGTCGCCACTCGAGAAATATCCTTTCCCATCTGGTGTCTGTTCTCCGAGCGATGTGGCCTGCCTATTGCCCCTTCAACTGACTGATTCTACGAGCTATGTCGGTTACTTTAGTCCTACATGGTTCTACTGCGAATATCTTCGTTTCGGATTATGTCCCGCAGAGAAACTCCGAGCGGAGAGCGGAGAGAGCTATTCTCTCCGTAGCTCGTTGAGTGACTTGGAGCCTATATAAGGCCAACGTCAACAATATTTTCGAACAATTTCGAACTTCGCAAGCGATAATTAACGATGGCATCTTGAATCAGGGCGGCGATTCTCAGGCCTCCTCTTAGTTCCGAATATTAGTATATCCCGCTCGCACGCGCGATAAATCTCATTTGCATTAGCGGGACAGACCGATAGTAAAAACTAAGTTCGAGGCCTGAGAATTAGGGCCAGAACCAGGTAAGCGAAGTGAAACATCGTATGGTGTGCTGGTACATTTATCTTGTATAGAGAGGAAATTGAACGTTTAAAAGTTTGATCGGCTTCGTAATTTGTTCTATAGACTTGGTGTAACGTGTCATTAACACTAGCTCCCGGTTTTTGGAATGCTATGCAAATGTATGATAAACTAAGGCATTCAAATTAACAACCCATATGTTAATTTGAACGCCATGTCATGTTAGTTTATCATACCTTTGAATAGCGTTCTACAAACCGGGGGTATTAGTGGAGCGCCTGGGGGTTTTGACCTCGAACTTTTGCTGCAGTGAATGAATTTTTATGCTTGAAGCGGAATTTTATTTTTTAAACTATAAATTGCAATGTTTACCAATTTTTTTTTTGTGCTTTTGATTTTTTAATTTTTTAAACGGAAAAATATAAAAAAAAAATATTTAAGCATATAAATTTTAATTAAATAATATTATTTTTATGTATACGTTTCATTTGACTTAAATAGGCATAGAAGAACATATTTCGAAGTTACCTGAGTGTATTAAAGATCGTAGGGACCCGGAGCAGGGAGTAAAACGCGGAGGGGAGTGGCAGCGGCAGCTACAATGTACAACGAAACGAAATTTTTCTGAATAGTTCAGTTATAAATGACACGTGTCCTGTACATGTTGTGTATATTTAACAGTAAAAATTATGCATGTTGTGTATTTTTAACAGTGAAAATTGTGCGATTATACGAACATTTTTTGCATATTTCTGTTGTTAGTAGTTTCATTGCAGACGGTTTATTCCTATTCAATTACATAAGACTTTTTATTTCATCGCTTGGTAAGTATTTTGATGAAAAACCTGCAGTTTGTTATTAAATGATCAATTAAATAATGGATAAATAGATGACTAAAGGTCAATTCAAGTAAAAAAAATTATAATTAATAAAACGCAATAAATTAATGGAGTATTTAATTCTTTCTATTTCAGTTTTCGAATAGTGGTTATCCACTATTCGAAAACTGACGAACATATTATACTATCTTGGTTTATACCAAGAACCAGTAGCATGAATGATGAGCACAGTTGCATAATATGTGAAAAATTGGGTTCTTCTTCAGCAGTTCATCTTCCAAAACCAATGCAGAATTGGGTGATATTATAAAAATAAGTAGAGGAGTAACCTCGTTGAGAGCTGCTTCAAGCGAACGACAGGATGGATTGTTACCTCACTTACAAACAGAATTTGTTTATGCTCATGTCTCAGAAGAAGCGAAATGAAACCTCATTTTCACCTCCGAAAAAGAAGCTCCGCTGTAGCACAGTTTTATATAGCTTCTATTGGGAAAAAAAACAAGTGTCGTATTATTATCATTGCTTCCTACAACAGATGCAGCATTTGAACACTTGAAAAGAGTGTACTTGCAAATTCAGATATGGCTAGGTAATGACGTAAATATTGAGAATTGGGGATGGAAGTATTCCCGTAATATGCTCATTCCAGTAGCAATGACTCAATTATTATAATACAATAATAATAACATTTGTAGTAGATTATCCGGAGCTGGTAGCTCCGGATAATCTACTACAAATGTTATTCTGTAATTGTAAAAAGGGATGTGGAGCTGCTTGTGGATGTCGGAAAAGTGGCTTATACTGTAGTGTAGCCTGTCTACAGTGCAACGACAACTGTTTAAATACTCAACCTATTATTCAAATAAATGAAGTCGAAGAAAATATTTAATATGTACAAAAATGTAAATTCTTCAAATAAAAAACAATTTTTATTAATAATTTTCATTTTTTATTAAATTTTCCTTCATTTACTATTTTTCCCCGACAACTGTCTGAATATAACTGTTTGAATTATGTAAATTATATTTTTTTTTTTTTTTTTTTTTTTTAATCAAGATCACAAATTTTAAATTGGTAAACTTTTTAATATATATTAGTAGCTAAACATTCCATTTTAAATTTTTAAATTTCATTCACTCTAGCTCAAGTTCGAGGTTTTAAGGTTTTTAACGCCCCAGGCGCTCCACTATATATGTAATATCCTAGATTAGGTACTTACATTACAAAACAAAATCCTTTGCCGCGTCTGTCTGTTTGTTAGCGATCAACTCAAATACTACACCAGCAATCTTTCTGCTGTTGTCACTAATAGATAGATTGGTTCTCGAGGAAGGTTTAGTCCCGATTACACCAACGCATGTTAGTGTTAACGGCTTGTTAAATTACCATGCCTTCTCATTCATTGATAGGAATTACGAGAGGAACAACATGATATTTAACGAAGGATTAACTTTAACATTGCTTGGTGAAACACGCCAAAGTCCAGCTAGTATAGTAATAATTACGAATAAAAATCAAGCTTTGTTATCAGACCGGGCCTGACTGACCCTCATTACTATATAAATACAAATTACTCCTCAATTACGTTCAGACAAACCCAAACTTCATTGGGTTGAGCCGTTTTATTAAGATACGAATACGCTGTTGTCAATTGTTTCTGCTAGGCATACTAATGTATTGTCTCTCGTCGTTAGGCAATGAGACACTCGAAGGATCGGCTCGACTCGATCATTTGATCTCGCATTAGAGTGCCTACTCAAGAGTAATGATGTTTAAGGAACAAGGATAAAATATATCTGAAGTATATATTATGTAAACAATACATATACGAGCTGTATATTAATGAGTGATAATACTTTAGGGCTGTATGGGTCCCGTATATAGAGTTTACTGAGAAAATACCAGCGCTGAAAGAGGTACTTTTTTTAGTCTGGGCAAATGTATGATGTTCAGGCATTTCTCATACAAACATGAAAGTCAAAAGTAAGTCTTTCAGCGCTGGTACTTTCACAGTATACTCTACATAAGAGGCACATACACACTCTAAAGTATTATCACTGATTTATTATACCTTGTATACTTCAGAATCCTTTTATTATTAATAATAACATGTACCTATACTAGTATTGTAAAGCCGACGAGTTTTTTGTTTGATTATTTATTTGATCGCGCTAATCTCAGGATCCTTTAAATCGGGCTACTGGCCCGATTTAAAGAATTCTTTTCTAGTGGTGCTAGATGGCGGTTTCCGGAATGTGCCTGGAAATCGAAAAAAACAAAAATAGCCAGTCGAATTGCCAGTATTACGGTGATAACATTTTGTAGTACTAGATCGTGTCTATGTTATATATATCTACATAACATAGACACGATAATCCCAGGAACTACTGGTCCGATTTGAAAAAATATTTTTTTATTTGATAGTCTATTTATAGAGGAAGGCTTTGGGCTATATAACATTACGCTGCGACCAATAGGAGCGAAGCGTCAGTAAGAAATGTTGCAAAAACGGGGAAAATCGCGGGCACTGCTAGTTAATACATATTTCTAATGAAAAAAATTCTAAGTATGGCACATTGATGGGTACGGACACCTTCTTATATATATGCTTGTTATAGTTTATTTAACCTCCTTGTATAATATTTTAAAGCAAAAATGCTTTTATAACGGTGACCCAGTATTGTACTTGAATGAGATAGGAATTCAGATTTCGCTTAGTCTACAAAAAGTAGCTCATAGTGCCGTAAATTTAAAAATATCTTTAATTGGAATTTTTGTAGAGAGTTTTAAAATGAAACACCGGGAAATTAATAGGAAGGCTTCTCAAACAATGTCTTCATTATGTTTCATGCCTCCGTGGTCTAGTGGTTCTGAGCTTCGCTCTCGACCGAAGTCGTGGGTTCGATTCCCGCGTTGGAACAACAAATAAATTAAAACAGTTTTCAAGTTTGGTTAGGACAATGCAGGCTGATCACCTGGTTGTCTGACAAGAAAGTTGATCCATGCGTCGGATGGGCATGTAAAAAGTCGGTACTGCGCCTGATCTCCAGCCAGTCGTGTCGGTTTACAGTCCCACTGGGTTATGAGAGTAAAATGAAGAAAGAGTGCCTTTGTGTATTGCGCACACACTTGGGCACTATAAAATAACTCCTGGTTAGGTTAGGTAGCTGGCCTGGTTTCAATGAAATCGGCTACCGACACCGAAATCGGTGAGGGGAGCTATTATTATTATTATGTTTCATAGATAGTTTTAAAGTAAAAGTAGACAGCTGTTCCATTTAACTTTGATTTTCTATTAGTACCTACCTATTCCCGAAATAAAAACCCTATCTGTCGTTATAGTCAGGGTTCCCCCATACATTGTTGTCACTTGATTAGTATCAACTATCAAGCTATTTTTTCTTGCGTAGCTTCATTTTGATGAGACGTCCAATAATTTTTTGGACGGAACTCTCGATTGTGGTACCTAATAGAGTTAGCAAGGATAAAAAAAATCTCAACTTTCGAGCGTATGACCGGGATAACGTACCACGCAATTTGTAGAACAATTATGTCTGTTGAATTACATTGATATTAACTAAGTAGTAAAAACAAAATCAGATGGTTACTAGATAATAATTTAAGATGACCTCGTTATCGATACTAGTTGGCAAAAGGGAACTCTTTGATCAAACCATAGATTTTATAGGACAAGGATATTTTTTCGGATAATTTTGATCATTATCTTAGATTTATCAAAAAACATATATTTTGGAATCACCAAATCCACAAACTTTATTCTTGCTAATAGCTACTAACAAGAGTTCCGTCCAAGAAATTCTTGGGCGACTCATCAAAATGAAGGTAGGTTAAATTAGCTTGATACTAATCAAGTGAAACAATGTATGGGGGAACCCTGACTATTACTGCTTGTGATATAATACTGATTCGGTCCGCAGGCTGTCTTATTCGCTCATGTGCGATTTATGCGTGTACGAATGTGACAAGGGATTAAAACAGGATTGTCGTAAATAGTTACGACAATTGGGTTTCATGTTTGATCGAGGATGAGTTTCTACATCAGTACAGTCAAAATACTTAATGTTTTTACTTTTTAGATTTTATTATCACATGGATTTCGGACGAACCTCATTCTACTAAAAAGTTGTAGTTTTACAGATACGAGGTTGTGAAGGTAATGCGACGATATTTTTCTTAATGGGTTCAGTAGCTATATGTACTATTCCTTGTATGCATTAGGCATCAGCCTGAAATTTTGCGGGCAGCGGGGCGGGAGCGGCGGCGGCGCGGAAGCGGCAGGATCTTTTACGTGAAATCAAATGAACCGGTTCTCGAAAACAGCGGCGCAAGAGCGGGTAACGAGTTCCGCACTCGCGCCGCCGCCGCTCCCACTCCTCTGCCCGCAAAATTCGAAGCTCAGGCCTTACAGTCGTCTTGCCCCTGACGATTATGTCAGTCAGTCAGCTTCACTTTCCAGTTATTGACATGAAGTCATGTTTGGTATAGTAGTAAAATATTATTCATAACGGGATCACTAAAGAGTCGTTGTATGCTTTACCCATAGATCATTCAACCCAATCTGACTTTACTCTGAAGTCAGTCAGTCAGTCAGCTGCACCTTACATTTATTGATATGGTTGATTAAGCTATTGTAAAATATTTTTTAAAAACGGGTTTCGTCGGTACGACTATCTGTGCTTTACCCATAGATCATCCTGCCTCACCTGACCGCTAGTAGTTATTTATTATGTACTAGCTGTCCTCGCGACTTCATTCGCGTGGTTTTTAGTGACTTAAACCGTTTATGCAGCGCAAGCAACGAAAGTCCCCAAATGTGAATAATTTTCCCCGTTTTTGCAACATTTCTCGCTGACGCTTCGCTCCTATTGGTGGCAGCGTAATTTTATATAGCTAAAGCCTTCCTCTGTAAATGGACTAAATCCTACAAAAAAATAATTTTTCAAATCGGATCAGTAGTTCCTGAGATTAGCGCGTTTAAATAAACAAACAAACAAACTCTTCCGCATTATAATATTAGTATAGATTGTACCTATATCTAAAGGTGACAACCTTCCAGAAACTTTGATCGATCTATCCCGATATTTTATCCAAACGTCGTTTTCGTTATTACCCTGTGGAATTCAACATAATTCGTGTGGTGCTTATGTCAAATCCGATGTAATAGGAAAAGGAACAAGTTGGAATCCATATTATGTCTGCCTAATAAAGTGAATTGGATTTGCCGAGGATGAAACTTGCCGAAATTATTCCGCAGGTAACCTCCGTTTCTATGGTTGCGATTCTCTAAGAAGTCGATTATATTTATATTCGATTATACAAAGAGTAAATCAGAAATAATACGGAGATAAAATCTGGCCGACTGGCTGTCCTACAAAAAGTAGGAGGTGCATGGGCACGTTAATAAGGTTGGATTAGTAAACTGTATATTATTATTGCGAATCATATAGGTATATATTTTTAGTTTTTTTAATTATTATTATGCATGTAGAGCGCGTGTCGCTTAACACTATATGATACACTATCTGTTCCCGCGACATCTACGTTCGCGTGGTTCTCTTAAACCGTTTATGCAGCGCACGCAACGAAAGTCTTCCCGTTTTTGCAACATTTCTCACTGACGCTTCTATTGGTTCTATCTATTCGGTCGCAGCGTAATGTTATATAGGCTAAAGCCTTCCTCTATTAATGGACTATCCAACAAAAAAAAGAATTTTTCAAATTAGACCAGTAGTTCCTTAGATTAGCGCGTTTAAACAAAGAAACTTTTAATAACAAATATTAGTATAGATTAGTATCTATAGATAAAAAGCCAAACACACCGACAATGCCTTACAAGATAACGCAAAGTTCTGTTATACATATAATATGTGTGACACAGTCACAGTGTGGTTCGCAGAATTTTCGCTTTACTTTTTATTTGATCTGAAGATTGCATATATATTATATATGTGGTTAAAAACACCAACAGCACGATTCTTATGAACGAATCAACGGAGAAAAGTTCAGGCAGATTTCGGAGTTGTAATTCTTTCCCCCGAATCAATCTTATATATAAAAATGAATTGCTGTTCGTTACATTCGCTAAAACTCGAGAACGGCTGCACCGATTTGGCTATTTTTGGTCTTGAAATATTCGTGGATGTCCAGGGAATGTTTAAACGGTTTGTATGCTCAACGAAGAGGGCACTTGTCAGCTAGTATAAAGAATAAAAGTAAAACGAAATTTTTTTGTCTCATAAATTATATTTCAAATAGGTTATCAAGTTATGTTTGGTTTGAGACTTCTTTATTAATACGGGCCTAGGGGATTTTTATTTCCTCACTGGATAATACCTCTAGAGTAACATTTTTTTTTCTGAATATTTATGGATATTGTTTGTACGTCCCTATTTTTTACTTTTTTTAAATAAATTGATTATTTAATGAGATATGGACGTTCAAAAACCTAAAAAAAAAGGGCCAGACTCTCCGCTATGTTTAAACATCTAGGAAACAGATTTGACTACATTAAACAACAAAATCAATAAATAGGAACCTAGCTCATTTCATTTATTAGCTAATAAAGAAAAAAGTATTTAAATCGGTTAAATTTGGAGGAGGAAACAGGAATCCCCTAAACGTCGATTTCTGGTACTTTTAATATGTAATTTCAGTCCAAGTTGCAGTTGCCTCTATCGCGCTAGTGCTGGCTAGCTAAGGCACTGCGAGACAGCAATAGATTTTATAAATACCTATTTTCTATTTCTCTCAACCGTGTTGTTTCCTCTTAAACTGCTTGGTGTTTTGATAGAAAGTGGAGTGTCGTTTATTGACCGAGCTGAAGTCTGTCGCAAGCAATTAAATATTTGTAACCCTCGAATATTTCGCCGCAGTATCGATCCACTAGGATCGCAATCGCATATGTCACTACAATGTAAAATAAACTTTGTACACAATAGTTTAAAGAATATTATCAATTGACCGTAGCTAACGACTGCACTTGTATGTGGCTCACAACGATGTGAATTAAACTGTGTATTCAAGGTCATACGGTTTGTTATCCTTTGACTATATCTACCAGGGGTAGGACACCCTAGCCCACGTGTTACATGCATTACGGCGTGATCTCCGTTTTTGTTAGGCAAATAGGTTTTTTGGAAATTTTGTGCTGCCCTTTACTGACCGAAATTGTCTACCACGTATTAATAACTCGATCTATAACAGGTATTTCTACCTACATCTACTAGAACCCATTGGGGTTCGCCTCATATTTAAGTAAGGGCCGATTTTTCTATCGTCAGATAACTTTTACCTAAGAAATAAATATGCGACTTTGACAGTCAATTTAAATAGTCAATTGTCAACTTATCGGTGTCTTTGGTGAATTAACCTTATCTATGGAATTTTAACCAATCTTGCAAGTGCAAGCGTGTTTTCATTATAAAATATCTGTCCGTTCCTTTCTGTCTGACAATATTCCACCAGTCAGTGTTCAATATGTTGAATGCCATGTTAGTTGATCATTGATTTGAATAGCGTTCGAGAAACCGAGAGTATGTCTGCATCAGCTATTAATACATTAGCATTTGCTGATTAATGCAAATGCAATTAGCTGGAGGCAATTAGGTAATAATATCATATAATTAAGTTTCATTGTTTGACTGAAATGTGGAACGAAATAGGGTTGTCACTTGTAAGTAACTATAATATATTAGGTTAATATTATATTATTAATAACTAGCTGTTCCCGCGACTTCGTACGCGTGGCTTTTGAGTAACTTAAACCGTTTATGCAGCGCACGCCATTAAAGTCCCCAAATGTGAATAATTTTCCCCGTTATTGTAACATTTCTCACTGACGCTTCGCTTCTATTGGTCGCAGCGTAATGTTATATCGCCTAAAGCCTTCCTCTATAAATGGACTATCCAACAAAAAAAGAATTTTTCAATTCGGACCAGTAGTTACTGAGATTAGCGCGTTTAAACAAACAAACAAACTCTTCCGCTTTATAATATTAGTATTATAGATTCATAATTTGTTGGTTGCCCCGGTACTGTAGTGCTTCAGATGTCTTTGCAGATGTTCATGTAGATGATTTTTATGCATACATGAGAAAAAATACAATATGGTCTGTGGTACAAGAGGAAGCTGCAACAGCTTCCAAAATGTTATATTCTACAGTTCTGACTTTACATTAACTTGATACAATATAATATCAAGTTAATGTAAAGTACATATAGATAACATTAAATTAATACAATATTATAACAATTAAAATCTTATGTAAAATTAAATAAGATTGATTTTGTGTAGTTAATTAAGATTAGTAATACATAATATGGAAAATAGTACCTAATTGTCTGAAATAAATATTTTTTCTTTTATTTTTGATTTATCTATAATGTGAAATAGAGAATTTTGTTTACGTTTAGATTTGAAATCACAAAGTATACTTTGCACCTCATAAACATATATATAGGTATTATATGCCTACGTTTTAAATAAAAAAATTATGGCAGTGTGTTGTTTTGGAATGGACTTTAATGTATTTTTTTTTGTTTCAGATGACAGTGTTTTTGTGATGGTAAGTGGTCCTATATTGGCGTTATTTATACAGGGTGTCCCAAAAATCAACGATAAACCGAAAACGGGTGATAGGCCAAGTCATGACAGTTATGAGAAAAATGTGAAAAAAAATCTTTGTCATGTATTTTTCACATTATAAGGACTTTTAAAAATATCGGAAAAACTGACACCCTGTGATGGTCTTTCATGTCCTAAGACTACAAATATTACTTTTTTGTGATTTTTTTTTCGGTATTGTAGTCATGACTAACCCTTCTGTAAATCACAATTCATAATTTAAACATACCTGCCTCAGTTTTCAATAAAATGGTGTGTTTTGCCCAAGATTAAATTCAAAATAATTACTACACCCAACTTTAATCGTCTGTACTGTAAAAAAAAATTACTACAGTATTTTGGCAAGTAACTTTAAAAGATGGCGCATTTAATCTGGATTCCAAAATGGTATGATACTTGCTGGATTACTTCTTTGTTGAGGAAAAAAAAATTTTTTTAACGGAACCGGATGTTAGGCCAACTCTGTTTAAATTTTTAAAATGTTGGTATTAAGTTGTTATGTGACGACGATGAGTGACGTCATCTTGTCTAGAGTGAGCGAGACAGACAGTGACGCTAAGTGCGGGTGCTTTTTTATAAAAAAAAAATTGTATTGCAGTGTAGGCATTTTTAAGACTTCAATTTTCAGGTATGAATACAACGCTCTTTTGAAAATGTGAGTGGTTGAGATACAGAACAGACGCCACCTTGTTATCAAGTATGTAATTAGTTAGTTTTAGGTGCAAGTTCGAAATAAAAGTCAGTCAATGGATTTCTTCAGTTATTACTTTAATTTACAAAGATTTACAGCAAATGTTCGAACTGTTTGCCTTCAGCTCTAATGCAAGCCCTACATCTTCTTAAAAATGATCACGTAATAAGACGGGCGTAATTTCAGCAGCTTCTGTAATTTTTTGGCGCAGCTCGGCTAAATCTCGAATTGGTTTAGAGTACACTTTTTCTTTTATTGTTCCCCAATAAAAGAAATCAATGGGATTTAAATCAGGTGAACGGGCAGGCCACGAAATTGTACCACCCCGCCCAATCCACCTATCGGGGTATTCTCGGTCGAGAAACTCTCGTACTGTGCGAGCGTAATGTGCTGGGCAGCCATCTTGTTGGTACCACTTGCTGCCGTAAATGTTTAGTGGCACTTCTTCCAACAAATCTGGTAATTGGTTCTGTAAGAAGTCCAAATAAACCTCGGCAGTTAAGTTCTCCGGTAGCTCAAATGGACCAATAACAGTACCATTCAAAATTCCCGTCCACATGTTCACCTTAAACCGGTACTGCGATCTGTCTTCCCGCATCAAATGTGGATTATCCACGTGCCATTCGTGCAAATTATGGAGGTTCATGTAACCATCTTTTTTAAACGTGGATTCGTCAGACCACAGAATTTTTTCAAAGAATCGCGGATCATCTCTGTATCTCTGCAACATCGTTTGACAAAATTGCAATCTCTCTGGGTAGTCTCGGGGTAACAGGCTTTGTACTCGTTGTACATGGTAAGGATGAAACTGGTTCTTTTGCAAAATACGATGTGCAGTACTTTTGGGCACTCCGATGTTCTCTTCAATCCCACGTACTGAGATACTCGGGTCTTGTTCGACCGCCTCGAGCACTTCGTCCTCGTAGGGTATGAAAGGCCTTCCCTCGCTGGTATTTTGATTAGGGAATCGACCCTCTAAGAGTGACCGATGCACGTTAATAAATACCCGATAATCAGGATGACGCTCAGCGTTTGGGTATCTCTCACGATACATTCTAGCTGCAGCATTAGCGTTGCATAAGCATTCTCCATAGATGAGATGCATATTGGTGTATTCTTGTGCGGTGTATCGAGATGGCATGATAACACACTACAATGGAATCACACACTACAACCGAAGATACGACAATAAAACAAGTCCAGGGTCGTCAGAAACGGGGCAGATAAAACCAAATCACAAAGCAAATCAAGTCCAATAAACAGAAGCACAGTTGTAAGTACGAAGTCAATACGGATACAGAAAGATGCGCAATGAACGAAAGATCGTAACGTACTGCAGTTTTGCACGTTCATCACTGTGTTGTCGGGTTGGCGTCACTATCTATCTCACTCGCACTGAGCGTCACTGTCTGTCTCGCTCACTCTAGACAAGATGACGTCACTCATCGTCGTCACATAACAACTTAATACCAACATTTTAAAAATTTAAACAGAGTTGGCCTAACATCCGGTTCCGTTAAAAAAATTTTTTTTTCCTCAACAAAGAAGTAATCCAGCAAGTATCATACCATTTTGGAATCCAGATTAAATGCGCCATCTTTTAAAGTTACTTGCCAAAATACTGTAGTAATTTTTTTTTACAGTACAGACGATTAAAGTTGGGTGTAGTAATTATTTTGAATTTAATCTTGGGCAAAACACACCATTTTATTGAAAACTGAGGCAGGTATGTTTAAATTATGAATTGTGATTTACAGAAGGGTTAGTCATGACTACAATACCGAAAAAAAAATCACAAAAAAGTAATATTTGTAGTCTTAGGACATGAAAGACCATCACAGGGTGTCAGTTTTTCCGATATTTTTAAAAGTCCTTATAATGTGAAAAATACATGACAAAGATTTTTTTTCACATTTTTCTCATAACTGTCATGACTTGGCCTATCCCCCCTTTTACGTTTATCGTTGATTTTTGGGACACCCTGTATATTACAGAAACTGGCTAAAAAAGTTTGCTTAGGGCTGATTTTTCAATCGTCATATAACTTATCTGTCGAAGAAACATGTGACTCTTAGGAGCGATTTGACAGATTTTGTACGAAGCAAATGTCAGTCACATGTTTTTTTAATATCTATAGACCCTTCACACCACGTCCATCTGGCGGTGCTATCCGAAGAACTTGTGTTACAGGTACCAGATAACGGAAATATATATTTAATACTTTTATACTAAACAGTATTTAAGATTTTTATTCTATTAATACACAAATTTAATACACATTTATGACCCAGGAACATTAGAAAATTTTTGTTCCCTCGGCGGGATTCGGACCCGCAACCCCTCGGTCGAGCACCAACGCGCTGAACCACTGCGCTACGGAGGTCGTCAATGTTTATTTGACAGATAAAAATTATCTGACTATTGAAAAATCAGCCCCTAGTTAAAATATTTTTTCACTGGATAGTACGCTATACAATGTTCTCTCCTTGTCTGATACGTTAGTTAAGTCACTTGGCAGACAAGGGCAAAACATTGTATGTTTTCCAGTGTTGCCAGTGTGTAATGTTTTTATTAGTAAGTGGGTAATGTTTTGTCAGAGTATCGTGTCACGGTCGTCCATTAGTCACTACGACACTAGTGTAATAAACTTGAGTCATCAGATAAGGAGATATCTAAAACCGGCCAAGTGCGAGTCAGACTCGCGCACAAAGGGTTCTGTATAAGACGAGCGAAAAAATCACGTACCAGGGGGCCTACTCAAGATGCCATCGCTAATTATCGCTTACAAAGTTCGATAACAAAATGTATGGGATTTGACATAAGTTGAGCTAAATGATCGCGATTTGGTATGTCATTTAGCGTACCTTATTTCAAATCCCATACATTTTGTTATAGAACTTTGTAAGCGATAATTAGCGATGGCATCTTGAGTAGGCCCCCAGGTAATAAATAAAGTAATAAAAAAATCACGTATACTATACAACATATTACATGTATGGGAGTCCTTGAATAATTGTTTTATTTTATTTTTAATAGGTATTTGTTGTTATAGCGCCAATAGAAATACATAATTATTGAAAATGTTAACTGTCCACCTATCTACTCCTCTTTTTTTCTGACTAATTTCGTTGTGGGTCCCAAGACAGATATAGCTTGACCCTCGGGCGCCTCGGACATCTTATCAAAGGGTTTGTCGTGGTTGGTTACCGCTGTTGATCCTGGCTTACAGGATTTGCAGTGGTGGGACTGTGAGGTGGGCCGATGCCCGTTTTAAAATGTCCACCTATCACCGTTCTTAAGATACAACCTGGTGACAGACGGACGGACCAATGGACAGTAAAGTCTCAGTAATAGGGCTTTTACCCTTTGGGTTTGGAACCCAATAACAATCATCATCATCATCAGCCTGAAGACGTCCACTGCTGAACATAGTCCTCCCCCAAGGACTTCCACAACGACCGGTCGTGCGCTGTCTGCATCCAACGGCTGCCCGCGGCTCGGACCAGATCGTCGGTCCATCTGGGGGGCAATAACAATATTGGACCAAATATCAAGATTAGCTGTTCGCGATCTGGATTAAAGTTAAACTAATTGGATTGTATCAAGGCTGACTGAATACCTAGAACTTGATTAGTGATCATTATAGATGGCCTCTGTAGCTCTGTGCAAGTCGGTCGGCCGGTGGTCGCAGGTTCGAATACCGACGAGGCAGCAAAGATTTTTAATTTTTCCTGTGTCATAGATATTATGTATTAATATAGTAAAAATCTTAATATGTACATTGTATTTCCGTTGTCAGGTACCAGTCACACAAGTTCTTCGAGAACTTACCACGGGACCAGATTAACTTAGTGGGAAAGAGGTCATAGATATTATTTAACTTTGTAGCTGGCCGTTACTTCCGCGGACACATGGGAGACCGGCTATCCATGTCTTGTTAGTTTGATTTATGTAGGGCTGTACAGAAATAACTTTGTTCCAAACGGTGGGTCTTGTTTTACAAAGGTTTGAATATTTTTAATTAGTTGACTTGTTCTAAATACTAAACTGGGCGTTCAGTTGGAAGTTATAACTGCCGGCCGTTTATCATATACAATATCTTATAGGAGATATTACCGGTCATATACCGTAGTATATGATTACGCACCGGTTCAAATAACCTATTTACTTATAATTTAAAAGCTTTTAGGTTTTACAACGATGATGTGAGCATATAATTGATGTTTTTTTAATTTTTTGTTATCTATGGTAGATAGTCCAATTGAGATGAAGGGACTTAGGATTTTTTGATCTTAAATTGAAAAACATCACTGTACTTCTAGGTTTTGTATCAACGCGATAGTGTACGTAAAATAATATTTATTGATGTAGACTTCAAGTAGTTTTTCGAGTGCCTAAATGCCAATTGATAACGGTGAAACGTATACGTAATTTTGATAAGATCAGATATTGTTTATCTGTGAAAGTCTAGTTTCCGTTTACTGTTCGTCAATAAAAGTGTGATAAGGAAATACCATATTATAAGTCGTAACTTAATATAGTGTTATTTTTAGAATAGTCTAGGTCCTATAATTATAGGTAGTAGGTACGAAATGGCTATTTACCTGTGGTTAAAGAAGAAATTTTATCTAGATTATATTATGTACAATGTACATGGATAAAAAGATGAACAATGTAGCTATAGTATATTTTGTGAAATTGTAGTATATGGAGTGTGCTCCATGCTATCATGGTAGAATGTATCTTATACCTATTTTAAGCATTACCACCTGCATATTATGTAATACATTCAGTGAATAAACGATTATGATTATGATTATATTTTGTAAGAAATGGTGGCAATCCTACTTAGTACTAACCATCCATTCCCAATTATTATTATCGTTAGAAGTTATTCGGACAGTTTATTGGTTAGATCCATCTAATATTTTGCTCCGAAATCCGAATACCCTAGGGCCTAGAGGACTTTGTCGAAGTACACACAAAGAGAGACTGAGACAATGCTCACATTATGTCCTACAGTAAGAGACAAACTGTGCAGCCAGTCTGTCTCAGTCTTAGAGAAAACACTATGTAATCACACTGAGGACCCCCAAACAGGGCCCCGGGCGGGTAACCACGACCAAAGGAAATACTCTTCTACGTAGAGACAATAAAATGGCACGAGTACTGTACGCAAAAGTTAGCGTTCTAAGAACCGACAGAAAGAAAAACTAACCACTCTAAAGGATTATGTAGCAGCAATATTACGTAAACGATTGAAAGATCCGTACTCGCTTGGGCTATACTGTTCTTAGCGAACGAGATTACTAAACCGATACTCTCTGACTACGCCTTGTAACTAAGTAACAAGTCAATGTCAAAAAATATACAAATAAACTCTCTTTCCTCTTTATAATGTTATGTATAGAATTTAAGATACATTTCAAACAACTCTGGCACAGATTGAATTTGGAAGTCAATAAAATAATAAAATTGATTCAATTGAAAAGAAAAGTCAATATTGTCCCGCCCGCCTTCGCGTTGAATATTTAAAACATAATATGAACGATTGAATTAGGAAAAATGGGAAAATCCTCCGATATTCGATAATACATTTACGTCACGCTAAGATAACAATCGGAATGAAATAAAAACATATATTATGCTACTTTTTATGAAGACTAGTTTATTATGCTTTGTCCATTTACCAAACTTCTTTAGCGGAGTTGTGCACTTTTTGGGATGTGTAAAAACTGTTAAACTTGCATCAGGACACGTGACCTGATCGAAAATTCGTAAGACGGAGGGAGAGTAGACCGCCGCTGCTGCGTAGGAGAGGACATAATATCCCCCTCTCATTCTACCGCGCCGCGAATATGTAATACCTATTCCTGCTGTTTTGTTTTTGACACTTCTGAAGTCAAGCAACTTTTTGGCCTATGTTACGCGAGCGAATCTTACAAATCCATGGATGCCTCCTTGATTCACACTGGATCAGTAGTTTAGGCGCTGTAGTTGAACAAACGTACATAGTTGAATAGACTTTCAAAATCATTACCCTTCCATTTTTCCATCACCGTACTTAGTTGAAAACAATATATAGAGTCGATTAATACCCTTCTTTTTCGTAGTCGGTAAAAAAATGCCTCTGGAATGAGTTTTCCCAAGAATTGAGTAAAGTGTATTTTCTAATATTTTCCTAGTAAATTGCTTTAGTCGCTGTAGCAACGTTTTTGTATCATTTCCCCAGAGGTTAAGCTTCGAATATAACGCAAATATTAGTTTTAGCATAAAACAGCTAACAAAGAATAAAGGTTAACTTTTTAAAGTTATTAAAAACCATAATTAAAATCAAATATTGTGGCTCTGTGATATTTTCGACATTAAAACTATAGTGCCTACGTGGTGCCTACGCCGTATGCCTATTTTAGTAATTTATTGTCAAAGAAAAAATTTGGTAATTTACAAGATGCCATATACGCTAAACTATACCTATATTTGATATAAAACCTAATGATATTTTGAAGTTCAAGGATTTTCTAAAACTATTTTAATTACCCAATATCAACTCATGGAAATGCCAAAAAACTAATTATTTTTGGCCAAACCTTATAAATATTTTTACTGGTTGCCTGGCGCACGTCAGAAGGCCAATTAAAGAGTTTGTTGTAGGTTACATAATATGTAACAACGAGTATGATATTAAATAATAAAGCTATTACAGGAACAAAAGAAGTAGTCTCTTCATGAAATTAATGGTGTGTGAGTGACATAACAATAGGGATTTAGTCACGGTTGATAATTTGCACGTGTGTACACGGCGCAGAAATCTGAAGCCTTAGCAATCTACTCTTTAAGATGTCTAGCTACTACTAGTTGCTACTATGTCGTGTATATTACTACTACTATGTTGTTGTACAAGTAGTTACTAGGTGCCGTGAGTTTTGCCGCAAAGAAAAAGTTCGCTATGGAATTTTTATTGTGCGTTAGATTTTCTTTAACAAGCGGAATAAGTATTCTACATTTAAATAAATGCAGTCTACCAACTAATTAGGAGATTTAAATAATTGCGTTAAAACTATAGCTCTAAAGCTAAGAAGCAGAATATTAGTATGTTCGATTACTTTTTAAGCACAGTAGATATCAGAAAGAAATTTATTTGAACGAGGATTACTACCCAATACTCTTTATTGAATTTGTAAATTGAAATAATGTTCAGTTGCATGACTAATATCATAAGCGTGTCGTCATTTCGATTATTCAAATCCTTTTTATGCGCTGGGGTCTTTTCGGCAGGTCCCATATTTGACAAATTGCTATTCGCCAGACAGGGGGGTTTGAATGGGACTTGGCTATGTTTGTGTATACGAGGGGCGTGGTGGTTCAATGTCAGGAATCGATGAAATTCGAATAAAGTTTTATTTAACTAGATTTGTAAAGTTGCCGCTCCGCCCGAGTAATCGTTCCAACTTCTTGCTAAGCCATCTTTGTTTCAAACAAAAGCGATACATTAAAGTAAAATGCATTGGACAATTAAGCAGCAATTGAGACGAATTTTCCCTTGAGAAGCTGTTGCTGAGAAGAACTTGATGGATCGAGTTGTATATTGGTTGCAGAGGATACAAAAGACTAAAGGCGAGGAATAACCGCCTACTAGCGCCACTCTTTTCAAAATAAATTTTACAGCGACACAAAGAAATATTATTAAAAAAAGTAATCAGTTAAAACTCTAAGTAAATAGTTAAACACATTTATTGGCATTTAATTACAACTCTAAGGCCGTATTTCACCAAGCAATGTTAAAGTTAACGCCATGGTAAAATACCATGCCATCTTATTCATTGACAGGAAATACGAGAGGGATAACATGATATTTAACATGGTGTTAATTTTAACATTGCTTGGTGAAACACCGCCTAAATCCTATAGTGTATTTACTCTCATAATAGTAGTGGTTATTCCTCGCCTTAAAATCTGACGACCAAGCACAATTTCATGTTTTTGCTAACTAATTATAAAATAGTACTAGTTTAATAGGAAAACCACGTAAATTGTAACATATTGGAAACACCCAAACAAATTATGTATTGCACTACCAAAATTATAAAATATTAAAAATGTTTACCCCTCGAATCATTAAAATGAACCGAGCCCCAAAAACGACCCTAATTGAAATCGCCAGGCGCTTAATAGCAGTCTCCCTCTTGTCTAGAAGCTATTAAACTGTAGAACATAATCTAATAATCTGGAAATCAGATTGGCTTCAACTAGAGAAACTTTTAAGCGGAGGGTCCGTCAATGGTATCTAAGTTTTTTGGCAGAAATCTAATAATAAATGATTTTATCATCTTTATCAATTATATATTTATTTAGTAGGTATATTATAACGTAGGTATATATGTATATAATGTATTTGTATAATATTATAGTATAGTATGTAGCCTTATATATATTTTTTATTATTGGTATGTATATTTATAATATTATAGTATATTTAGTATATTTTAAAATACATATGTATTATGAAATATTAGCATCATATTGTGTTGAATTTGATTCTATACCATTAATTATTATTTAACATTATTTCCTTTATCGTTTTGCATCGCTTATTCTGTCTCTGCACCACCCTATGGTTGACTGGTAGAGAATGCCTTTTGGCATTAAGTCCGCCATTGTAAAATGTGCAAAAAGAGTAAATAAATAAATAAATAATTATGATCCTGTTGTGTACAATTTTACAATTTGCATAAGGGATGTTTCTTTCTTTTTATTCATTAGTAGAATATAACTTACAAAGATACTAAACACATTTAAGTTTAATCATAAATAAAAAAAAATTTAATAGCTCCATTTAATTGCTAGTAACATTTTACTATTTTCAGTAACGTTAATTAAGGTATCTTAATGAGCCTAGATTCTTCATAATTATGAGCTAATAATTATGAACCTCATTAGTAAGCTTTGCTTTAATCAGTTTTTCTACTGAACCTTTTGCTCGTTTTACAAAGTAATGGATTTAGGTAACACACACCCCAGCAAAGACCCTTTTCTCTAATCCCAAAGAAACACGTATTCTTATTAAACTTACTTTTTCCTTTAACTTAAGGTCCACTTTTCAACAAGTCTGGTTTTAATCAAGAAAAATATCATACAAAGAAAAATGAACTGTAAGTGTAACTGTTAGGATTGATTTTGCCAGTACACGGGGACCTTTAAAAGTTAATGGAAATTACTCTGTGCAGCCCCACGTTGGGCGCCACTCGCGGGTTATGAGGTGTCGTGGGAGAATTTACGAGTCTCGAATGTTTGTTAACACTTACAGATAAGACTATATTGCACAGTGTTTGCACTATATTCAGTATGCAAAATGTTTCCTCGAATAGAAAATAACTATTTTAAAAAGGTGGCGTTTCATTAAAGTCCATTAAATTTAATTTCATTTACAAACCAACTGTTGATGAGTTTTATTTATTTGCAAGTACAAAACTCGACTTACTGCAAAATAACAATTATACATATTATTCTGTCTGATGAAACATTATCTACACTTCGCTTCATTAAAATATACAAGAGAATACGGACATGGGTAAATGAAACCGCAACATTGCAACAACGCAACGTCCTGTTTCCAGGGATCTCGTTTATATCATTCTATTACAATTTACAATATATTAACATACGAGTAATATTCTAGTTGTCTGTCGTTTGAAAATTATTCAATGTATCATTGAATCATGTCCATTTTTTATAGTTTCTGCCAAAAATGTGCTGCTAAGAATCAATACTAAATTATTACTATCATTGCTGAAATCAGAACTTGTATTGTTAATATTTTTGTTATCGCCATATTTGTAGCGATAGTGTTGCGTATTTTGAAGGTTGCTAAAGGTTACCTTGTTTGTCTTTCACTGTCCTTAATAACGTTACAGTAGTAATTATTTTACGATCAACAAGTGCGATGGAAATAAAACTTGTTTTTATTATTGCTATAAAATATTACCTAGGTTTTTTTACATGAAACGCAAAAAACTAACGAGTAAAAACCTACTATGTCTCGCAAAAATTCTTGCATAGTTTTTTAAATCGGCCACCGACAACGAAATCGGCGTGGTCAATAGTATAGGTATTATTTTCAGCTAAGTAATAGATGCTTAGCTGAAAATATTACTACCTATTTTTGTAAGAAATCGTTGTTTTACTCGACTACGGCGAAGCTAAAAGGAAAGGTAATGTTAGCAGCCTATATACGTATGAATGTCCGTCTGTTCCACAGTAGCGTCTTAACTATTCTTGACGACTTCCGTACGGTTCCGTAGCGCAGTGGAAAAGCGTATTGGTGCTGGAGCGAGAGGCCGCGGGTTCGAATCCCGCCGAACAAAAAGTTTTCAATGTTTCTGGGTCCTGGATGTGTATTAAATTAGTGTATAATATATTAAAAATCTGAAATATGTGTATAGTATAAAATTATTAAATGTATTTACGTTGTCTGGTACAGGTACCAAGGTAAGGCTGTGTAAACACAAGTTCTTCGGATATTTAAGCACGCGGCCAGATTGACGTGGTGTGGATCGTCCATAGTTATTATTATTATTATTAGTCCCATTCCAATATACATTAGTAGTTAAATACGAGTAAATATTCGTAGTCTAGTTACAGTTTTTTTTATAACAATTGCGGTTATTAAGATCGTAAAAAATATATTAATTGTTGCATTTCCCAGGAAGAAAGGTTTTCTTACATTAAATCAATAGGCACTTAATCAGTAACGATTCAATTAAATACTGAATGCTCGTTACCTACGTTTTTATTGCCTTAAGGCGAGGTACATGTACGCGCTTAAACAAGCACAATTGCATTGTCATAGGTGGTAAGATATTTCATATTAATCAGATTTCTAGAAATTGGTAAAATTATGCCCAAATATTCCATTAGATACCTACATACATGATATACAAAAAGCTTACAAAAGTGTGGTAAAAAGCAGACCAGCGATAGGACAAGGTTCTAATACACTGGACAGCTCTAAATTAAAATAAAATAAAACTTATAATAATATATTTATTATTTACCTTTTTTTATCGCTGAGAAATGCTACTAAGCATTCCTGGGGAGTTTGGGGATTCCCTCCACGGATATGTAGGACTCCGAATGAGCCCTACCCACTACAACTCGGCGGTACTCCGACTCCACCGCCGTTGACTGAACCACGGGGACTACAAAACTTCCGCGACTCCGTGGGATTGCAGACCCGACTCGTTGGAGGCGTTCAGGCGCCCCACAGGCCGAACAGAGGCACCTTTAGGTTTATTATTATTAGCCGTTACTGTCCCACTGCTGAGCAAAGGCCTCCCCTCTCTCGTTCCACAAGTCCCGCGGGATCTTTTGCTATGACTGGCCACTCTTTCTGAAACGCGTCTAGCTCGTCGCGCCACCTTTTCTTGGGCCGACTTAGGTTTAGGTATATATAATAATATATACCCTAGTAAATATTGAATTAACATTTTTAAATAATCATCAATTTATTAAAAGCACATAATAAATTAGTCGAATATATTTAGAACTTCAAGAGAAAGAAACACATGTTTTTTTTTTCTAATATAAATTCGGGAATTTATTTAATTGAGTATGATAATGTATATTTACGCAACAAATACAGACATTTTGCCACGACCATAGTTCGTTGCAAAAAGTCGGGCGCAACCGCGTACTTGCATAAACCATATAAACCTTGCCAAACAGTACGTTTCCCGCTTATGCTCAATACATCGCCTTAAATACAAACTTGGGAAGTTCTAGAATACGCTGAGCGTCATAGTACACAGTCTTTTGTGTTCTTGCGTCCAGAGTTAATATTCCAGAGTCTTTATTAGGTCCCGGGAAGAAGCCCGCCCGTATAACATACGATATTTTGTTTGTTTAATACTTTAATATGTTGCCTGTTTGATTGTTATTAAGTACTTTTTTACGGCAAACTCTGGACCGCTGAAAATCTTTCTTTAAGGCCAACTTGTTGTTTGTAATTTATGTCTGGTGGTCCTTGTCTTGCTACAAGATAGAACTCAGCTAGAGGGGGTCAGCTAGGCTTAGGCGGAGTGTCGCCTTTTTTTTTTCAAACGTTTTGTATCCAATTCTTATGTATGTAAGGGTACAAACTACAAACGTTACCATTTTTAACCGTCACCTAAAACACCATTAGAATTTACATCGCTACAAAAAGGGCTCGTCGAATTGCGTCTCAGTGTTTACTGACCCTTAGCACCTCATTTTCATTCTCAGAATACGGGATAAATTTATTAGGCGGCAGTGTCTTGGTAAATTGTGTACTCATTCTGCGTAGAAAAGGCCCGCAGCCGCGCTTGTGGGTAATTTATTATTTAAAAAGTGGCAATCGAGCCAACTTTTCACCTCATACACACTTTTTGGCGCTCCGCGACGTAATGATGATGAATTTTAATTGCACTTGCCTTTTTAACCCCCGACGTAGGCAGGGGGGTATAAGTTAGGGAGGGGGGTGTTATAAGTTAGACGTGTAGCATCGTAGCTCCCAAACGAATGAAACGATTTTGATCTGTCTTTAAACCTGACGTGATCGAAAGAAATACATATAATTCATCATAAATAAATAAATAAATATCTATGGACGCTTCACAAAACGTCAATCTAGTCCCGTGCTAAGTATCCGAAGAACTTGTGTTACAGGTACCAGACAACGGAAATACTATAAACATATTTAAGATTTTTATTATATTAATACACAAATTTAATACACATCCATAACCCAGGAAAACTTTTTGTTCGTTCGGCAGGATTCGAACGTGCGACCTCCCGCTCGAGCACCAACGCGCTCAACCACTGCGCTACGGAGGTCGTCAAATCATCATCAGATCGCTCACTGCTAGACAATAGGGTTACTTATAATTTTCCATTTTATTTTCTCTAGAGCACACTAAATCTGCCTGGAAGTATTCAGTTACTTGTCTGAAATAATGATGTTCTTTTAAAGGATTATCAACATATTTCAAGAAGATGAAATCCGGGGAAGTTTAGTGAAAGCAGACACGTGTGCAAGGAGAGAGAGAAATGGCGTTGACAATGTTATAACGTAGGTAGAAAAGTAATCAATAACTTTCACAACGTAATTGACTTTGAAAGTTATTACGTGGAACCTCATAAAATTGGGTAGGTATCTACTTCAGTTTAACATCGTTTCAGTTGTGACGTCCACTGCTGGGCCTAAGCCTCCCCTAAGTATTTCGTGGGGGGGGGGGGGGATTGCCTCTACTCGGTACGCTTAGCAGGCGGGTTAGAGAGCGCTGTGTTAAAATAATAACAATGTCCACGAAAACACTACTGCCCATTTCCGGATATATTCCATCTGTCGCCTTTTACGACACTCACGGGAAGGTGGTTGATGGGGAGGTGCTATTCTTTCTCTGGTACCCCACGGGCATGATTTGATATATTATTAGTTAGGTTACGTTATAATCATGTGTTGTGTCTCACTTACGCGCGATTCGGTTGGAGCTTAGTGCTGATCGCAGGTTCAGTCGGAGCCTAGTGTTGGTCGCAGTTCGGTCGGAGACTAATGCTACTTAACTGCAACCCACTTAACTCTAACGGTATTTTTAAGAATATCACTATAAATCCGTTTAATGTCTTCCTACGGTTACGACGAATAAAGTATGGCACGCTTTATGGAAGAAAGGCGGGCTGTAATTGCATTATCTGCATTAAATGCAGCATTAACGTCCAGCTAATTGCTCTATAATTGTTCATACTTAAACCCAACCAAGCGTTATTCTTGAAGCAGTAATGTAAACATTCCATCGGAAACATAAATGGGAAAAAGAGCCAAGATCAATGTGACGTGCCTTGCTTGTTGATTTCAACGACAAAAGAAGTGAGATCAAAATGGGTACCAAGTTCAATGGGCAGTCCACCTGGTATCATCCAGTCAGGTAATTAATTTATGACACTCATGATAAGCTCTGACATGGCTAATTCTCGTATTCGTTTGTAAATCGTCAATTCGTAGTAGTTTTAGACCCGATTTCACCAACGCATGTTAGTGTTAACGGCATGTTAAAATACCATGCCTTCTCATTCATTGATAGGAATTACGAGAGGAACAACATGATATTTAACGAAGGATTAACTTTAACATTGCTTGGTGAAACACGCCCTTAATGTTCCAAATTGCTTGTCATTTTGCAAGTCACTACCGCTTCCTACTCATAAAGAGAAAACTTAGGATCCCTTTTTAAGGATGTCGCACGCAAAGGAAAGTGACATTTGACACAGTTAACGTTCTGTTGAGAAGGACTGGAGAAAGCAACAATTTCTAAAGCTTACAGACAATGCGTGATACTAAAACATCCTAAAGATACAGGTTCAGAGTTTGATTCCCAAGGATTAATTCGACTCGGATTCAAGAATCTCTGCACGAAAAAGCCAATTAACATTTTCACTAATAGTCAGGGTTCCTCCATACATTGTTTTCATTTGATTAGTATCAAGCAAATTTTTCTTCAGTAGCTTCATTTTGATGAGACGACCAATAATTTCTTGGACGGAACTCTTGATTGTGGTAGCTAACAGAGTTAGCAAGGATAGAAAAAAATCTCAACTTTCGAGCGTAGGACCGGAATAACGTACCACGCCAAGTTTTCAAATTCGAGCCAAATGAAAATTGGGAATAAGGCACTTGGAGAAGTTAATCCTTTTATTGTATCATAATTTGTTAGTGCCATAATTGCACATGTAACAGTATCATCCGCTTGTCATCAGGACGTGACCAATCTAAGAATGCAAAACAACTGATTATCCATGTAGCTGCAAGCGGACTGTAATAAAATTTCGCGAATGCATTGGCAGATAAAGCACAAAATAGGTCAAGTTTAAAGCAGATTCTTTGCGGCGACAGAATTCTGTTTACATTGGGTTGAAAGAAAATTACGAACATAAACGCTATAAATATACGAGGTGCCCGATGACCCATATACACTGATCGATCCCACTCTCCCACGTGTAGCGAGGACAGATCTGGTGTACCACTTTTGAGCTTTATTGCCAAGGAATAAGGTCGTAAAGTGGGGGCTGGCGACCGTACACCTTCCACATCGTCTGCTCAATGCGACACTGATTGTCTATTGATGTATGTCACTGAATACCCTATCAGTAAACGATTTAAGGAAGCTCCTGTACGTTCTTTTGTCAGCAAGTTTGTATAGTTTATGATACAATGATATGTTTTTAACCCCTGACGAAAATAGGGTTTTATAAGTTTGACGTGTTTGTGTGTGGCTGTAGCGTTGTAGCCCCCAAACGGATAAACCGATTGATCTAGTTTTATTATTTGAAAGCTGACGTGATCCTTGACGACCTCCGTAGCCCAGTGGTTGAGGGCGTTGGTGCACGAGCGAGAGGTCGCGGGTTCGAATCCCGCCGAGGGAACAAAAAGTTTTCAATGGTCCTGGGTCATGGATGTGTATTAAATTTGTGTATAATTTAATAAAATCTTAAATATGTGTATATATAAAAGAAATTAAAATATGTGTATAGTATAAAAGAAATTAAATATATTTCCGTTGTCTGGTAACACAAGTTCTTTGGATACTTAGTACGGGGATCTGGCCCCGTGATATCTACACTAATATTATAAAGAGAAAAGATTTGTATTTTTGTATGTAACGACTAACTAAAAAAGTACTGGACCGATTTCAATATTTCTTTTTTCATTAGAAACCTACATTATCACTGAGTAACATTGGCTATATAAAAATCAATTGCTGTTCGTCAGTCTCGCTAAAACTCGAGATCAGCTGAACTGATTCGGCTATTTTTGGTCTACAAATATTCGTGGAAGTCCCGGGAAGGTTTACACGGTTTCCGTGCTCAACGAAGCGGGCACGGGTCAGCTAGTATATGATAAAATAATAAATACATAGGTACTTTTATGAATACAAAAAATACGTCGCCACATGCCTTTTAGTAAACGTATGAATATGTCTCTCTGTTTGTCTAATTTACACAGCCTTATAATCACAAAGCGGTTTTCTTTCATCAAAACAAGTTAGTTTATATCTGAGTGTACGAAGTTTTCACATAAACTTCCCACTTCTCGCTCATTTGTCCGCTCAACTGGCCCATTCATGTTCACGGTCAGTGCGCTTGATGTTATCGGCTAAAGAAACTGACTTGAATTCCGAATGAGAGACAGTGTGACATACTAATGGTATGGGACTGCATCATAACAAGAAACTTTTCGCCTACGTGGTCTACCGGAGGGCGTTCGATTCGCACATTGGACAATGTTGTTAGAGTTAGGACAATGCAGGCTGATCGCCTGATTGTCCGATAAGAATGATCCATGTATCGGATGGGCATATAAGACGGTTCAGCGCCTGTTTTCTCGTTAGTCGTGTCGAGTAACCGACCCACTGGGTAAAAGAAAGAGAGAGTGTCCTTGTATATTGCGCGCACACTTAGGCACTATAAAATGACTATGTAGTTGATCTGGGGCCGTATTTTTACAATACTACTACTATATACTAGTTTTACAATACTAGCCTGGTTCCAGGCAATTCAATATTACGGTCATAAACTGCCTTGTTCTTTTTCATATTACAGCAACATGTTATACTGAATGGATCCACTCTAGTTTGGTTGTCTGATAGTGACATTCGGAAGCAAGTCCAGTGTCAAGTGTCCGCTAGCTAACTGTCATCATGCAGTTATTATGTGATCGTAATACGAAAATTCCAGGCAGCCATGTTGTATAGCGTAAACTGGCTGGAATTAAGAGTTTGTAATAGGCCCCCTGGTTTCAACGAAATCTGCTACCGACACCGAAATCGGTGAGGGGAGCTATAACAAGAAATGTAAAATGAGGAAGCTATCATAATTAAGCTTCCTCTTACTAAGCCATTGCAACTGGCTATATGGTCCGGAATCCAACAAGCCGGGATAAACTCCCGGGTACAAAAAGTGTAAATAAATAAAGGCACTGTGGTGTTATATACTGCACTCACTCAGGCGTTATACTGCAGCTAGATAAGCTAGAACACCACAGTGCCTTTATTTATTTACACTTTGTTCTACAACAACTGCGTGCCTTTACTGTTGTAGCTTTTGATTCAATATAAGTGGGTTCGTTTAATTTTTATATGGCACACGCCACATTAAAACCGTCGTCCAATTACTATAACCCCGGCTATCATCCAATTGTGGGCGAACGCGAGCCACTTGATGGCTCAATTTACTGATCTGATTCAACTCTTTCATTGAACTGTTTGAAAATTACATTAATATGTTGACCTCGAATGTAATCTTTACTAATCTAATGGAGAATGGTGTTTTAATTTATTTGTACGAGAAACTACTGGATGATGTTCTTTTTTTAAAATTATTAATTGGGGATTATAATTTGTTATAAATTCTAGGTCATTAACGACATAAATTATATCTTATAAGTAACGTAAATTAATTTATAAAACTTTATAGTAGAAATTCATAAATTTTTATCACTTAAACATTCTTTTAAATAAGAGTAAACTAAAATAAACACCTACAATAACTAATTGTAAAAAACGGCTGTCTAACTGCTTACAGCAGTCTCTTCCAGACAATCTAAATAAGTAGGTAAATTACATAAACATTTTTCGGTTGGAAAATCTTTATAATATTGAATAGTTCGTTTATTGAAAAAGGCACCATCTTCAATAAAATATATCGAGTGCTCGAGTTTTGGTCATTGACCAAAACTCTCGAGCACAGCTTACCTGTGCAGTGACTTTGCGTGAAATAATGAAATAAAACCCCACGAATAATAGCGGGTATAATAAAGAGTAGCGGTGTTTTTTAACCCAGACAAACACTAAAAACTAGACAATTTACTTTTCAACGGTTTAATTCGATAAGCCACTTAGAAAAAGTGGCGAGGAACCTAAGAAGCAAATGGCTCTCAGCTAAAGGACCAATGAGTCAAAGTGGCACTCGAGATCTTGAATTAATTGTGATTCCGCCAACGAAGTAGCTGCATAATTCATCCTTTACCTGTTATCAAGTACCTACCTGTCTAGACTATAGAGATAGACTAGTCGTTTGCATTGATTAAGAAAATGTTTGGACGAAACTTCCGTAATGATCCTACCGAACATCCGGGGGCCTACTCAAGATGCCATCGCTAATTATCGCTTACAAAGTTCGATAACAAAATGTATGAGATTTGACATAAGGTACGCTAAATGACATACCAAATCGCGATCATTGTTATCGAACTTTGTAAGCGATAATTAGCGATGGCATCTTGAGTAGGACCCTAGTTCGGATAAGATAGATTAATAAAAAGCTACACCGGTTTCGGTGTCGGTGGCCGGTTTCCATTTAAACTAGGCCAGGAGATATTATTAAAGTGCCCACGTGTGTTCGCAATACACTCACACTCTCTTTGACTTTTACTCTCATAACCGACTATAAATGCCCATCCAATGCATGGATCATCTTTCTTATTAGACAATCAGCCTGCATTATCCTAATCAAACTTGAAACAAATTTTTTTATTGTTCCAACGCGGGAATGGAACCCACGTCCGGATCGAGAGCGAAGCTCAGAA
Source organism: Celastrina argiolus (assembly GCA_905187575.2). NCBI lineage: Eukaryota > Metazoa > Arthropoda > Insecta > Lepidoptera > Lycaenidae > Celastrina > Celastrina argiolus. The sequence continues at coordinate 9,988,883 of LR994597.1, forward strand.
CCACTGGACTACGGCATTATATAAAATTTCTTGTTATGATGTAGTCACATACCATTAGTAAGTCACACTATCTCCCATTCTGAATTGAATAAAAGGTCCTAACTAAACTTGAAATTATCATTTTTAGTTGTTTCAACGCGGTAATTGAACCCGGAGGTTGTCTCAGTATATGGCATAGTCAATATGTTTGTGTAAATTTTTTTTAGGATGTTAATGAATAAAGTTGATTTTAAAAGTCTATCAAATCCCGACCCGTTGGGAACTAACATAAAGGCCAAAGTTGAGTATAGCCCACTACTCTGACATATTATTGTGTTATTGATCAGACCAAATCTAAAATCTTAATGCGAAGTGAATAAAGTTAAATTTTAAAAAGCTATCTCAAATATGCCGTGCCGCGTCCCGGCGTGAACTGACATAAAGGCCAAAGTTGAGTATCGCCCACCACCCTGACATAATATCGTAGTAATTGATCAGACCCTTTTCAGTGTCAAACACAATCCTCTTGTGTATTGTTTTTGTTCGCGGCAATATTTTTTGTCAATTAACACGTTCGGGGAAATATGGATACTTGATACGACGCGACAAATTTCTTAAGAATATTATAGAAGGAAAAGTAGGAGGGGAAAAGGGAAAGAGCAGAAGAAAAGTTTTTTTTTGTTCGCCGGGTACCTACCACGGGTATGTGGGGCTCGCTGCGTCCGTTAAGATGTTAAATATATAGCCATACCCACTACAACTCAGCGGACAGAACCGCCGCCCGCGGATCCACGGGAAATATAATACAACCGCGACTCCGCCGACGGGCGCCTGCATTGTGGGATTGCAGGCTCTTCTCATTGGTGGGGTTCAGGCGCCCCTAAGGCCGAACAGGGGCCCCAGTGGGGCTTGCCAGGCCCATTGTCACCATGTGTGCCGCGATGCCCAGGAGCACGTTGCGCATCACGACCCTAGAAGAAAAGGCCTAGGAGAAATTATATAGAAAATAAACAATACAATATAAGACTAATACATAATATTACTCTACTGACAAGCTTCATTAGCTTAAAGATTTGAATGAGTGCACGCATTCGATGGAAAACTTTGTGAGACTGGAATTGTGGAGGCAAATAAAGAACTTCTTTGTTATTATGTAGGGTTGAGTAGGTATTTGCCAGTGACGTTATCCTCTTTCTTTCTTTCTTTTCTCGTATTAGCGCCTCTGTAGTCCAGTAGATATGCTTAGCTCTACACTCATGATCGAGGTCGTGGGTTTGATTTCCGCATTGGAACTACAAAAAATTGTTGTCAAGTTTGGTTAGGAACACGCAAGCTGAACTGGCTATCTGACCAGAAAGATGATCCATGCGTCGGAAGGTCATCTTAAAGTCGGTCCTTCGCCTCATCATTCGACAGTCGTGTTATTATTGTGCTTGTCTGGTTTCAAAGACTGAAATTGGCGTGGATGAGAATTATTATTAGGTATACTATCTACACGATGCAGTCAATGGACGTTGCGGTGCTATTGAGCATAAAATCAATAAACGATAAGTGGTAATAAGTGGTACGGTGCAATAATTTAGCATGATAAAATCTATGAAATAGCAATAGTGACCTCATAAGGCAATCATGTGGGCACTATAAATTTTATTGATGTATTTCTTCCCATGAGTTTACGCGCACGCGCATCGGATGTGACGTGGCGAGTTGAAATACCGCCTACCGGAACGGCTTTATTAGGGTTGCCTGTTACATAAACTTTTCCGTCCTAGAAGTTTCGCGCAAAACGCAATCCCGCGAGAACCGAACATTTTGCCGCGGTATAAAGTAGCTTATGTGTTAATCCAGGGTGTCAGCTAACTCCATACCAAATTTTATTGAAATCGCTCCAGCCGTTTAGATGTGAAGAAGTATCAAACATACACAGTACCTACACATTCGCTTTCAAACTTTATAAAAAAAGTATGATTATTACAATACATATTATAATATAATAATACCCGAGAGAACCGTATATTTTGCTGGGGTAAAAAGTAGATTATTTGTTAATCCAGGGTGTCAGCTAACTCTATACCAACTTTTATAAAAATGGCTCCAGCCGTTTAGACGTGAAGAAGTAACAAACATATATATACACAGTACACATTCGCTCTCAAACTTTATAATATAAGTATGATTGTAATCCCGGAACCGTACATTTTGCTGGGGTAAAAAGTAGCTTATGTGTTAATCCAGGGTGTCAGCTAACTCCACACCAAATTTTGTTAAAATGGCTAACTCCACACCAAATTTTGTTAAAATGGCTCCAGCCGTTTAGACGTAAAGAAGTAACAAACATACACAGTACACATTCGCTCTCAAACTTTATAATATTAGTGTGATTGTAAGTAAATCATTTTATATACCTTGATCGGCTTAACATATTTTGCTAGGGTTGCCTATAATCTGCTGTTCGCTCATATATGGTCGATTATGTGTGAATGTAAAATATTTTATAGGTGGACAACCCTGATTATTGTACAACTTGTGTTCCGCAACAAGTCGACGTGCCGTGCGTACGAGGCCCGTTGCGTAGTGTTATAGTAAACGGAAGACCATCAATGGTTGGAGTATAGATTGATTTTTATACGAAGTTATAATATATTCAACTGTAGTTGGTAATTGTTAGTACTAGCCGTACGGGAAGCATACTTATAACGGGTGTAAAAATAACAGTCACTATAACTTTGGGATATGATTATACTGCCTTTTCTCATTCTACAAATGTTTTTTTTTTATTTTTCATTATTCTTGCGACAAAAATTAAGAAATGGTAAATGCATTTCCAAAATGAGGAGTAGTATAATCGTATCGCAATGTTATAGTGACTGTTCCTTTTACACCCTGTATGTTTAAAAAAGAAAAATTTTCTGTATTTTGATAAAGGATGGTCCCGTGCGAGTTACAGGTTACTTACGCCCGTACCATTCGAAGGGTGGAGCCGGTGGTAGACTATTTTTTTTGACATTCCGAAAAAAACATGTTAAGAATGAAAAAAAAGATACAATGTTTTTGCTTTACGTACAAAGAGTCCCTTGCACATTTTCTATCATTCCTTGTGGAAATAGATTCAAACACACAACAAACGCATTTCTCTCAAGTCTCATACTAAGTTGATACACATTAAGTAACAATGTTACAATCGGTTTAACTAGTGACTACTTATTACGAAGTGTAGGTAGGTGTAGGAATGTGGAGAAATATTTCTAAAATAATAAAGTTCAAAGGTTTACGACGTTCCAAGTTGTAAGTATTTTGAAACGTAAGCTGCCGATAAATTTGAAATTGGTTCTGTAATTGATTAAATTGAAGAATTATTTAAATCCTTCTGTGTGTAGGCAGCGCATCATCGGTCAAGTTGAAAGTAAGAGGTTCACACCCACGGTGTTTGTGTAATTAATTTCGGTTGATTTACGTTAGTGGGGCCGTGTTATGAGGTCGCTGCCCACATACACATATGTTAGCACATTCCATATTCGCTAAAAGTCAATCAAACAGCAGGAGATCAATAAAACTTACATTATAAATGCGAAATTTTTTATATGCATCCGCATATAAAAAATTTCGCATTTATAATTGTTTGTTTTTTTGGTTTTTACACTTTCACGCAAAAACTACTGAAAGGATTTTGATGAAATTTAGTATGATAGTAGTTTACATGTTGGATTAACACATAAGCTTTTAGCGCAGAATGTAAGAGGGACTTCATTTTCCAACAATTTTGAAATTCGTTTACTGTGAACAGTGAAAGTCCTAGCGCTGACAGACGTACTTGATTTTCGTGTTTATATAAGAAACAATTTATAATTTGTCATATAAACACGAAAATTTAAGTTAAAGTTTATATGAGAAATAATAATTTATAATGTTGGGTATATTATAAATTTGCCTATACAATAATGAAAAAAAAGTACCTCTTTCAGCGCTGGTAATGTCACAGTAAACTCTATACACGGGACCCATACACATCCCAAAGTATTATCACTCATTAATATTATAGCCTGTATAATTGAGTACAATGGATGCCCAATATTTCAAATTGCCCCCGATGTTTGCACTGCACCGCTCACTATGTATGTATGATCTCATCTCATGAACTGTAAAGGTCGTCAAACGACTTGCATTTAATAGACATTAGCCACCCACTGATAATTTATATTGGCCAGGTTTGAATTAGGTCGCAGGTCAAATTGATATAGACTGCTATTGTTTTATTGAGGGCACTACAAATGATTATTGTATCATCAGCATTGGCTTAGCTAAAATAAAAAAAAATAATACTTAAAAAAAATATCTATATCTTCTTCTTTCTTATATATTATAAAAATGAATTGCTGATCGGTAGTCTCGTTAAAACTCGAGAACGGCTTAACCGATTCGGCTATTTTTATTCTTGAAATGTTCGTGGAAGTCCCGGAAAGGTTTAAACGTGTACCAAAATTATGATTTTAAGAAAATTGAGTTCAAACTGTTACTTAAACATTTTAAAATACGTTGTAAAGTATTAAGTATCTAAAGATCCGTCTCTAGAATCAATGTACTTAATACGTTACTACATATCCTAAAATGTTGAAGTGACTGTTTAAACTAAATTATCTAGGTATTTTTTTTGGAAATATCACCTTTATCGATTAATGTATTCAATTATGATACTATAATCCATCGTCCTAGTAGCTACAGTAAAATTAAATCACTATATATATATTTTTTTAAATTTTCTATACCAGTCCTGAAATTCTAGTCGGTTTTAATCCCGTATTTAAAATAAGCGAATTTAAAAACTGGGCGAGTCAAAACTTAATCATAAAGTAACTTCAGACGCAAAATTCCGACGCTAAAATTCAACAGACAGGGACACAGGAGACGTTTTTGCGTGGGTGAAAATTCTGCAAAGAATATTTCAAAGCGACTTTAAGGCTCGTATTTATGGTCCCGAATTTCCCGTTCCGTAGAGAATTCTGATTATTCAAAGTAGAACTTTGTGCTAATACAATAGAATTGAAAATCGAACACACAATAAATAATTTGTGTTGAGTTGTCAAATTTGACACTGAAAGTTGACACATAATATGTTCGATTTACAAAATACGAATACAAATATTGTTTTGACACGTATGTTCCATACGCTTGTGCTCAATTTTGAACTCTATGGTAATAACCCAGCGTTGTATATTCAGTGATCAGAATTTCGTCCGGACTGGGAAATTCACTACTACATAGTCCCAGCTTTAGCGAGAAAAAGTATGTGGTTCCTCGGTGGAAAAGTGTCATTCAACTTTCGGGTTAAGATAGAATAACGCTACTGCTAGATGTGAAGTCTGGCTCGAAACAAAGGGATTCCTCTTAACCCCGCATACTGGGCTTCATCAAAGAGATAACAAGTCTAAATTTAAAGAAATCCCACTAGGGAGGTATGTACAACTTTTACCAATAGGCTATTTTAGTATAATACGTCTCGTTTAAATTTAACCCAAACGTCAAGAAACTTGTCTATGATACAACCATAGTAGTGATGCGATTACAATAAAATGATTAATGTTTGCGACTATGAGTTCATAGACTATAGACTTTATTCTACTGTCGGCAGTTTCAAAATGGCGTATTTTTACATTGAAAGTTTTTCATTTACTATTTAAAAATATGAATTATTGTTTAATTTGATATAAAATGCATTGGACAATGAAGTATGATCCTTTCTGGTGAAAGTGTTGATAAGTGTGCAGAATAAGTGAATATGTGAACATATCGATGTACCTAGTAAATCAATTAAAATACTCAATCAAACACTATTTACTTGTTCTTTATTCCATCTGATTACCTTCAATAACAGTTTTCGAAAAATCTGCTTTTTAAATTTTGATGATTCCTTGAGAGCGCATAAATTTCTAACTAGGCATTAAAAGAGAAAAATAAGGACGTACATTTATTCAGGTCTGGAAGTGCAATTGATACAATTATGAACGATATAATATCCAAGATCTGACTTTATTCTTTGGCACGCTTGACGTGAAATGCCCCTTAGGTTAAATTTAAAAGGGACTATAGTAATCTACATCTACACTAATATTTTAAAGAGGAAAGATTTGTATTTTTGTATGTAACGACTTCACTTAAAAAGTACTGGACTGATTTTAATAATTCTTTTTTCATTAGAAAGCTACATTATCACTGAGTAACATAGGCTATATATATATCAATTGCTGTTCGTTAGTCTCGCTAAAACTCGAGATCAGCTGAACTGATTCGGCTATTTTGGTCTTGAAATGTTCGTGGAAGTCCCGGGAAGGTTTACACGGTTTTCATGCTCAACGAAGTTGGCACGGGTCAGCTAGTAACTAATAAATGACATCATGGAAAGGCGGTCCCGTCCAAACGGAATATTCAAATAGACTAGACAGTGAAGACTCGAAACTCTCGATTGTCAAATAGAAATAAAAATCTTGTAACCGAGTATCTCTATTGATGGAGAAGTCGGAGTTACTTCAGTACGTGATATGAGAGCTAGATGGTCTCTGTGGACTTGGTGAATATCAATTTTTCATTACTTCAACCCTCAAGTAGTAACCCTCAATAGAGTTATTCGTTGGTCTTGTTCAACCTTCTTCGAGCAGGTTCTCAATTTGATTGTATTCTATTTTAATGCTTTTTTTGGTTAGATGGTGATTGATTACTACAACAACACTGTTATAATCCTAATAGCTGTCAAAAGCACTAAAACACCAAAATTGCGTCACCTAGTCGAAACCTTTTAAACCTTACCTTAGAACTGAGGTGACAATCATAAAAAATACAATAAAATAGAGAAACTCTTTTTTGAAGTTGTTAATTTTGAATAATAACCTAAAATTATTTCATAATGTTAATGCTATCTCGCCGATTTTTTTTATTGCTATTCAATTCGTCTACGCATTCCGAACGTTCTTTACTTTACAGGTTTTATACATATATTGAGTCGATAAATCTCAACCTCTCTTTTCTTTCTCTTTCTCCTTTCCCCTCTCTTTCGTCCGCGTTTCGCGCCGTCTGCGATATTTCCGTGCTTCTATGGGGCCTAAATCATCGCTGCAAACTGTCGCCATAGGCTATGGCGACAGTTTGCAGCGATGCAGTAAACCAGGGATGTTAGGGAGCTCCGTAACCGTAACCGAAACTATCGGATATCCGACCTTAAAATTATCCGTAACCGAATCCGAAATTAAAGTTTTGCTAGTGTAAAAATCAAACCAAAATGTCCGTAACCGAAATTATCCGAAATTAACGGATAATCCGAAATTTTATATCCATTTCATCCCTGCAGTAAACTGTCGCGCGTTCGCATCGATACAGTCGCACGCAGCTTGTGGCTGCATCGATACGGCCACTAGCTGTGTAACGTAACGTTTATCGCCTCCGTGGTCTAGTGGTTCAGAGCTTCGCTTCGCTCTCGACCCGGAGTTCGTTCAGTCATGGGTTCGATTCCCGCGTTGGAACAACAATAAATGTCGTTTTCAAGTTTGGTTCGGATAATGCAGGCTGATCACCTGATTGTCTGACAAAAAAGATGATCCATGCTTCGGATGGGCATGTAAAAAGTCGGTCCTGATCTCCCGCCAGTCGTGTCGGTTATCCGTCCCACTGGGCTACGAGAGTGACGGAAAAGAAAGTGCTTCTGTGTATTGCGCACACACTTGGGCACTAAAAATAACTCCTGCGTAGCTGGCCTGGTTTCACTGAAACCATCCACCGTCATCGAAATCGGTGTGGAAGGCATTATTAACAACGTAGCTGCGATTCAGTCGCAATTCTGTAGCCCTCACTCTTTTATTTCTTCGCTGTCATCGGACTCGGTCGCGCGTTTGAATTGATACAGTTGCGATGCTGAAGCGCGTTAGTAGCGCGTTGCTAATGTGACGCGCGTTAGTAGCAATGTCGAGCGTTTACTGCATCGCTACAAAATGTCTCCCTGAGTGAGGGCTTAAAAACCAACAATATCTATATTGTTTATCAAATGTTGTATTGTGCTCCAGTGTCTCGGTTGTAAATTTATATGAGCAACAGCAGTAATAACTGTTCTCTATGATGTGACTCTCGCTAAAACTCGAGGACAGCTAAACCGATTCGGCTATTTTTTGTCATGAAATATTTGTGGAGTCCCGGGAAGGTTTAAACGGTACGTCACAAACTGTTTCTATGCTCAACGCGTGGGCACGGGTCAGCTAATAGTATTATAAAATAAAAACAGCTTCTTAGCTTAACAAAATGTCTATTAATAAAGTGTATTAGAGTGAAAAGGGCTACGTCTTCCTTTGATACGTCAAACCCGTATTTCAGTAACGAGTATAATAAGTTATAAGCCATCCGAATTTGTAAAGACCCATATCATTCAATATACTTAATGCCCGCTATAGACGACAATGTCGCACGTTCGATCACAGTAAACTTATATACAGTACTAGCTGACTCGTGCCCACTTCGTAATATACTTTGTAATGAACCGTCGAAATCTTCCCTGGGCTTCCACGAACATTTGAAGACTAAAAATAGCGTATCGGTTCAGCCGTTCTCGAGTTTTTGTGAGACTAACGAACAGCAATTCATTTTTATATACATAACGGAGTGAGGTATTCTGTGGGCATCACTTTATAGGATCAGGAAATAATAACACCAAGCTGAACGTGTTTATATTATGAACAATACTGCTATGCTACAAGTACTTAATGCAAAGCTGACATTGAACGTAAGCGAATTTAGTCTAACTCCTTTTTTTCAAGGCCCGCCATCAATCCGCGCCACTCTGACCAGTCATCGCTGTCATCGGTGACACACGTCTTCTCCTTCCTCTTTTGTAAGCGGCGACAGGCCTCTTGGCAAATATGACCAAACTCGCTAGGCTATTTTTTTTTTTTTTTGCAAGCCTTACGTTTCAACTCGGACATACATATAAGAAGACTACAACGTAGTATAGTACTTACAATTGAAGACATGAGTGGATACAGGTGATAATATGTAGCAAAATTCAGATTTCGGGACAAATTTGTCCATACTGTCACTTAAACATTTTAGAATACGTCGTAAAGTATAAATCTAAAGATCCGTCTCTAGAATCAATGTACTTATACGTTACTACTCTTAAAATGTGACAGCATAAACTAAAATTCATATCTAATATTTCATGGTGACGTAAAAATATTATGTCTAGTGTCTAGTGTTGTGACCGAACTGTGCAAGTTTTATCTCAGTCGCGTATAGCGGGCATAACAGATTTCCAACTCTAATGTATGAAGGATGGTGCTGAATTTCAATGCATTGTTACTGCGAGCATCGCGTTACCAAACCGATATAGTTCGGAGTTGATAATTAACTAGAAACTTCCAATTGCTATTACACACGTACACGACTACACGTGTCGCATATTAATTGATGACATGAATAGATGAAGGTCGCAAAAAATACCCAGAAAATTGGGTTTAAACTGTCACATAAACATTTTAGGATATGTAACGTAAAAAGTACATTTATTCTATAAATTGATCTTTAGATTAATGAACTCAATACGTTACGACGTATAACGCATGGACCATCTTACTTAGCAGGCAATCAGCATTGTCCTAACCAAATTTCGAAACTAACATTTTTTTTTTTTTCCAACGCGGGAATCGAACCTTTAGGCTTTGAACCAGGGATGAAATGATATGAAATTTCGGATACGCATACGGATATGGATATTAAATTGTTTTGGATTATCCGTTTGTTTCGGATAATTTCGGTTACGTGTCTTACATTTTGGTTTCCTTTTTACAGTAGCAAAACTTTCATTTCGGTTTCGGTTACGGATAATTATTTTTATCGAATATCCGATAGTTTCGGTTACGGTTACGGAGCTCCCAAACATCCCTGCTTTGAACCACATGACCACGGAGGCGTCAAAAAAATTTACATAAAAACATGCATGAAACACGAAGATTCGTAAAAATAAGAGGCGCTCTGCAGGGGGCCCTGATAAATAGACATTTCGAGAAAAGGATGATACGGCCGTGCTCTACTTGGCGGGGCACTACCGTGCCCTCAGATTCCAACTCTAATGTATGAAGGATGGTGCAGAATTTCAATGCATATTATGTTATCGCGTTACCAAACCGATATATTGTTCGGAGATGATAATTAACTAGAAACTTGTAGTTGCCATTAGACACGTATACTTGAGTGATCGAAGTAAAGACACTGAATACCAATGAGTCGATAGCGCTTTCATTGATACTTGTTACAGTATCATCATTGCCTTTTGCAGATTATTCCTACTAATATTATAAATGCGAAAGTTAGTATGTATGAATGTCATTTGATGGCGTCAAACAGCTCGTACAGATAGCGATGTGTTGATATTTTTTTTGATTAATTTACTTTAATGTGAATTATAATACTACACATTCGGAAATTTAAAAATTTAAAAATAAAAAATTAAATAGCTGTCCTAGTCTCGAATTCATGGAATGTGTTGATAAAAATAGAATTCAATGAACGCGCTAGTCATTCAATCAAATAGCAGGCTCAACCTTTTTTTTAATTACAATAATTCATATTGCATAACATTAGCAGTCGCAGTTTATTTACTACCAAAACATCATCGTTGATACTCGTTTCATCGTTTGTCGGATGCTAATCACCATCTAATATGCAATTTATGTACAAATGCAAAGCTTGTTATCGCAATGCTCGGAGATTCTGTTGGATCGGCATTGGCATCAATTTGATCACTCTGCAGCTGCAGTTGGTAACAGCTGGTAAACTTTTCAATTTAGTACTTTACGAGACATGTCATTGGTTTAAGGCCCGTATAAATAAAACAATCTCAAACCCAACCTCAATTGAGAACCAATTTGTGAATTAAAAAAAACCTCTCGTTTCACTTTCAAAAATGAACAACTTTACTTATGTTACATACTTTAATTTTATTCTTTTTTAAAACGTAAAATCCTTCCTTAATTTTCGGACATAACATGTACTACTGCGAAATTCCAAGGTTCTAGCCCTAAGGCCTCAGCCTCGAATTTTGCGGACAGCGGGGCGGGAGCGGCGCGCGGCTTTTCGGGAACGGTACTCGTTACCCGCTCCCGCGCCGCCGCCGCGTCGCTGTTTTCGAGAACGGTAGGCTGATTATGTATCTCGCAACAGCAATTCGACAGGCTATACGTGTTCTCAAGTGTATACGTTTGACAGCGATATTGTAAACAATTGTACAATTTACGCCTGTCGAATTGCTGTTGCGAGATACATAAGTCCATTTGATTTTACGCAAAAGATCCTGCCGCTCCCGCGCCGCCGCCGCTCCCGCCCCGCTGCCCGCAAAATTAAGGCCTAAGGGTGTGTTGATCAATCAATACGCTTTGCCACTTCCATAGAATGGTGGAGCTGTGTTATGGACACCGGCGTTTGTTGCTCGTGAAAACTATCAACTGGTGTGATTGAAATCAGAATGGGGATGTGTAATATTTGCCTGCAGCACTAAACTATACCCCGATTTTCTTACGATTATTTTTTTTACTTGCATCAATCTATGTAAGCAATCCCAAAAACAGGATTTCTGTTTACCTTTCCTTAAATGAACCTCTTGATAATCCATCAGAGCAAGTGCTCAATCTCGAGGTTCTAGTATCTCAGCGTCAAGTTTAATCGCCTCTTTCAGGTCTTAACGGGCTCTTAGGGATTATCCAACCCTACCGTATAAAGTATCAAATCCGTTGCATCATCTTTTTAACCCCCGTTGAAACAGAGAGGTGTCTTAAGTTTGACGTGTATGTTCATGACGTGTATGTGCACATATGTTTGTTTCTGACTGTGGCGTCGTATTCTTAAATGGATGAACCGATTTTGTTCGAGTTTTTTAAATTGTGCCCGTAACCCCGGTTTCTCGAACGCTATTCAAATGAATGATCAACTAAATTGACATTCAACTACCCGTATTGAACGCTGATTGGTAGAACATTATCAGACAGAAAGGAACGGACATATATCTTACAATTAAATCACGCTCGCACTTGAAACATTGGTTAAAATTCCACATAAAAGGTTAATTCACCAAAGGCATACGATTTGAATCAACCAAATACTGTTCCAGAATCCGGGGATATGAACGCTATTTTAAAGACGTATTCACGTCACAAAACCTGGATTTCCTGTTTACCTTTCCTTGAATGAACCTGTTTTAAGCCTTATTGGATAATCCACCAGAGAAAGTGCTCTGGCAACTGAATCTCAAGGTTCTAGTATCTCAGCGTCAAGTTAAATCGCCTCTTTTAGGTCTTAACGGGGCTGTAGGGATTATGAAACCCTACCGTAGAAAGATTAAATATGTTGCATCATATTCGACCCCCGGGCGCCTCAACCGATTTTGTTGTATTTTTTAAAGTGAAACTTCTTTAGAATCGTTGTGATTTCAAACCGGATGCAACGGAAAAAACGACAGGTAAGAGACACAAATACAAAAATGTGCAGCAAAGAATGTGACAGAAATATACATACTATTTTATATTATCGGTCTCTCCTCTTTGTGCCATACTTCGTAGCGTCCCCTAAGCATAGTCGCCTGTAATTAGTGAGCCAGAGCGAGAGAGCAGATGTCGGTGTGTATGTATATTGCGCACTGTTTAATACTTGCTTGTATTTGAGCATTTAACGTGTGTTAGTGTATGTGAAAACTACGTGAGCTAATACCACTGTACACTGTATGCGGCTGCGTATTACAGCTTTTTAGTAAGATGTCAGCGTGGTGTGTTATTTTTAATAAAATCGGTTCGCCTGTTTGGAAGATTCGTATCTTCCAAATAGATGAACCGATTTTGACCCACCATTTTTGCTTGAAAGCTGACGTGATCAAGAGTGTTCTTAGCTTAATCGTCATCATAAAAAATCATCAGTTTGCTTGACAATTCGCGGGTTATTTTTTCAAATTTTGTTTATAGTTATTTTTTATAAGACGACGTGATCGAGTATTTGTAGCTATAATTCACCCACCATAGTCAGCTCTCTTGATGGTTGACGGGAGTCACCTACATTTTTTAAAATTTTGCTTCAACTAATTCACCTCGTGCAGAGCCAGCTTTTTAAGCCCACGCAGTATCGATTCGCCATAAATTATCTTAATTGTCCCCCACGTCAAAATGACCCGGCACTAGGAGATTGTGACGTCACAAATCCCATTATAAGGGGATCAGGTGCGGAGGGTGTCCTTCATAATTACTTTGTGTCTGATATATTAATTTGTTTGCAAGACTTTTCGAGTGGGTTACCGCAGTAGGGATTAGTTGATGTTATCGTGTTTTACATGGTTCTCGTGCTTTGACCTTCGTTCCGAATGTCAGTCTGTCCCGGTCGTGCACGCATGGCTTGACGTGGGTACGAGCGGGACAGGCTGGCCGGCCGGCGATTCGAACCATTGAGCCGTTCTGAACGGTCATTGGTTAACTTAACTCGCAACAACTTCGCTCAGTCGCTACGTTCACCGATGAGCGTTTAGAATAGCTTGTTAACTCTGAGCTGATCGGCAATTTGATCAGCCTTTCAGTAACCGGGGGTTATGGCGTGGTTATTGGTTAACACTTAGCGCGGCAAGCGTTTATTGGGCTAAGTTGTCGTCACGCATTGTGAATCAGTGTCCAGGCGAAGATTTTGTCAATCATCCAAATGGATGAAACATTGCTGTTTTCTCTCTTGACATGGTTATTATATTTATGAACCAATCAATATTTGAATTTACCAGAAGTCATATGATAAATCTGTGTATTATTATATAATACAGCGTATTTTTGATGTTTCATTTGGATGATATTGTCGTTAAAATGGAACGTAGGTGCTGAAGTTACACGACAGCAATCTTGGTTGGAAGACATCAATCACCCATGACACGGTTAGGTGTGGAGACTGTCGATACTGTCGCAACGCCGAGTTTTACTTCTTATTAATGTTGATGTGTTTTCCATGAGCTTTTATGTAAATAAAGGTTATTCATCAGATGATGCTGTTGGTGTATTGCATTATATTCGTGTAATGGCAATATTTGATTTATTACTTGTGACAGATTGTAAACAAGTACCTAAGTACCTCTAAAAGTATAACTATAAAAAATCTGGTAACCGCTGAATCGCCATGCATTGAGCGAATTGGTGATGATGAATCGCTAAGAACACCCGCGATGTCAGCTTAATTTTTCAGTAACATATCAGTTCAGAAAACCTAGATCAAAATCGGTTCATCCGTTTGGGAGATATGATGCCAGTTGCCACAGTCAACTTCGTTTCGTCAAACGTATAACTTTTTTAACAAAATCCTGTTTTTGGCGGGCGCAAAACGATAGTAAGTGGCGCTCAAGTATCATGCTGTCCTTGTCATTACGTCTAGCAGTGACAGTGATAGCCTGATAAGAGATAGCCTAACTTCATGAGAGTTTCAGTATTCGGTCGTGCTAGCTAAGCTACATGAGCTTTACTGTGAGATGCCAGATAAATTGATGGCGTTATCGATACATTCTCGCATCACTAAATCCTATCGAGCACGTGACAGATTGTAATACGATAGGCAGGGGTGAAAGAGGTAGGAGGGGTAACGTATCCCATCATGTTATATATGAGAGTGACTACTTTGTACCTAATGGTCCTCATCAAACAGTGCTGGAGAACCTTTCCGGAATGCTGCTGGCACAATAGTACTAGCTGCATTCTGTAAACCTTCTTAAGACCAATATGTTTAATAAAGTTCAGGTAGTGTTTGTGTAGGGTAGGTTAGGTTAGGTTAGCACTATCAAATCTTAAGGTTAAGTTAGAGCCGGTCTCGCCCACGGGTTTCATAAAAAAGGCAAAATAAAACACGTTCTATGGGAGATTGGGAGCCTATCTCTACCAAACAGAATTAAATATTTATGTGTGTCTCTGATAATAAATCTTTCATCAATCAGCATTCAATGTGGTGATATATAACTTGAATGCCGTGTTACTTGATCATAGATTTGATTAGCATTTCAGCAACCAACCTTACGTATGTATATATGTGATCCAATCTTAATGAAAGAGGTGTCAAAAATAGCCGGAGTAACATAGGCTATATCATTTACGTTAGGTTAGTTTCGGGTTCCGTAGTCCTTTTCCCTTAACAATATAACTATCAATATATACTATGTTTTGAAAGATTGTATTCCAATGTAATTTAGATTTTATGTTTATTGACAGAAATGTTAATTTCACCTTAGTTCTGAGTCTAGTGTCTGCAATATGCTTGACGCAAATGCAGTTGAATTTCAAAGTGCACTTCAGCAGTAAATATCTGCTACATTTTACCTTGTGGTCGCTATATTGGGTCAAAGATTCCGTATTTCAGGTCTGTCCGGGATTCAGATGTTCAAAATTTAGGTCAATCTAATAGCCCATATTATGTTATCCACGTCATGTACAGCACCGTGATGTAATGTGAAAAGCCTGTGAATAGAAGTAGGAAATATATTTTAAAAGTGAAGATCTTTTTTAACAGGAAGTTTTTCGAGGGGATTCGTTTTAATAATGTGTTTTACGATTTATTACGAAACCTACAATTCTTAGTATGTATAGTTTTTTTAGTATATACCACAATTAACCAAAGTAGGTTATCAAACTCTTCACGCTTTCACAGATTTTGATGAAACTTGACATAAAAATACTCTGTATCCTCTGAAAGATTCAGAGGAGGCCTATTGAACAATAAACACCGATGCTTAATTTTTAACCACAGACAAAAACAGAGGGTATACGTTTGATGTGTCTGTGTGTTTCTGTCTGTGGCATCCTGTGGCATCATCAGGGGCATAACTCTCCAAACTAATTCGTTTTTCGATTCAGATTCGATCTTAATTTAATAAATTGACGTTAGTTTATTTTGATTCTCAGTCGATTGATATGGTCGGGAGTGCAAAAAGTTACGATCTAACGATTTTCTTTATCCTGGTTAGTTTCAAAGTAATCCACAAAATAAAATACCAAAAGCCGTTGAGATCGAACTGATTCGTTCTCGATTGTGTCGGGAGTAAGCCTGCTGTTTACTCACTGCTCGACAAAACATGGTTTACTTAATTTTGAAATTTCTTTTTTACAAAACCTTTCCACTCCTCGCAATGTGATTTCCCAACGTGTTTTCGCCGTGAATAATTCTCCCGTGTGCGAGATTTAAGGAACATAATGTGGGATCAACGGCTCGGCGCGCATACACTTCTTCAGGACTCCCGGAGGCTTTGTAGAATCAGGTCGCGATGGGGCATTAGCGCCCTGCACAAGCACCAATCGAATTGCGTTCCAAACCGCTGTAAACAAGAAATACCGGCGTAATGAAGCGAAGTGAACTACAACTTGCATAGCATGGAAATAACTCCTGTAGTGGCAAACAATGGTTACTAATTCGATGCCATACAAATTATTCACGGTTAATAGTGACAAAAACTATTACGCACTGTGCGCTTTGGATTGCGAATCGAATTTTCGCGCAAATTACTAAATCAAAATCTTATAAGGTTCCTGTCTATCATCATTTGTTAAATACATGCGTATTTGTTAATACTATGCCATCGAATTGCCAATGTGTGTGTCTGTTGGACACGTTCGTATAGAAGCATGGGTCGGATTGGCGCGAGCCATTTCCCGCCATCCGAACTGGGTGTGTGCAGGGCGCTAACGCGAGACGACAGCTATTTATTATGAAAACAGCACGCCAGATGAGAGATCTTACAAAGGTTTGTTGTGCTATTATTAGGTTGGTTGGTTGGAAAATAGTGGTTAATTGGTTAATAATAATAAGAACGGGCTATATATAATACTAGCTGTGCCCGCGACTTCGTTCGCATGGTTTTTGAGTGACTTGAACCGCTTATGCAGCGCACGCAACGAAAAATCCCAAATGTGAATAATTTTCCCCGTTTTTGCAACATTCCTCACTGACGCGTGACGCTTCGCTCCTATTGGTCGCAGCGTAATGTTATATAGCCTAAAGCCTTCCTCTACAAATGGACTATCCGACGAAAAAAAGATTTTTTCAACTCAGACCAGTAGTTCCTGAGATTAGCGCGTTTAAACAAACAAACAAACTCTTCCGCTTTATAATATTAATATATAGATTGGGCGAAAGATAAAATGGATCCCAAATGCTAAGACCAGTGACCATTCTGAATCTGAAGAACGGCTATAGTTAGTCTGTTCAATTTTTTACTAACAATATATTATAGGATGTCCGAGATAAATATAACCCAAACGTAAACAAAGCCGTCTATGACACAACCATAGATTAGTCAGTGATGCTAATTGACCAATATTAACGCAATGATAGTATAAGTATAGACTATGTTCTACAGTCGGCAGTGTCAAAATAGCGTATTTTTATTGTGAAGGTTTTTCATTTGATGTTTAAACACGTTAATTATTGTTTAATTGCTATAAAATGTATTGGATAATGAAGTATGATCCTTTAATATACCTGTGAATGTATGCGCAATAAGTGAATATGAGAAAATATCGATATTTTCGGTGTTTACTTTTAGGTTAAATTTATCTAGGGCGTGTAGGTAATTTTGTTGCAGCTAAATTAACAAAAACTAAATTATTTTTAAGAAGGCAAACCGAGCAAACGAGGTTTCTTTGCGTTATGTACGGAATCCTTCGTGCTCGAGGCCGACTCACACTTGGCCGGTTTATTCTTTCTTCAATACCTATATATAAGGCTTCAAATACTCGGTGAGAGGCGATTTGAGGTTCTATTGTAAGTCAAATTATGTAATGTCATGTCATGTGCATTCGTTAGATTTTGCTGAAGTGTATTGAATTTCATTTCCCTTCGAAAATAATAAACCCTTTTGTGCGGAACTGAACCGCAAATGGAAACGTTTGTCGTGTGTGATTCCGGAATCGTTCTCTTTGACGTACAAATAATAGTTTTTATATTGCCTTTGACCACTATATCATTGAGTGGCGAACACATTCCTCTTTTCGAACAAAATGCTACTCGTTCTTAATTAGGATTTGTATGTTTCACATTGGAATGACATGACGACTGTGAACTGGCAAATTATCCTATCTTTCTTTTTAAGATTTTTCAGGAAACACAAAAAACGCAACTATTATTACAAACGCTTAAATTAAAAAAAAATACAGTTGACTGAAATATTGTTTATTTTTTAAAAAATTTACCCGATATTCTTCTGTCTGAATAATTTTAATTAGATAATCGAGATAAGACATTATAAATCAGCTGCATCTAAATTTAAGATATATTGCCGGTACGTAGTCGGATATAGAAAGGATAAATCGCCGTACAATGTGACAGCGGAAAGATTTCAAATTCAATTTTTTTATAGATTTATAGATTGGTTTTTCATGGAAGAAAACAAACGGCTTGCCAGATGGAAGAAACGTATTATTATAAGAGTGTGATCAGCAGGCTTTCTCCCTACACAATCGAGAATCGAATCAGTACGATCTCAACGGCTTCATATTTGGTGGATTACTTTGAAACTAACCAGGATAAAGAAAATCGTTAGATCGTAACTATTTGTACTCCCGACCATATCAATCGACAAACTTCAATTTAATGAGAAGTACGCGTTACGAATCTGAATCAAATTGACCATAACGACCTCCGTAGCGTAGTGATTGAGCGTGCCGGTGCTCGAGCGAGGGGACGCGGGTTTGAATTCCGGCGAGGGAACAAAAAAGTTCCCAGTATTCCTGGGTCATAGATGTGTATTAAATTAGTGTATAATATAAATAAAATCTCAATTAAGTATTAAATGCATTTCCGTTGTCTGGTACCTGTAACACAAGTTCTTCTATTTATCACGAGGCCAGATTGACGTGGTGTGAATCGTCCACATATATTATTATTATTATTAAATTCCAATCAGTTTGGAGAATAAGGCCCTAGAGCTGATATAACTTTAAGAAGCGTTGGAAAATTTTCGCCCAAAGAGTGGTTTAGCGTATATCGGAACACGTAAAAATATACACGTCAGTGTGTGGTGTACGCTGCGTCGTGTCAGGGTTTATTTTTGTAAGGTGGGGCTGAGCAGGGGTCTGGCGGTGACGTCACACTAATTACTATGTTAAATATTCAAAGTGTAGACGCTTTTGGCAAGTACTGTCCTTGTACGACACGGGTGTTTTGATGTTTTATCGCCCTTCTTAAAAGGCAATTTGGAGTTTTAAGTTATGGCAACACTGAGGCCTTACTCTCCAAACTGATTTGATTTTGATTTAGATACGATCGTGCCGCGTACTTCCTAATAAATTGACATTTGTTTATTTTGATTCTCAGTCGATCGATATGGTCGGGAGTACAAAAAGTTACGATCTAACAATTTTCTTTATCCTGATTAGTTTCAAAGCAATTTACCAAATAAAATACGAAAAACCACTGATATCGAACGGATTCGGTTCTCGATTGTGTCGGGAGTAGGCCCGCTGTTTTGAAGCGATGATAAAATAAAATTTGTAATAAATGAATATTTAAGCGATACGCTACCTAGGAAAAGAGCTCTTGTATATTCATACTCAAGTTTGCACTTTGCATTGAAATAGGTAGTTACTTGTTTTTTTTAAATTATTGTATGGGCAAATTTCTGATGTTGGGGCATTTCACATACAAACATGAAAATCAAAAGTAACTCTTTGAGCGCTGGTACTTTCACAGTTAACTCTACTTAGTAGGCGGGCGCATACACAGTAAAAGTATCTCTGTTTATTTTTTACTTTGTATATATGTTTTTTGGATTTTTCAAAGTACTTTGAAACCTTTTTTTTTTTCAAAACGAGTCATTCGTTTTGAAAAAAAAAAAGGTTTCAAAGTACTCAAATTTTCAGCTTATCGCGCGCACGCAGTCTTAACCAAAAGTATAGCCTAATATTATGTATCATTATTCAGTAGCCCAACTCTCGTAACTTAGCCTTAGGGAACATCTCGTTATAATAAACAAGGTCCTTCATATTGATTGGTTCCCCGTTTATTTTAGATGCAAAGGTTACACACAACAGCCCCTCTGCTTAATGTTGTGTGCAAGGACGATCGATGTGACGATACCATCCCTCGCAGTTTATCAATAGATTCTTTATGGGGGTATAGGCACTCTTTTGTTTTTTGTAGGTCAATATTGTTATGAATCATGGGCCATGGCTGGTAATGCCAAGTATTCTCTCAGTTTAGTAGCAAAAATTAATGATCAAAATCTATGTGGGACCTATTACGTAAATGTAAGATAATTTACGTAATAAAAATGTAAGATAATTTACGTCCCACACATATTTTGGCGAAGGTTTCGTTTAACTACAGTGAAGTGATTAAAGAAATTAGTAAATAGTACCTAATAAGGCCGCCATTTGTGTTCTACATCTGCCTATATACTAATATTATAAAGCGGAAGAGTTTGTTTGTTTGTTTAAACGCGTTAATCTCAGGAAGTACTGGTCCGAATTGTTTTTTTTTTTGTTGCATAGTCCATTTATAGAGGAAGGCTTTATTTAGGCTATATAATATTATAACTTTCCCTTATTTTGGAAATGAATTTTTTTTTGTCAAAAACTAAAAAAAAAAAAAATTTTTTTACTTTTCACAATTTCTTATTGTCGCAAAAATAACAATAACACAATTTTTTTTTTTTTTTTTTAATTTTTATAAAAAAATGATTGTGAAAAAAGAATGACAGGTGATTAGCTTGCATTGTCCTAACTACATTTAAAAACAACATACTTTAGTTATTCTAACTCGGGAACCGAATGTTCCCTTCGGTATTTTAGGCTTCTTATCTATATATATATATTAATTATATATTTTTTGCAATTTGACTTTTGAACACCTTCTAATTATGTTTTTCTGTTACAGGTATGAATTGCTTTTCGAGTTTTCGAATTTACTGACAGTAAGTTTTTTTTAACGATTAAGTTAGTATATTATTTTGGATTTCTAAAAAGAAATGGCAAACAGTAGACGTAACATATACGTAATGTCCTTGTGCCCTAATTAGTATGTGAGAAATTCGGTGGGAATTGAATAATAATGACGAAGAACTTGTAAAAAAAACTCGTTTTAGCAACAATTGCTAATGTAAAATATTATACTAGACGTTGCTCGATACTTCGCACAGTGTGCTGAGTACGAGATTTTGTCACTAAGTGCGGTGAAGAAGTCAATAGTTAACTTCTTTACGGCCCTCTTTTTGGCATTGAATTTGTAAACTTATTTATTATACCCGTCTATAACATAACCATAGACTAGTCAGTGATGCTAATTGGCTAATACAAAACAATGATTATTGTTTTCGATCAATAGACTATAGGCTATAATAGCTCCCCTCACCGATTTCGATGTCGTTAGCCGATTTCATTGAAACCAGGCCAGCTACGCAGGAGTTATTTTATAGTGCCCAAGTGTGTGCGCTATACACAGAAGCACTCTCTCTTCCTTTTACTCTCATAACCCACGGGACGGGACGGTAAACCGACACGACTAGCGAGAGATCAGGCGCAGGACCGACTTTTTACATGCCCATCCGACGCATGGATCATCTTTCTTGTCAGACAATCAGGTGATCAGCCTGAATTGTCCTAACCAAACTTGAAAACAACATAAGTTTAAATGTATTAATGATTGTTTAAATGTTGGATAATGAAGTACGATCCTATATCATTCCGATGAAAGTGTTGATAGGTGTTCCCAATAAGTAAATATGTGAAAATTTCGGTGTTTTTTTTGTTTGTTTGGGTTTAGGTTAAAGGAGAAAGCCCATTTCAGGCCCAGAGCGGACAGCCGTCTTAAGAAGACGTAATTTCTCCAGAAATGTATAATAAAGAGACATGATTTTTGATAACATTCAAATAACCGCCACTATAATCAGTAATGTTCCAATAAAAAAAGGAATTTTATTGGATTATTTGGAACCTAAGTAGAACGTTGAGGTGAAATGTTACCCGATGATAAAACTCTAATCAATCAATTCGAATATCGATTTATAAACAAATAAAATAAACTCATGTAAAATACAAATAACGGGTCACTGTTGGTAATTCGGTAAAGAATTAATCAAAAGAAAACATTTATCTTAAAACCAATGTTTACGTTTGTTACTATAAACGATAAAGATTAATAAAAAGTCATATTATATCGATTATTTTTTACGTAATCGGTTTATCGATTTCATTTTTTTGCGACAAGCGGCAACACTGATGACTGAAATGTCATTTTTCAAACGAATGATCTCGACCGTTCGCTTGTTGCTCAAAGATGCGTTTTGTTTTGTTTTCGATTTTTTTCACCGCAATGTGGCTTTCTCGCCTGAACTTGTTTCGGCTTTTCACGTACGACTTTGGCATTGTTTTACTAGTTTTGTTCTCTCCTTCTACGATTACTTGGCCCTGGATTAAAGTATTACGCTATTTGATTGTGCATACCAAAATGTCTGAAGAATAAATTGTATATTATGTTGTGGTAATAATGTTACCGAGAACCGTATTTTAGAGCCCGAAGAATTAAGTGTCATACAGCAGTGGGTTGCACGGCAGCAGGTAATCATAATATTATAATAAAATGTTTCTATTATTTCTTTAATTATGGTTTAATCGTTAAATCTTTTACGGTTGAAAATATTTATCATTAATGTTAATATGTTTTAGGTGTCAGGCGATAATCTTGTTTGCCACAATTGCTGGGTAGCAATAACTGAAAGTCTTGCACTACAACAAGGGCTATCTTATTATATCTTACTATTATAAATTATTGAAAAGTCGGAAAAGGCCTTGAAAATAAAATAGACAAAAAGTAAAAAAAAAAATATTTCTACAATAATGGCGGCATTTTAAGTTATTTTCTCAGATATCTAATACTATTAACATTTTAGAACACTCATTTTTAATGCGATTTTTTGATGTCCACATTGGGCCTGAGACACTATGGAGAGTGGGCTTTCTCCTTTAAAATTAAACCTAAACCCAAACTCGTTCTATACTTACTTTTGCAACGATATAAGTAGTCTACAGTCCTTCCTCATAGTGCGCTCATAGTCTAGACTTCAAATACTAGTTTGTATCTATTCTTAAGTTTATCACAATCAGTTCTATAGTTTTGGCTTAATGACATAACAGACTAATTTCACCCACTCATGTTCAAGTTAATCCTTCTTTAAATATCGTGTTAACTCTAATAACCCTGTTTGAAATTGGAACTTAGTAAACGTGTGTTCAAAAAGAGCAATTGTTCCCAAATCTCCCCGGGACGCTAAAGATAAAAGATAAATTTATTGCCTCGTTTTAAAGTTGACTGCAGATAGGTATATGGAATCATAACACATCCCTCGGGACGTGGAGGATAGATACAATTTTTATCGTTAGTTTCTCTCTGGGTTTTATGTCAAAATGGCACTAAAGTTTTTGATAAAGCCTAGATGGGTCTTAGTTTCCAACTTCTGAGAATGTTTTCAAAGTTCCCTCTTTGAAGTCTTTCACATTTTGTGTCAAAGATGGTCCTTTTTTATTGAAATTTTACTTATCCTATCTTTATTTTTGGAATTATTTTACAAGCTCATTAATTATAGGTTCTAAGATGTATGGTTTCTCCTCGAAAAGACAAAGACAAAGACAAAGAATTCTTTATTGCATAAGCTGTGTACAATATTGGTGTTACAATAAGTTTGGTATCAACAGTTTGCCCAGTCGAGCATGCAATAGATTTTGTTTTTGTATGTAGACACTTGTTATTTATTAATTAACCAAATTTCAGATTTCTTAGTAAAACATTATAATAAAAACATACAATTCATTTTAAAGCTAAAAACATAAATAAAACACACAATAATAGAATAGTTTTAAAAGTCATAGTCTTAATAATAACATGCTATATATTTTCCAATTACAGTAAGAACATTAATTGATAGTAATAAAAAATAAATAATAAAATAAAAAGTATAATTAAAACATGCCATTCATTAAAATTTTTAAAATCATTTGTCTTTGATTATTTATTATATTATGTTTAATTCTCATTAAAAAATTCTTGCAGGTTGTAAAATACCTTTTCTATTAACCATTTTTTTAATTTAATTTTAAAAGCTTTTGCATTCAGTTCCTTTATTTTAAGAGGTAAATGATTAAAGACCCTTATAGCAGTAATGTATGTGCTTTTATAATAAATAATATTGTTGATTTTTGGTAAGTTTAAATTGTATTTGTATTGATTGCGTAGGACTCTTTTAGTTTCAGATTTACGACTAAAATAATTCATATTATTTTTAACAAATTGGCACAATTCAAGGATATAAATACCAGTCAACGTAAGAAAACCCTTTGTCCTAAAAACATCTCTCAAAGATTCAGTGCTGTGCATGTTGAATATTGTACGAATGCATTTTTTTTGAAGAACGAATGTGGATTGAACATTTGTAGAGTTGCCCCAATATATAATGCCATACAATAAAAGAGTATAAACATTTCCAAAATAGGCATTTCTAGCAACATTTATACTGGTAGATTCAGCAAGGATTGAGAGCCCGTAACAAGCACTAGATATTTTCTTATTTATATAGACAATATGAGCTTTCCAACATAGATGTTGATCTATCCTGATGCCAAGAAAACGTATGTCGTTTACTTCTTCAATAGCAACATCGGATATTTCTATATTCAAATTTGAAGATTTACCTTGATAAGATCTAAACTGTACAATATTAGTTTTAGAGAGATTTACTTTTAAGTTTAATGAGTTAAGCCAGTTAGTGATTGTTGTAAGGGTTCCATTTATTTCATTTTTGTAGTCTATATCATTTGTAAAATCATTTGTTACAAAGATTGTTGCATCATCGGCATACATAACACATAAGTGTTTGGGTATAATATTAGGGAGTTCATTTATGTATAACAGGAACAGAAGAGGCCCCAATATACTACCTTGGGGCACGCCAAGTAATACGTTTTCATAGTTAGACTGTATTTTTTCTAATGTTTTTGTTGAACCATTAAAAACTTCAATAGCTGTTGCTTGCATTCTATCCTTTAAATAACTTTCTATTAATTTTATTGCTGGGCCTCTAATTCCAATCATGTCAAGTTGATTTAGAAGTATATCATATTTTACACAGTCAAAAGCTTTTGACATGTCAATAAAAATAGCAGCACATTGTTTCTTTTCGTTAATATTACTCCAAACCGAATTAAATAATTTAAATATTGCTAGAGAGGTGGTTTTTTTCTTTTGGAATCCAAACTGATTTTCGCTTAATATTTTGTTATAATTAAGAAAGCCTGCTAATCTGTTATAAATAATTTTTTCAAAAATTTTTGATATACAAGTTTGAGAT
The DNA here is from genome assembly GCA_905187575.2 of Celastrina argiolus. Taxonomy (NCBI): domain Eukaryota; kingdom Metazoa; phylum Arthropoda; class Insecta; order Lepidoptera; family Lycaenidae; genus Celastrina; species Celastrina argiolus. Next base: position 10,014,216 of record LR994597.1, read on the forward strand.
AAAGGACAAGATCGTCCGCGAACCTAAGGTGGCTTAATTTGGATCCGTTTATGTTTAAACCAAACCCTCTCCAGTTTAAGTCACGAAAAATGTTTTCGAAAACTGCTATGAAAATTTTAATATGTAAGAAATTTTGTATCCTTCTCTTATCGCAGAATAAACGGCTATATTATTATTATTAATTATAGGTAGTAATATTATGTAGAGGAATATTTGTTACTTTGTTTGCATTCAATATTGGCTAAGACACTACTGGACCGATTTTGACGAAATTTGACCTAGACATCGAGTAGACCAAGGGGAAACACATAGGCTACTTTTCATCGTGCAAAAATTTACGGTTCACTTTGCGCGTACGAAGTCGCGGGCAACATCTTTCGTAAGATAATTTAATATGCAATACGTAGAGATACCATATCTAATATTATATGGACATACCTCAGACTTCTATGAGAAATTTACAATAGACACCTGCTTAGTTATTACTTAAACATAGTAATATATGTATACTATAACAACAGGTGCCATGTCACGCAAGAATCATTTATATAATACAGTAATACATATCCGCTACATACTATGTTTTTAATGGTTGTTCAATAGATTGTTTAATGGTTACCACCGAAGCATAAAAAGGAGGAACAAATATCAGATAATGTTTATTTAATGTACTCATGGGCTACCATCCCATACAATCTATGTTATTATACAAAAAAATGCAATAAATGTCACTACTATTAACGTTTGTAAATTATAAAATGTAAATATGCCGAATTAAGTACAAATATTGACATTAAAATAAAGATAAGCATATTTTTTAAACATAACATCACATTAAGCTAAATTCAACTCCTTAATTAAGAAGAAGATACGAAACGAAATTAGTAATCAGTATTTTCCAATAGTGGCGCTAGATGGCGGTTTCCGGAATGTACCTGGAAATCGAAGAAAACAAAAATAGCCAGTCGAATTGCAAGTATTAGGGTGATATCATTTTCTAGTACTAGGTCGTGTCTTTGTTATATATATATGTATCTACTTTGTGATGTACTGTAGGTCCTTGATTAAAATACACGTTACACAGTAATACTACACAAAATACTTGCACTTTTTCCACTTTATTAGTTATTTTACGTTCGATTTATTGAAATACACGACCGGTTTCGACTAAATCATGTCCAGGTGATGTATTTCAATAAATCTAATAGAAACCGGTTGTGGAAAAATTGCAAGTAATTTGTGTATTATTACTGTGTAAATATCATCTTATTCTATATTTTTCTATACATATATATAAAAATGAATTGCTGCTCGTTAGTCCCGCTAAAACTCGAACTGCTGAACCGATTCGTATATTATTAGTCTTGAAATATTCGTGGAAGCCCAGGGAAGGTTTAAACGGTGAGAAAATATTCCGCGAGTTTCGCGATGTATTCGAATTTCATCACAAACTGTTTGTATGCTCAACGAAGTGGGCACGGGTCAGTCAGTCAGATTATAAAACAATAGGCAGGTCGCACCGAACATCCGGATGAAGTAGAGCCAATACAAAATCAAAACTGAAGAACATCCAAATTTTCCTTTTTAATTGTAATTAAAAAAATCCAGATTTTCGGGCTCTACCTATTTTATTATTTTATATCTAAGGAACAAATTAAAAATTATTATTAAAATTATGGTAAGTACATAATAAGTAATAACCTGGGCATATTTCTTTTTCCAAGTCTTTTCATAACTTCAAAACGAAATTAATCAACTGTTTACTCACGATAACTATTAACTACATATATCAAACTTTTAACTGAACGGTACGTAATCAGTTAAGTTACTCGCCCAGTCGAGATGTGTTCTCAGTCCGCATTGCGACCTCCCAACTCTCCGGGAAACGCCGTATCGCCTGGATGCAATTTATCGACTATTGTAAAGTTGTGAATATATCGGAACTTCTGTAAATCATTTCACTTATTCGCTATATCGCTTTGTTCGTAATAGCTGTTCCCGCGACTTCGTTCGCGTGGTTTTTGAGTAACTTAAACCGTTTATGCAGCGCACGCAACGAAAGTCCCCAAATGTGAATAATTTTCCCCGTTTTTCCAACATTTCTCACTGACGCTTCGCTCCTATTCGTCGCAGCGTCATGTTATATAGCCTAATGCCTTCCTCTATAAATGGACTATCCAACAAAAAAAGTTTTTTTCAAATCGGACCAATAGCTCCTGAGATTAGGGCGTTTAAACAAACAAACAAAAGTCTTCCGCTTTATAATATAAGTAAAGTTGTGAATATATCGAACTTCTGTAAATCATTTCACTTATTCGCGATGTCGTTTTATTCGTCATAGCGTGAAACTTTTCGAAAAATAAGTGTCTCGGCGCTTATTCTAGTTACAATCGGTATTATCTCTTACGAAGTTCGAAAACAAATTTGTATGGGTTTCGACATAAGGTTCGCTACATGACAAGAGAATTCGCATGTCACTCAGCGAAGCTTATGTCAAATGCCATACATTTTGTTTTCGAACATCGATAGCAATGGCATATGAAATCAGGGCCCTGCGTGCTTACTCCCGAGTCCCGACACAATTGAAATCAAATCTCATCGGATTTTGGTATTTTATTTGATGGACTAGCTCTTCCCGCGACTTCGTTCGCGTGGTTTTTGAGTGACTGAAGGCGTTTTAAATGCAGCGCACGCAATGAAAGTCCCCAAATGTAATTAATTTTCCCCGTTTTTGCAACAATTTTTTTTCTCACTGACGCTTCGCTCCTATTGGTCGCAGCGTAATGTAATATAGCCTAAAGCCTTCCTCTATAAATGGACTATCCAACAAAAAAAAACTTTTTCAAATCGGACCAATAGATCCTGAGATTAGCGCGTTTAAACAAACAAACAAACAAACTCTTGCGCTTTATAATATTAGTATAGATTACTTTGAAACTAACCAGGGTAAAGAAAATCGTTAGATTGTAACTTTTTGTACTCCCAACCATATCAATCGACTGAGAAACAAAATAAACAAGCGTTAATTTATTCAGGAGTAGATCCAGGGAGGAAATAGGAATCCCGTAAACCCTTATTTCTGTATGGAAAAAATTTCGTAGTGTTTCCTCTTAAGTAGTAAAATCCGAGCTCAATAACGAATAGAAAATCCCTTGAAGTATTTTGCAACAATTGCCCGCGCGGTTTTAGAATCCCAGTCGAACGGTAGTACAACATAACGCTGAGGCTATAGGAAATATATGATAAGGAAACCACCGTGTCTGAGGACTAACGATCTTCGAGACCCTTGACCGCATAGGTTTAAGGTTAACACCTAACCACCGATAGTATGTTAAACCGTTTAACATCGTATAACCGGAAATTAAGGTCAACACGTTTAGGTGGTAACGTGGCGAAAATAGGGATAGGTTACGCTGTTATGTAGGTATGTTAACGCATACAAGCCGTACGGCATAATATAAACGTTTTGGGTGACTAAAATTCAAATTGCAGCCGTCGAAGTCACGAAAGAACTTGAGTCACTGACACGAGCGTGTATGTATGTGTATGAATCATCGAAAGTATCTATACTAATATTATAAAGCGGAAGAGTTTGTTTGTTTGTTTACACGCGCTAATCTCAGGAACTTCTGGTCCGATTTAAAAAAATCTTTTCTTGTTGGATAGTCCATTTATAGAGGAAGGATTTAGGCTATATAACATTACGCTGCGACCAATAGGAGCGAAGCGTCATTGAGAAATGTTGTAAAAACGGGGAGACTTTCGTTGCGTGCGCTACATAAACGGTTGAGACAAATACAAAATAGCTATTTATAAAATATATTGCTGTCTCGCAGTGCCTTAGCTAGCCAGCACTAGCGCGATAGAGACAACTGCAACTTGGACTGAAATTACCTATTAAAAGTACCAGAAATCGACGTTTAGGGGATTCCTGTTTCCTCCTCCAAAACTTAACCGATTTAAATATTTTTTTCTGTATTAGCTAAAAACAGAAATGAGCTAGGTTCCTATTTTTTGATTTTATTGTTTAATGTAGTCAAATCTGTTTCCTAGATGTTTAAACATAGCGGAGAGTCTGGCCATTTTTTTTAGGTTTTTGAACGTCCCTATCTCTTTAAATATTTAATTAATTAAAAAAAGTTAAAAATAGGGACGTACAAACAATATCCATGAATATTCAGGAAAATAATAATTGTTACTCTAGCAGCATTATCCAGGGAGGAAACAGGAATCCCGTAGACCCCTATTTTTGTATGAAAAAAATTTCGTGGTGTTTCCTCTTAAGTCGCTCAAAAACCACGCGAACAATGTCGCGGGGACAGCTTGTAACAAATATAGTATAATACTTCATTAATCACACGATAAACAGTGGTTTATTTGCCCAGACACCAGCATGATTACTCCCGACAAAATCGTAAAGGAAGAGAGAGTGCTTCTGTGTATTGCGCACACACTTACAATACAATAACTTCTGCGTAGCTGGTCTGGTTTCATTGAAATCGGCCACCGTCACCGAACTCGGGGTGGGGGGATTATTATTATTAATAGAAATTGTTTAAAAAAACAATCACAAAAATATTTAAAAAAAGTAAAAAAATTAATAACAAAATGTTGATACACCTAAACTCTATAACTTAGGCTCTTGCAATAATTAGTTCCTTTAAAAAAAGAAGTGGTATATTTGCTCAGTTGTTCTCTTTATCTTCTGAAATCAGAATTCTTTGTCTTTAATAAGTGGCCCAAATGCCTGCCGAAAATGTATTAAAGCTATATATTTTTTTTGTTAGCACTATTCTGTGCTCTTTCATCCTCCAGTCCCTAGTCCAGTAAATGCTGGCTTGTACTCACTCATAAGAGTGAGTGCGTTGCGTCGTCACAACGTCGACCCTGACGTTGTTGTTCCCGTGGCCCAAGTCATGGCCTACCATCCCATACAATACAATCTATGTATAACGTTTGTAAATTATAAAATGAAAATATCCCGAAATTTTACATTAAAATAAAAATAGGCATATTTTTGAAGCATGACATCCTCCATAATTAAGAAGAAATTACGAAAAGAAATTAGTAATTAGTATTTTCCAATAGTGGCGCTAGATGGCGGTTTCCGCAATGTGCCTGGAAATCGAAAAAAACAAAAATAGCCAGTCGTATTGCCAGTATTATTAGGGTGATACCATTTTCTAGTACTAGGTCGTGTCTCTGTTATACAGGGTGTAAAAGGAGCAGTCACTAAAACTTTGGGATAGTATTATAGGACCTTGACTGATTCTAGAAATGATTTTTTTTTCATTATATATTTAAAAAAAATTTTTTTTTTTGCAATTTATTATTTGAGTCGCAAGGCTGAACTGTTTGGAACAACGTTCTGCATTAAATTATAAAATTTTATAATTTTTGCCCTAGTACGTAATGAACGTCTTACGCGTGCTATTGACCTCTCAGCGTAATCAGCTGATCGCTGTGTTGTGCACGTTGTACCTACATTGTCTATTGAAAATTTTAAAACAGTGGATTAAAAGCAAATGACTAGTACCAATGTATATATATCTCTTGCCTGGTTATTACCCCACGAAGTTATAGTGACTGCTCTTTTTACACCCTGTATATAGGTACTTTTTGCCCATGTCATAAAAAGATATGGAGATCGAGGCAGTGGCAACGACGCACTAATGGTGCCTCGCCCTTTCTGTCCCACCAACTTTATCGCGCGTGTTGACTGGGGGGTTAAATCAATGCTTATGTTGTGACGTCACGCTTCAGGGCGGGTGAGTCAGCGCGACACAACATGTGTCCGATGGCGGCGATAGCGGGTAACGAGCGTGCTGTCACGACACGGTAGTGTTGTGATTTTACAATTAGCGCTAACTGAGCTGTTATCTGGTACTTAGTAAAGAAGCAATGCCCTGTGGTCGAAATTCGAGCGTAATTTTCCGCGTGTTTAGGATTCTGGACCTAAGACACACAATAGCGGTGTAAAATGGTGGTATATCAATATTGAAAATTTTGTGAATCCTACTGTAACTATAGGCAAACATGATATTGGGTGTTGTTGTAAATATCATCAAAAGGTGATTCCTTTCTCTCTATTCCTATCGGCTTCACTCACTCATTACCTTTTGAAAACCTACCAAATTTCTAACCTAACCTTTCCAAATTCCTAGCTGTTACACAGGCTTAGGGATCCCGCTGAAGGAGAACCAGCCTTCCCCATTGGTATGTTGCATATCTGGCTTTCTGTGAAAAAAAATGCTGTCTTCAAAATAAAATGATTCTCCGGCTCTATATATTTTTTCGTCTACTTAGCGCCGCCTTGAGTTGAGAAGTGTCTGTCGCTTCCCCGGGGAGGAGGCGACAATAGTGACAGTTACATGATGGCTGAACTTCTTACGTGTGTTTATATCGGGAGAGCGGCTTGGTTCCATGTTCCATGACATGATAGCATTATAATAATAATATATATGGACGCTTCACACCACGTCAATCTGGCCCCGTGATAAGTATCCGAAGAACTTGTGTTACAGGTACCAGACAACGGAAATATATGTAATACTTTTATACTATACACATATTTAAGATTTTTATTATATTATACACAAATTTAATACACATGCATGACCCAGGAAAATTAAATACTTTTTGGTGCCTCGGCGGGATTCGAACCTCTCTCGAGCACCAACGCGCTCAACCACTGCGCTACGGAGGTCAACAAATACAAATTTCTTTATTTCAGTACTAATGCAGTGCCTACTGCCTAACTACATACGCAATTGAAGACGTGAATCATTAAGGCGATATGTAGCAAAAAAAATTCCCAGAAAATTGAGTCTAAACTGTCACTTGAAAATTTTTGGATATCTAGTAACGTATTAAGTACATTGATTCTAGAGACGGATCTTTAGATTAATGTACTTAATACTTTACGACGTATTCTAAACTGTTCAAGTGACAGTTGAACTCTATTTTCCCGTAATCATAATTTTGCTTCATATCACCTTCATCCATTCATGTCTTCAATTATTACAATGAAGTATGAACTTATTGCCAAACTTTAAAAGAATAAGGAACCAGTAGAGTCTGACCGAGGACGCGCGACAGGTGGTGAATGCCCAATGTCGAAAAATTATTTATAAGTACCTAAAGCACTTCCAAATACCATTATCAAGAACATCTGCTCTTTAATATATTTACTGTATGTATGTTGAATCCAAGAACATGTTCATTGAATATTTGGAAGTAGGTATTTAAAAGACACAAGAATTGTTCATCTATATACTTATACTAATATTATAAAGCGGAAGAGTTTGTTTGTTTAAACGCGCTAACCTCAGGAACTTCAGGTCTGATTTGGAAAGTTATTTTTTTGTTAGATAGTCCATTTATAGAGGAAGGCTTTAGGCTATATCACATTGCGCTGCGACCAATAGGAGCGAAGCGTCAGTGAGAAATGTTGCAGAAACGGGGAAAATTATTCACATTTGGGGACTTTCGTTGCGTGGGCTGCATAAACGGTTTAATTCACTCAAAAACCTCGCGAACGAAGTCGCGGGCACAGCTAGTATAAATAATATACCTACTCCTACTCTACTAAACTGATTTTTATGGAATTTAGCACAAATATGACCACGTGGAAGTAAGGCAAGGCTTCTTTGTGGCAATGTCAAAATAACATCTATTCATTTAAAACATTTGAAGACCATTTAAAGTATTTAAAGAACAGTGTAGGTAACACTTATTCATAAAATATGAAGTTTTGTACCTCACTTCATTGCGTTAACAGTAAAAATCAGTGCCTGACAAAATGTTGTAGCAACAATTAGATAATGCAATAAACTATCGAGGTTTGTAGGATGTAATTTTAATATAGGTGTAGAGTAATATTATTATTGTTTGTAAATTTAATGACTAATTCGTGTAACAAAAACCAACGATGCAGTTGAAACATAAAACATCAGCTACAAAAGCAAAAAGTAAAGCATTTTTAGTCAATACTTACTAATTACTATTATAATAATTATATAATATAAAAAATAATAATTTTAATATTATAATTTGTATGTTTGTAATGAATTGGCTCAAAAGTACACGACCGATCTTAATATTTTTTTCACCATTTGAATGCTGCATTATCCCTCATTAATATAGGCTATTTAAATAAATTGATCCCTGCTAGAACAAGGTGTAAAAGTCTTGAAATATACGTGGAAGTCCCGAGAAGATTCAAACGGTTCATCACAATCTGTTTGTATACTCAACGAAGTGGGCACGGGTCGGCTAGTATTGTATAAAATATTATCGTCTTTGCGTCAGTAGGGTACATTCAAATTCAATATGGATGTTGAGATATGCAGCCAGGTGCACCTTCCCATCTGCCCGTGTTTATATTAGGCGCACGTGCATTCCGATCAAAATATTGCTAAGAAACATTACAATAAGCTTTAGTGGATATCTCCACATTTTACAAGAAAACACCACAAAATGCCTGAATCAAATAATAATGTGTATGGACGCTTCATAACACATCAATCTGGCCTCGTGCTAAGTATCCAAAAACTTGTGTTAGTGGGACTAGACATGAGATTACAATTAAAATTATAGGCATTAAAAATACTTACACATCATCATCATTGAAAACATTTTGTGCTTTTGACGGTATTCGAACCCGCACCCTCAGCACTGACGCGCTCAACCACTGACAGTTGAGTAACAAGTGCTCTATTTGTTGAAGTTGTTTAAACTACCTGACATTGTTTCAATCATTTATATGTATGACACAGCACGGCTGCTTGAAAGTACCCGATGCCTTAAGTCGCAAAAAATCCGCGACACAATCCGTAAGCGTTTAAATTTACAATGCAAAATAATCGCGTTAACTTAAGAAATTAAGAGGAAACACAACGGCCGTTTTGCCATACAGAATAGGGGTGTTTCGTCCCTCGATAGTGCTACTAGAGTAACATTTTTTTTCCTGAATATGTATGTATACTATGAGCGCGTCCGTAATTTCCTTTTTACCCGACTTCGGCGAAGCCAAAAGGAAGGGTAATGTTTTTGGCAGTCTATGTATGTATGTATGTATGTATGTATGTATGTATGTATGTTTGTTCCCTCGTAGCGGCTAAACTACTGGTCCGATTTTGATGTATGAGGTGTCAATCGATTCGTGTTATTGCCGCGAGTAACATAGCTGCTATATAATTTTTTGAAAAATTTTGGACTTTGAAAATTATACTTCAAAAACTATCTCCAAAAAAATTAAATTAAGATATTTATCTCGTGTTTGGTATCAAAAGATAGGTCTTGGCAAGCACATTACGAATATGTATTTATATTTTCTATTTACTATTATATTTTATTGTTAAATTCAAAATAAATATTTAAAATGCGGTCGTACAAGTAGTATCTAGGAGTTGATACTTTCTATGTAATGGACAATTAAATAAAAATATAATAATTATTATATTTTATGTGGAAACAGAAAAATATTAAATAAAAAAAAGATTAATAAACTATAACCCGACTTCGCAAATAATGGGTCCAAAAAGTCTGAAACAAGAAAATAATTCAATTTGAAATCCAGAAATGCATAGGTACAAAAATGGTCAAGGTAGAGCCGTGGTCGTACCCGCTAATAAAATCTAAGCATTAGTTCAAATCGAAATACGGTAGAAAAAAAAAATTCAAGGCTCGATGCCAATAGCGATTTTTGCAATGCAATTTTTGTACTTATGCATTTCTGGATTTCAAATTGAATTTTTTCTTGTTTCAGACTTTTTGGAACCATTTTTTGCGAAGTCGGGTTATAGTTTATTAATCTTTTTTTATTTTCATAAATTTACTATTATCTTTTAATATCAAGTCATGAAGATTCAAAAACCTAAAAATATGGCCAGATTTTCGGTTGCGTTTAAACATCCAGGAAACAAATTGGAGTACATGTTATGAAACATAAGAAATAAGAATAATATTTATTTTATTATCAACTAAAAAACGGCTTGCCTTTTTTTAGTCGTCGATTTTTAGTACGTTTAAAAGCTAATTTCAGTTCAAGCTGTAGTTATCTGTTTGATCTGGCAGTTGCGGGACAGTAATAGACTTTACAAATACCTATTTTGCATTTCTCTAGCCCGTGGTGTTTCCTCTTAACAATCTGCTTCAAAAACGAGTTGCTCACCCGAATATATCGTCGCTTCACCTTCACAATTTTGTATCTACAACATTTCAGTAGAGTAAAAAACTTAATAATTTTAGTTTTTATTACGACATGCATTTTTATTTAAATGAGGTTTAGCTAAGTATTATAGTATCTAGCTTGTATTAACCTTAAGTATATAAAATTAAGTTTAAAATATATGTTTTTTAGATACGAAGTTGAGACGGTTAGACGACGATATATTGGATGTTAAATAACAGCTTTAAAAAAAACAATTAGCCCCGCTAATTAGTGCACGTTTGGGTTCAACGACCATCGCTTAGCCGCGCAGGCTGTCCGCCAGACTGGAAACACCTAATCGCGATACCACTGACACCTATCGATTTTCGCTATACGGGTGTGCTGTTTGACACTTGTGCTGGGAGTGTAGGTAGCTCTGACGTTTGTCACATACTCTATACTATTTTAATGTAGAGCAAAACTTCAGTATGCCAATCACTGACTATGACTTAGGTATTTCTTTTTCTTTTCTCTATCATTTTGCTCTTTACGTATACATATACAGAGTGCTTCATGGTTTATATATTAAGCTGAATATAGTGTGAAGAGAATGATGTAGAGAATATTTTGTTTTGGTACCTTTTATAAATTACTTACCAAAACGCGATGCGAATATGTATACGTAAAGAGAAAAATAATTTAATAAAAAACGCGCGTCCATCTCTTTACACTATATTCGGCTTGATATAATATGAACTACCTGTGTATGTTTGCTAGCAGTGCCCGCGACTTCGTTCGCGTGGTTTTTTAGTGACTCAAACCGTTTATGCAACGCACGCAACGAAAGTCCCCGAATGTGAATAATTTTCCCCGTTTTTGCAACACTTCTCACTGACGCTTCGCTCCTATTGGTCGCAGCGTAATGTTATATAGCCTAAAGCCTTCCTCCATAAACTATCTAACAAAAAAAGATTTTTTCAAATCGGACCAGTAGTTCCTGAGATAAGCGCGTTTAAACAAACAAACACACTCTTCCGCTTTATAATATTAGTATAGATATTAAGTTTTGAAGTATCGTAAAATTGTATTCCTCAAATCTAAATCTAAAATGGAAGTCCAAAATAAAATCCATCGGGAATCGTACACGTAATGGACGTTGCAATGCGGTGCACTAATGGATCATGCAGGGAAATATTATGAGATTGCTTTTTGAAAACCTCTACAAGCTGTTCCGATTCGCTTTCGTGGTTCGTAGGACTCGTAGGGTTGCAACCTGCGGTATGCAGGAGGTTAGGGTTGTCTATATTTTTACTAATGTGTCTATTTGACCCTTGATGATTTCGTCAATGGTTAAATATCTCCCTCTATTTGAGTGGTGGTATAAGTTTGACGTGTCCGTGTATGTCTGTTAGTGTCATCATAGATGCCAAACGGCTGAACCAATTTTGATCTAGTTTTGTTTTTTAGCCGACTTAATCGCTGGTGGTCTTAATTTTTTTTTATTCAAAGATTTATCTAAGTGGCAATGGCTGCGTAAAAAAGTAAGTTATAAAAAAGTATAGCTGAAAGAATGCATTCTTTTACAGTTATACTATTTAAACTAGTAAAAATTTCTAACGTTTTAAATGAATAACCCCTGAAAGTAAAACCAGTTTTAACTAATAGCACGTTTAAATCTGGTTCTACGTTATCTACGATATCGTTCTTGACTAAGATTCCTTTAATTAAGTGTAGACGTACAAGATACACATGAGATGTGGTTTGCACTATCTCGTACACTTGATGTTATCAGCTGTTTGAACATACCATAGTTAGTTAGCTGCTAAGTGCAGTGAGACCTGGAATTATTTGAAAAAATATCGTACTTAAGGCTCGTGAAAATTAAGATCGGGGATGAAATGGATATGAAATTTCGGATACGGATATTAAATTATTTCGGATTATCCGTATGTTTCGGATAATTTCGGTTACGGATTTAAAAACTTTTTACACTAGCAAAACTCTCATTTCGGATTCGGTTACGGTTACGGAGTCCTAACATCCCTGATTGAGATGATATGTCCGTGGGTGCATATTAATAAAATTAATTATGATTAACCAAAATAATAATTAAAAGTTACAGTTAAGCACACGTGCAGTAGTTTGCCAAAAAATAAAAGAATAATCAGGATGAGTTAAACCACTTGAAAGGGTGACAAGTAAAAACTAACAAACATATCAAATTTTTTCGGGTCAAATTTTTGACCCTAAATTGTATATCTTTGTTATCTTTTAAGATAAAAAGATAAGGGTTTATGACCGCAGTTATAATTAAAAATATTACTATAATCACCCGTTTTGTTCGTCTAATCAATATATTAAGAAACTTATAATATTATGCTGAGGTCTTACTCTTCAAACTGGTTCGATTCTGATTCAGATTCGATCATGCCGCGTACTCCCGAATAAATTGACATTTGTTTATTTTTTATTCTCAGTCGATGGATATGGTCGGTATTACAAAATGTTACGATATAATAATTTCTTTATCCTGGTTACTTTCAAAGGAATCTACCAAATAAAATAGCAAAAGCCGATGAGATGCTAGTATGGCGTAATATATATATTATATTATATAGTTCCTCTTCATACACAGTCGTGTATGAAGAGGAACTTAAATGAATAAATCATTATTAATCAATAATAAAAAAAAATCGAACTGATTTGATTCTCGATTCTGTCGGTAGGAAGCCTGCTGTTCTAAGGTACAACTCACAAGGCTTATTAGGCACTAATTCCCAGGTTGCCTAATGCTAATTTTATTAGGGTAAACTACTGTTTGCCATTGTACTGTGGCGTTGAATATCTTCTGTCGGAGGTGAATGAACCCTCCGTGTTATCGTGAACTCGCCTCGCCTTAAATGGAACTTTTGTTTACCAAGTTTTTTGTAAGAAATACGAGTGTTTTGCTGAAAGTTGATACATTTGATCTTGATGGCGATAAATCTTTGGCTGGGTATTCTATTTTTGTTCCGATGAAACCTAAATTTAATAGTGTTGAAGTAATACTTTAAAAAATCTTAATTCTTCTATATTTTTAAACTACGGCGACTAAAATGGACTACGGCGAAGCTAGAAGTCTATGTAGTCCCGAGTGTGTGCGCAATACACATGGATACTTTCCTTTTACGCTCATAAACTTCTTTTTTAAAACGTAAAAATAATGATTTTAAAAATATAGATTATACTTATTTGAATGTTTTTCCGTAATATGAATATTAGATACGGTACCTATAAAAAGAAAAGAAATTAACGTACTATTGGTACTAGGTATATGTAACATTAATAAAGTTGTGCACTTTTAAAAGTAAACTTGTTCATTTTAAAAAGTGAACCGAAACGTTGTTTTATAGGATAATATCTCAAATAGGTTCTCAAGTAGGGATTGAGATCGTAATTCTTGAAACCGAGTTTGAGAAAAACAACGTTTTAATTAAACGGGCCTAAAACCTGCAGTTTGTAGTACCTTGTTTAACATTCGAATCGGCTATAACACTTGTTCTAAATCGTGAAATTAGTATTGGAACCTGTGTTTGTTGCGGGTCAGTTGTTGCGTGCATGTGGCCAATACGGTCAGCAGCGAAAGCAAACATGTGCCTTTGTTCCCATGAACAAAGAACCTGTGACACTTTGATCATAGTAAAAAAAGGTGTTTATTTTTATAAAGTAGTTATAGAATGTTTGTGTGCTAAAGCTTATTATAAGATAACTGATTTTGTTAATGATTGCACACCCTGGGAATAAGGTGGCCAACCGTAATAGCTGCTTATATTTATTTACTATATGTATCCTAACTTTTATAATATTAATATGTATAGATTAAAAAAGATCAATATTTTCATCGTTTTGCTATAAGATGGCCCTGTGCGAGTTTCGTACGCCTGTTCTTCTCGGCGGATTAGGGTTGAACTGGTGGTAACTTGTTTATCTTGTTGACTTTCCGATGTTAAGTTTCATTTGGAAATAAATCGTTTTTATTTTATTTATTTTATAGGGACACGTTCCGCAAGGGCTGCAAATAAATATCCTCTCAGCCATTGGGCATCTACCTATATAATAACTAGCTGTGCCTGCGACTTCGTTCGCGTGGTTTTTGAGTGACTTAAACCGTTTATGCAGCGCACGCACGAAAAAATTTCTCACTGACGGTTCGCACCTATTGGTCGCAGCGTAATGTTATATAGCCTAAAGCCTTCCTCTATAAATGGACTATCCACCAAAAAAAGAATTTTTCAAATTGGACCAGTTCCTGAGATTAGCGCGTTTAAACAAACAAACTCTTCCGCTTTATAATATTAGTATAGATTATGGGCTACTGCCGAATACTTTAATCAACAATACACTAGATTGTGGTGATAGCGCGCAGTGGTTGAAGGCGTTGGTGCTCGAGCCGGAGGTCGCGGGTTCGAATCCCGCCGAAAGAATAAAGTGTTTTCTGTGTTCCTGGATCGTGGATGTGCAATAATTTTGTGTATTAATATCATAAAGTATTAAATATGTGTATGGTATAAAAGTAATAAATACGTTTTCGTTGTCTGGTCCCCGTAACCCAAGTTCATCATACCACGGGGCCAGATTGACGCGGTGTGAAGCGACCATAGGTTTGGTAGGCCAAACCATCAAAATCCGTTCAGCAGATTTTGCCTAAAGGATATGCTACAAACATACTTCCCTCGCGCATACACTCGCAAACTTTCATATCTATAGAAGTAGGAAATCTTCCAATTGTGACCACATTTTGTTAAATAACCACCGTTTTAATAAAACTAACACCACTACGTAAATAATGTAACCTATGTTACGGGTTCTTGCGAAGCTTTTGACAGCTTGACGACCTCCGTAGCGCAGTGGTTGAGCGCGTTGGTGCTCGAGCGAGAGGTCGCGGGTCGAATCCCGCTGAGGAACAAAAAGTTTTCAATGTTCCTGGGTCATGGATGGGTAATAAATTTGTGTATAATATAATAAAAATCTTAAATATGTGTATGGTATAAAAGTATTAAATATATTTCCGTTGTTTGGTACCTGTAGTAGTCTGGTACCACAAGTTCTTCGGATACTTAGCACGGGGCCAGATTGACGTGGTGTGAGGGCTCCATAGATATTATTATTATTAGCTCTTTAATTCAAATATTATCAGTAGTTTAGATGCTACGGTACAATAATCATACGTTTTCAGCTTCGTCGGGTAAAAACAAACGGCTCTATTATTTTTTTGCTGACCGTACTCAGTGAACTCGATGAACCGCAACGTATCGGGGAAGTGTAGGTATGGTTTGGGCGGTGAGTAATTGTTCCCGTATGAACACTTCGTCAATACTGAACCTGCCTACAGATCACAATGTTAAGGGCGTGTTTCACCAAGCAATGTTAAAGTTTCCTGTCAATGAATGAGAAGGCATGGTATTTTAACATGGCGTTAACTTTAACATTGCTTGGTGAAACACGGCCTAAAGGTGTCCGCGCCTCCGTGGTGTAGTGGTTTAGAGCTTGGCTGATAACCCCGGAGCTATCAGCTAAGTTAACTGTAAGTAAGACCCAACTTTGACTAACAGTGTTCAGCAAGCTTACTGCCACAATCGAAATTAATACCGGAGTTATCAGCCAAGCGTTGGAACCACAAAAATGTTTTTTAAAGTCTGGGGCATTACTCTTCAAACCGATTCGATTTTAATCTAGATTCGATCTTGCCACGTACTCCCGAATAAATTGACGTTTGTTTATTTCGATTCTCAGTCGATGCAATATGGCTATGAGTACAAAAAGTTACAATCTATCGATTTTCGATAATTATCCTGGTTACTTTCAAAGTAATCCACTGTGTAAAATCCCTTTTTGCTCGCGCCGCGAGTGATAGTGATAGTGAAATATAGTATAATGAATTTAAAGTGAGAATCAGCTTCACCGCTACTTCGCTAAAGTGCTAGTTGAGTCGGCACAGTAGCTTAGCTCTTGGTTGTCATTTAATTACTCTAGACTTAGCTCAGACCAAACTTTGACTAACAGTGTCCAGCAGCTTACTGCCGACACAATCGAAAATTGAATCAGTTCGATCTCAACGGCTTTTGGTATTTCATTTGGTGGATTACTTTGAAACTAAACAGGATAAAGAAAATGGTTAGATCTTAACTTTTTGTACTTCCGACCATATCAATCGACTGAGAATGGAAATAAACAAACATAAATTTATTCGGGAGTACGTGGCACGAGCGAATCTGAATCAAAATAGAATCAGTTTGGAGAGTAAGGACCCAATCACAATTAAAAATACAGCAGGGTTTTCTAGTTTTTTAATTCCCGTTTTTTATTTACAGCAGCTATGGTTTCTTTTAGTGCGTACGTAGTACAAATGCTTTAGATTTTAATTTAATCCTCATTCAATTATACTCATTATTTATATTACAATTCATATATTTACGTGAACACAAACATAAAAGTACATGTATTTGACAATCCAATCATCAAAGAGACATCGACTGAAAACGAATTTCCTTTTATGTCGTTTCACGTTGAGGCGGAAACGTTACATGTTTTCCCGAGAGAGCCTCCAAAATTAATTTAATTGTTATCAAAATTAGGACAGGCATTCAAGTCTGCGGGGGCGGAGACAGTTGATAACTGAATCTGGTTAATATTGTTAAAGCGATTCGTTTCAGATACACCTATAATATCTGTGTATTCGTATCATAATTTTAGTGGTATACCGTGTTTGACTGCGTTTTGCTTAGGCGGCTTTTATTTGACGACCTCCGTGGCGTAGTGGTTAAGCGTGTTGGTGCTCGAGCGAGAGGTCGCGAGTTCGAATCCCCCCGAGGGAACAAAAAGTTTTCAATGTTTCTGGGTCATGGATGTGTATTAAATTTGTGTATATTATGATAGAAATCTTAAATATGTGTCTAGTATAAAAGTATTAAATATATTTCCGTTGTCTGGTACCTGTAAGGCCTGTAACACAAGTTTTTCGGATACTTAGCACGGGGCCAGATTGACGTGGTGTGAAGCGTCCATAGATAATATAATAATATATTTGTCTATTCGTATCAATTATGAATTGTGATACAGATTTCAGTGGTATACGTTTAACTGTGTTTTGCTTAGGCGCCTTTTATTTATTGCGTAAGACGGTTTTTACTACATTCCATTTTACTACATGCCCTAATTAGGAAGAAAAAATAAGAACAGATACCACAGCTATCCTTCTTAAAAATACACAATTAAAAGAAACTACAATTACACTCTATTCAATATCTTATAACAAGTACACTCCATTCAAATCTTTAACAATAACAATTATTATTGTCTAAAGTCTAACATTTATTCACCCTTTCCCATCTTTACGCAACTTCCTATATTTGAACAGTCTAAAGAACTTAAAAACAAAAAGCCTAAATACTATACATATAACAAGGTCGACCATGGTCTCGTCGTATACAGCTAGGATGGACTTTTCGCCCAAACTTTTCAGTGAGCTGGCTCGAAAACTCCGAAATATTATTCTTTAAAGTTCATGTGAAATCATGTGATAAACGACGACTATACCGGGCCCTGATTCAAGATACCATAGCTATTTATCGCTTACGAATTTCGAAAACAAAATGGGATTTGACATAAGCTTCGCTAAATGATTAGCGAATTCGTATGTCATTTAGCGAAGCTTATGTCAAATCTCATACATTTTGTTTTCGAACTTTTTAGGCGATAAATAGCGATGGGCTCTTGAATCAGGCCCCTGGTTAGATAACTTTGTTAGTTAAGAGAGAGGAAGTTATAGAGGCCTAACTTTTAAAATGGGCTTAATTAAAAACTTACGAAATAATACAAACATGCAAATATAATTAATTTATTATTTTATTGTTAATTAAACGAGTTAATTAGTTAAGTAATTAATAATAGCTAAACCTATAGGTACAAGCTAAAATTAATGAGTGATAATATTTTAGGGTGTGCATTGGCGTACTTGGCGTTGTACCTTCTATGTAGAGTATACTGTGACAGTACCAGCGCTGAAAGCTACTAAGGGCGTGTTTCACTAAGCAATGTTAAAGTAAACGCCATGTTAAATATCATGTTATCCCTCTCGTATTTCCTGTCAATGAATGAGAAGGCGTGGTATTTTAACATGGCGTTAACTTTAACATTGCTTGATGAAACACGGCCTTACAGGTAGGTATAGTACGTCCGAGATAAATTTAACCTAAACGTAAACAAAGCCTTCTATGTCACAGCCATAGATTAGTCAGTGATGCCAATTGGCCAATATTAATAAAATGATTAATGTTTGCTATGAATCCATAGACTATAGGCTTATATTTTACAATCGGCAGTGTCAAATTGGCATATTTTTTAAGTGAAAGATTTTCATTTGATGTTTAATTGTTATAAAATGTATTTGATAATGAAGTATGATCCTTTAATATACCTGTGAAAGTGTTGATATGTGTGCACAATAAGTGAATATGTGAAAATTTCGATGTTTTCGGTTTGTTTACATTTAGGTTAAATTTATCAGGGACGAACTATATATATTACAGTATCGGTTTACTTTTAAAATTATATACACACACCCATATACATACCCAATCGGGTATATTTTGCTAACGTTTTGTATTAGTTTGTTTGTTTTGTGTCGTCGTTATTACGTATATTAAGACGTTTCTTCAGATGTACTTGGCGTTGTGCCAATTCAAGGGGGTCACGTTTGGATCATACGGTATCATAGGGCTGAATACTACATGCATGTTATCATGAATTTGATTGAATCACATATTCAAGTAGTTTACTAACAGTTATTATTTCTTATCTATAGCACAAAGTAGATATATATAACAGAGACACGACCTAGTACCAGAAAATGGTATCAGCCTGATACTGGCAATTCGACCGGCTATTTTTGTTTCCTTCGATTTCCAGGCACATTCCGGAAACCGCCATCTTGCGCCACTATTGGAAAATACTAATTACTAATTTCGTTTAGTATCTTCTTCTTAATTAAGAAGTTGAATTTAGCTTATCTTTATTTTAATGTCAATATATTTTGTACTTAATTCGGCATATTTACATTTTATAATTTACAAAAGTAGTGACATCTATTGCAATTTTTTTGTATTAAACATTGATTATATGGGATGGTAGGCCATGTCTATAGTTAGGTTGTAATCCCTAATACCATTACAGAGTACAATATTCTTAACCAAAATTAAAAATATTAAATTGCCCCCGAATTTTCAAAGTGCGCGCTCTGATGACGAATTGCAGCTTAGAAATATCCGCGATCACGTCAGCTTTAAAACAAAAAAACTTGTTCAAAAACGGTACATCCGTTTGGGAGCTACGATGCCACAGACAGACACACTATTACGTTATTATTAGATAACGCTGTTGGTTCAGTGGAAGCCCATTTTTAAACCTATGCATTTCTAGATTTCATTTTTTTTTTTTCTTGTTTCAGCCTTTTTAGACCCTTTTTGCGTAGTAGGGTTATAGTTTTTTTTACTTTTATTTTTAAACGTAGTTTTTTTTTCAGATGCATATATTACAGCGCCGGAGTAAGAAATCTTCGATAGCGCGATGCAGGATTGTGGCGCTAGTTGTACAGCCACAACGCCTATATATATAAGACTTTTGAACGACTGTTTGGTGGGCATGTAATGGCTATTGCGCCGATCGAAACATCGTGAAATCGTATAAAAAACTAGTTTTAATTCCCCTGATTCTCATTTAGTTAAAATACTGAAATCTGCCTTCCATACAAAATCTGTCAAAGTCACATATTTTTTCTTTAGATAGAAATTATCTGACGATTGAAAAATCGGCCCTTAAAATACTGAAATAATTTTACATCATAACGATTTTTTACTTGATATATTATGGGTGCGAGAATGAAAATTATTTCAGTATTTTAAGTGAGGCACATTTTAGTATTTTAAGGCAGACTTCTGTATTTAAAGTGGGCCAGATTTCAGTATTTTAAGTAAGGGAGATTTCAGTATTTAAAGTGGGGCAGATTTCAGTATTTTAAGTGAGGCATATTTCAGTATTTAAAGTGGGGCAGACTTGTATTTTAAGTGGGGCAGATTTCAGTATTTAAAGTGGGGCAGATTTCGGCAGACTTCTGTATTTTAAGTGGGCCAGATTTCAGTATTTTAAGTAAGGGAGATTTCAGTAGTGAACTAGCACTTTTTCGGCTCCGTCTATGACTAGCTGTGCCCGCGACTTCGTTCGCGTGGTTTTTGAGTGACTTCAACCGTTTATGCAGCGCACGCAACGAAAGTACCCAAATATTAATAATTTTCCCCGTTTTTGCAACATTTCTCGCTGACGCTTCGCTAAAACCTTCCTCTATAAATGGACTATCCAACAAAAAAAGATATTTTGCAAATCGGATCAGTAGTTGCTGAGATTAGCGCGTTTAAACAAACAAACAAACTCTTCCGCTTTATAATATTAGTATAAATTAGCATATCCCTATTGCACGTGTCAAAAGGGGAAAGAAAATATAATAAAATTAAAGAAAGCTAAAATATGATAAAGTAGAATGGCCAAAAGTTAACTGTAAAAATATATTAAAGTGTAGATTTACTAAAAATCAAAATTCAAAGTAAAACGATAAACCAATGTATTTATTAGTTTTATTGTATCACACTACTTATATTTTAATTACAAGAAATTAAGACAATTAGCAACACGCCATTTTATATACTACATCATTCCTTTTATCAATAAATAAATGTAAATTGAAGTAACCAAAATATCTTAAACAGCTTTGTAGTATTTTTACTGTTATAAGTATTCCTAGGAATAGAATTTAAACAATAAATTAATAAACTATGGAATAAAATAAAATGTATTTAATAGCCTGGTAATTTACTTTTATTTAAAAGTACCAATCACATGATACTTTAGCAAATTAGACTATTTTTACAATATACCAATAATTTATCATCAAAATATATTTCCAAGTAAATAATAATAAATTATTTACTTATTTACTTATTTAAACACTATAATAAAACGAGACATAATAATATTACTTAGCTACAACATAATATAGAGGCTTTTAGAAAATATGGTACTTATCTTAAATTTGTTCACTTAATATCTGGTTCAGAACTGAAGCCAATATAGCGGACACATACTTTTATAAGTATAATTTGGCGCCATTTACACCGGAAGATATAACACAATGACAATATTATACAAAAATGTTTACAATGAATGTTCAATTATTTTCACATTATTTCAGAATTTAACCTTAATAATTACATTTTTATGAAACATCTCAAATTATCAAATTCTAGAACCGGAAATAATATTAGCACTGACAAATGTCAAAGTGACTTAAAAACTACTTTGTTAAGAATGACATAATTATTTGTGTTTATTATATTATTCACAAAATAATAAATTTATAGTTAGTTACAATTTAAATTTGTTACAAATTGACATATATATTCATAATCAAATCTGACACACGCGCTACTGATATTCGATATTAAAGAAGCCCTATCATCTGCCCTAGACAAATATTATGTTCCTATAGGTATTAACTCAATTTCCCGGTTCTACTTCTATGAAACGGAATATTCATAGTATTAATTAACACTTAGTTACTATAAAGTATAAGCGGAGCGTTCTATTTATAGAATTCTGACAGTGTTCAGTACTATTACGGGAATAGCACACAAATTGTGATATATTTTGTGTGCTATTTGACTCCCATTATAATACTATAAACGCTGTCTGAATTCTATATTCTGAAGCTTCACGTTATTCGGACGTAGTATGTTCACATAATATTTTGTAGGCTGTATGTATACAGTAATTTAAATAAATGGTGTCTCATTTTGGTAACTAAAAAAAAAACAACGTCCTACATGGATTCCGTTTTTTCCGGTTCAGAACACTAGAATGTTAATTTCTGAAGCACATTAAGTACGCAGCCTTACTGTAGTTTTTTTTTTTTGTATTTTAAACATTAATTTGGATTTTTTTAAATAGAGTAATGATATTGTCGACTCTACAAAAAGTAGGTGGGCACTGGGTAGCCTTCTTGTCGTTTACACTCAGTGGCCTTGAGTAGGTAAGCCCTTTATTCCGGATGACCAAACAAGTAAAAATTTGCTGTATTTTTTTAACATGTAGTCATAACACGTATTTTGATATTTAACAGTAACAATTATAACAGAGATTGTGTTGTATTGTTTTTAACACTTATATTGCACTGTGGATATCGACTGTTTTGTGTTATTTTTAAATAACTGTGCAGATAAATACGCACCACCTCTAAATATAACATCGGTTTAATAAATTTCATTGCGTAAATCAATGTGTAAGTTAAGTGTTATTTAACTTTTTAAATGTTGACAGCACTGCAAACTTAACGCGAATCAGGGACCGAAAAGGTTACCCATTTTGGTGTTTTAAACTGTTTAATTTATACGATTCTCTGAAAAACCCTAACATGCGCTTCAGCCGTATATACGGCTGAATCAACGGTATAAAAAACCGTTTATGAATAAGGTTCATTTTCGTTCGTTTTTCTGTGTTAAAAAAGGATGCGTGATAAGTAAGTACCGCGGAACGCTATTGGCTGAATTTGTTCCATCATGCATGTCACAACTAGACTGGCGCACCATTTTACGCAAAAATGAGTGTGCGTTACAAGTGCTCCGCCACGGTAGAAATATGATGAAAATGTTCGCCCAAAATTTAGGCGAAATTTGACAAAATCGATGGGTCCAAACCAAAAATTTGTCGAAGTAGAAACAAAGAAGTTATAAGGGTTTTAAGTTGGCCGCGCCAACGTAACGTCCACGATGGCGCGGCCATGGAAATCTCAGGAACTACGTGGGTTAGAGATCTAATTCTTTTTCTAGTATGAAGATTGAATTTGATAAAAATTGTCGAAAAAGAAATTATAAAGTAGAAATCGATATTTTAAGAGATATTTACCTCAGAAGCCGTGGTGGCGCAGACGTGCACTTCGTGTTTCTTTGATGTTGATTATTTCTTTATATCATAAGACTTAGTACAAAAAACTGATACAGAAAGTAGGGGCTTAATTTGTCGAAACTAATGAAAGCCATAAATACAACGAAATGTTATTTAAACAGACAAATCGGACCGAAACAAAAAATAACATGGCCGCGCCAACGTAACGCTTCTTTGTACGCTGATATCTCATTATCTGTAATTGCTGGGATTTCAGTTTTTATATCCATTTATTCGGCACATTAACCTGATTAGAATGGCATATCGTTTTACCCTCAGAATAGTTTTTAACGCGTGTAATCTCCAAAAATGTGCTCTCTCGTACAATGTTTGAGTAGGGTAACCATAATTTCGATTTTATTTGAGAATACTTTTTACTCTACTAGACGAAAATGTGTCTATTTCTTAAATAATGCCAACAAATGGAATTATTACTATTAAATATTTCACACATAAACGTAAGTATGTAGTTAGTACCTATGCCCGTAAGCGGTCAGTTGTAGATATGATAATAATATTATGTTAGGTAAGCATACTGTACCTAGGCAGGCTACTTAATATTATGGGTTTCTTGCCCTTGAAATTAAGTACATACTTATCTACGACAAGTATCCTCATTCCCTGCAGCAAAGCAAGCCGGCGTAACGCCGGTTTTCATAGAGACCCATGGCCGTGGTTAAGACTCGCTATTGGAATTAATATTATTCCAACGGCAGACGAATAATATGCTTTTTCAAGAAGGCACTTTTTTACCGTATTTCGGTATGAAGTGACGCTTAGATTTTATTAGCGAGTCCGACCTTGTACTTATGCATTTTTAGTCATCTGCCTAATATTAACTTTCTTGTTTGAGCCTTGTTAGACCTAGATTTTATTTCATTTATTTCTGTATCCATGATGTTTATAAAAGTACTAGCTGTGACCGCGACTTCGTACGCGTGTAAAAGTGATTTAGGGCACTTTAGTATTTTTAAATATATTTTTAGTTTATGAACACTGTCGTTTGGGTATTATGCTTCTTTATACATGGTCACACGGAGGCCGATGAAGTAATAATAATAGTTTCAAATAATGGCTCAGATATGCCATATTAAGACATAGGATTAACCCCAATAGACGTAACAGTACTCCAGCCCGGCTCGGACGTAAGACACGTCACGCAGCAGCCAGCATCACGCGGCGCCCGGTCGAATCACGGAGAAACGATTTTAATTTTGCTATATCCTAAAGTATTCATTATATTTGCATGGTCTAAAGGGCAAAATATGTAGTCTTCAGAAATGCTTAAGCAGAATAACGTATTTTAAATGATAAGTATTAATACCGTGATGGTAGATGGCATTCATCTAATTCAAATCGCCATTTCATTGAGTGACTATTGTTTTTATCGAATGACATATTTATATATATAGTGTGTAAAAAGAGCAGTCATTATAACTAGAGATACGATTATACTACCTTTCCTCATTTCGGAAATGTATTTTCCTGTTTTCAATATTTATTAATATTATTTCCTCATTAATAAACTCAAATTTCCATCTTTACGCAGACGACCTGCAACTCTATCGTCATTCTAATATTGTTGATATTGATTCTACAGTTGCTGGTATTAACTATGATCTGCAGAGCATATCAAATTGGGCTAAATCTTTTGGTATGTTATTTATTTATTCATAGCCTTTATTACAGAGCTTACCATACTTAATTCTTTTGGTATGTTGGTAAATCCCAAAAAATCTACTAAGTAAACTAGTAAGTATATAACGCAACGTTTACACAATGTGCATGTGGTCAAATATGATGGTACTATTATCGAATTCAGAGACACAGCTAAGAATTTAGGGTTAACTTTGGACAGCAATCTCTGCTGGAATCCGCAGGTTAGTGAAGTCAGCAGAAAGGTACACCAATCGTTGCACATGCTGAGGCGCCTTAAAAACTTTTTGCCTTTGCAAACCAAAATTTTCCTCGTCAAAACTCTCATTTTTCCTATCCTCGACTATGCCGTCTCCTGCTACTTAGACGTTACCGAAGAGCTGCTAACTAAACTGGAACGCTTGCAGAATCTCTGTATCCGTTTCATTTTTGGTCTAAAAAAGTTTGATCACATATCAGCCTTTCGGATAAAACTCAAGTGGCTTCCTATGCGTCTCCGTCGCAACTCCCATATCCTCTGTTTACTTTACAATATCCTGTATAACCCTCTCTCTCCTTCCTATCTTCGTGATCGATTTAACTTTTCCCGGCCCATTGATATCCCTTGTAGGTCCAAATTCAGAACAAACATTTTACTCCCATCACATCGCTCTAATTTCTACTCCTACTCCTTCACCGTTCATGCGGTCAGATTGTGGAACTCGCTTCCTCACACCGTCCGTGTTAGTCCCACCATTGCCATATTTAAAAGACGTTTGAAGAAGTACTATTTTGAATCCCAATCCATATCATAGCTAAACGGTATTATATATATTATATTTTTATTTTATACGTATTTATTTATGTATTTAGTAGTTATTTATATATTTATTTTATTTATTATATATGTATTATAATTTATATTAATTA
Source organism: Celastrina argiolus (assembly GCA_905187575.2). Classification (NCBI taxonomy): domain Eukaryota; kingdom Metazoa; phylum Arthropoda; class Insecta; order Lepidoptera; family Lycaenidae; genus Celastrina; species Celastrina argiolus. The sequence continues at coordinate 10,039,960 of LR994597.1, forward strand.
TTGTATTTATTTTTGTACATGTATCTATTCTGATTTTAATATAATTTAGATGTAATGTCGTCGTTTCAGCCTTTTACTGTCCACTGCTGGACATAGGCCTCTCCAATACATTTCCAGTGCGACCGGTCCATTGCCACCTGCATCCAACGTGACCCGGCAGTTTTCACCAGGTCGTCGGTCCATCTGGTAGGTGGCCGTCCCACACTGCGCTTGCCAGTACGTGGCCTCCACTCTAGGATCTTTTTGCCCCATCGACCGTCCAATCTTCGTGCTATGTGGCCGGCCCATTGCCACTTCAGCTGGCTGATCCTAATCGTGCACAATAACATACAAATATGTAATGTATTTGTATGTTATTGTGCACGCTCTATTTGATATCTTGTATCCCATATCTCTTCCGTAGGGCTGCTGGAAGAAATTTCTTTCAGAAATAAGCAGTACCTTTTTGTCGTCTTTCTCTGTAATTTGTACTATTGTTAAGTGTTTCTTGTGTACAATAAATTGTTAAAAAAAAAAAGAGAAAAGATAGTATAATCATATCCCAAAGTTATAGTGACTGCTCTTTTTACACCCGTTATAGCTTCTCAAAACCGCTAAATTGTCTGTTTCTTTATGTTTATCCCGAAAGGCTTTCTTTTAATAATTCCAAAAGTTGATTTTATACAATAAATGATAATTTATTTCAGTTTGTGAAGCAAGTTCAAAAATACAGTTTTTATATTATTGACACTGTGGAAACACTTGTCTTTTTAATAAAATCATGTTAGTTACTTATTTAATGTTCTAATCTACTTTAGTGCCACGTTCTATAGCTTCGCGTCACTGTGTAAGCGATCCCCCCGCGCGCCCCGCCCGAACCGTTCGTCCGCAGTCGCGCACGAAATTCATCGACTTGCTTCAAAGTTATTGTCACTGCTCGACTCCTATGTACCGTAGCGTTATGTTATATATTCTATAACCTGCCTAGGAATATGGTCTACAATCGTAATAAGTTTGGTTAAAATCCCTTCCGTGGTTTTTGATGTTGCACATACAGACAGATATAGAGACAAAAAATATAGATGAGTGTATAAAAGAATTATAACCCGTCTTCGCAAAAACGGATCAAGGGCAAGAAATGCATAATATTAAGTAACCTTCCTAGGTACAGTATACTTACCTAACATAATATTATTATCCTATCTACAACTGATCGCTTACGGGCATAGGTACTACATACTTACGTTTAAGTGTGAAATAATGATTAATAATAATTGTTCCGTTTGTTGGCATTATTAAGGAAATAGATACATTTTCGTCTAGTAGAGTAAAAGGTATTCCCAAATAAAATCGAAATTATGGTTACCCTACTCAAACATTGTACGAGAGAGCACATTTTTGGAGATTACACGCGTTGAAAACCATTCTGAGGGTAAAACGATACGATTCTAATCAGGTTAATGTGTCGAATAAATGGATATAAAAACCGAAATCCTAGCAATTACAGATAATGAGATATCAGCGCGGCCATGCTATTTTTTGTTTCGGTCCGATTTGTCTGTTTAAATAACATTTCGTTGTATTTATTGCTTTCATTAGTTTCGACAAATTAAGCCCTTACTTCCTGCATCATATTTTTGTACTAAGTATTATGATATAAAGAAATAATCAACATTAAAGAAACACGAAGTGCACGTCTGCACCGCCACGGCTTCTGAGGTAAATATCTCTTAAAATATCGATTTCTAGTTTATAATTTCTTTTTCGACAATTTTCGCCAAATTCAATCTTCATACTAGAAAAAGAATTAGATCTCTAACCCACGTAGTTCCTGAGATTTCCATGGCCGCGCCATCGTGGACGTTACGTTGGCACGGCCAACTTAAAACCCTTATAATTTCTTTGTTTCTACTTCGACAAATTTTTCGTCATCGATATTGTCAAATTTCGCCTAAATTTTGGGCGAACATTTTCATCATATTTCTACCGTGACGAAGCAATCGTGATGCATACCAAAAATGATCATAATTGCGTATGACATAAGTTATAAGATGATGTTATTTAATGCAAGTTCTCGTCCATTTTTGTTTATTATTGTTTTTTTTCCATTCTTAGTCTTTCCTTGATATTGATTTGGTAAAGAGCGAAAAGTTAATTCCCATCTTATTTTTTTTTCTAATTATACGGAATTGTAATTTAGGTAATTCAAATTACTATAAAATATAAGTATGTTAAAATATAAGTATAATATTAGTATAAAATATAAGTGCTGTGCATTGTGCAACATTGATTTGGTCACTTTAAACTAATGTTTAAAGTGACCAAATCAATGTTGCACAATGCACAGCAAGGCTATTGAAACCTCAAGTCAGTAATGAAAAAAAACGCTTTTCATAGATTTGATCCCAGCCACGGCGTGTACCACAAATTTTTTGTCTCTTTCTGTTATTGGCGCGGCTGTATTAAACGGTTTAATACCGTTTAAGACAAGCGCATAGTTAAAAACCCTTAATATGGGTATTTAAAATAAAACGGTTTGTATTGATACCGCTACAGCCGTATAGCGGATTAATCGGTCCCTGACGCGAATAGACTAAGTACGTGATAAAACATTTTAAAGGACACGGATCAGGCTTTATACAAGTCAGGGCCACCAAAACCAGTAGCCAGCTAAACATTGCTTTGTAGATGATGTCGAATTAGTTATATTTTACTATATAGCAACAGTTCTCTAGGACCGGTGGTCAAATAACAGATATAATATTTAATACATGAATAATATCGTTGAAGTTTGAAAGTTTTTCACTGGACTCGTACGACGACTTCCAAGGCGCTCAAAAGACTCAAGATTTTCATAAGAAATAAAACTGCATATTTACTCGCCCTTTATTTATCACAAAATAACACACATTATTTCACACAGACAACTATCTGACACAAGTAAAATAACAGCACATGATGGTATCTTTGCAATAATTAATTTCAAAATAAAATGTATTTATTATTTTAAGAACTTTATGGGTTTATCCAACAACGTTTTACAACAATGAGATATTGTTTTAGAAATTAGGTTATTCTAACGTTGCTTGAACAATACATTCTCCTGGGAGTTTCTCAGATATGGACAGAGATTCGGGTCTTCTTTATAATATTTCAAACATTTCGTACATATCTCCTCGCTTATGCCACGGAGGATACAGTCGAGTCCAAATTTAATCATTTTATCTTGTTTTTCCTTTTCTTGCATTTCTCTATTTTTTTGATTCCACATACTTTTAATCGCTTGATCTTGACTTATCAATTGTTGGCTTCTTGTTTGCTCCATAATATCATTTTCATTACTGCGATTATATGTTATTGCAATTTTTATCACTACTGCCACCAAAAATAAACCCGTAAAAATGGAGTACACTATTTTCTTGGTCATGTTTTCCTCAAATATTTTAACAAATGTATAAGTATTGCCCGCTTGGATGATATATTAAGCACTAAATGATTTATTTTATTGTAGTTTATAATCACCAAATAGTTTGAGTAGGCGCCTTCTTATCAAATGACCAGGGGCGTAGCTACCGAGTGATCGTGGATGTCCATTTCATCATAAATTCGAAAATTCCTTTTGGGGTTACCTAATTTTTAACTAAATGTATAGTGAACAGATATATTTGAAATACATTTTTTTTTATAATTTCTTAACCACGTACGTGTGTACTACGTACATATGTATATCATATTATACCCAAATTATGCCTTAAATATTAGTGTTTGATGTTGGATGATGTTAAATATTAATAATATATTTTCAATGGTGTTTTATAAATATATGTATGTTTCTAAATTAAAAACTATACATTCAAGGGCTCGCTTGAACTTAAATCGCTACTGTAAATTACGTCAGCGTGACCTCAACCGCCAAAGATAAGAAAAGTTTTTTCCTGTTATAGGAACAAGACCATCCCTCTGTATGTTACCGGCAATCAATATAATGGAGTAAGAATATTTAAATTACTTTAATAACTGTAAAATATATAACATTTTTAATTAAGTTGTAACATACTTAATAAAACGTCAAAGTGTTATCATCTCTTCCCTTGCTATCGTCTATTTAACCGAGCGCCTCCGTGGTCTAGTGGTTCAGAGCTTCGCTCTCGACTCGGAGGTCGTGGGTTCGATTCCCGCGTTGGAACAACAAAAAATGTTGTTTTCAAGTCAATGGCCAATCGCCTGATTGTCTGACAAGAAAGAAGATCCAAGCGTCGGATGGGCATGTAAAAAGTCGGTCCTGCGCCTGTTCTCTCGCCAGTCGTGTCGGTTTACCGTCCCACTGGGTTATGAGAGTAAAAGGAAGAGAGAGTGTCTTTGTGTATTGCGCACACGCTTAGGCACTATAAAATAACTCCTGCGTAGCTGGCCTGGTTTCAATGAAATCGGCTACCGACACCGAAATCGGTGAGGGGAGCTATTATTATTATATTTAACCGACTTCAAAAAAGGAGGAGGTTCTCAATTCGATCTGTATTTCTATGTATGTATGTACACCGAGTACTCTGAGGTAAGTGAAGAGGTGAGATGCAAGTCAGCAACTTCAACTTTAGGCTGACGTTCTTTTAACTGACACCGATCCCATAAAGAACATTTATTGTAACTACATTATAAAAAGTATTATTTTATGCTTTTTAATTTTTATCTTTTGTCGAAGTCGGTTTTTTCTTACGCAGTTTCTTTTCACATTTTACTTTTTAGTGTCGTAAAGGAGAAATCCGTTTTGTGGCTACGATGCTACAGACAGATTGACAGACACCATGTTTATAATTTCCACCTCATTTTCGTGTAAAGAGTCAATTTTAAATGCGAAAGTGAAAAACTCCCAAACGGTCGTGGGTTCGATTCCCGTTCGACGTCACGAGAGCGAGAGCTCCTGAACTTGTATACAATACTAGCTTACCCGTACCCACTTCGTTGAGCATACAAATCGTTTAAGCCTTCCCTGGACTTCCACGAACGTTTCAATACTAAAACTAGCCGAATCGGTTCAGCCGTTCTCGAGTTTTAGCGAGACTAACGAACATCAATTCGTTTTTATATACATAAGAAAGAAGATAAGATTTTAGGGTTTAATAGGTTTTTTATTAGACTCGTTTGGGTACTTAGTTTAGCGCAAAGTTGATTAAGATCCAATTTCACCAACACGTGTTAAAGCTAATCCTTCATTAAATATCATGTTATCCCTCACGTATTTCCTGTCAATGAATGAGAAAGCGTGGTATTTTAACAAGCCGTTATCGGGTCTTAGTATCGATTTCACCGACGCTTAACAAGCAGTTTTAACTACTTGTTAAAAGACCATGCCTTATGATTTATTTATATAAAATACGAGAGGGATGACATGATATTTAATGAAGGATTAACTTTAACATATTATTGTGTTGGTGAAATAGGCTCTTAAAAGTATCAGTTGCTAAAGTGCTTGTCAAACTATGTTAATTTAATATTTGCCCGCGTGAAATAGAAAATATGTTGAATTATACAGGTTCTAATATTAAAGGGTAATAATACTTAAGGGTGTGTATAGGTCCCGTATATTGAGTTTACTGTGAAAGTACCACTGTGAAAGAGGTGTTTTTTTTTACTTAATGTATGGGCGAATTTGTGATATTAGGGCATTTCCCATAGAGACATGAAAGTCAAAAGTATCTCTTTTAGCGCTGGTACTTTTATAGGAAACTCTACATAGGGAGCACATACACAACCTAAAGTATTATCAATTTTTTTTTTAGACCATGTATAGGTTGCATGAATAATATAGCTTGAAAGTATTTTTAGTGGACTGTGACGTCTTACCTTTTAATTAATAATTAATAAATTAATAATAATAAATAATAATTATAAATAAAAAAAAAATAATAATAAATATATATATAAAAGAAAATCGTGTTTGTTACAACACTTATAACTCGAGAACGGCTGAACCAATTTTCATGGTTTTTGATTCGTTGGATTTGTCTCCTCCCCGAATAGCAGAATACATATTAAAAATAGTGAAAACTTGATGTGTAATGAATAATTAATCATGTAAATAAATGCTCATATTTTGTTCATCAAATGTCAAACATTTGTTGTCAAATGATGTAACAACTATGCGTTCAGAAATCTATTAAGTAATGTATGCGTTCAGAAATTTATTTTTCGTAAAATATTGTTCATATATTTATAAAAGAAAGTCGTGTTAGTTACTCCACTTACAACTCAAGAACGGCTGAACCGAGGAGGTAGTTTAGAGCCAGGAGAAGGACTTTTTAACCCCTTCCATGTTAAAATAAATAAGCAGCAAATTAGAATAAATTACATACAAATTGCTATAGGTTTTAATATTGTCAGTCTACGACACGGTTGGCATGGTAACATCAATGTTTTTAAATTAAAATGAAAAAGTTATTGAATGCTCTAAGTAGCGTATTTTTATTAGCTATAAATGTTAAAATAAATAAGTAGAAAATTATAAAAAATAAGAAAATATGTAATGGTCAACAGGGGTTTGAACCTGGATTCGATCTTTTCCGTCGTTGCCAGTCTATATGAAACGGTATGTCATAGTAATAATATTATTTACAAAATATAGAAAATGAAAATTATGAAATGCTATAAATACCGTATTTTTATAATCTTAAACCAATTGGATTAATACTTTGTATTCCAAATCGGTAAATAAAATAAAAATTTATTCGAAGGAAAATCTGTCATATACAGAAAAGTCTACAATGCCTTTAAGAAGACTTACAAAAACTTCGACAGTTACAAAAAAAGAAGTAATACGTAATACTACTAGGTCTATCATGAACCTTTGAAAGCTCCGACATAGTAACATTATCGAATGTAAATTGTATTAGCCTTATAATTTATGCTTCTCACTTAGATTATTAATTGGTCTCAGCGCCCTTCGACTAGATGGAGCGCTGTCAATAAAAAAGAGATTCTTGAATGCGTCAACTTCATATTGTAGTGTGTGTAAAACAATGCACAAAGATTGTAGTGTGCATCTATAATTGTGTTGCCAGCTACTTGACTAGTGCCCGATCAATAGGGAAAATATTTCGTTGCTGTGGTGCGGTAATTTATCAATATTAATAAATAAAAAAAATCTTTAATATGAAATCATAAGCATTTTTATGAAGGTTCTTCTTCATATTCTTAAATAATTATTAGGCATAATTTTCAAAAAGCTTTTTTATTTTAGTATCTGGGGGCACGGCAGTGTCCCCGCCAAGTCGAGCGCGAAGCAAACACTGCCGTACCATCCTTTACAGGAACCATTTTGTCGCATTTTCAGGCCCCTATTTGAGAACTTCCGGATAAGACCAGAACGCAGAAATTATGGTCATCCAGTAAGATATAAAATCTGTCAATAATTAGAAATCCATCTGTCAACGGCCAAGTCACACAACATTAACTATAATTATATATAATATATATAATTATAGTTAATGTTATATATATAATATATATATATATATATATAATTGTAGTTAATGTTGTAATAATAAATAATATAATAAATAAATGGCCTAACAGGGTTCTATATATATATAGAACCCTGTTAGGCCATGCACTAAAAAGTATCCTATAGGCAGTTTCCAGTGCTCAGTTAAACAAACTAATAGGAAGACATATGCCTCTGAAACTACACTGACCGGCATGGAAATTTGGCCACCCTGTTATTTTTGTCTAAACGTCTCAAATTTGCCTGTATTGTAATGAAATTAATGTCAGACAATAAAAAATACATTTCTTCGTGTTTCCTGATCAATTTAACAGCCACTGACATGTTTTTTAATTTAAAAATAAGTTTTAAATAAAATCGCTATATTTCTAAGCATAAAATAATATTTTCCAAAACACTCTGAATTCAAAAGTAATAACAGTTTTCCAATTTTTTTTCATTTTAATATGGGGTATTTCCTCCTCTTGCTCTGATGACCATCTGCATGCGGTCTGGCATGATTTGGATAATGTTTTTGATTTCAGTTTGGGATAGGTTCTCCCAAGCGTTAATCGCAGCGCTACGAAGCTCTCCGAGGGTTGCTGGCGGGTTAGGGGATGTTTTTATTATTCTTTTGAGCATGTCCCAGATGTGTTCTATAGTATTCAGGTCTGGACTGCGGGCAGACCACTGCAGTTTTTTATACCGAGACTTTGAAGGTACTCATTTACGCAACGAGCTACTTGTGGCCGTGCATTATCGTGCATTAAACGAAACTGGTCATACCCTATAAACCCCGAATTGAGCATAACGTGTTCCGGGATAACTTATTCGATGTATCGTGTCGCAGTTAATCGATTGTCAACGACAACCAACTCTGTACGAGCGGTGGAACTTATTCCTCCCCACACCATTATAGAGCCTCCACCGTAACAGACGGTATTTACAGTCGTATTCTTTTTTTCTTCGCCACACTCGTAAACGACCGTCTCGATCTCGTAAAGAAATCCTACATTCGGCAGTAAACAGCACTCGACTCCATTCTTCATGGGTCCAGTAAGCAAGATCACGTGCAAAATGTAGACGAGCAACTCGATGTTGTTTGAGCAGTTAAGGTCCTAGTGATGGCCTACGTGCCTTTAAATTAGCTTCCTCCATACGTCTTCTTATTGTACGCTCGCTAACACTCACATCTGTCGCAATTTGGAACCGCTGACGAACCTCGACTGCAGTAAGGAACCGATTCCGTAAGATCACTAGGACAATAAAACGGTCATCCCGTGCCGTTGTGCATCTGACACCCACCACCACTGCCTGGTCTTCTTGAGAAGCTACCAGTTTCTTAGTATCATTTTAAGTCTTACTGGATTGATGAACGAGGTAAATTGAGAGCAATAGCTACTTCGCGCTGTGTCAGTCCTTAGTCAATTAAGGCTACAGTTTGTGCCACTATTTCAGGCTCTAAAGGCATTATTTAAATTTTTAGGTGCAGTTTAAAGTTAAATGAACTCAACAATGTCAAAAGAATCAGAAGGACAAAGATGCACTTACACAAAACTAAATTAAAATTACGAACTTAATCAGTTGAGAGACGCGTTTCGACTAAAATTTAAATTTCTATTCGCATATGTTTTAAAATTTTATAATTAATTTCCCTCTGAAAATAAAGATAGTTAGTTTTCCATAGTACCCTCATAAGAAAAAATTGTTTAAAAATGTTAACATTTAAGAAATCGCCTAAAAAGTGCTTGGACGGGATTCCATGCCGCTCAGTGTATATATAATATACTCGATTTTGATTTTGGTCCCACATACTTTTCTGGCGTATAGCCATTTCATCTGAAATAAGCGCGCAAACAACATTACATTTACCACATTAAGAAGGAGCGTACTTTATTAAAACTATTAATAAAGGTAAATGCTTCTTCAGTAAATCCTGGAGTGCCATCGATGATGACAAATTTACTCCTCACGTTATTATAAGCCGATGGGGAATAGAAGTTTAAAGTCAAACAGATTTTTTTAAGTTCATTAGAATATTTCGGTATAATTTTCTTTTCGTTTTTATGCTTTTTGTATAATATATTATATTATATTTTTACTAAGAATGTTATATATATCAATGAAACGTTCATGATTCAAAATTTTTATTATACTTTTTAAATTGTAATTAGCTTTTTTCAATCGACGCGACGAGTCTTTTCCCGCAAAGCTTTAATTATTCTTACATGTTTTGTTTGTGAGACCGTGAGTTTTATTTTTAAATAAAGCGCCAAAGGCCTTAAAAGTCATGTCCTATTATAGTCAAATATATCTACTAGTCAAATATAGCTCCCCCCCCCTCTCTTTCCCTCCGCGAATACTTGTACAGTTTTTGAGATATAAATTTCGAAGTTTTATTTGCCACGCAAAATGCGCTGGAAAAGTGTGTTGTTTATTCTAGTTCAATCACCTATTTTCCTTAACTAGAGTGAATCGGGCAGAAGTCGATACAAACACATTCACATAATATAGGTATACTCGGAAGCAGAGGAATAACGCACAAATTAGACATTAGCTGTTAATATCCTCCATCCGAGATGGCGAGTTGCGTTTCGTTTCACCTTTTCACATAATTACATTTCAAAAACTGTACTAAAGTATAAAGTTTACGTTCCGTTTCGCATCATTGCAATAATATTTAAGAATTTTTGATTTTTTTTTAAATATTTAGACGCAACTCCGGCATTCAAAATTTCTATAAGGGAAATTATGACTTTCTCGCTTAAGCCCCCTACACCACGAATACTCGTAAATTCAGGCGACTCGTTATAAAATCCAACCCAAAATGACAACGCCCAAACATCATATCATGGTTGCCTATCAAGTCGTAAACAATATGTTTCTTGGCGTTAATAAGGCGTATGACATGACATGACGTGGCAAACACGGGCAATCTGATACTAAATATGGTTAAAAATTTTTGAATACAAGGCAACATTGAACACAAAGCGGTACTCCGATCGGAGATTTTAGGATTATATTATTTGACTGTGTTTTAGAAGATTTATACAATACTTACTAATGGTATGTGATGCCAGTATTTTTCTTGTTTCATGTAGTATTATTTTTACATAGTTTGACTATGCAAATCGGCATTTTGCTTCGCTCTCACACAAATCTTTGACAAATTATCGAGACGTCTACTTCACTTTACGCTTGTAGCGCGACTGGCGCGGGTACGCCGAATTCGGCGTATTATTTGTTGCCGCATTTTTCAATACGCTGGACGGTATCTAGTCAAAGCGACCAATTATTAATCTATGGCTTCTCATTTAATTATTATTATCATTCATTGACATACTTTTCCGTTACGTTACGTTGGTTCCCGGGTTTCCAGGTTGCGGGAACCGCGTTCCGGGTTACGGGTTCCCGGGTTGTGGGTTGTTTTTTTTAGTTGAATTTAATCATAAACTGTTTTAATGCTCAACGAAGTGGGCACGGGTCAGCTAGTAAATAAATAAAAACGTTTTATTTCCAAATGAAAGTTAAGAAGCTATTTACGGAAAGTCAACAAGAAAAACAAGCTACCACCGGTTCAACCGTAACCCGCCGAGAAGAACCGGCGTAAGAAACTCGCACGGTGGCCCCGTGTTGAAAGATCTACTTACTAATTTTTTCAATTCTATTTTTACAATGTAACTTAATCTATACATATTAATATTGTTAATAGTTAATGGAATCAGGTGTTACTTTGCGGAAATCCATAGCATACAATTTAAATATATTATATCTAGCAATATCCCGCGAAACAATTATAACCACAACCTGCAAGCAGATGAGTGAGTGTACGCATAGGCATGCGTTTGATGCACCTCCCTCCTCCCACACTGCTTATACGTACACTCGCAAGCAAAAAACATGAAAACACCACCACCACACAAGCAATAATGTTAACACGATCGTGCAAAGTCCCACCACCATGCAGGTTGCAAAACTCGACGCGCGTTTCGCTCCGACCCCGGAGCATCCTCAGGATGTTGACTCTGCGAACAATGTTCGTTAAGATGTTGACTCTGCGAAGAATGACTTAACGAACATTGTTCGCAGAGTCAACATCCTGAGGATGCTCCGGGAAAAAACAATGAAAACACCTCCGACAGGTGTTTTCATGTTTTTTGCTTGCGAGTGTACGCATAAGCAGTGTGGGAGGAGGGAGGTGCATCAAACGCATGCCTATGCGTACACTCACTCATCTGCTTGCAGGTTGTGGTTATAATTGTTTCGCGGGATATTGCTAGATATACCCCCGGTTTCTCGAAGGCTGATCAAATCTATGATCAACTAACATAGCATTTAAGTTAACATCGCTGTCAAATCAACTTGCGTTTCTGAAACGCTAATTAGTGAAAAATTTATTAATCACTGATCATCTTAACATGTCATGTCAAGATGATCAGTGATTAGTAAATTTTTAGAAGTATGTTTTTTGATATGGTCATACATTGTATGTCATTCGTTTGACCGTCTAATATTTTGTTGAAAAGTTTGGACAGAACGTAAATTGTCTACTGCTATTTCGAAAAAAATAATAAAAACTCAAGCAGACAGCTATCATGTGTCAAGAGTGACGTTTTAAAATATAAATATTATTGTTTAGACGTTAATAGAGAACACATAATAATAATTAGTATTCTACAAATATGAGTTTTAGAGGAAAAAAAATTACCGAAAGAGAAAGATGTCCGCTAATGGAGATAATGACTGAGTAAGTACATAACGAAAAATGTATGAAATAAGTGTTTCGATGTTAGTAAATTACCTTCTATTCTTTAACTAATAAAACATCTTTTTGTTATTATTTTTGCTCATTTTCCTTCCACTTACTTATCGACTAATCACTTACCGTATACATAATAACTATTGGTATACCTATATTATTTTTAGGTATAAAAACATAATAGAAAACAAATGTACTAATGCTAAAAGCGTGATGGATAAATAAGAAGCGTAGGCAAATATTGAGCGAGAATTTAACAGTAATAATTTGGTAGATAGCTTGCACGCAAAAGCAGCTTCATACTGCACATTAAAACATGAAACGAACAACAAGGAAGAATGTTGCTGATCAAAATGTTCGACGACCTCCGTAGCGCAGTGGTCTAGCGCGTTGGTACTCGACCGATAGGTTGCGGGTTCGAATCCCGTCGAAGGAACAAAAAGTTTTCAATGTTCCTGGGTCATGGCTGTGTATTGATATAATAAAAATCTTAAATATGTGTATAGTATAAAAGTATTAAATATATAATAATTCCATTGTCTGGTACCTGTAACACAAGTTTTTCGGATACTTATCACAGGGCCAGATTGATGTGGTGTGAAACGTCTATAGATATTATTATTATAATATATTATTAAAATGTAATAAAACCCTACACATTATTACAAAACAAATCTTCTGTCGATCTGTTTGATACATATTATTTTGTTTGTATTTATTTTATGTACTTTTGAAAATAAATGTTTTTTATATATGTACTAACTTTTTTATTCTACATAACATAAGTCTTATAATTATAATATTATTACTACAATAATATACGCTCGAATAAAATCTAATATTTATCTATCTATTAAAGTGAGTTAACAAAAGAGATGAACGCACAGATATGACACTGTAGAAGTATCTTCTTGGTTACCATTTTCCTCTTCCATCATATTATCTTCAATCTGGTCATTATTATTTAGTGCTACGTTATGTAGAACACCACAAGCAACAATGATGTTCATAGCCGTTTCAAGCTTCACACGAAGTCCCATAGATAAACAAGGAAATCATCTTTTTAATACCCCAAAGCATCTCTCTACAGTATTCCTTGTCCTTGTATGCGCTTCATTATATGCTACCTCGCTAGGCGTAGAAGGACGTAATATAGGTGTTAGCAAATATTGCCGGCTTGGGTAACCACTGTCCCCCAATAGGTAGTCAGTACCATAAACACCTCTTTCAAAATCGGCGCGAATATGGGAATCATTTATTACAGTTGTGTCGTATACTGATCCAGGCCATCGACTTATAATGTCTAATATTTTTAAATATGCATCACATATAGCTTGTACATTCATTGAAAAGTAACCATTTTTGTTTCTATAGAGCTCTGTTCGTGGACCCCCAGGAAACTGAATTTTGATATGTGTGCAGTCCACGGATCCAATGACACCAGGAATGAAAAAAAAATATTAAATAAAAAATATTTTTGACCAGGTTACTCCACGACCACTCCTCTGCAGTCCTGGGCATCCTTATAAATTGGTAGCTTAGTTCTGCAATGGCTGCAGACACTCTTTTTATAATCCGGCATGCCGTAGTATATGGTCTGCCACTGTTATTTGGAATGCCCCAGTGGCATAAAAACTTATAGTCAGTAGCACTTGCTCCATTGCGCTTAGTGACTTGTTTCTTAATGTTAATGGCATGGACGTATAAAAAAAGGTCAACGAAATAATGGTTCTAAGTGTATTTTTATCATGTCAACCAGTAACATGACTACAGCCTTGGATAGATGGTATCGGTTTTTAAACTCCACGTCATGATAATGTTCCATGGGGTTCATTCTCTCCATAAATGGCTGCCATCTCTGTTCTTCTTCGTCACTGCTCGAAAAACTTATGCTGTCGGATAGCGACATGATATTATCTGAAAAATAAGTTAAATAACCATTACTGTAATTGTTAAAATGTAAATAAACTTATGGAAACGACTATTATAGATCCGGTGACACGATTGTTGAAAAAACATATTATATTACATAAATACGGTTTAATGAAAAAACCTTATTTTTTGAAGTCGGTTAAAAATACATACAAATTAAAGTAGTAGAAAGACTTTACATACCTCAATAACACTATAAATTACTGAAATAACTATTAAAATAAGTAATCTCAAACGTTAATTCGCCAAAAATCACTGATTACTTGACACACGCTTTGACATTAGTTTAATCTATGATTAGGGCTTAATACGCTTTCCGGAAACCCAAAAAAGAGTTTGACCAACGATGTTAGTCAACTGACCTGTTGTTCAAATCAAAATGTTGATCGAGCATATTGCAACTGAAATTACACTTGACACGAGATTTGATCACTGATTAGTTAATTTTAGCGCTGATTTGCGTTTGAGAAACTGGGGGATAATATATTTAAATTAAATTGCATATTAATATTATCAAAGTTAGGATACATATATAGTAAATAAACATAAGCAGCCATTATGGTTGGCCACCTTATTCCCAGGGTGTGCAATCATTAGAAAAATCAGTTATCTTATAATAAGCTAACGTTCTTTAACTAGTTCTTTAAATTTATGAATGGATTTTTTTAACGTTTTCTGGGATTTTATTGTATAGGCGTTTACATTGCCCTTTAAAAGATTTACTTACTTTGCTAAGCCTGATCATAGGTAAATCGAGCTTGTGCTTATTTCTAGTGTTCCTACAACGATTATCACTTTTTGTTTTAAAATTATTACTCAAGATTTTAATTAAAAAAATAAAACAACATATTAACTCGACTTTATTTGTTACACAATATTTCATTTATACAAGTAAAATAAAAATGAATATACCTTTACAAAAAAGGGGACAATTTACATTCTGCATTGTATACTTTCAAGCTTATGAAGTATTTAATTTGAAATATAATCCCACCAAAAACATTTTAATGTAAAAATGTTGTCAAGACGAGTCTACACAGCTTACCCTGTGAAAAAGTTATCAGATATCGTATAAAGCCAAGCTCTACAATACACCTTAATCAAAACCTATCAAAAAGTGGTTAGATCTCATGTAGAACCAAAATTCTTGATCTATGCGCCCTTACTTCACCAGGCTTAACTTCACTTACGCTATATAGCAGTTAAAACGTGATGCTTGGCCGTTTTATTTAGGACACGATTAATGAATTCGTATGAAATGTTCGTAACGGTAGCAAAACGGTCAAGTATCACGTTTTAACTGCTATAATATAGCGTAAGTGAAGTTAAGCCTGGTGAAGTAAGGGCGCATAGATCAAGAATTTTGGTTCTACATGAGATCTAACCACTTTTTGATAGGTTTTGATTAAGGTGTATTGTAGAGCTTGGCTTTATACGATATCTGATAACTTTTTCACAGGGTAAGCTGTGTAGACTCGTCTTGACAACATTTTTACATTAAAATGTTTTTGGTGGGATTTCATTTATTTTTGTAAGCTGGTTAATGGACTTT
Source organism: Celastrina argiolus (assembly GCA_905187575.2). NCBI lineage: Eukaryota > Metazoa > Arthropoda > Insecta > Lepidoptera > Lycaenidae > Celastrina > Celastrina argiolus. The sequence continues at coordinate 10,055,659 of LR994597.1, forward strand.
TTTTAATTTAAAGATAACTTATTTTGACCCCGGGCCTTTACTTACGGAAAATAGAACAGTCAGCGCCTTAGCATAGTGACCCCTAGTGACGTCGACTGATGTCACCGTCAATATTATACCGTGTATAAACTTTCACCGCAATTTTAAGGTAGAGGCCGATTTTCAAATAAATGTCTCGTCCATATTTCTTTATTTGTTATATTATTATATTATAATATAATAAATATAAATTATAAAATATAAATTATTTTATTGCTGGAGAGAAACTTCTTATTTGGATATCCTAGGATGCCACTAGTATAAATTCATCACTAATAATTCGAGAATTTGAGAATTACATACGTAATATATACGACGGAGATTGCCTTTAATAAAGCATGTTGATACTTATTAAAATAATGCAGTAAGTCTATAATAATATCGTATGTAGACGACGGTCACTGCCATCTGTTGGTCACTAGAGGTACTAATTCTTGTACGGCTCATAAACATATGTATATTATAATATGCTAACTGCATACACCTTGTGTGTAACTTATTATTTTTGAAGGAAAAAAAATATATTTATTTTTGAAAAATAGCTTTAAGGTTTTCTTTTGATTATGACCATCTTTAAACGTCATGACGTGACGTGTTAAAAATCATATTATAATCATATTATAATAGTCATAAGATTAAACACTAAAATTATTTATACATTGATCGTGTAATATTTTCGTTTATTGTTATCATTATAACGTTACCGACTGTTAAATATATTGGTAAATGTGTGTTTAGATGTTTCACAGTTCCAAACATAGATTGCGCTGTAAGCCATCTACATCGCGCTATCGATGTGTCGAACGGTTTTTACATAAGATTCCCTATAAACAAAGTAACTTCATGTACGTAACATCAGGAAGCTTGTGCCGGACGGCGGACCGATAATTTCAAGTGATCGACGTAATATTTTGTTTATGTACACTGACAACAATTTACTACTTGTTGCCTGTTAATTCTTACCTAATTTTTACTTACCAAATATTATTATAGGTACATAATTTTAAATAAGTAGATATAAAACTAATTTTCTCATAGACATATTTTTCATTTACAAAAAGTCGGTCACCGATTAATAATCGGAATAAAATAGAACATACTGATTGCAGTAGTGCAACGCACACAAATAAATAAAGTGGGATAGAAATAATATGGAGCAAAAATCTGACCGATTATCGGTCCTACAAAAAGTAGGTCTTATTTTTTTATGTAGGTACTTGTATAATATTGTATAATATAATATTTCTTTTATGTCTTAAAGATCATATCCGTATAATAAACATATTAAACATCCATTTTGTACCGTCCACCATATTGGATTCAAAATGGCGGCATTTATATTTTAATAATTTTTTTGTTGGTTTTGTAGCAATAACAGCTTACATAAATAATATCAGCTTACTAGGACGTCAGGAAGTACCTTATGAATTTTGATGATCTATAAATGAGTCAGTGACGAAATCTGGGGTTTTTAGACATTGATAAAATCTAAAGTGTAATAGCTACAACATTGAAACTTTGTATGTTTCATGTTTTTACTGGTGTCATTATATGTTGAAATTTTCAACTATGTAGCATCATCCAAAGCAAAGTTATGAGGGTTCAAAAAAACGACGAAACCTTTCGAGAAAAGGTAGGTAGTGCCCTTGCGCTTCGCTTGGCTCGTCTTGACGGGGGCACTCCCGTGCCCCCAGATTACATTTTTTTTATTTTTCATTATACATATTTTTAGTATAATATTTTCGGAGATTTTTTGTTTTTATCCAACAACGTTTTACAACAATGAGAATTTCGTTGCTCACATCAAAAAAATCGCTTCTCGACCTCATATCAAAAAAACTAAAACTTTTCAGCAGAGTCAAAAAACTTAATAATTTTAGATTTTATTATGACATGGATTTTGGATGTACACTGTACATAACTGAACCTCATTTAAAACAAAATCCATGTCATAATAAAATTTAAAATTATTTGGTATGTTTTTTGACGATACTAAAAAGTTGTAGTTTCATAGATACGAGGTTTTGAAGTTAAAATTGCTATTATAGTTATTTATTACTAGAAACTAAATTTTAACATAGGTTTATCTATACCCTTTTCTTAGAGTCTGTGAGATATGGACAGAGATCCAGGTTGTCGGCATATTTTTCACATTCCGCACATATTTCATCGCTTATGCCCCGGCGATCACATTCGTTTAACAGATTTAAAGCTTTTTCTTTAAACTCTTCGGTATATTCCACGCGATTATGGATATTACTCACATGCCTGAAAGAATTTGGCATGGCAATTGTGATTTTTTTTGCTTTATGGTCTTTTATTGCTAATTTTATAGCTATTACTGAAGCTGTAACTACTGCCACCAAAATGTAGTACACTATTTTGTTGGCCATGTTAACGTCAAAAATATATACAAATGTAAGCAATGCCCGCTTGGATGTTATATTGTACACTAATTTAATTTACCGTATTATAATACTATATATTTAATGTGGCATAGTAGGTAACACCTTATCAAATAACCAGAAGCGTAGCCAATAGTAGCTACGCCATACATACTCATAGTCGCTACGCCGTACGTTACGAATGTAACCAAAACGTAAACAAAGCCGTCTATGACACAACCATAGACAGATCAGTTCCTGTGTTCGTACCTGATAGGAAACGAAAATTACGTTTTTTTTTTCGTTCAGTTTCGCGTACCTTTAGCGTTGTATAGCACCATTATGATTGATTTGAACTGCTTTCATCTATGTTCCACACGCAGCTGTCAGCTGTCAAAAACTGTTCAAAACGCTCAGAATGATCACGCCATTTTGGATATTTTTACCCTGCTTGATTATGACGTTTACTTGGATTTCACAGATTTCACTGATCTCGATGTTTTTTTAAGTTATGGTTCGAGCAAATTTATTCTAGATTATTTCATAATGTAGCTATTAATGTTAATTAGAATTTATCAGAATTCATAAAAACGACAATTTGCGATCAGAATGATGTGAAGTGATGCCAATTGGCCAATATTCATGCAATGATTATTGTTGGCTACATGAATCCATAGACTATAGATAGACTATATTCTACAGTCGGCAGTGTCGAAATGGCGTATTTTTTTGCGATTTTTTTACTATGAAGGTTTTTCATTATAATATGTTTAAATATTATGTTAATTATTATTTAATTGTTAAGTATAAAATGTATTTGATAATGAAGTATGATCCTTTAATTTACCTGTGAAAGTGTTGATAAGTGTACACAATAAGTGAATATGGGAAAATTTCGATGTTTTCGGTTTGTTTACCTTTAGGTTCAATTTATCTGGGACGAACTATATTTACTTAGCTACCGCTGTGTCAGCCGTATTTGGTACAATTACTGTTGACATTGTAATAAAAATGTGTAATTTTTTTTCAGAATTACTAAATTAACGTTTACATTATAATGAAATAAACAATGTTTGGGTACATGTTATTGAAATTTGTCGCGTATACATAATTATGAATTAAAGTGTGTATAGTATTCACTAACTAACACTGCTGTTTACTTCATTATGAAAATAATGCATTTTTTTTCGGGTAGGTGCACAAAACCAAACACAAGTTTAAATTTATTGAATATATTAAATTAATAGTTTTGCCAAAAGTTTAGAGATTATAATTATATTATTCATTAGTATACATACGGTTTATTGGCTAATTATCGTTTGTAGCAGCCAATGTAAAGTATCAGCTCAACTTTACTCACCACCTGCTATCTGACCAACTGTCAACCGAACATTGAAGTCTCACTGCACTAGTTAAACTGTTTTGGATTAAGAATGTCTCAACTGGCTGATATACAAAAGGCACAACAGTCACTAGAAGAATGTGTCACGAAAAAATTTGAAGAGCTCCAGGCCCAGCTGCATTGCGGTGCTGCGAAGGACACAGTAGCCAAAGTCGCTGAAGAGTTTCGGACTTTCCGGGAATTGACATTTTCAATCCTCAGTCTGCTTCGTTCTCAAATTACAGAATGCCTTAAAGCTGTAGATTCTCTTGAAACTAGGTCTCGAAAGAAATCTTTGATCTTCTCCGGCGTGCCAGAGCAGAGTAGTGACAACTGTGTGGCTAGTGTGCTTGATATAATTAATCACAGGTTAGGCATTCAGAACATCACAGTTAACTCAATTAAGTTGTGTCATCGACTGGGTTCCAGTGAGCCAAGCAGACCCCGCCCAATTCTTGTTAAGTTTAAGTCTTATGACTCCAAGGCTGCTGTCTGGAGAGCCAAAACCAAGCTAAAAGGTACTCCTACAACTATAAGGGAGTTTTTGACTAAGACAAGGCAAGCAGTATTTGGTAATGCTAGGCTGCATTTCGGCGTTAGATCAGTTTGGACACAAGATGGTACAGTAGTCATCAAAACTTCAGACGGGAAACGACACAAAGTGCTAACCATTGAAGAGCTCAAGCCCCTGATGTCAAATTACCCAAAGGTAATCCAAGGTACTGGCAAAAGTAGCTAAATAGTCGCACTAGTTCTATCTTAATATCATTCAAACTGATTATCGTCTGTTGATACACGTGAAAAAACACCTATGTACTCGTATATATACATTGTCACAAACTATTTTCTTATTGTTATGTTTAGAGTGGTAATATTCTGTATCTTCAAATTGCTTCAGTTTGTGCTTTTACTTGTTCCAATGTTTGTTTTCTTCTTTTGTAGTCACAATAGGGTAGACGTAACCTATAATCTAATGTATTTCTAATTACCCGTTGATTTATTTTATAATTTATGTTATTTCAAACAAGGAAAAAATCTGTAAGTCTGTTGACATATTGTGACAAGTAACATGTAACAGCTGTCATCTGTCTGACATTTGACATTTGATATTTTTTTTTTTTTAAGTTAATGATGGCACGGGTTGCGTTCCAGTTGACGTAAGAAAATGTTTACCATACATATCAAACATTGTAATTTTGTGTTCTTTTTCTTTTCTTCTGTATTTTTTCTTGTAATACTTTAAATAAGTTGTGTCAGTTGGCGGGTGGTTTAGTGACGGGAATAAGTTTTACTCCTTTTTTTTATTCTGTTATTTAATATTATTATTCGTTTCAGTTAAATTATTTATATTATTTTATATATTATTATTTATATTATTATTATATATTACTTTATTTTGTTATATTATGTCCGATAATGACTCATATTTAACTGCCAATGATACCTCTGAAAACGACAGCTTCGGTTCTGTGAGTGAAACGTTGGGTGAAATATTATACCAGAACTTTAATTCACTGAGCGGAAATTTTTTAAACATATGCCACATAAATGCTCAAAGCATCCCTAGTCACTTTAGTGACATTATAGAAACGTTTTCTGGAAACAATGTTCATGCCATCCTGATTTCTGAGAGCTGGCTCAAACCTAACCTCTTATCTTCTTCTTATCCTCTGCCCGGCTTCGTTCTGATTCGTAATGATCGGATCGATAGACGTGGCGGTGGTGTCGCCATTTACCTTCGCAGTGATATTTCTTACAAAATAATAGCCTCTTCTTCTCCTCAACAATCTCCTGCTGCAGAATTTCTTTTTCTTGAAGTTCATGTCAAAGGTATCAAGCTGGCTCTGGGCGTCGTCTATTGCCCTCCTTCTACGGATTATTTTGGTGATTTTGAGTCGGTATTAGAACCGATGCTGTCCGAATATACACATCACATAATAATGGGCGATTTTAATACCGACCTGTTAAATAAATCATCATCTCGTTCGCTCAAATTTAACCAAATTATCAACTCATCTTCTCTTCATGTTCTTCCTCTTTTGGCCACCCATCATAACAACAATGGCGAAGATACCTGGCTAGACTTAATTTTAATTTCCAACCTCTCTTTTATTCAATCTCATGGTCAATATCCTGCTCCTGGGTTTTCCCATCACGACCTTATCTTTCTTTCATACACCTTAAAGCCTCCAAAACACTGTCCTAGAGTCGTGTACAGGCGAAGTTTTGCCCGGTTAGATATCGCAAAGCTACGAACGGATGCCGCTGATATTGACTGGCAACCTATGCTGGATGCTTGTTGTGTAGACGCAAAAATTAACATCTTTAACAAGAATATAACCAAGTTATATGATCAGCATGCACCACTTAAAAAAACCAAATTAAGACATCCACCAGCTCCTTGGCTGTCTGAGGAAATTCGGGTGATGATGAGACGCAGGGATCGGGCATATCGAAAATATAAAAGGGATCGAAGTGAGCTTAATTGGGATCGTTTCAGAGGGGCTAGGAATCGTTGTAACCAAGTGATACGCAATGCTAAACGCCGCCACTTCCTTCAAAATTTATCTTCCTCGTCTCCATCTCATATATGGAAGTTCCTTAAAAATATTTGTATTGGTAAATCTCCTCAATCTCATTCTCTTGGGGCAATTAATTTGGATGATATCAATCTCCATTTCTCCAAAACTGACGTGCTTGACGTCCAAACTAAACGCCATACTCTAGCTTATCTAAGAGATTTACCGCGTACCAATACATCTCATTTTCAACTCTCCCCAGTCTCTTCAGAGGAGATATTAAAGACAATTAAAGCATTGGGATCCAAGGCCGTAGGTTGCGACGATATTAGCCGTCAAATGGTTATTACTGTTGTCGATCTCCTGTTACCTGCTATCACTCATTTAGTAAATTCCTCTCTAGACTCATTCCAATTTCCCGATGTATGGCGTAAAGCTTTTGTACGCCCTTTAGCAAAAGTTTCAAATCCTACTCTTCCTTCACATTTTCGCCCAATTTCCATCCTCCCCTACCTTTCCAAAGTGCTTGAGGCTTGCGTCCATAAACAACTGTCCCGGTTTATTTACGAAAACAACATTTTGTCTCCTTTTCAATCCGGGTTCAGACCGGGTCATAGTACCACCTCAGCACTGTTAAAATTGACAAATGACGTGAGAGCGGGTATCGAGGACTCAAAGATCACCGTATTGGTTCTGGTCGACTTTTCCAATGCTTTTAATAACATCAATCACGATATTCTTCTTGAAATACTCTCCTGTATCCAAATTTCACCTGAAACCCTTAAATGGTTTTCTTCTTACCTTCAGGGACGCCAGCAAGCAATACGCACTGATCAGTCTACTTCTAATTGGCACCACCTTAATTCCGGCGTCCCTCAAGGCGGCATTCTTTCTCCTCTTCTTTTTTCATTATTTATTAATTTACTTACTCATAAACTTCACACTACGTATCACTTGTATGCAGATGATCTACAGCTCTACAGTCAAGCAAAAGTGGAAGCTTTGTCAGTTGCTATAGATGCAGTAAACCGAGATCTTGATGCTATTAAGAATTGGTCAGTCATGTTTGGGCTATCCGTTAACCCTGCTAAATGTCAGGCCATATTGATTGGCAGTCAACGGTCATTGAGTAAAGTGACCATTAATGCTTTACAACCTGTCACTTTTAACGGTTCTGTCATTCCTTTCAGTTCCAGCGTCAAAGATCTCGGACTGAATATAGACTCCACTCTTGACTGGAACTCCCAAATTTCCCACGTATCACAGAAGGTTACAGGGTCATTGCGATCACTATATCGATTAAAAAACTTCCTACCGACAGCGACCAAGACCTTGTTAGTTCAGACGTTGATATTTCCAATTATTGATTATGGCGACGTTTGCTACTTCGATCTCAACGCGGACAAGCTTAATAAACTCGATCGTCTCATTAACTGCTGTATCCGATTTGTTTTTAATTTAAGAAAATACGATCACGTCTCTTCCTACCGCTCTAAGCTGCACTGGTTGCCAATAAGGCAACGACGCTCGGCTCGAGCATTGTGCACGCTGTACTCTCTCCTACACTCTCCTCATTCTCCTGTCTATCTCTCCTCTCACTTTCAATTTCTCTGCAGCAGTCACGATAAAAATCTCCGTTCTGCAAATAATGCTCTTCTCCTGTGTCCGTCCCATAAGACCAGCCTTATGCACTCTTCTTTCAACATTCAGGCTATTTTACTTTGGAATGCTCTCCCCACAGAAATCAGGATGTCGTCAACAAAAGATACTTTCAAACGTAAGGTTCGTAGGTGGTATCTCAAACAATTGGCAGAGTCTTAGTGCGGTTTATCCTTGCTGTCATATTAACATTATATTGTCTTTCATAATTATGGATCATTTAAATTATATTTTATTATATTTGTATTTATTATTATATATGTAATACTTATTATATTTGTATCTATTACTAGTATTATTTTAATATGTGTTATTATCTTTATTTATTATATTGTTGTATAATATATTTTATATGTTTCATTAATTTTATTTTATGATTTAATAATAATTAATGTATATTATCCATTTAGTCTTTACATGTATCCATTTCGTCCGTACGTATGCATTACCTGCATCTACTTATTTTTATCTCTAAATCACCTAAAGGTTGACTGGTAGATAATGCCTTAAGGCATTAAGTCCGCCTATGTACTAATGTGCATGATGCTTAAATAAATAAATAAATAAATAAATAAATAATTTTGAAACACTTTGCTCGTTACATTGCTTTGAATACAATATGGTGAAGATATTTTTGAAATATGAACGTAGACATATTTTTGCAAATTTGCAGATGTATCCATGTTAGTGCACGCGGCTGTACTTAAATCGACACTGTAAATTACGTCAGCATGACCACAACCAAACCTTAGGACCAACATAATATTATTATGATAAGAAAAATGTTTATCCCTATTCCTCGCTATGTGAGAGAGAGAGACAAAACTTCCGAATAAGGATGTGTTGTTTAAGAGGAAATAGCACGGTTAAGAGAAATACAAAATAGTTATTTATAAAGTCTATTGCTGTCTCGCAGTGCCTTAGCTAGCCAGCACTAGCGCGATAGAGACAACTGCAACTTGTACTGAAATTACCTATTAAAAGTACCCGAAATCGACGTTTAGGGGATTCCTGTTTCCTCCAAAACTTAACCGATTTAAATATTTTTTTCATTATTAGCTAAAAAAAGAATTGAGCTAGGTTCCAATTTTTTGATTTTGTTGTTTATTGTAGACAAATCTGTTTCCTAGATGTTTAAACATAGCGGTGGCCATTTTTTTAAAGTTTTTGAACGTCCATTTCTCTTTGAATAATTAATTTATTAAAAAAATGAAAAAATAGGGACTCTAGCAGCAGGGAGGAAACAGGAATCCCGTAGACCCCTATTTCTGTATGGAAAAAAATTCGTAGTGTTTCCTCTTAACGCCCGTAATAAAACAATCTCAAGATCAATCTCAAGACAGCATGAGTAAGTCATGAGATGTCAGTTGCATTAATAGAGAATATTTACCTAAGCATATGTCATGAGACAAGAGTCTTAACTGAGACGAGCGTTGTGTCAACAGCTGTAAATTTTTCAAAATTATTATAATAAACAGTCGCATCTGCTAATATTTTACTTTTTCATTTGTTGAAAAACAAAATGGCCTCCCTTAAGGAACAAACCAAGTTTCAAGTCACGGTTTAACGTTACTCTCGAAAGGTCAGCTGCTCAAGTAGCAGTTTGACAGCTGCTCACTGCTGCTGTCAAACTGCTACTTGCTACTTGCGCTGCTCACACAACGCTCGTCTCAGTTAAGACTCTTGTCTTATGACATATGCTTAGGTAAGTATTCTCTATTAATGCAACTGACATCTCATGACTCACTCATGCTGTCTTGAGATTGATCTTGAAATTGTTTGATACTACAACATTTAAATCATAACAATTTTTTTTCGGTCAGTCAAGTCAAGTCAAGTCAGTTTTCAAAAGTGAGTAGACGTTCTTAGTTGAGGCTGCGCTTCTAAACCCGGTTCAACTGATACGCCCTTGAAATCAGACTATTAATCACATACCATCTTGAGAAGCTAATCGCAGTTTCAGGTCGTTTCAACCAAGACCTGCCTTAAAAGGTAGTTCTTTATTAATACGGACCGCGCCTACAAAGAACAGCTGACTGTATCTTTCTCGCTCGGGTACACGGCGGCGGTCCCGAGTTCGCCCGATCGAGCTTCTCACCTCTGACGGATAAGCCTAACTAACTACCCATGAAACAATCTGTGTGCGCTGCCCTAAAGAAGGTCCGATCACAGCCGGAGTTCCCCAGGGTAGCGTGCTCTCGCCTGCGCTGTACAATTTGTACGCCAGCGACGTGCCCAAGCACCCAGACACCTTGGCGGCGCTGTACGCCGACGACACCGCATTTATTGCGACCTCGCTGAACCCGACCCACGCAGCGGTAAAAGTACAGCGGACACTTGACCTCCTTCCCGACTGGCTGAGTAAATGGCGACTATCTGTTAACGCAGGGAAGTCCCAAGCACTCGCCGTCACTAGAAGGAGGAGCGCGCTGCCACCGCCTCACAAGATAGGCGATGCGGAGATCCCCTGGGGAAGAACTGCTAAGTACCTGGGGGTCACCTTGGACCGCCGGCTCACCATGGGCCCGCAGTGCAACGCAGCGGTCTGGAAGGCCAGAGCAGCTTTGGCCAGGCTGGCACCGGCATACACAGCACCGCAGATCTCTCTTAGCATGCGCGTAGCGCTGTTTAAGATTTATATACGCAGCCGTCTCACATACGCAGCACCCGCGTGGCACCATCTGCTCTCTGCGTCCTTGAAAAAGTCGATGCAGAGGGTGCAGAACCGCGCGCTGCGCCGAACCGCGGGTGCCCCTTGGTATGTGAGAAACACCACCATCGCGCGAGATCTGCGCGTCGAAAGCGTGGAGACGTTCGTAGCGCATCTCGCCACCAACCTGTTTGCGCGAGCGGACGCCTCGCGCCTTACCGAGCTAGCTGACCTGGCGCCCTGGCATGCGCGCCCGCCGGACCGCCTGCGTCTGCCCAGAGACGCCGTCCTCGAAGAGGACCACACGACGGAGTCGTAAGCCCGTCGCACCACGAAGAGGAGGAGAATGGCTCAGACGCCTATCGTTTCCCCCACTCTCTTCCCCCCCCCCTTTTTTTTTTCGCTTTTTAAGCTTTTCCCTCCACGTCTGGCTATGCACTTAATAATGCGTAAGCACGGGTGGAGGTTTCCTTTCACATCTGGCTATGCACCGGCTCGCGTAAGCACGGGTGGAAGCTTCACTTCCACGTCTGGCTATGCACCGGATGCGTAAGCACGGGTGAAAGTTTCCCATTTTTCCCCTTTTCCTTTCCGCGGTCGATTGTTCACCCAGCGATGAGATTCCCGTGCACGTGGAGGAGTGGTCTACAAACACGTTCCTCGGCCCCCGGGGTCGAGGCCTCCACAGCCGGATGTGTAGTCGCTGCCGGTCACAGCCGTCCGCGTACGTGCTGATTGCTAGCTTAGATGTATCTTTCCAATGGCTAGTTCATGGTCTGTCGTTTGGGTTAGCACTTCGGCACTATTTTGGCTTTTCTCCGCGTTCTGTCGCGGAGGGTTCGGTCCTTAGAACTTTGGCTTTTGCGCCCGGTATTTGTACCAGGCGCGCCATTTTTGTTTTTCCCCACGTAGAGGGATCTGCTGGATCCCTGGTCGTGGTTCTCCACCCGGGGCCCTCCCAAAAAAGAATCCAGTCGAGGGCTTCCGTCGGGTGTGAGATTGCATACGCTGTCTGTCCCTAAAGAAGTCACTTCAAAAACGTCGAGATCGTTACGAAAGGTGTGATTGGGCGAGGCGAACGGAAGTGTAGAGGAAATACCTATATTATACGTTTGTGAAGAAAGAAACAGAGTAAAATATGTTTCGCACACATCTCCTTTGTCTCTGTGTCTCTCGGCCTTACGTTTGTTATGCACATGACCAACCAGGAACATTTTCTTATGCACATGACCAACCAGGAACATTTGAAAGGTCGGTAAAAATGATGCTATCGAATGAAAAGCATGACAGCGCGAAGTTTAGTTTTACGGAGTCGTCGACTGTTACTGCATGACTACTGGCCTATGGTCCTACATCCGTACTAATACTATACTAATAAATAAATATAATATGATTAATTTTATATTATAAAGAGTTTGTTTGTTTAACAACATGTTTTGTTGTTCCAATGCGGGACTCGAACCCACGACCTCCTGGTCGAGAGTGATGTTCTGAAGCTCTAGACCACGGAGGCGTTACAAAGAGACAAAAGTAAGATATGGTCCACCCCTCTTAATGACCTCCTCTGAAATTTGTAAAATCTATACTAATATTATAAAGCGGAAGAGTTTTTTGGTTTAAACGCGCTAATCTCAGGAACTACTGATCTGTAAAATCTTTTTTTGTTGGATAGTCCATTTATAGAGGAAGGCTTTAGGCTATATAACATTATGCTGCGACCAATAGGAGCGAGGCGTGAGTGAGAAATGTTGCAAAAACGGGGAAAATTTGGGGACTTTCGTTGCGTGCGTGCATAAACGGTTTAAGTCACTCAAAAACCACGCGAACGAAGTCGCGGGCACAGCTAGTTATAGACGGAGCCGAAGAAGTGCTAGTTCACGTGGTGTAACGCTCACTCGTAAGTTTTTTATCATTATCGGATTTGCGCCACTTATACAATGTAGCTAATCGCACGGACGGTAGAGAAAGCCGATCTCGCACACGTCACCATTACAAATACTGGATAGCTTCATCTGATCGTTCGTTTCCCGTACGTCGGAGGAAATGACCGGTCTATCCAATAAAATAGTTTTTGAATGTAAAATTGTCTTTTTTTACGAATTGTGCCCATTACTTTTTTACTTTTCGTGGAATAAAATAAACAAAGGTTTATTTATTCGGGAGTACGCGGCTCGATCGATTCTGAATCGAAATCGAATCAGTTTGGAGAGTAAGGTAAGTTTTTGCCGATATTGCACGTAAATGTTGCTATTACTGCTGCACATACATAGGTAAACTATTTATATTTGCTAGTAGCTACTAGGTACTTAAACTTTTTTTTTTGGCTGAGAAATGCTTCTTGCCGCTTCCCGTGGAGAACGGGGATTCCTACCACGGGTATGTGGGGCTCGCTGCGTCCGTTAAGATGGTAAGTGGCCGCAGCCATACCCACTACAACTCGGCGGTACCCCGACAGTACCGCGGCCCGCGGATCCACGGGAAATATAAGCCACGGGAAGTATAACCTAATACAACCGCGACAGGTAAATAATAATACACGCTACAAATATTGGACACTGCGTAGGTACCTACATTTCCTGCAGCTACATTTTCCTCCACAAGCAGGACAAACTTCAGGTTTAGTTTGCTTTTTTATGTATTACATAAATTATGTCCTTACTTAATAATAGCAAATGCTATTAAGGAAAACCCCTCAATAAATATACACTGAACCTAACGATATTGCCCAGTAATGTGCAAAATTGTTATCCAATTTTTCAATCGTCAGATAACTTTTACCTAAGGAATAAATATGTGAATTTGACAAATTTTGTATGGAACAAAATATGTCAAAGTCACATGTTTATTCAACACATATAAGTTATCTGACGATTGAAAAATCGGCCCTATATTTTACTAATTTATTAAATACTATAAGGTACCTATTTAATGAAATTATGTCTATTCCACAATGTTTATATATTAATAATGCCTTGGATTTATTGAAACCAGGTCAGCTACGCAGGAGTTTTATAGTGCTTAAGTGTGTGCGCAATACACAGAAGCACTCTCTTCCTTGACTCTCGTAGCCCAGTGGGACGGATAACCGACACGACTGGCGGGAGATCAGGCACAGAACCGACTTTTTACATGCCCATCCGACGCATGGAAAAACGTTTATACGTTTATAGCGTATTAGGAGCAGTGTTGCCAGAAATTACCAAAAAGTATGTACGGTTTTCCGTACTATTTGTCATACAACCGTACCACTACCGTACCTCAGTATGCTCCGTACTACCTCTACCTTATTAATTATACTAGTAATTCATGTTTATTAATACATACTACAAAAGGGTTACTATGGGTTGACTATAGTACTTTTAAGTTCGTACTAATTTTAAGTCAAAAGTACGGATTTTCCAAATTTTAGGTACGTACTTTTTTGGGAAATCATACAGGCAACACTGATTATTGTACCTACCTGCTTTGACCTGCTTGCCTCCTCTTTAGTTTTGCGTCGAAACACTTCGATGAAATGAAAATGTAAATTAGTCTTAGGGCTTTCTAAACAGCGACTCAGATAATATTAAGTGAACCTTGAGAACTGAGTGTTATCGCCGACACTAACTCGTGCCTATGAAAATAAGCCTATGAAGTGCACATTTGTGGCACTTTTACGATGCGCCCGTGTGGTTTAACAACACTTAAACTGTCTTCCCGGCACTATATAGCGAGAGAACACTTTAGATATTTTTGCGCTTTAAACGGCAGAATTTTTCACAAGATGGCCGCTAAATAAAGTTGTGTTAAACTGAAGTTGTGGACGAGGGTTTATACTACGTTTTAGTTGTTTTAAAAGCGTGGGTTGTGGGTTCAAGAAATTCTACGTAGATTGTAGGAATTGACAAAAACTACTAAACTATTTAGATACATTGTTAATTATCATCGATCTAATAAGCCTATATAATATCGTTTTGTAAAATCAATTACACGATTTTCTGCTTGTAGGACATTCAGAAAATATATATTTTTAATCAACAGCATGATAAATCAGTTCAAACGTTTGGTACCTACGATGCTATACGCAGACTGACAGACACACACATACACTCCATGTTTATAAAACCACCTGCAGGCTTACTACCGACACAATCGAGAATCAAATCAGTTCAATCTCAACGTCTTTTAGTGTTTTATTTGGCAGATTACCTACTTTCTCACCTGGTACCTGCCCAGGTGTCACTCGGCAAGTTACACAAAGCGCGTAGGTATTCAAGGCACACGAGACGCTACTGAAAACTTCAGGTTTCATTCGTGTGAAAATAAGTTATGTCTGATTGCTCTGGGATCTAGGTCTATTAGTAAAGGAATCGTGTCATTATAACAATGACTTGAACTAACAAAGGATTGTAGGCGTATAGACTACAAGCCCCTGAATAAAATTAACCGTACATTTTTCAGCGCAGGGGTCGAAAGCCAAGGGTTGCTATATATTACTTCTGCTCTACTACTCACATGTACCGCTCAGAAATGACAGCATAGCGCTCAGAGTTATCTTACGATATAGTTGCAGCCTTGTAAGCGTTAGGCTGCGTTTCCACTGACGCGGAGAGGAACTTAGCGGTGCCCAAATTGACCAATCACTATGCTCGTGCTGTTTCCGTGGAAACGGAGCGGATATTTCGAGCATAGTGATTGGTCAATTCGGGCACCGCAAGCTCCTCTCCGCCCCGCTCCGAGTCAGTGGAAACGCAGCCTTATTCACGTTGGGTTATTTCAAGGGTTAATTTTGTCATGTGCTTGTAGTGCAGTAGTCTTGACATTGTAACAAAATCTGTCATCATGCACACTGGTTAAAGCGGATAAAGGTCTCAAATAATCCCAAAAAAAGGAAATAAACATCGAATTTAAATGTCGGTGAAAACATGATTTGTCGACGTTAATAAAAAAAAATATCGTAAAAAAATCAAAGCAAATTTATCTTGTTTATTTGATCGGAATCAGGATTGAATAGGAATTTGAGAGTTCAAATTGCAATGAAATTGACAGCAGCGTGTTGAAAATTAGGTTAAAGGTTTTCGGTAGTGTGGCCCCAGCTACACACGTTCTCCCGCGACGTGAATTGTAATAAAATCACGTGTTAGTATTCCCATTTCCCGTAACTATAAAACGTAGAGATACGGACATAGCTCTCCATTGCCCCAGAATCACTAAGGATTAACTCACATTGGCGCTGAGTAGACGCGCCGCGTTTTTTCGTGATTTTCTTATAGCATAAGCCTCTCCCAAATTATTTCTGGGGTAGTTGCAGGGCAAGTGTGATGAGTTTTTTTTTAAACTATAGACTGGCCTGGCTGGTGTTGAGTTTATCGCTACGTTTGCCAGGTTGGTTGGCGAGCGCAGTTTTCCGATTATAAGAATGATAGCGGAATCGATGCTGCCCATTTCCATATATAATATTTGATGACCTCTGTAGCGCAGTGGTTGAGCACGTTGGTGCTCGAGCGAGAGGGCGCAGGTTCGAATCGCGCCGATGAAACAAAAAGTTTTCTGTGTTCCTGGGTCATGTATGTGCATTAAATTTGTGTATAGTAAAAATCTTAAATATGTGTATAGTATAAAAGTAATACATTTATTTCCGTTGTCTGGTAACCTGTAACACAACTTCTTCGGATACTTAGCAGTACAGGGCTAGATTGACGTTGTGTAAAAACGTCCATAGATATCATTATTATATTCCAGCTGTCGTCGCATACGACACCCACGGGAAAGATGCTTGACGGGGAGGTGCTATTATTTCTCCGGCACCTCACGGATAATAATAATACTCCATATTCACCTCTATTTTCCAAAATTATTATTATGCATATGTGCGTAATGAGCCACTCGTCGATGGGCGTACGTCCTAGTGACTATGTATTAGAAAAATTACGTGTCGCGACGCTTCGACTTTGTGGCAGTGAGAGATGACCCTAATAGTTAACAATGTTTGCTCTCGAAGAAACCATTTTCAACGGAGATGGGATTGAATCTTTTGGACTCGTGTGATTCTAATGAGATTAGATTTTTAACGATTTTCGTGTGCAGATGTAATTTTGCTGGATCTGAGAGAAGTGATCAAGCGCAGAACGTTGATTTAATCTACATTCTGGATTGGAATTAGATTAAATAGCTACGACATGCGTCATCATCGTCTGCCACTTCCTCACTAAAAAGAAGATTGCCAAGGGCTATAGGAACGTGCAGAAACTGTAGGTGGCAGCACTCACTCAAAAAATATGCTTCAAATGTTGACTAATAGCGTAAACATTTAAATTGATGGCACCAGTTGGCAGGGTCATGGATGTGTACTATACCTAATAGTAACATAGTTTTAATTTATATTGTACTTAATAGTTTATGTACCGTATAGCGACATCTATATTTAGCTGTGCGAACTATCGCGTAATTTAGTAATAAGTGTCTTCAATCAAACACAGATGGCGCTAGCGGTCACATCATGAATCAAGTCATTATAAAAAAAAATTAAAAGTACTTATAATAATGATGAATTTTAAAGTAGGTATGTTAATTGAAATTTAAAGATTTTGGATTGCTAAAATGAATGCTCTTCTTGATTTTATTATTTGAGTACTGAAACGTAAAGTTAATTGGCAACTCAAAGAAAATTATAAGTAGTTTCTTGTCATTCCGCCAAGCTGTGACAGTGGCAGGAGGGCTCCTAAGTCCTAACTAGCGTTCCAGTATTCCGCCCCAAGGCACTGCGCCTGAGCGTACATTGCATAACATAACATTTCTTCCGATGTCTCACATCTGACAGGCGTTTCACGGTTCTTTTTATTTAATTGGCCGACTACAATTAGCTTATTGTTATATCGCTGACGAGAGCCGGTCGTATCCGATCCTATTGTCTCACCTCATTACTATTCAAGCGATAGAGACACGGAAACGACCGAATTGTAACTGATATAATAATTATTTTGTGAGATTTTTCTTAGTTGTGGCAAAAAAGATTTTATATGAATCTGCGAATGTTCAAACTATAACACTCCGTTCCGATTAAATGTGATCTGTATGTACACGTAGCTCAATAGGGGGGCTGTAAATGTAATAATCCTACAAAAATATTTTTTTACAATTTCAATAATACAAGATGTAGAATAAATGATTGATAATACTTGAGTGTGTGTTACGGATCGTCCTGGCTTCCGAAGCGCGCGCACGCCGTTACGCTGCCCGATCGCGCCGCGTTTTCGCCCGTGTCGCGTCCGTGCCGACCACCTTCCACCGGAGCAGTTCCTGTGCCACCTTCTGAGGGCGATCGGCAATCCGCGCTTGGTTCTTGTGAACTGAGTGTGGATTGCCGCCTTGCCGGGAAGATGAACTGCCCGCCCGCCCCGCTGGGATTTTATCCCAGCGTTGTGGTCACGGGAGGCCAGTTCCCCCAAGCGCAAGCTTGGTGAGAAGCACCACCACCTGCAGAAGACCATGGCCGTCCGCGTCCTGCGACGTGAAAGACCGCCCTGCGCCGACCAGAAGGCGCGCCACCACCAAGACACCGAGCCTAGCTGTGACGGAGAGGACACCGTTCGCGCCGGGCCCCCGTCGGCATTCTCGCGGGGGGGTTGTGGTAGCCCCCCGCCCCAATGTAATGTCCGGCCGAGACCTGCTGCGCGTCCCGGATCCCACCCCGCCCAGCCGAGAAGTGCTCGGACTGACCGCAGCGCACAGAGCGCCGCCTCTAGGACTGCGCCTCGCACCGCAGCCGTGCACCGCCGCCCTCAGGCACCCTGCCTGAGCCTGCCCACCACCCGGCAGTCACACCTGCCGCACCTGCCGCTGTTCTACACATCCACGGCTGTCGGTAGAGCGCCCAGCCGCCGCCGACCACCACCGCAGACCTCCGGCCTGCAACGCTGCCCACCGCAGCCCACTCCACCATCATGCCTCCACGGCACCACCGCTGCCTGCTGATCTTCGCCTCGCCGCTGGGGCTCGCCCAGCACTCCTCGCCCGCTTGACGCTGGCGGAACCGGCCCCGCTTGGATCGAGTAGAGTCGTCGAGAACGTCCTCGGACGTTTACCGTCGGCATCCCCATGCCCTTTCCCACCATCATGGCTCCCGGAGCCCCCCCACTCCCTGGTTTGGCTGGGTCCGCGAGTTGGTTAAAGACCACACGTCAAAGTCTAGCCCTTCAGGTAATTGTGTTATTAAAAGGTATTTTTACGACGGTTTTTCCTTGCGCCCTGACGCGAGGGTTTTGCCTTCAAAAAAACGTCTTGTCTATTTTATTTCAATCCCACCTTGGTTAGGGCTTTGGTCCGCGGGACGATGCGCGGCGCTCGGAGGAGTGGAACCACACACGTTCCTCGGTCTCAGGACCGGGGCCTACACACGCCACATGTCGTCTTGCCATTCAGGAATAAGTCTTCCAAGGCTTCCTTCCCTTAGAGCCACGGTTTTCCGCTGCGTTCTGTCGCGGGGGGTTTTCCCTAGAAAAACAGAAGCAACTAATACGGCTCGGTATCCTCAATACCGGGTCCTTCGACCCCACGTAGAGGGGCTCATTAGCATCTGGTCGTGGTTCCCCCGCTCCCGGCCACTCTGGCTAGGAGTGAGTGAGATGCAAATAGGTAGGAGTGTGTGTTACATGAGTCCCGTATTATAGAGTTTACTGTGAAAGTACCAGCGCTGAAAGAGTTACTTTTTATTAAAATTATTGTCTGGGCTTCATGATGTAAAAAACAAAAAAATATTTTTTGTTACTTTTTACTATTTCTTATTTTTTGTCGCAAGAATAACATAAAGCAAAATAATAAATTTTTGTAAAAATTAAAAGTGAAACGAAACGTTGTTTTATCTGTCAAACAGGTTCTCAAGTGAGGTTGGGTTTGAGACTTCTTTATTAATACGGCCCCAAGTGCAAGTCTCGATATGCTCTGTCTATTTTATTATCGCCTCCGCGGTCTAGCGGTTCTGAGCTTCGCTCTCGACCCGGAGGTCGTGGGCTCGATTCCCGCGTTGGAACAACAAATAATGTTGTATTCAAGTTTGGTTAGGACAATGAAGGCTGATTTTCTGACAAGAAAGATGATCCATGCATCGGATGGGCATGTAAAAAGTCGGTCCTGCGCCTGTTCTCTCGCCAGTCGTGTCGGTTGACCGTCCCACTGGCTTATGAGAGTAAAAGAAAGAGAGAGTTTCTTTGTGTATTGCGCACACACTTGGGCACTATAAAATAACTCCTGCGTAGCTGAACTGGTTTCAATGAAATCGGCTACCGACACCGAAATCGGTGAGGGGAGCTATTATGTCTATAATTAACATTAGTCTATGACGTAAGTAAATAAATACAGTCTGTATCTGCACTACATGCTAAAGCTTACGTCTGTTGGAACAATGATAACAATCTTTGTTATTCTCCTTCTGTTATTAAAATCGTTATGCTACTGCTGTACCGGGCTCACCATGATTCAGCCACATGGCGGGATAAGTCCTAGTGCATGTAGTCTGGAAAAAATATTAAATAATAATATTAGATCTTCTTTATAGGTACCAGCAGGAATTAGTGCGTAATACGGTGTTAAAATTAAGTTAAAAATACCATTATGTTCATATGACAAAAGTAAATTAAAAAAATATGCGTACCTGAGTCATTCATCCGGCAAATAGCCGAGACTACGATTCGTTTTAAATAATAATAATGCCTCCCACACCGATTTCGGTGACGGTGGCCGGTTTCATTGAAACCAGACCAGCTACGCAGGAGTTATTTTATAGTGCCCAAGTGTGTGCGCTATACACAGAAGAACTCTATCTTCCTTGACTCTCGTAAGCCAGTGGGACGGATAACCGGCACGACTGGCGGGAGATCAGCGCAGGACCGATTTTATACATGCCCATCCGACGCATGGATCATCTTTCTTGTCAGACAATCAGGTGATCAGCCTGCATTGTCCTAACCAAACTTGAAAACATTTTTTTTTGTTTTTCCAACGTGGGAATGCAGCTACAATAGATTAGTAATTCCGTGGTCTAGTGGTTCAGAGCTTCGCTCTCGACCGTGACCGGAGGTCGTGGGTGTCTAAAAATTGTACTTTCCATATCTCTTAGTATTACAATTTTTAGACACAGTTATTGATATTATACACTATAATACCAATAATTGTGTCTAAAAATTGTAATACTAAGAGATATAATTTAAGGGGCTGACATGCCATGTACGGTAAAAGCCTCATTAAAAAAAAAGAGATATAGAAAGTATCAAGCATCAACATGTAGGTAGGTACCTAAATTGATAATATTATGTTCAACAATAAAAGAAAGAAACTATAAAAATGTGAGTAGATTTAAAAGAATCCAATGTTATGGAGCAAATGTTGTCACCCCAGCACAATCGAGAATCAAATCAGTTCGATCTCAACGGGTTTTGGTTTTTTTTTTGGTGGATTACTTTGAAACTAACCAGGATTAAGAAAATCCAAAAGTTATCCTTATGTTATCCAAAAGTTATATATTCCAGTCATTGATAATTATGACTGATAATCAAAATAAACAATCATGATTTTATTAGAAAGTATCGATTAGATTCGATCGTGCCACGGATCGAATCTGAATCAGAATCGAATCAGTTTGGAGAGTAAGGCCCAAGTTCTTCGGATTAAGTATCCACGGTGTAGCATGGTTTATCACGGTTAGATTAACGTGGTGTGAAGCATCTATACTCTATAGATATTATATTATAAGTTCTTTCGTGAAAAATTCAAACTTATCTCGATTTACAAATTCAATCGTCCCTTTAATATAATCGTTCCTTCGTTCGTTCGTTATCGTTCCTTTATTGCATAGTCGACCCCAGCACGAGACTTGGCAATCCACACCCAATTCAATTGTTATTTAATAGTTAATAACAATTATAACAGCAATGTCTATCGAGGTGGAAAATGCTATTACTGCAATAATAGTTTGCTAAATTCATTGCAAAAATTAAATCAATTGCGTAAATACCTAGTTAGATAGTAATATTACTTAAAATAATTAATGTTGGCTTGTCTAGATTATATCGGGTGTAAAAAAAGCAGTCACTATAACTTTGGGATATGACTATACTGCCTTTTCTCATTCTAGGAATGTATTTTTTTACAAAAATAAAAAAAAAACATTTTTTTTTTTGCCTTACTTATTGTTATTTTTGCGACAAAAAATAAGAATTGGTGAAAAGTAAAAAATATTTTATTTCCAAAATGAGGAAATGTAGTATAATCGTAATTTAAAGTTATTTATAGTGACTGCTCTTTTTACACTACGTATAATATATACTATTAATTATTTTTTTATCCTTTTCCTAAACTTACTTAAGTCTTGGTTTAATACCAACATTGTGATTTATCTATAATATAAAATAGTTATTGTTTTCTTCAGATATTATGATCCCCCATTCCCCATTCCCAATTCTCCTACGAAAATACATAGCATTATAAAACTTTCCAACTTTCGTAATAAATGTCCGTATATCGTAATCGAAATCGATAGCACACCCCTAACGTCATGATATATTGTTTCAGATTAAATGTAGCCGAAAAGCGGTTAGTGTCGATACGCACTACCGGAACGGATAATCGAGAGAATGCGCGAACGCGGCCGCGAGTGATGTGCGACGGTCGATAGAGAGTTGTCGACAGCCAACATGGCGACGATGGATCTCACGAACGAGGTGGTCCGGTTGCGGGCCGAACTCGAGAAGGTGTCGTCCGAGCGGGACATGCTTCTGTGCGAGCTGTCCAATCTCAGGAGGGAATTGGAACTCAGCGAGCTGAAGCATTTGCAGGATGACAGGTGAGTTCCGACTCCAGTATTAAAGCTTTATTTATATAAGTACCTAAGTAGGTAGGTTTATACACAATAATCAATACTAGGAAGTCATAGATTACAGGAATTCTAAGGGCTGATTTTTCAATCGTGAGCAAATTTTTATCTGTCGAATAAACATATTATGACTTTGACATTTGTTTCGTACAATATCTGTCCAAGTCACATATTTATTCCTCAGATTAGTGCTATCTGACGATTGAAAAATCACCCCTACTGTGTAAATTAAACTGTTTGTTATTTAATATTATGTAGAAATTATTTCCTTTGTTCAGAAAAAGTACAAATTATTTCTTTTGTTGGCTATTTTCTGAATCGTCTATATATTTACCGCACTGAAATTACACAATTTTTACTTATTCTTAACATATAGGTAAGTATACCGTTAAAAAAGACTTTAAACTGTTTTTTTTTTAAGTTAGTACTGTAAGTAAAGCAAAAACTTCGTTATCGATAAATAGTTAAATTGTATCTGACATCACTAGAGTATAAAGGACTTTGTGTTCCGAAAAGAATTTATATAAAACTCTCATTGTACGAATTTAATCAAAATGATTAAAATTAAACAACTTTTTGATTTAAGCGAGGATAATGTTTATCTTGACCATCGCTTTTCGTTTAACTTTACTCGGAACTTTCATAACGCTTTAAATACACATTTAAAGGCTGAAGTACAAGGAAAAGTGAGATTAAATTACAACCCTTTCGGTCCCAAGTTTTTGTTTTTATTTCCAAGATAATTTATCCGGTTCGTTTTAATTTGATTGTGATAGGATTCATTATTTTCGTGTTTCGGCATAATTTTTATGACAGAAGCAGCCCGTGCTGATATATGTATGTATATTATATATACATATATATACATATATCATAAGTCCCGTATATATAGAGTTTAATGTGAAAGTACCAGCGCTGAAAGAGGTACTCTCTTTAAGTCTTTAAAGTCTAGTAAGCCTTTCAGCGCTGGTACTTTCACAGTAAACTCTAAATAGGAGGCACATACTCATCCTAAAGTATTATCACTCATTTATTTATACACCTTGTATATGCACCTGTCATACAGCCATGTAACCACTCAGTGGCGTATTCAATACAATAGTAGGTACCCGCGCCCGTCTCCGCGCCCTCTTGTGGACAACAAAGAGCACTCAGGTTGCCGGGAATGGAAGTTTCGTGTGCCTTAAACTCGTATTTTAACCCCCGACGCAAAAACGACGGCTTGTTATGAGTTTGACGTGTCTGTGTAAATCTGTATGTGTCTGTCTGTGGCATCGTAGTTCCCAAACGGATGACCCGATTTTAATCCGGTTTTTATATAGCTATGTTTTGTGTAAATCGGTTCAAGTCTTTAAGGTCATCAGGTCGTTTGTTAGGTGTGATAGGAATGTTACACGCTAAGTATTTTATATATTAATTTAAATAACTATCTATTTTAATCTGCCTATATTGTGATGATTTTATAGAGGTTTGTTTTTTTTTATTTTGTAAATAACTATCATCTATTTTAATGTATATTGTGATGATTTTAGAGACGAAAATTTGGTAGCACCTATCGTCTCTACATTTAGTAGCTTCACTATGCAGCTTTAGTCAAAATGAGATAAAATAGATTACTTACTATTCTTGAAAGAGAATGTAAATATTGCTGTAGATTCCGTTTGGTCATCTACAAATATTATTACACTGCGCGAACTCAAAAAGAAGGGTAATGATTTAGGCAGTCTATGTATGTTAGTTCCACTGCACCGCCTAAACGACTGGTCCGATTCTAATGAAAGAGTCAGTAGATACTTACTATTATATATATAGATAGCATTTACTTGTAATTGGCATTTTGTATTTTATTATGTTTAATTTATTGTAAGTTTTGTTATTGCTGTAAGTTTTCCCAATAAAATAAAAATAAAATAAAAATACGTTATAATAGACTGGGTAACATAGGCTATGTAATTTACGTTCGTTAAAAGTTTATTTATGGTATTGTGGCTTTATTTAGTATCAATGATTAGAGGCATGTAAGTAATGCTCCATTAAAATACATATTTATAATAATCCCTCCCACACCTATTTCGGTGACGGTGGCCGGTTTCATTGAAACCTGCAGGGCAATCGCGCTAAAAAACTTTAGCTGAAACGCAACCGAAACGTAAACGTTACTCGACTTTATGACGTATTCGGTATCGCGCTATCCTTTTGACAGCTAGGTGAGACGAAGCTGGACCGTAGTTGTAACTCAAACGCTGTCAAACAAAAAGTTCATACGGAGCTAGTGTAACTCGCACGCAGCTCGAACGTTTGGAACAAAGTGATCGTATATAAGTTAAGTTTTTGAATCTAAATTGTGTAAAGGACCAAAAATGTTCAGCTGGATTGGAAACGAAACGCAGCTGAAACACAAACGAAACTAAGTTGAACCTCAAATGAAACGTTGTACAATAGCGCGATTGGCCTGCAGGCCAGCTACCCAGGAGTTATTTCATACTGCCCAAGTGTGTGCGCAATACACATAAGCACTCTCTCTTCCTTCTCTTTCGTAGTCCAGTGGGACAGATGACCGTCACGAGTGGCTAGAGATCAGGTGGAGACATATTTTTTACATCCGACGCATGGATCGTCTTTCTTGTCAGACAATCAGGTGATCAGCCTGCATTGTCGTAACCAAACTTGAAAACGACATATTTTGATTGTTCCAACGCAGGAAACGAACCTACGACCTCCGAGTCGAGAACTAGGCTGTAAACTACTGGACAACGGAGGCGATATTAATACGATTTATACGATATCGTTTAAATATTTGCGTTTGTCAATTTAAATTATCAAGATACGCTCCGCTATCCGCCACCGCTCGTCACTCACTCCCGGCCGTCGGAAGGTCCTTCCTCAGACCTCATGTCACTCTTTGAAAGTTTCGCGGTGCGAAATTTTGACGTATACCCCTCTCCCTCCCCACACATACCTCTCACTGCTCTATACAATACCTCTTTGTCCTCTATATGACATGTTCCCTGTTTACTGTTTTAACGACGCGGTAAAAACAAGTGCAGGGTTTTTTTTTGTTTTTATGTCACAATAAAATTGTGGACTGGTTAAGGAGTAAGGACTACTTGTATCTGAAGTGTAGTGAGCGAGATGACAATAGTTTTTACGAAGCTTTTATTTTTTTCCTACTCCTACCGACTTGAACATGATCGGTGCCTGAATCACGTGTGTTTTATGCCGGTTTATGTGAAGCTAGGAGAAGGTATTTCTACGATGGTTCGAAATTGGTGCAGAAGCATTGCTGTCCCAAGGCACACCGTTGGTACTCCAGCTCGACATCTAGTATTTAGTATAATAAGAGTCTGACGTCTGTAGATCAGTCGCGCCGCGCACGTGACAAGCAGTTAATTACTCGCAGCTACTGTTTCCACTTATTGACTCCCGCCGGACCGGCAATCGGCACCGGTATGCTACTATTTACTATTTAGTAATCTGTGGCGGCGTGGCGCGGCGTCGGCAGTGGCAAGATTTTTTTATTTTATTACTGTTATTGAGCTAATATTTTTTATAAATGTTGTAATTATTAAGTTTGTGTAGGATTTCAGATACCCGATTTTATTTATTTATTAACTGTCCGGTTACGAAGGAAGCAAAACCGTGAGCAGAGTGCATTTTTTTTTTAATTTGTGTCATCGAAACAACAACAATTGGCAAAAATCCCACTTAGCACTCTTAGCACTTAGCTAGTTACTTAATATACACACACACATACTTGGTTCGGACTATATTATTCTGAATCAACCGGAGAATATACTGATAAATGAAAATAGAGAAAGCGCTAATACATAATAGAGTTAAAAATCGAACACATGAGTGTTGCGTTGTCAAGTTTGACACTGATTTAGTCCGAACCAATATGCCACCGACCGCCCCGTCGCCGGACCGGTGCCGGATCGGTAAGTGGAAACAAGTCAAACGCGGCAATTAACGTCGCAAACACCAACCTTGGGCTGATCTGATCTTGATCGCTGTTCAAAGAGCATTTATGAGCCCTTTAGCATAGATGATCGCTAATTACGATGACGAAGTTAGAAATCGAAAATGTATAGAAGACTCCTTAGAAGTAGTGTCTATAGACGTGGCGTTGCGAGCGCGCGTTGGTATGTTGAATAAGGATAAAAATCTAATATTTACTGAGCCTTTACCCCATCGCTATTATCACTTATTAAGTTCGAAAACAAAATATATGGGATTTGACATAGGCTTGTGTGACACGCGAATTCATTTGTCACTTAGAGAAGCTTATGTTGGTATTTATGTTGTCATCGCTATTATCACATACGAAGTGATAAGAAGTACAGCATAGCAAAATGTGCGGTTCCCGCGAAATTTCATTTTACGCGTACGAAGTAGCAGGAAACATATAGCATTTTATTAAATCTACACTAATATTATAAAGAGGAAAGATTTGAATTTTTGTATGTAACGACTTAACTCAAAAAATACTGGACCGATTTTAATAATTCTTTTTTCATTAGAAAGCTATATTATCGCCGAGTAACATAGGCTATATAAAAAATCAATTGCTGTTCGTTAGCCTCGCTAACACTCGAGATCAGCTGAACTGGTTCGGTTATTTTTGGTCTTGAAATATTCGTGGAAGTCCCGGGAAGGTTTACACGGTTTCCATGCTCAACGAAGTGGGCACGGGTCAGCTAGTAGTAAATAAAGTGCAATACAATAAAATAGCATACAAGGTGTAAAATAAATAAGTGAAAATACTGTGAAAGTACCAGCGCTGACTGACTTACTTTTGACTTCCATGTTTCTACGAAAAAATATGTCCTAACATCATTTTGCCCGTACAATAATTACAAAAAGTAACTTTTTCGCTGCTGGTACTTTCACTGTAAACTCTACATACGGGACCCATAGACACAAGTATTACCACTCATTAATATTACAGCCTGTATAAGTACCATATACATAAATGTGCACAGATAAACAAAATATCGTTGTCGAAAGCATACGCTTGTGTGATTTCGATGGCGCTTCAATATACGCAACAAATTTTTGAAAACCGTATGAATAATTACTATAGCCATTCAAAGAATGTAGGTCGATTGTCAATTAAAATTTAAACTATTGCCTGGTTAGGCTTGTGGTAATTAAATAGGATTATACACAATTTACATACAAAGTGAAAGGTTTATAAAGTATAAAATTAACATATTGAAGCCCGGTACCAGGTACTCAATTTTATAAAAGACTTGCAGAATGAAAACGTTGTGTATTATGCTTGGGCTACATTAGCGCGCTATGGCGAATATTCGTGTTAATGCGATGAATGATGCCGGGTTCATCGTATCATCGCGTAGTATTCAGGCGAAGACGATGTAGTATCGGGGAGCTGTCGGTAAACTGGCGCGAATCAAAGGGCTTTGTCGCGCCAATATTCGCTTCTTAGGTGGCTACATCTACGTCATTTCAGTGTCGTCCAGACCTTGAAGCGAGACGAACGTGCATTTAATTTTTTACACCAGGGAGTGGAGTAACGCAATAGTGTGAGAATTTATTCAACTTTATGTAACTAAGAGTATTATATGGAATCATAGTGACCCCGACCATAAAGTGAAACACTTGGTACATGATGCGTGGATTCGAATTAAAAATATGCTTAGTTGGCCTACCACAGTAGAAGAAAATATATTAATTGAGGCATACTACAGAGCCAATCTCAATAAAATTAAGAAATCTATTAAGTCAGGAGCTGGCCGCTCAACAAACTGAACAACACAATACGGCACGATGCATCGCGACAACTCGACACGAATCTTCGCCCTCCGTATTGTAGACAAAAACATCGCCTATTACCCGAACACGATGTTTTTGTCGCGCCAACACGATACGAATCTTCGCCCTTTTGTCGTCTTCAAAGCGAATTTAAAAATGTTCGATAAAACTTTTCTATTTTGTGGAAGGTTAGGGTTGGTGAGGCGATTTTGGAATTTGATAACGTTCGTAATTCAAAAGATGCAACGATTTTTTTAAAACGTAGCGCTTTTCATGTTTAAAAAATCCTCACTAATTAGTGTTATCTCGTATTGAATAAGACACGGGACGATTAGTTTGGACGCATCCTTATAATATCTATATACTATTATAAATGAAAGGAAAATAATATTTTTGTATTTATGTTACAGACAAACCCAAATAGTGTTGCCACGTCATCGAGCATGCAATTGTTTTATTGAATGAATATTAAATTTATTTACTTTTGAACTCATTTCGCAGAAGATAAAAATGATAAGCAAAATCTCAAATAAGAATGAGAAGAAGTTTTAAAACATTTGAGTTCTATTCAATTATATAGAATTATCTATCTCTTTTTCGCAAAACGATATTTGTGCGCAGGTTGGTGTATTGGCTATCTAGTATTATTAACATCAACGTGACATCACAATCGTTTGTTCCCTGAATTATTCAAATTGGACCAGTAGTTCCCGAGATTAGCGCTTTTAAACAAACAAACAAACTCTTCCGCTTTATAATATTAGTATAGGTGTAGAGTGTAAAACGAAATATATTGCGAATAAAGCCGAGGACAATAGCTAGTTATAAATATATTTTGTACCCTTATTGTTCGATCTCGTGTAGAAGTTAAAGGTAAGTAGATAAAACTTCAAGTGGACACAGCACACAAGTAAACAAACCAATAAACATACAAAGTTGATAACAAGTTACATGTAAGTAACAAGAGTTGCCTCTAGTTGAATAAAAATATTTAACATTTTCCAAATTCAATTAACAAAACCTCGACTACAAGTTTTGAGAAGACTTTTAAATAAAATTTTGTAATAATTTTTTTGCTTTTGGTCTCAGATAGGTACACGGAATAATTGTTATTCCGGGTACCTATCTGAGACCAAAAGCAGAAAAATTATTTATTCCGGGTACCTATCTGAGACCAAAAGCAAAAAAAATATTACAAAATTATTTTAAACTGGCAATTCAGTCACTAAAATAAAACATTAAATAAAAATAGACACTTTGTTATTTGTTATTCTTATGTAAAGAAGATTAGGCATGAAAGAAAATTTGAATGAGTCTACGGCGGTCGTTGACCTCACACTATCACAATATAGCGTCTAGTACGAAAACAAAATGTATGGGATTTGACGATATTACACATTATTATTAACATACGAATTCGCTCTTCATTTAGCGAAGCTTATGTCAAATTCCATTCATTTTGTTTTCGAACTTCGTAAGCGATAAATAGCAATGGCTGATTTTAAAACCTGATTTTAAAGCGTTAATTTCTATATTAAAATGTTTTAATTGCAATACGTTGTATTCTTAGATATCCTATGACATTAATGTTTTAAATTTAAATATGTACCTTAAAATAGATGCGAAACAAGGCTACGTGACTAATGCAATATTTTATACTACTTATTCATACTCTGTTTGTATTCAATGTGAACCTCATTGTAGGCTCCCTGTAGCTGTGAAATAAAATACTTCTTAAATAGAGGACTGTATATTATATAATATAATATTATGTCATATATATGTCTACATTGTGTGATACATTAAGTTCATATTGAATCGGAACGAAATATATTTATATTGTTAATTTGCTACATCGAAATGTTACAGTACATTAAAATTTGTCTATCAAGTACAGAAGTACCGACGATTAATTGAAGTGTATTTTTTGTCGCGGATGCAAAAACGATTCATTCGCACTAGTGAAGTGTCGAAGTGAAGAATCGACGTCTTCTGGCCGTGATACTGACCTTCACGGTCGCGAACCATTGTCGTTTTTGCTTACTCACTACCACGACTCACGAGTACCTACTTGTCAGCTGTGACGTCTCTACTCACTGTTACGTCAGGTGGGCGCCATGTTGCAGAACGTATTTTATATTGGGGTATATTTTATGTGACCGACTTTGTGTAAATGAAAAAAAGATTAAAAATTTAAAACCCGACTTCTAACACCGCGGCTCTACCTTGACCATTTTTGTACTTGCACTTCTGGATTTCAAATTGAATTATTTTCTTGTTTCAGCCTTTTTAGACCCATTTTTTGCGAAGTCGGGTTTTAAATTTTTAATCTTTTTTTTGCGAAGTCGGGTTATAGTTTTTAACTTTTTTTTATTTTATATTTTTCTGTTTTCTCATCAAATATATTTTCATTAGTCGGGTGCCTAGTTGTTTGGTAGAAGGAGAGGATACCCCATCTTCTCGTTTCGACGGGGATTCGACCCCCCCTACATCACCCGGGTGATATACGGATAGGTTTGGGGATAGCCGTGTCCATGCTCGTGACTATTTTGCCCGCGGCTTCGCCCGCGTGGAATGAACGTCGTCATATAATATGTGTACAAAGTATCATGATGATCGATAAAGCAGTTTTAGCGTGAAAGCATAACAAAGAAACAGATTTTCACATATATAATATTAACATTAATAATTCTGAGAAACAAAAGCTGAAGTTTATGAATATTCAGGTAGGACATAAGGGATTGCGTACACAAAGTTATTTAGGAAAAGGTAACAAACTTCACCGGTAATGGTAATTAACAAAACCCCTTTAAATTGTGAGAAAAAATATGTAGGTAATAATGAAACGAGCTGTCGCCGGTCTGGCCGTTGACCCCACGCTGATGACTTGTAAGACGTCTTTATTACTCATAATCAGCTGATGATGTGATTTTTAAATCAAATGAATACTAATAACTAGCAGATAACAGCAAGACCAGAATAATATAACTTGTTTACAAATATAATATACTTGTTGTGGCCGCGACTTCGTTTGGCTGGTTGTCCGCGGAAATGCAGCTGGCAATTTCCGGATATATCCCTCTGGTCCCCTTTACCGACACCCACGGGAAAGAGGGTTGTTGGGGAGTTGCTATTCTTTCTCTGGCACCCCATGGATGGGGCATGTGAAAAGTCAACTCAGCGGGCTTACTCCCGACACAATCGAGAACCGAATCCGTTCGATATCAGTGGTTTTTCGTATTTTATTTGGTGAACTACTTTAAAACTAATCAGGATAAAAAAAATTGTTAGATCGTAACTTTTTGTACTCCCGACCATATCAATCGACTGAGAATCAAAATAAACAATTTATGTCAATTTATTAGGAATCATGCCGCATGATCGTATCTGAATCAAAATCAAATCAGTTTGGAGAGTAAGGCCCCTGATCTCTCACCAGCCGTGTCGCTCATTCGTCCCACTGGTTTACGAGAGATGGCTGCTGTGTATTGCGCATACACTTGGGCACTCCTGCGTATGGCGCGGCCTCCGCGGGGCAGCTATTATCATACGTAATCCCAGTACGTGAATGTTTAAATAATGCACACCATTAAGATTCGATGCACATAGGATCTATTATGAAGTGTTTCATAATACCAATTTCACTAAAGCGTAGCACTTTTACTATGCAAATCACCGCACCGTTGAGTGCGACGCAAAATAAAAACAGACTCGCTTAGAAAGTAAAATGAATGAGACAGAAATAAACTTAAATACGAACGAATTATATACAAAATTTTTGCCCGCGGCTTCGCAAGTGTAGACTATACAGTTTTAATTTTATAACTAGCTGACCCGTGCCCATTTCGTTGAGCATAGAAACCGTTTAAATCTTCCCCGGACTTCAACGAATTTTTCAGACCAAAAATAGCCGAATCGATTGAGCCGTTCTCGAGTTTTAGCGAGACTAATGAACAGCAATTATTTTTTTATATAAGAAGATATAGATGGATAAAGTTTTCAACGGGAAAACTACTTTTTCCTGCCAAACACTTCTGCATTTATCCAGAGCTTTACTATTACTATTTAGTATTATTTTACATAATATCGAATTTCATAAAAATCTATTATGCAGATTTTGCGCTAGAAACATTTTTACCTATCTATCAATAAAGTATGTCCCTCTTGAGTCTTGACTCAGAAAGGAAAATATAGATATTAGGGTGGCCCACTCACCGATTTGTCGAACGATTTTGCCATACAAATATGACCGATTTCGAGACCTCAGTCGACAAAATGTCGGTCAGATAAAGTATGCCGCGGATATACTCTTATACGTAATAGCCTGTCCTTTTAAGGCCTACTTATGAGGAGGAACTGACGTAAATTCGCAAACACAAATGCTCGTCTTCAAATACGTTTCGCTTTTAGTCCGACTGATGCGATCTGCCTATAGGCTTGCTCACAGACGAAATGATTTTGAGTTCGTTTAGACTTTAGACCGAACAGAAGGTAGATCAGATGAGAAGATCAGATATAAATCTTTTAGGTATTTTAAAATAGATATTGACGGCCTCCGTAGAGCAGTGGTTGAGCGCGTTGGTGCTCGAGCGAGAGGTCGCGGGTTCGAATCCCGCCGAAGGAACAAAAAGTTTTCAGTGTACCTGGGTCCTGGGTGTGTATTAAATTTGTGTATAGAACTCTTAAATATGTGTATAGAATAAAAGTATTAAATATATTTCCGTTGTCTGGTACCCGTAACACAAGTTCTTCGGATACTTAGCACAGGGCCAGATTGACGTGGTGTGAAGCGACCATAGAAAAAAAAAGATAGATAGAAATCTTTTAGGTAATTTTAATACGAAATAAAGTTTGAAACAATAATTTAACTTTAACAATAAAAGTATTTCTTCTGGAAACTGATTATTAGAACAGTTCGTGCTAGCAAATGCTGGTACTGAAGAGAATTTTAAAACTAACCCACTTGGCCGAAATTCCGCGACAAGTATTAAACAATTTGTAATAGTCTTTAAAGGTGGAATTAGGTTAATGGTTTATGAAAAGCTCTTGAACTGGTCCCGCGGGTCCTGGAGGGTCGTTTTTATTAAAATTGCCCGTAGACTCGGTTTCGAGGGCCGTTAGTCGTGAATATTTAAACTAAGGTTAAACCTTTGTTTTTTTTTAAATATATTTATATGCAATAAAATATGAGGTATACTAATTATTGTCTTCTCTTTTTCTGATACGTAAGAAAAGTCACTTGGTTGTCTATGACAAAACATTTGTATAGCATATTATTTTAATAGTAAGGGGATAGTAGAGAATATGCTTTTAAAATATGAAACTTAAAGAATTCTAGGTATATGATTTCGATCTATGGATTTAGGCATTAAACTTTATCCATATTTTAATTAAAATACCTGCCTTTCATAAGTTATAATTATGATCAAGGCAAGTAAACTGTAAACACTATTATTATTGTAACGAAAATGGCACTTACAAACATACAGGTACCTTAAAATTATCTTTTCATCAAAATATTATTGAGATAATTCTCAACAATATATTATGGATTTTAATAGGTATGCATGTCAGCATTGCAAGTTATGAAATAGGGACATAACAATTTAAAACCTTTAAAATGAACAAGTCTGACAATTTGTTATAATATAATCAGTAACCATTGACCGTTTAACCAAACGTTCATCAAGTACCTAATTGTTAACTTGGGCCTATACTTGGAGTGATACTTTAAAAGGCTTTCTCATAAATTATTTTAGAGAATAACCGGTTTTCATGTTTTTTATACTTTATAACTTAATTTTCTTTAGAAATTCTTTGAAAAATATATTAATTTTCTTATTTGTCACACATAGGTATTATAATACATACCTATGTGTGACAAAAATACATTTATTTAAAAAAAGCAAAGTTTTTAAGAAAACAACACGGGCGTTCCGCAGGGTTGAGTGTTTAGTCTGGAAGAAACTGATTTAGCAGTAAGGCCGGCATAAAGATGACCACCTCCGTGGCGCAGTGGTTGAGAGCGTTGGTACTCAAGTGAGAGGTCGCGGATTCGAATCCCGCAAAGGAAACAAAATGTTTTCAATGTTCCTGGGTCATGGATGTGTATTAAATTTGTGTATAATGTAAAAGGATTTTAACATATTTTCCTTGTTCTGGTTTGGTGGAAACCTCCACACATTTTCATGGCACATCTAGACCCCCACATACCACATATTTCCCAAGCACATTACTGGTGGAAAAACACCTTTCGGGAGGTGCTACGATGTTGTTTTATTTATAGGGCTAGACGAAAAAGCAGACGGACCTACGGTGACCGCTTACCATCAGGTAAGCGGTCACCGTTGCCTATGAACTTGGGCAACAGTAAAGGAATCACTAATGCAAGGTCGCCCCTTTGTGTACGATTTGGGCCTGCAGTCAGCGGGCCTACTCCCGACACAATCGAGAACCGAATCCGTTCGATATCAGTGGTTTTTCGTAATTTATTTGGTGAATTACTTTGAAACTAATCAGGATAAAGAAAATTGTTAGATCGTAACTTTTTGTACTCCCGACCATATCGATCGACTGAGAATCAAAATAAACAAATGTCAATTTATTAGGAAGTAAGCGGCATGATCGTATCTAAATCAAAATCAAATCAGTTTGGGGAGTGAAGCCCCAGCACCCATAAGTATTAATATGATAGCAATAAAAGTCCAATAAACCCATTTTGCAAGTAATCATTATCAGATAAATCGATCAGGTCAACGCCATTATGGTGACGTAACCCGACCTTGCCACATAACCACTTTCGGTTTCTGGTTAGTAACCCACCTAGTTATTACTTAATTAGTTACTTTTTAACGGTCACTGGTTAAAAACAAGGTGTTTTATGTGTAACTTTGCATCGGTTATTGGTAATTGCCATTGGTATCTTTTTTACACTTGAACTAAACTTACCATTTGCAACACCAATTACCATTGGACTATTGGTAGTAGAGTCCAGGCATGCTTAGCAAGAGTCATTTTTATAGTGAAAAATCACAGAATCTTAGAAACCCGTATAAATAAAACAATCTCATAGGCAACCTCTCCTTGAGAACCTATTCGACAGATAAAACAACGTTTCTTTTCACTTTTAAAAGTGAACAATT
Organism: Celastrina argiolus; assembly: GCA_905187575.2. Taxonomy (NCBI): domain Eukaryota; kingdom Metazoa; phylum Arthropoda; class Insecta; order Lepidoptera; family Lycaenidae; genus Celastrina; species Celastrina argiolus. The sequence goes on from LR994597.1 coordinate 10,091,053, forward strand.
TAATTTCTTTTTTAATCCTTAATATTAAAGTAAGTATAATCTATACTTTTATATTTCTTAAAGTTTTAAAAAAGAAAAAAATTAAAGTATGAAACAAAAGTAGACTTCTACATTTTTAAAAATGAAACGACACTTTTTTATCTGTCAAATAGGTTCTCAAGGAGAGGTTTTGACTGAGATTGTTACTGTATAGACGCGTCGACGCGCGACTTTTTTCTAGTGAAATCCGCGTTTTTTTAATAGAATAGTGGCTTGAGCCTTAGTCCCGATTTCACCAACGAATTTTAGTGTTAACGGCTTGTTAAAATACCGTGCCTTCTCGTTCATTGATATGAATTACGGGAGGAACAACATGATATTTAACGAAGGATTAACTTTAACATTGCTTGGTGAAACACGCCCTTAGTGTACTCCGCTCTCTGGTATCGTAACATGCCATTTATCTCAAACCTATCGAACTGTTCCCGTACCGGAACTAGGCGTCCGTTACTTTTAGATTTACGATATGTTGTGTGGAAAAATGTTATAAGAATTAATAGAAGAACTGTTTTTGAGAGACGAAACAAATGTTTAAGTCGACATTTTTTCAGTAACTTTAAAACGAAACTGTTTTAAGTTCAAAGCCCTGATTTAAGATTACATCGCTTTCATCACTTGCGAGTTTCGAAAACAAAATGTATGCAGTTTAACATAATCTTCGCTGTGTGAATTCGTATATCACTTAGCGAAGCTTACCTCAAATTCCATACATTTTGTTTTCGCATTTCGTAAGTAATATTAGCGATAGTATCTTGAATCAGACTGAGCCTTTAGTCAAGATCTATTTAGTAATCTATGCTATCATTATGATATTAAATAATTAAGATGACGAAGTTTCAAAACAAAATGCACGGGATTTGACAAACGCATCGCTAAAAATGCAATTCTACTTGCATTGTATTTATTGTCGGCAAAGGTTGCAAGTCGGCTTAAGGCTCTAGGCCCCGATTCAAAATGTCATCGCTTTAGAAGTTAGAAACAAAATGTATGGGACTTGACATATTAAGCTCTGATAAAGTGACATACGAATTATCTTGTCATTTAGAGAACCGTGGTCGATAACTACTCTACTAAATGACAAGCGAATCGTATGTCATGTGAAACTTCACAGTCGAAAAATTACTTCAGTATTTTCAGTGAAGAAAGATTGGGGGTGTTATATGGGGGGGGGGGGGGGGTTTAGTTATTGCAAATTTTAGTTATTTATTTAAATACATCATGCACATTTTATACATAGGCGGACTTAATACCTCAAGGCATTTTCTACCAGTCAACCTTTAGGTGATTTAGATTTAGGGAGATGCATCCCAAACGAGATATCGGACATAGGAATAATTGTTTTTAATTCGATAGATATTAATATAAATAATACATTAAATATAATATTATGTAATATCATTAATATTTTGCCTCCAAAATGTTTAAATAAATAATATAATTAAACTTTTATTTCACATTTCACATTACACATCGAGATTTTATAGTCAGTTTCGCCTCTCTGTCTTGAACTGGCCGATATATTCGCTTCAACAGTTTTAGCTGTACACGTTACGAAGAGCATTCCACAATACACTTGGACCAAATTCACGCAGGTGTGATATATCTCAAACCTCTTAAGCTGGGCATGTAGGATGCCTGAGTGTAACTTGATAGACACAGATAGGCGATAACCATTATCATCATCACCGTTGACAGGCGTCGTTTGTACGAGTACTTTGTAGAGACAAAGTAAGTCACGTAAAGGACTCTACTTTAGTTTTTTTTTCGGGACTTACTATCACACACTAAATACTATTAAATACAGATATATATCTCTATATTATATCTGTATTTAATAGTATGTAGTGTGTGATAGTAAGTCCCGAAAAAAAAAACTAAAAAAGAGTCCTTTATGTGACTTACTATGTCTCTGTCTTACTTTGTGTCCCGATTTCACCAACGCATGTTAGTGTTAATAGCTTGTTAAAATAACATGCCTTCTCATTCATTGATAGGAATTACGAGAGGAACAACATGATATTTATCGAAGGATTAACTTTAACAATGCTTGGTGAAACACGCCCTAAAGGTTGTTATAAAATTTTGGTTTTCAATCAATCTGGCCTCATGCTAAGTATCCGAAGAACATAATATGTACAGATACCAGACAACGGCAATATATTTAATACTTCATGCTATGCACATACTCGCATTATTTTAAAAATTTATTATATTAATACACATACATGACCCAGGAACACAGAAAGCTTTTTTGTTACTTCGGGATTCGAACCCGCGTCCTCCCGAAGCGTTCAACCACTGCGCTACAGAGGTCCTCGAATTGTAAATATGATTTAAAAGTAGAAGCCGTATGAAATGTGGTTCCTATTATTTCGTTCTCGTTTGACATTTTTCTGTTGTTTTTGTATGAAATTTTACTGGTTGTTTAGCGAAATGGCTGGAAACGCGTGGGTTATTGCCCAATAATGTTTTATCGCAGAGCGGCCGGTCCTAAAACAACGAAGGTTTAACTGGTATAAACACGGTTTTCCACTAATAACTCAAGTGATGACGGTTAAAGTAAACCCCGATTAAGCGTAAAAATTTTGTTTAACCTTACTAATAAGAATATTTAATTTATTAAAGCTATTCTTTTACTTTTAGTCACTTTCTTTTCCAACGTACACAATGACAGGAACATTGAATGGATAATAAGTTGTGTAAGTATTTTACTAAGGGCGGATTTTTAATTCTCAGATAACTTTTATCTGTCGAATAAACATGTGACTTTGACATTTATTTCATACAAAATCTGGCAAAGTCACATATTCATTCTTCAGGTAAATGTTATCTGACAATTGAAAAATCGGCCTTTAGAAGGTTTGGGTTAAGTTAGGTAGGTTAACACGATTTTCCACTAACTAACGTGATGACGGTATAAGTAAAACTTGATTAAGGTGGAGAGTTTTGTATACTAATAAGAATATATTTTAAACCATTCATTAGAGATATTCCTCGTCCTTTTCTGTCAAGTTACTCGTAGACAGAGACAGCGATATTTAATAGCTAATAAAGTGTTTTGTTTGGGTTAGGTTAGATTACCATGGTTTTCCACAAATAACTAGTTCATGAATCACTTGCGATGAAGGTTTAAGTAAAGCCCGATAATTGCGGGTGGCAAGTTTTTGTTTGCTATCCGTACATATTTTAACCCTCCTACTAATATAAGAATATTTAAACCAATGATTAGTTAAAAATTTTGAATGGTTAATCAGTTTAAGTATCTTATTTAGTAGGAGGGTTGGTGGGATTGACAGATTTGGAGTTATTTATTTTTCGTATTTTAAAGGAAATTTTGACATACATATATACTGAATAATTATTATTAATAGTTAGGTATTATCATGACATAAAACAAAATGTATGTCGACTTACGGTGTCTGATTAGTCTCTAGATTTTCCGGGAACAGACTAATGTAATAGAAGCCTTAACACAGTTGCCTACTTTACTACTTAGGCTGTAACCTAATATAATCTGTGCCGTAAGCTTAAGCGTCTATAACATTATTGTAATTGGAAAGCAATAAACCAATGTACTTACTTAATATAGAATTCTACAAACAAAAATTGTTAATGTGCCTACCCAATCCAAACTGTTGAGTTATTTTCGTGAAAGTCCCTCGGAATTTGATGGAGCTAAATCTATATATTTCACTATTTGTATAGTTCGTCCCTGATAAATTTAACCTGAAGGTAAACAAACCGAAAACATCGAAATTTTCACTTATTCACTTATTGTGCACACTTATCAACACTTTCACAGGTAAATTAAACTTCATTATCCAATACATTTTATAACAATTAATGAATAATTAATATGTTTAAACATCAAATGAAAATCTTTCACAGAAAAAATACGCCATTTTGACACTGCAGATTGTAGAATATAAGCCTATAGTCTATGGATTCATAGCAAACTAAAATCATTGTAATAATATTGGCCAATTGGCATCACTGACTAATCTTTGGTTGTGACATAGACGGGTTTGTTTACGTTTAGGTTAAATTTATTTTGGACGTACTATAGGATTAACCCGTACAAATAAATACACCCGATCTCAGTCAATAGTAACTACCCATTTTCCTTTGGGTAGGTTAATTTAACATTCGTCGCGCGATCGCGTCTAGGGGACATCTTTCACGTAAAGGACTCTACTTTTACTTTTTTTCGATATTTTATTTTATAATGTCTCAGTTGGAAATTGTAATGAGAATGACTGATGTGAAGCTCTTACTTTTTTAGTCTCGATTTCACCAACGCATGTTAGTGTTAACGGCTTGTTAAAATACCATGCCTTCTCATTCATTGATAAGAATTACGAGAGGGGTAACATGATATTTAACGAAGGATTAACTTTAACATTGCTTGGTGAAACACCCCCTTAAGCTGGTAAATAAGCAAAAACCTGCCAAGTCCGAGTCGAAATCGAGCAGGAAGAAAGAAATTGTCTATTACGCTTCATGAATAATGGTGGCAGATCAACGGACAGGCTGTGATGACTTAGGCTTGTATTTATAAACAAGTCTTAAACTCAAGAATTACGAACGCAACCTCTTCTTGAGAACCTATTTGACAGATAGAACGTTTCGTTTCACTTTTAAATATGAATAACTATTTATGTTACGTACTTTGTTTTGAGACTTGCATATTAATACGGGCCCTAAGGTCTCCCACTGCGACTTTTAGTAGCGTTTATGCGCACGACTGCATACGCTACTAAAGCGCGTTAGTCGCGTTTGCAACGCGATACAGTAGTGATGCTAACGCGCTACTGGGGCCGTATTATGATTTTTTACAACACCAGCCTGGTTCCAGGTAATTAAATAATACTGGCTTGTTCTTTTTCATATAACAACAATATGTTATTTTGAATGGATCCACCCTAGTTTGGCTATCTGAAAGTGACATTCGGAAGCAAGTCAAGTGTCTCGTGACCGCTGACTGGCTGTCAATAGGTGATCGTAATACGAAAATTCCAGGCAGCCGTGTTGTATGGCGTAAATTGGCTGGAATCAATAGCTTGTAATAGGACCCCTGCATCGCGACTGCATCTATGCAAACGCGCGATTGCAAAGCGACCGTGTCGGACGACATCGGGGAGAAAGCGGAGGGAAGCGTTTTATTTTTATTTCGTTAGTAAATCGCGTTTGCATCGCGACAGTGTTGCGTAAGCATCGCGACTGCATCGTGTTCAGGTGGGTGAGGACACGCAGCTAGCGACTGCATCGCGACTGTATCGAGTACGCGACAGACTGCATCGCTAAAAATAGTCCCATGGGTGCGGTAAAGGAGAAGGATTCTGCGTACGGAACTCATTTAGAGTTCCGTACGCAGATAACTAAAAATGTTATCATATGATAAGACTTAACCATGATGATCTTACTAGATTGCCTTTACCACGCGTCACGTTAATCCGAACTATAAACTAACGCAAATTAAAACATAACGTTTTGCCTTGAAATAATATTTCCGATGTGACATGTCCCGCCTACGCATACCCACGCTTCTTCTAAGGTCGGATCGTGCCCGGGGGAAGAGACCAAATAGGGTTGTGTTTTTTATTTTTCCCCTTTTATTTGTTTTTTTTTTTTAATTATTTACCGGGAAGTAAGCAAGCTCCTAGGCTCCGGTAACGGCGAATCCATTACACAGAGAAATGATTTTGGTCGTCTTATGTAGATATGTATGTTTGTGCCATCGTAGCACCGAAACTACTAATACTATTTTAATGTAAGAGGTGTGAATATATTCGTCGCCCGAAAAACATAAGCTACTAGCCGACCCGTGCCCACTTCGCTGATCATTCAAACCGTTTAAACATTCCCTGGACTTCCAGGAATATTTCAAGACTAAAAGTAGCCGAATCAGTTCAACCGTTCTCGAGTTTTGCGAAACTATAGAACAGCAATTCATTTTTATATGTATAGATAGATATAAGTTTGGTTGGCTGGTTAAAATTGTTGTCATTAAAACGACAGACGTGCTCCGACGGTGTCATCCACACTCGGCGAAAAGCAAGTTGTTTTTTCATGCCGGTCTTCTGTGAGGCCGTTGTATTTCTCGGGTCGTATTTATTAGTGCCGCCGTAGCTTCGCCACGAATGGGCCAGTGTGAAATGTTAGTGGGCAACCCTAGATCCGAACGATCCCCAGATAAGCCCTAATTGAAAAAATAATTAGGAATTATGTCGAGGGTCTCGGAGAGATCAGCTGATGGCTTTATGTTTTTTAACTTGTTTGCTATTAGACAGCTTTTAACATTTTGCCCCGAGGTTACGTTCGTCAGCTGAAAATATTTTTGGTTGCCGCTTTTTTTATTACATTTCAGACCCATTTTTTGTTAGCTTCAGGATTCTTTCATGTTTTTTAACCCTTTCAAAGCAGAAGGATGTTGTATTTGTGTTATCAGTTCACTCACTGCTTGACTATTCGGGGGTTACATATACTTTTTAATTTTGATTTTATAATATATCTTTGTATTTATACAAGATATAAAATAAATCAGTGATAATACTTTAGGGTGTGTATGTGCCTCGTATGTAGAGTTTACTTTGAAAACACCAGCGTTTAAAGACTCACTTTTGACTTTCATGTTTCTATAAAAATGCTCAACCATCATAATGCTCATGCAATTATTTAAAAAAATAACACTTTCAGTAGTAGTACTTTCGCGGTAAACTCTATGTATATTTATACTGCGTTGGCAGTTTTATGAGAACTTAAAATAAATACATTTAATAGTATAACCCACAACAAGAGTAGCCTAGATGTTCGCCTAAACGATGGACTTATTTTAATTTGTTCAGGTGCTTAAGTCCACTGATGAAGATGGTGGCTGTTAGGTCTATCATGGTCCTCTTTTGCAATGCGTGGTCAGCCTTGTCGCCTTATTAACATCTGCCCTACGCAGACGCGGCCTTAGCAGTTAAGACATCAATTCTCTACGGTCAAGCTTTGGTTTTGACCTTCTGTACTTAACGTGGGAAGAAATCTTCACATACCAAAAAGGGTGATTCGGCCATGATGGAGCAATTTAACTAAGCTTCTGTTGCAAGTTAATCTCCTGTACTATAATCTCATATCCACATTTTAGTAGCCTTATTAACTTAAACCAGTTGCGCAGAGAGTATCTAGCAAATATACATATCGATTACTCAATCGTTAGGTATATTTGCTAGATGTGCATAAGAAGAAGTGTTTTAATGACCTGTCTTCTTCCATCTTCTTTTATATACAGCGGCCTCAGTGAGTTGCCAATGTGAAAGTAGAGTTATGTAGACTTGAATAACCTCTCAACTTAACATCTTTAAGTGAAAGCCTTACATTTTGACTGTAGTGTAGTGATACATATTATGTTGTAACTTATATGTTGTCTTAGTGTAAGTATGTAATCAATTTTTCTCTCTGATCAGTGAACCAGTTACATCTTTAACCTGTATATTGATTTGTCTAAGCGATTCGTCGTCTTATAGCTGCCTTTAATAACCCCCGAGAAAAACAGAGGTGATAAGTATGATTTGTGTATGTGTCTGTCTGTGGCATAGAATGTAGCTCCCAAACGGATGATTCAATTATGATGCAGTTTTTTTTGTTTGAAAGTTGACGTTATCCCGAGTGTTCTTAACTATAATTGTGTGGGTTTGGCTAATAAATGCGAACTTTTCCCGATGCATAAATTTTATTAGCGTTTCCACATAATATGTTTGATTGATATAAAGGTGCTGGAGCACGATTCTCGGGCAGTGGAAAAAAGTTCGAATATTAGTATATCCCGCTCGCACGCGCGCTAAATCTCATTTGCATGAGCGGGACAGACCGATGGTAAAAACTAAGTTGGAGGGCTGAGAATTAGGGCCCTGGAGAGCACGCGCGGTGTCTGTTTTAAACAAACGTGAACTGAATGTATGAAGTTATCTGCTATGTGGTATGAAGTCAAGTACTTAGTAAAAATGCCACGGTGTTATAATATGAGACACCGTACAATAACTTATCATCAGTTTTCGCACACGTCTTATCAATTCGTGGGCAGAAGTTACGTAAAAAAATAATTTTGTTCATAGTTATTGTATAAACAATAATGAAGTAATTACTAACACATCAAAGCGCATTCATTGTTTCGTATTTCTCGAGAATGCACGCTTTTAAAATTACTTGAAGCTGAAACTTTAAACGCTCGCTTGAAAACTGAGTTTTCCCGACACACGTCTTAGACGTGCACCTATTCAGTATTCACATATCATTCATATGTTTTATATATTTCACTTGAAACTGAGAAACTTTAAGTAATAAATCCTCTATAACTTTGTAGGCAAGGTATAATGTGTATTTTGCTGTCTGTGTGCCAACTTTGGAATTCCTGCATACTAGAAGTTACATAGAAGTTCATATAATATGTTGATATAACATGGCAAATAAGAAATTACTGGAATGTTATACATAATGAAGTAGGTAAAAGATATTTTAAATTTTTGCCCTACTAACAGTACTTTACTTCCTAGTCTTCCATTTTTCTTCTGATTAATTTCGTTGTGGGTCCCAAAACTGATTTAGCTTATCCCTCTGGCACCCCTGTGATCATATCAAAGGGTTTTCATGTTTGATTACCGCTGTGGCTCACAGGAGTTGCAGTGGTGGGAATGTGGGGTGGGCCATTTATCCTAAGCAAAGCGGCTAGAGTCATGTGCTACCATTCTTACTGCGCAGCTCACACTATAATAAGTTTAATTGCAGAATTTTGAAACTAAAAACTTATTTAGCAGCATTATGGAATTTTTGGGATGCGTAAAAAGTTTAACGCGCGTCAGGCACGTGACCTGATCGAAATTTAGTAAGACGGAGGAAGAGTTGACCGCCGCTGCGGCGCTCCGTATATATCCCTCTCTCTTTCCACAAGCAGGATACTTATACTCAACTACTAAAAATGGGATTTTCAGTAACCCAATCTGTCCCGTCTCAATCTATCCCACTTGTTGATTCTGTCCCTATCGCGACACGCCTCACGCCTCGGAATACAGATGGGCAATTGTCATTCTACGTACACGTGGGCTAGTGGCCCGAATCCGAAGGACATAAGTAGGGCTGAAGATTTCTTCACTAAAAATGTATTGTGGTGCCAAAGATTTTGAAATTTTTAAATACACGATTGCACGAAAAACTTTTATTGTAACGAGACTCACAGTGATAGGTAGCAGCATACGACCTGCCGTTGCGACACTGCTGGTTTATATGTTTTCCTATGGAATTCCCACCAAACATAGTACGTCCGAGATAAATTTAACCCAAACGTAAACAAAGTCGTCTGACACAACCATAGACTAGTCAGTGATGTTAATTGACCAATATTAATGCAATGACTATTGTTTGCTACATGAATCCATAGACTATATTCTGCAATCGCCAGTGTCCAAATAGCGTATTTTTACTGTAAAGGTTTTTCATTTGATGTTTAAATATTATGTTAATATGTACTTAATAATTGTTTAATTATTATAAAATGTATTGGATAATAAAGTAGGATCCTTTAATATACCTGTGAAAGTGTGTACAGTAAGTGAATATGTGAAAATATGTGTTTATATAATGTTTTCGGTTTGTTTACCTTTAGGTTAAATTTACCTGGGGCGAACTATACATAGAAGCGTGAAATGTCGCGACACCACGTACACTCTGCTGCTCCTGCGTGTCGGCGGCTTCCAACTCTCAACCGGCATCTTTAGGCTAATTTGATAGGGGAAGGCATATAATCAAACTTAACTAAAAGGAACGTATCACCATAACTATTTGAGAATAACAAAAATACTTTTATCCTAGAAAAACACAAACTTAATTTGTCAAAGTCTCAGGATTCTTAACTCTCAGAAATGTCAGGACATAAAATTACTCGAGTCCCGTAAAAATAAGTAAAAAGTAATAAAATGAAAATTGAATTAGTCCTCGTTACTGAACGCTGTCTGTTACTTGCAGTACGCCGCTTATTGGAGTTTGTTTTTCTGCTGAAAGCGTTCGTTTACGAAAATGTTAATTAATATTGTTTCGGTTTACTTACTTTTGTTGATTATGCATTTATCGCCTCCGTGGTCTAGTGGTTCAGAGGTTCGCTTTCGACCCGGAGGTCGTGGGTTCGATTCCCGCGTTGGAACAACAAAAATGTTGTTTTCAGGTTTGGTTAGGACAATGCAGGCTGATCACCTGATTGTCTGACAAGAAAGATGATCCATGCGTCGGATGGGCATGTAAAAAATCGGTCCTGCGCCTATTCTCTCGCTAGTCGTGTCGTTTTACCGTCCCACTGGGTTATGAGAGTAAAAGGATGAGAGAGTGCTTCTGTGTATTGCGCACACACTTGGGCACTATAAAATAACTCCTGCGTAGCTGGCCTGGTGTCAATGAAATCGGCTACCGACACCGAAGTCGGTGATGGAAGCTATTATTATTATTATAGCTCCTACACCGATTTCGGTGCCGGTGGGCGGTTTCGTTGTAAGAAAGTTCAACTACACGGGGGTAATTTTAATAGTGCTCAAGCGTTCACGCAATAAACAAGTATACTCTCTCTTCCTTTTTAACCCCCGACGCAAAAACGACGGGGTGTTATATAGCATATATAACGTATAATAGACGTGTATGTGTTAATGTGTATGTGTCTGTCTGTGGCATCGTAGAGCTCCCAAACGGATGATCCGATTTTAATTCGGTTTTTTTTTGTTTCAAAGGTAATCAGTCGAGAGTGTGAAAGCTAAGAAGCTATGTTTGGTGGAAGGTCATCAGGTCGTTTGTTAGGTGTGATAGGAATGTTACACGCTAAGTCTGGGATTTTTTTAAATTTTTTAATTTAATTTCTACTCTCATAATCTTGTGGGATTCATACCCGACACGACTGGCGAGAGAACCGACTTTTTACATGTCCATCCGTCACATCGTCAGACTGTCAGGTGATCAGCCTGCATTGTCCTAACCAAACTTGAAAACGATATTTTAGTTGCTAATTCGTGAGAATTGTACCCACGACCTCCGCGTCGAGAGCCAAGTTCTTAACCACATGACCACGGAGGCGTTATAGATATAATGTATTACTGTGGTCAATGACCGCCAAACAGTTTGCGTGTAAATAAGACAGATAATGGCTGCCATTGTTGAATTATTTCTTTATTTGCGAACATAATGTGAACAAATACGCGTCTTTTGTATAACAAACGTAATTCTTTTCGAGGGGGTTCAGCAGGGTCCATTGACAGCGACGTATTCGTAACGTTGTCTCATGAAATTTGTATTGGTGCTGTCACGACACACCGACAACTGCATAGCAGTTTGGTGGGCTACCCCCGGTTTTCCGAACGCTATTCAAATTAATGATCAACTAAAATTGGTGGAATATTATCAGTGCTAGCGTGATGTAATTATAAAATATCTGTCCGTTCCTTTCTGTCTGAAAATATTTCCAATATTGGTAATGTTATGATATTCCCAATAAAATAACATTAACAATCAGCGTTCAATATGGGTTGTTGTTGATAACGCCATGTTAGTTGATCATTCATAAGAGATCGAGATCATTAGCGATTCATTCATTAGCGGTTAATGTTTTAAACTATTTTTTGAAAATAACGATTTTCATTTAATAACGTCGTTTAAGCTATGACGTCCACTGCTGGACATAAACCTCCCCCAAAGTAATTCATGGGGGTATTGACTATACTCGCCATGCTTGGCATGCGGGTTGACGAGCGCAGTTTTTGGAAACGCCTATTTCCAGATATACATTCCGTCAGTCACGTTTTACGACACACACGGAAAACATGTTTGATAATAATAGCTCCCCTCACCGATTTAGGTGTCGGTAGCCGATTTCATTGAAACCAGGCCAGCTACGCAGGACTTATTTTATAGTGCCCAAGTGTGTGCGCAATACACAAAGACACTCTCTCTCTTCCTTTTACTCCCATAACCCAGTGGGACGGTAAACCGACACGACTGGCGAGAGAATAGGCTCAGGACCGACTTTTTACATGCCCATCCGACGCATGGATCATCTTTCTTGTCGGACAATCAGGTGATCAGCCTGCATTGTCCTAACCAAACTTGAAAATAAAATTTTTTGTTGTTTCAACGCGAGAATCGAACCCACGACCTCCGGGTCGAGAGCTAAGCTCTGAACCACTAGACCACGAAGGCGTTGAAAGAGAGAAAAAGATGTTTAAGATAATGTTGCGAATACGTAGCTGTTAGTTGTTCGTGCTAAGCGCCGGGAAATTGAGCCGGGTGACGCCCCTGTTTGCGGAATAATGTAACGCCCACATTTTTATTCCGCGGATCGTGAATCGATAATATTGAGGTGCGTTTTCATTGTTATATTACACACTTCTACTCGCGGCATATCTCGACATACGGTATGCCAATTAACCTCACTTTTATAACCAATATTTACAAAATATAGAAGCCGAAACCAGACAAAGACTAAAAAGGTAGGTAACTTACAATTGAAGACATGAATGCATGAAGCTGTTATGTAGCAAAATTATGATTTTGAGAAAATTGAGTTCAAACTGTCACTTACACATTTTAGAATACGTCGTAAAGTATCAAGTACATTAATCAAAAGATCCGTCTCTAGAATCAATGTACTTAATACGTTACTAGATATCCTAAAATGTTTAAATGACAGTTTAAACTCCATTTTCTGATTATTATTTTTTTGCGACTTGTCACCTTCATCGATTCATGTCTTCTATTTGAGCTGATGTAGCTACGCGTAAGTTGATATCAAGTAATATTATTTATTGTTCACGACTTTTACACATTTTCTTTATCCTTGCATACTTTGAATCCCGTTTTTAATCCCTTAAGGTGTAATCTTTAAAAAGAATGACAATATTTTTTTTTGACTAAACCTCTTTACAAGTAGTAAAACCTACGCGATTAAATTGTCTGTATCTAATTAACTTTACCAAACCTTACTTTCGTCATCGTCGTTTCAGCCAGGACGTCCACTGCTGGATAAGCCTCCCCCAAGGTGTCCAGTGAGACCGGTGATCAGCCTGCATTGTCCTTACCAAAGTTGGAAACAACATTTTTATTGTTCCAACACAGGAATCGAAACCACAACCTCCGGGTCGAGAGCGAGGCTAAACTACTAAAAATTTCTACCTTACTTTAATAATTCCTTATTTACAGAAAATGTACTACATACTTATATAGATACACTCATATTATATATATGAAAGCTTTTATGGATAAATGGATGAGTGCTTGTGACTCATCCATCCGTCCATTGAGCAAATTTTGATGAAATTAAGCTTTAACACAAGCTATTTTTTTCAAGAAATAGAGCAGATTTTCCGTGGGATACTGTTCTTACTGATGCGGTCGGAACTGCGAGCTATAAGTCATATAAACACAATATAATATCGTACGTTAAGAAAAATAAATACAGTGTGTGCAGGGCGCTTTATAAAAAATAACTGTCAGTTGAAATAAATGGTTAGATGGAATTAGTCGACACTTTATATTGTGACTCTAGTGTTTCGCTTTTAATTGAGTTTTTCAAACTGTGATGTTCTCAATATTTGTACCTACATAGTTGCTTTAATATTCGGCAGTTGTAGCTATATTTCAAAACAATAGTAGGTTTTTGGGCGTAGCTTTATCCTGTTCATAGGACATGAAGTTCCTTAAATATTATTTAGTGTGAATCTAATACTTGCTGTGTCAAATGTGCATTAACATTCTGTAGTATGCAAGATATAGTTTCGAATTGTGTGTCATTTGTTTCGTGTTTAAAGGCTACTTAAAAGAGACCCTATAAAATTATAGTAACGCTTCTGTACCTCGAAGGAGGCTGAGGAACTTCTCCGTGTAATCTAAAGAAAAGCCTAGACCCCTGCCAAAGCGAAGTAGTGTATACTATCGTACACGGCTATTACAAAATCGTTACTAAATGTAAAAAAACGGACTGCACTCTGGGATAAGTCAGAAACATAACAGTAGGCATACATTTTTGCCGCTGCGTAAAAAGAGAGGTGGAGATTACATCCTCTCATACGCCGCGCCGTCTTACGAATTTTCAATCAGGTCACGTGCCCTGACGCGAGTTTAATATTTTTTACCCACACTGAAAAAGTGCACAACGCCAATAATGAAGTTTTTTTCAAAAATACAAATCAATTGAAACATAAATCGTACAGCAAACTAGGAGCTGCATGTGCCACGAAGTTTGAGGATTTGAATGAATAGGACTAAGAAAAAGATCTAACACGTTATCTCGCAAGTTGGCTACAGTGTATTGGTGTCAGTGTGTTCTGTGCTTGTGGGGCGATGCGTGAGGGGACCGACCAAGCAGCCTGCGAGCCGCGCTTCGTGTGCTCCAACGAGGCATGCGAATGTCCTTATAAAATGTGAGTTAGACGGAATGGTTTACAAGCCTTTGTTTATTGTTAAAGGTTAGGAAACATATCCATTACGTGACCTATTTATGGTGGGGAGTCCTTTACGTGCTACGCAGGGTTAGGTTGTTGTCTTGTGACGTAGTATTTGATACACGTCCCAACGTATTATGGGGTTGTGGAAGTACGTGTGGGAGCCCCAAAGGGAGATCTCCGATCAAGCGAGATGGTATGCTCGGTCAGGCCGAAGCCCACTGAACTAGTTTTCAGATGTCGTATGTATAGCGCCGGACTTAAAAAACTTTGATAGAGCGATGCAGGCTTTTGGCGCTAGTAGTACTGCTAGAGGGCTTTAATATTTTAATACATTGCGACTTTTTTTAATCGGGCAAATGGCCCACCTCTCAGTGGCAACCAACCTCGAAAAACCCTTTGTTATGACCTCAACCCCTGAGGGATATGCTAGATCTGTCCTGAGACCCGCAACGAAATTAATCAGAAGAATGAAGTAGGAGTTATTAGTGATAGTGTTCCAGTTTCCCTCTCCAAGCAATAATGAGAATATACATGATTTAATTTAGATACCTACCTAGGTTCAGTAGGTACTCACGTATCAATACTCCGTGCCCTTGACCACATTATCCCTGTCCACGTAGGTAGCAGTGACGTGGGCTTCCTATAACATTCCTCCACTTAGCCCTTACTTTCTGAGACCTTCATCCAAATCCTTACCATAAATACAAGCTGGGCCCTCAGAAGAAGAACCAGTCTTCGCCACTGCTAGGTAATAGCGTAGTAGGTGTTTAGTTTTAGTCGATACATAATGAATACAGCAGGCTTACTCCCGACACAATCGAGAAACGAATCAGTTCGATCTCAACGGCTTTTGGTATTATATTTGGTGGACTTGAATAATAACCGGGAAAGAGAGAATCGTTACATGGATCGTAACTCTCTGTACTCCCGACCATAGCAATCGACTAAGATTCGAAAACGTCAATTTATTCAGGAGTACGCGGCACGATCGAATCGGAATCAAAATCGAATCAATTTGGAGAGTAAGGCCCCAGCAGATATTTTCGATTAAAAGACAAGTATCTTTAAGGTTTATAAGTCTTTAATTGGACCTTGATTTTAGTGTTACCGTTATTCTCAAACGGATTAAACGATTTAACTTTAGCAATTAAAGTGTGGTGCAAATTGCTCAGCTCTGTCATGCGACGAGATCATAAAAATTTACAGGTTTGTCTTATCTCCTTGACCCTAATGCGTCTTATAAACTTTATTGGAGCAGCTTTCTATCGGGCTGCGATGCGCACATGATGTTGTACATAATATAATAATATAATAATAATAATATCTATGGACGCTTCACACCACGTCAATCTGGCCCCGTGCTAAGTATCCGAAGAACTTGTGTTAGACAACGGAAATATACTTGATAATTTTATACTATACACATATTTAACATTTTTATTACATCCATGACCAATTCATTTTAATACACATCCATGACCCAGGAACATTTAAAACTTTTTGTTCCGTCGGCTGGATTCGAACCCGCGACCTTTCGCTCGAACACCAACGCGTACCACCACTGCGCTACGGAGGTCGTCAAATAAATATATATGTATATCATGAGTATGTGCACACAATATGATATATACGTGGTCATTTGAAATGCCAGCAAGTCCTTTTGTTATAGAAGTCCCCTGGGCAAATATGGAATTGATAAATAGATCAAGCTAGTAGAGCCCATAATAATTATTTTTCGATAACGTTACGTGTTTTGTTCATTAACAATAAGATATCGTGTCAACACAAGAAATCTGTCTCGGCGAATATCAGCTCACTTGAAAAGTGTTGTCAAACGCAGATTGCACTGTTTAAATTTTGGATTTAAAAAAAATTAAGTGTTCTGGTTCCAGACGACAGGTTTGAGTCGAACCCAGATTGTTGCTGCACATAGACTTCGTTCAGGACACATTCCGTTAAATAAGTTTGCATACCTAATGCGTAAAGCTAGTTCCCCTAATTGTTTACTGTGGGGGAAAACAGAAGATGTGCAACATGTCTTGGCGGAGTGTGTCCGGTACACTGACAAAAGAAATAGGTTACTTAACTCTCTTAACCTATCATGAATTAATATAGGTAATTTATTGGCTGAACCTAATTCAACAACAGCAAATTATTATATCGGGTGTAAAAAGAGCAGTCACTATAACTTTGGGATATGATTATACTACCTTTTCTCATTCTAGACATGTATATATATATATATATATATTTCATTTTTTTACAAAAATTTCAAAAAAAAATTTTTTTTCTTTATTGTTATTTTTGCGACAAAAAAAATAAGAAATAGTAAAAAGTAAAAAAAAATTTTTAAAGTTTTTGACAAACAAAAATGTAAAAAAAAAACATTTCCAAAATGAGGAAAGGCAGTATAATCGTATCTCAAAGTTATTGTGACTCCTCTTTTTATACCCTGTATTATAATTAGTAAATAGTAATAAGTCTATTTTTTACGATTTGGTTTGGCATAGCCACAATGTGTGCAAAAATTCCTAATTTTATTAAGAATAAAAAATAAATTTTGATATTTAAAAAATCACCAAATCACCATTGAAATGTTTTACAACTATTGTCTTATTTCGTTATTAAATAAATGTAGCTCCATTGGTATATACCACGCGGACAGATTTCAGCCTTGTTTTTGTATGGCACACGTTATCTAGTGTATTGCTTATTGAAGGTTTTAGTTGTCAAGTGTCCATATGTCCATAAACCTAACCTAATCCTACACGCAGAATGGGATTATAAGAATTTCCCCTGAGTTTACGTCACTTACAATTCTGGCAAACCATCTTGATTATTTTATACTAGCTGTTCTCGCGACTTCGTTCGCGTGGTTTTTGAGTTACTTAAGCCGTATATGCAGCGCACGCCATGAAAGTCCCCAAATGTAATTAATTTTCCCCGCTTTTGCAACATTTCTCACTGACGCTTCGCTCCTATTGGTAATATTATATAGCCTAAAGCCTTCCTCTATAAATGGAGTATCCAACGAAAAAACAATTTTTCAAATCGGACCAGTAGTTCCTGAGATTAGCGCGTTTAAACAAAGAAACAAACTCTTCCGCTTTATAATATTAGTATAGATCACCTTCCAGCGGTCCCCGCAACCCGCCCTTGCGAAAATAATGATACTATATCACCCATGTCCTAATGAATCTAATGATGATATATACAGACTGGCGCGTGGCGACGGAATTAAACGTTAAACTAACTCGGAAACTACTCGTGCAACTTACTCCCAACTGTCCAAATCGCAGCAGCAAATTCAACTAGAATTTAATTCAAAATGTTAAATCGTAGACATACAGGGCGATTCATGGTGCATATATAAAGCCGAATTTAGTGTGACGAGATTGAAGCGTAGAGCATTTTTTGTTTTGGCACCTCATATAAATTACATAATATTAACCCAATACAATCAAAGGTCTAAAATGACCACAAGGAGTGAATCTTACTATGCTGGGGCTCGCTGGCTAGTATACACACGAACGTACTGGTTGATCTAAGATCTCTGGCACTGGAAAAAAGTTCGAATATTAGTATATCCCGCTCGCACACGCGGTAAATCTCATTTGCATGAGCGGGACAGACCGATAGTAAAAACTTAGTTCGAGGCCTGAGAATCTTCGCCCAGTACTGAAACTCATCTGTTTTGTGACTTTTGTTGAGATCTTTGATCGTGATTTGTAACGTTATAGTAAGTAATTTACATGAGGTGCAAAAACAATAAATGCTCTACGCTACTCTTCACACTATATTCGGCTTGATATATTAATCATGAATCAACCTGTATATACATATAATGAAAATGTATGCAGCCTAGTAATTTCTTCACACCAGGAATGTGTCAATATCTGTTGAGAATCGGAGTACGATGTAAGCGATCGGACTAAGCACTGTAATGGCTTCCGTCATCTGTCTCACAGATATGGTTTTTCGTATTGATTAAACGCCTGCTTAGGCTGCGTTTCCACTGACGCGGAGTGGGGCGGAGAGGAGCTTGCGGTGACCAAATTGACCAATCACTATGCTCGTGCTGTCTCACAGATATGGTTTTTTGTAAGCTTACTTTAAATGCAAATGGTATTTTTATGTTACCTATGGGTCTCTCTCGGCTTACTCTTTTACTCGTTTATCCTTATTTTTTTGTAATAATATCTATATAATAATATCTATAGACGCTTCACACCAAGTCAATCTGGCCCTGTGCTAAGTATCCGAAGAACTTGTGTTACAGGTACCAGACGGAAATATATATACCTATTTAATACTTTTATACTACTCACATATTTAAGATTTTTATTATATTAATACACAAATTTAATACACATCCATGACCTAGGAACATTGAAAACTTTTTGTTCCCTCGGCGGAATTCGAACCCGCAACCTCTCGTATGAGCACCAACGCGCTGAACCGCTGCGCTACGGAGGTCGTCAAATTTTGTAGGCTTTTTACAGCGCAATACTGGCTCTATTGTTCTATGTTGTCAAATGTATACAGGCTATAATATTAATGAGTGATAATACTTTACGGTGTGTATGGGGGACCGGGAAGTACTTTTTTTTTAATTTTTGTTTGGGAAAATATGGGATGATTCTGTGACATTTCTCATACAAAAATGAAAGTCAAAAGTAAGTCTTTCAGCGCTGGTACTTTCACAGTATTACTAACTAGCAAGGTTATACCCTTATTTAAAGCTGGGAATAAATCTGATCCGACAAATTACAGACCTATATCGATTTTGCCGACTTTTAGTAAAATATTTGAAAAATTAATTTTAAATCAGTTATTAGTACATTTTAATATAAACAATCTATTACATAATAATCAATATGGTTTTACTAAGGGTCGATCCACAACGGACGCTGGTATAGGTCTGCTTTGTAATATTTTTGAAGCTTGGGAGAGGTCGCAGGATGCGTTGGGTGTGTTTTGCGACCTTTCCAAGGCTTTTGATTGTGTTGAGCATGCTACATTGATCAGGAAATTAAAGCACTATGGCATAAGGGACTCAGCCCTCAGCCTTTTGAGTTCTTATCTTACAAATAGGATTCAAAGGGTGGAGGTAAATAGTAAACGGTCCACTGGGACTAAAATAGAATTAGGTGTCCCACAGGGATCCATTTTAGGCCCATTTCTTTTTCTCATCTATATTAATGACTTACCTTATCTAGTTAAAGATAAACATGAGATAGTATTATTTGCCGATGACACTTCACTCATTTTTAATGTGAAGCGACAACAGTCAAATTATGACGAGGTAAATAGTGCTCTCTCAAAAATAGTACATTGGTTTAATGTTAATAACTTATTATTAAATTCTAAAAAAACTAAATGTTTAAAATTTACTTTGCCCAATGTTAAGCAATTACAAACCAATATACTATTAAATGATGAGAAAATGAAACTAGAGGATTCCACTGTGTTCCTGGGTATAACACTAGATAGTAAATTACAGTGGGGTCCTCACATTGCCAATCTTGCAAGTAGGCTCAGTTCTGCAGCATATGCGGTTAGAAAAATTAGAGAAATTTCTGACGAAGACACGGCGCGATTAGTATATTTTAGTTATTTTCATAGTAGGATGTCTTACGGCATTCTCTTATGGGGAAATGCCGCCGACATTAACACAATATTTGTGCTGCAGAAGCGGGCAATACGTTCAATTTACAAAATGTCCTCTTTTGAATCTCTAAGAGAGAAGTTTAAACAAATTGGTATTCTTACCGTTGCTTCTCAATACATTTTAGACAATGTGTTGTACGTTAAAAAGAATTTAAGTAATTTTAAAATGAAAAGCGACAATCACAATAGGAACACTAGAAATAAGCACAAGCTAGATATACCGGTGATCAGACTGAGTAAAGTTAGTAAATCATTTAAAGGTCAATGTATACGCCTGTACAATATAATCCCAAATAACGTTCAGAGCCTCCCTATCAATAAATTTAAAATTGTAGTTAAAGAACGTCTTTGTTCTAAAGCTTATTATAAGGTCAATGATTTTGTTGACGATTGCACACCTTGGGAATAAGATGGCCACATGCAAGGCTACCTCAATGTACTTTATGTACTCTGTCTTTTGTTATAATATATAGATTAAGTTTTTACATTGTTAACATATTATGTTTACACTTTTTAAAAAAAGAACAATTTTCCATCTTTTTGCTAAAAGATGGCCCCGTCCGAGTTTCTTACGCCGGTTCTTCTCGGCGGGCTAGGGTTGAACCGGTGGTAGTATTTTTGTTGACTTTCCGAAAATAGCTTGTTAAGTTTAACTTGGAAATAAAAATTTTTGAATTTTGAATTTTTTGAATTTTGAGTATACTCTACATAGGAGACACATACAGTATTATCACTAATTTATTTTACACCTTGTATATGTTATGGACCAGATGATTAATCAGGGTGATTATTAATAATGCGAAGGCACTATGAATAATGTTTAGCTCTATCGGGCGAAATGACTAATTACAATATAAACTGCATTATTTATCAAATTGTTAGGTCATTATGATATTGATTAAACTCGCGTCACCAAAATCATAATGACCGAGCTATTGAAAGAGATAAATATTTTTAAAATTTAGCAATCTATACTATTATTGTAATACGGAAGACTTTGTTTGTTTAAACGCGCTAATCTCAGGAACTACTGGTCCGACTTGAAAAATTATTTTTTTGTTAGATAGTCCATTTATTTACATTACGCTGCGACCAATAGGAGCGAAGAGTTAGTGAGAAATGGTGCAAAAAAAGTGGAAAATAATTTAAGGACATTCGTTGCTAGCGCTGCATAAACGGTTTAGGTTACTCAAAAAATATGTATGAAAGAATTAATCCTTTTTAATAATCATAATAACAAAAACCAACGTGACCAATCAGAAGATAATCGCGATAGTGTTTTCGACAACCACGCGAACGATATCGCGGGCACAGCTAGTTCGATAATAAAGCTACATTTGACGCGGTGCGGGAAGGGAACACTCATGCTTGGCCCAGTCTGAACCAGGAGCCCTACTTTCCAAACTGATTCGATTTTGATTCTGATACGATCGTGCCGCGTACTTCACCTACTACTTATATTTAACCCCTGACGTAAACAGGAGTGTTATACACATCAGCAGTTCGGTTCAGCCGTTTGCGCGTAAAGATGTAACAAACACACACAAAGACTTTCGCATTTATAATATTAGTGTGATAAACAATATACATATTAGAGTAGGTATCTAATATGTATATTGTACAGTATGAAACTCTACAATGTATCATATTATATTATAACTGTCTACATTCTCGCAAATTTTTACATCATAAATAAATGAAAATGAATTCAGATCGCGTATTACTAAATGCACCACCAGACTCGGGTTTTTGCAATAAGAAGCTGTCAAATGGGTAGAGGAGTGTTGCAAGTGGACCGGAGCAAGGTGTCATGTAACACATGTCAAGCCTCTCGGAGCTGAGGAAATCAGTTGGGGGAGGGGGGGGGGGGGGGCTTTCTATAACTGTACCGAGGATAGTAGAGTGTGATGGGTCATGGGATGACCCGTTTGTTAATTCATAGGTGAATTTACTCGCATTGATAAAACGCCTGCTTAGGCTGCGTTTCCACTGACGCGGAGCGGGGCGGAGAGGAGCTTGCGGTGCCCAATTTGACCAATCACTATGCTCGTGCTGTTTCGACTCCGCGTCAATGAAAACGCAGCATTAAGAGGAAACACAACGGTCGTTTTTCCATACAGAAAAAGGGATTTACGCCGACCCCTTTTCTTGATTAATTCTTAAAAGAGTATTGACGTTTAAAAACCAAAAAAATGTGTCTAGATTTTCGGCTGTGTTAAACATCCAGAAAACAAATTGGAGTGCATGATCAAATTATAAAATGTTATTGATAGTGCATGATAAATTTATGGTCAAATCGAAACATAGGAACATATTACATAGCTCAAGACTTTGTTGGTTTCAAATGCAAAAAGTACCTAAATCGGTTAAGTTTTGTAGGAGAAAATTTTGTCTCCTAATCGTCGATTTCTTGTACGTTTAAAAGGTAATTTCAGTTCAAGCTGCAGTTGTCTGTATGTTCGAGATGTATCAGTTTGTTCGGGCAGTTGCGGGACATACCTTTTTTACAAAGCATTTCTCTAGCCCGTGTTGTTTCGTCTAAGAACTCGATGATTTGAGGCCGTTTTGCTTAATTTATTGATTTACTAGATATTTAATTAAATCAAAATAAAATCCCAAACCGTATACTTTGCTATTGTCTAAATTGTTAAGCTATCATATATTCATCAGCCCAGATAATTTCGTAAGAAAATTGTATTTTAATAATATTATAGTTGTATTAGGATCCGATCTTGCTCTGCTTGTCCCCTCGCTGATCTGCTGGTTTCGCGTCGAAAAACCTCGAATTGATACTAATAATTTATCTGCGAAGCTTATAAATATTAATGACTAGCTGTGCCCGCGACTTCGTTCGCGTGGTGTTTGTTTGACTTAAACCGTTTATGCAGCGCATGCAACGAAAGTCCCCAAATGTAAATTGTTTGTTTGTTTAAACGCGCCAATGTCCCGTATATGACGCCCAACGCCGCGACGACCGACGCCGCGACGCCCCACGCCGCAACGCCCGACGCCGCGACGCCCAACGTCGTGACGCCAACGCCTGACGCCGCGACGCCCAACGTCGCGACGCCGACGCCCAACGTCACGACGCCGACGCCCAACGCCACGACGCCCAACGCCGCGACGCCCGACGCCACGATGCCCGACGCCGCGACGCCCGACGCCACGACGCCCAACGCCGCGACGCCCGACGCCGTGACGCCCGACGCCACGACGCCCGACGCCACGACGCCCAACGTCGTGACGCCCGACTCCGCGACACCTAACGCCGCGACGCCGACGCCCGACGCCGCGACGCCCGACGCCGGACGCCACGACGCCCGACGCCATAACGCCCAACGTCGTGACGCCGACGCCCGACGCCGCAATGCCCAACGTCGCGACGCCGACGCCCAACATCGCGACGCCCGACACCCGACGCCCGACGCCCGACGCCGAACGCCGCGACGCCAACGCCCAACGCCGCGACGCCTAACGTCGCGACGCCCGACGTCGTGACGCTGACGGACGCCGCGACGCCCAACGCCGTGACGCCTAACGTCACGACGCCGACGCCCTTCGGCGCGACGCCTAACGTTACGACACCGACGCCCGACGCCGACTTTCAATCCGACGTTGCGCTGCTGGCGCCGACCGCCAAATTTTTCGGCGTCGGCGGTCTACTCTCGGTGCGCAATTCCAACTCGCACTTGCCCGGTTTTTTATTTATTATTTACCATAATATGCTTGCAGTATAAACGATGTCGAAATTTCCAAACGTATATCTTCAAAGACTAAGTAGTAGTGGTATTACATTAATATTTAAAATCGGTTCATAAACGACGAAGATATCCACGAAGAAACATAAAAAAAAACATATATTTACGAATTGAGAAACCATCTCCTATTTTGGAAGTCGGTTAAAAATATTAACTATGTTGATTATTTCACGTTACAATCTACCTTTGTGCCAAGTTTCATTTAAGTACGTTGAGTAGTTTGACTGAAATACCGTCAAATAGGTAGTTACAATTTTTTGAAGATCCCACGGGAACCCTTTCGTTTTTCGGGATAATAATTTCTAATAATGCTCTTCAGGTCATAAGCTACCTGCCTGCCAAATTTCATTTAAATACGTTGAGTAGTTTGGCTGAAATACCGTCAAATAGGTAGTTAAAATTTTTTGAAGATCCCACTGGAACCCTTTCGTTTTTCGGGATAATAATTTCTAATAATGCTTTTCAGGTCATAAGCTGGGATCTTCAAAAAATTGTAGCTACCTATTTGACGGTATAGGTAGCTACAATTTTTTGAAGATCCCACGGGAACCCTTTCGTTTTTCGGGATAATAATTTCCTATAATGCTCTTCAGGTCATAAGCTACCTGCCTGCCAAATTTCATTTAAATACTTTGAGTAGTTTGGCTGAAATACCGTCAAATAGGTAGCTACAATTTTTTGAAGATCCCACGGGAACCCTTTCGTTTTTCGGGATAATATTTTCCTATAATGCTCTTCAGGTCATAAGCTACCTGCCTGCCAAATTTCATTTAAATACATTGAGTAGTTTGGCTGAAATACTGTCAAATAGATAGCTACAATTATTTGAAGATCCCACGGGAACCCTTTCGTTTTTCGGGATAATAATTTCCTATAATGCTCTTAAGGTCATAAGCTACCTGCCTGCCAAATTTCATTTCAGTCCATAGAGCGGTTTTGGCGTGATGCGATGACAAACATTCCCATACGGACAGACAGACAGACAGACAGACATTTTTTTCAAAAATGTTATTTTTAGGTTCTGTGGCTCTTATAGACCCCCTTTTTATGATTTTCACTTAAATATTCTTAATGTACAGACATGACCCCTCTACAGATTTATTATATGTATAGATATGTGTCATGATCTCGTAGGTATAAAAAATCTTTCGAAAGAGGACAGCTAGTGATTCGACACGCCTTTTCAATACACCCATCTAATCTATTTTTATTTGTCTGAACAAATATAATAACGCAATCGTGTTGTTGCGGTGCAGTTTGCAGACGTTGAGACAAATAAGGTGTAAACGAAATAAATAAACATTAAATAAGAGTTGTCCCCCCGAGTTGTCAAGCAGTTAGTGAACTGATGATGATGAATAATAATAATAAATAGCTTTCAAAAACTGGATCAGAATCGATTCATTCGTTTTGAGAGCTCACACAGACACGTCAAAGTCATGATACCATTTTTCTGTCGGGACATGACGTAATTCTACAATTCGATTGTTTAATGCGCTTGCATATTCACAACGGAACCAGACTTGTAATAATTAGCATTTGCTCCCCGTAGTATATTGCACTCTTTCCAACGCCTGTAAAAAGAAAGGGATGGCGGTTTTATAGGAAACGTATGATGAAAAGCGTAACGTTCACCCAGATATGGCAAGGCATTGACCATCTAACTGTTTTCGTCTCGGTTCAATTAGTTTATTGCTTTATGGTGCCCCGCCATTTACATTCGCGATTATGGGCAGACTTATAAGGATGGCAACAAGCTGTAACAACATTCTAGATTTATGTTATTTGTTAAAAAATAAACAAAGACTTTTGGTAAGATACAAGCCTCTGATTTATTACGTGGTTTAGTGGTATAAACTTGGATCCGATCGTGGGTTCGATTCCCGAGTTGGAACAATGTAAATGTGGTTCTCAAGTTTGGTTAGGACAATGAAATCACCTGCTTGTCTGATTAGAAATATGCTCCATGCGTCGGATGGGCATGTAAAAAGCGGTTCTGCGCCTGCTCTCTCATGAGAGTCATGAAAGAGTGATATTGTGTGTTATGAAGGTGTCTACGCGACTCCTGCGTGCGTCCTGAATAACGGCACTAGAGTAACATTTTCCTAAATATCTATGTATGTCCGTGCGGGACAGCAATCTATACTCGCGATAGTGTTTCCGACAACCACGCGAACGAAGTCGCGGGCACAGCTAGTAGATTTATAAATACCTATTTTGTATTTCCCCAATCCGTGATGTTTCTTCTTAACCATTTAATATAGTTTATTGAATTTTCAATGAAGTTGTTACACAATCTCCATAAGTTCCCGGCGACATGATACAAGTTTCGTGCCAAACCGTGCGGTTCTTGCGAAAAGATCGGTTTTGCAACTCCATTTTACTTTCCATTGCCTTTTTCTTTAGTCAATTATTGTTAGTTAATATAGCTTTCACTTGCGATGGCCAACTTCTTCTACATCTGGACCAGTCCAGTTAGCAGGAACAATTGAAGGCTACGTATTCGTAACGTAACGTAGACGTCTTTTCCTGCTAGGTCTACACAAATGTAGCGTTTTTGAAACTAAAATTTGTACATAATCCTAAAGTAAACCTCAGTACGGTACTTAGTTACTTACACGGATTAGCAAAGTTATTTTGAAACGTCCAAGTCCCGATTTCACCAACGCTTGTTAGTGTTAACGGCTTGTTCTGTATTCAGTCTAACCGGCGGGCAACAGTAATAACCTATATTTGCCGGCTTAGTAACACGTATCACGTGACACGCGCGTGCACCATTAATTACAATCATTCTGTGATTACTGAGCTAACTCCATACATAATGTTCTTTTATTAAGCCATTTTTGTCCCGTCCCGTTGTGGCTTTTTGCCACGTTTATCATTCGTTGTAATATTTTAAATATTTTACGACGGTTATTTAAACAATAGTTAATGTATATAGTTATGTAAAAGACATAATAACCGGACTGACCATCCAATACTGAAACAAAACGATAGATACATTACTCTTACTACTACTACTCTTACTCATATGCTGTCATTGTCATTCCGCCAAGGACTGATAGTGTCAGCCTGTGAATATTTTGATTAGTGTTCCAGTAATCGTTGTCAATTCCTTGCAGAGTTCCTAGACTTTTTCGACATAAAATGTTACCTTAACATACCTACCCACTAACATAAAACATTGTAAAATACACATATATATATATTTTTTTAAAGTTCAATTTTTCATCTTTTTGCTAAAAGTTGGGCCCGTGCGAGGTTCTTCTCGACGGGTTACGGTTGAACCGGCGCGGTGGTAGGTTTTTTTATTGACATTCCGAGAATAAATTCTTAAGTTTTATTTGGAAATAAAAAAAAAATCATTTTTTTGATTTAATTGAAATATTCTTATGACGTGCGGTAGGCTATATTCGCAAGCATTGTGTCTTTACTTTAAAATTGATGTGTGCGTATAAAATGCAGTGTTGTTTAAAAAAGTAGAGACATGATGTTGGTTTTTCTTTTCTTAAAATTGTTAATATATAATTCCCAGGCTACGAGGTCTTATTACTTTCACATAACTTTTAGATTTTGTACTTATTAAAATACTAATAGTTTTTGTTTTACCTTTGTTTATACAAAATTTAATGTTAATATTAAAGTACTGCTTCAAGACCCCCTGAATTTAAAATTACAGTTTTCTTTTATACATCCGAAAGAGCAATATGATTTATTTGATTTCTACTTGTTATTATAACTTTCACTGTACTAATAATGTAATTTTGTTACAGGTAATCAAAGTTATTGATTTGGGTAAATATAACGTATACAGTAAGTAAAATAATAATATTTTTCAAATAGCGAACGCGGTTGTAATCTTTTCCGACTAATGATAGAACTCTCATGTTCTATCATTTATCAGAATTAGTTTTACGAACGTAATTAATTAGCTAATAAAGTAGAAACTGTCGGAGAAAATTAATTATTTATCTTTCACACAACATTAAATATATTATATTAGACATACTATGTAGCCTTAAATAATTATAATAGAATGGTCATCTCAGCCTTTAACTGTCCACTGCTGGACATAGGCCTCTCCAATAGGAGGTTTAAAAAGCCTACTGGTACCACGCTGGCTAGACGGGTTGGTACAGGGTTTTGTTTCGAGTTTTCCTTCTCTCACACTAGCTGTTGATGTGTGTGTGTTTCCTTTTAGTCGCCTCTTACGACTCCCCTAGGATAGTATCGGGGGTGGTGATAATTGTATTCTAATGCCGTCACCACACGGCCTAAACTAAAAAAATAAAGTAATAACTCACTAAACCGACAAATTGAAATTCAACAATCAAGCATAAACAGTGTTTGTGATGATGAACCGGTAATTGTAGTAGGTCAATCAGAGACCGGTGCAGGCGCCGTCCTTGCTTCGACAAACTTGCAGAACAGCTTAATACAAATCAATACGGCCGCTCCACTTCTTCGCAAAGCCAAATATGTTTACAAAGTTGGGCTTGGAACAATTCCAAATCCACTACAGATAACTCAACCTATTTCCATTGATTGTGAGTGATCATCGATGCCCCTCGAGATTGGGGAGGCTTGCATTTTGTGAATGCGGTGTTTTCGGTTTTAATAATTCACCGCGAAATGAATTTATTGTGCAAAAATGTACTGACAACATCAAAGCGATTCTAACGCTGTCCAATTTAAACGAATATGACGTTGGATTTTTATTCACGTTTATTTAGGATTCAGCTGGATATAGGCTTTGAACATTTTCTTTTTAGGTCAGGCAGCCTTCTAAATGTCATATAAATAACCACCTCCACTTTGGACTATTTATTAATATTGTTCAATACAGATATCTCGAAGGCGTTCGGTCAGCTCGGCTGGACCGGTTCCGAACGACCTTGCGCACACGTTCACTCGCCGATGCCTTCGCAATGTGTCTTTAATTGCCTTTCTGTAAGCTGAGATGCTTAGATCTAGTTTCTATATTGTCATTACAAAATACTTCACTCTCACCTGCTTTTGAACTGGTTTGTTTTGTTCATCAGGTGCGAATGTGGTTACTGGTTACTCGATCTTGTCACTTTTTTGTTTGAAATTACTGTGATCTATTTCTTTTTATCATACCATAAGACTAGAACTAGACTAGAGTTTATAAATAACGTTAAAATTAAATTTATACAGTTAATATTATTAATATTGTCACTAAACATTAAAATATGCTCAATGAACGACCATGAATTCCAATGCCCATAACATCCGGCTTGTGCCTACTGTTTTTTATTCGTATTCGACTTGACTATGATCTTGTGTTGGAAATCTACTTGAATCTAGTCAAAGGTCCAATCTCTCTTGATCTCTAAGTTGGTTATCTTCCTGTAGCCCGCTAATTTCTCGTTGGAAAGTTTAAAATTTTGCTGATTTCAATAACCCCGATTGTCTAGGATATTATTGATGAAAACATTAAAATTAAACAGCAGTATAAATCATAATGCAACAAAAATATTATTTTGTAACATTTTGTGCAATATGTCCGCCATAATCTCACGTTATTGACAGGTGAGCGTGGCGAAATAATTTCATTATCACCCAACAGCGATATCTTTGTTTGTTTTAGCAAAAAAGCTTGCTGATATTTTACTGCTTTATAAGAGTTTTTCATACGCAGATATTAATTTATCTGAGGAAAGGATATCCGTGCTTTGATCATCTATTAAATACTTCCATGGATCTTATTCTTTCCTCAAATTAAAGTTTGACTGTTCCCTTTATTTCCACACTGTCGTAATAAATATTTATAGTTAATTAGTTCCTCCATTTGTGTGACGTAACCTCAGAGAAAAATATTGTTCTATAATAATATGAAGATGTAACTAAATTAACAGTTTTTTTTGTTTCTCAAGCAGTTCTAGGATCCACGTTTGTCACAATATTTTAAATATCAATTTTAATGGTAACAATTTTGACTTGAAATAACGAAGCAAAGTACACATTCAACATTTTCCATTGTTGAGGGAAAAATAAATTCGTCGCTCGCGAATCTAAATGGACAAATGATTGTTTGGATGCTTCTTGCTCAACACGGCATTGTATTTCCCACAATAGCGAAGCATTGAACCCGTAGTGTCATCACATATCACTCAAAAGTAAATCACCTTGAGTCGCTCCTATTCTTGTCAGGCAACAGGTGTCAGGTTGTGCAAAGTGACGCACGGACGTGCTCAGCGTGACATATGGTTGGACGTAAGGCTTCGCAGATTAGCGGCGGAAAAACATATGGCTAAACCGAATGTAACTGTTGCATTGGATCCTGCTCCAAAATGTAGAATCTGTCAATTTTCATATTTTACAGTTATGGTTTTAAACGGTGGTAAAAGTGGATAGGGATAATTTGTGGGAAAATAGTACTAGAATTTGAAGTTATTATTGAGCTGTTCATGAGGACAAAAATTAATAATTTAGACGTACAATAGTAGGTCGTTATTAATTTTTAATTTTATTTGAAGTTTACCTGGACCCACGTAATTTGCTGTGGTCTTATCTCTGGACTGGTCTAGTAAAAGCTTTTCCTGTAGTATCAATAATATTATTAATTGTTTTAAACCTGAAAATATAAGGTTACGTTTTCAACACCTTAAGTTGTTCGAAAATCAATAGATAGGACTTGTTTGTACTCTTTTAAAGTCATAATACATAATTTATTAATTTTAATCCAAACAGTTTCCTACTGTTTTGATAAAAATTAAGATTTATAAGAATACATTTTCAAATAAATTTAGTATATTTTTTTGTCTGTTGTTATGTTTTGCCTTTCAACACACTGCAAAATGCATTAAACGGTGCAGCGAAGCCTTTGCGTGGGCGCAGGCTTCTACATCGAGTTAAGCGACACATCGCTATCTGCGCATGCGTCAAGGCAGTCTCTTGTGGCCGTTCGCTGGGGCCGGTCGCTTCGCGTTCGATAGCAATCAACATTTGCCGATTGCAAACGTCACCAAGTAACAAGTGTTGGTGTACAGTGCGAATTTGTGTTTAAACACTTGGATTGTCCAAGGTCACAGTGTCAAGTGCTTCACGAGGAGGATTTGTTTTTTCCTTCACCGTCACAGCTCGTTGATTGTTTTTTATTGGTTTGCAATTGTTTTCTATATTTACTGAATTATCGTCGCGAAGATTTTGTATTATAACTCATAACCGTATGGTACGCGAAACGTGTGGGTTTTGCCCAGCTAATATTTGTGTACGCTTCTCAGACTGCATTCAAACTTTTTCTCTCTCGGTTTCGTTGTTCTCCAAACTTTCTCAGGTCTTTATTGCAGCAATTTTGTCAAAGGTGAAATTTAATTGCTAATACATAAATGTAAAGATTTATCTAAACCTATTGTTCGTTGTCGGCAACGACGTTTTGCCACCGTACACGGCTTATTATTGACGAGTAATTACTACTGTACGCTAATGTAGATAAAACTATTTATATAGTTGTTACTGACTCATTGTTTATTCAAATATATTCTTAGTCTTTTTCCTTTACATGATAATATTATCTGAATTAGTTAATGTTTTTTTTTTCTTTATTTTATTATATTACCGAGAATACATAGAAACATTTGCGTGAATACTACAAGGATGTTCTATTCTATAATAGGTACTAATTATCTAATTAACTGTCGAAGATCGATACCAGAAGAGGAATTTCGAAACTACCATCTTGTCCACCGTCAATTAATGTAGTTATTTCTTAATGGAAACTTTTATAATTGTTAAATTCGCTTAAGATGAATCTAACACGTGTACACTGTACGTGTCCTAAAATAATATTTTCTTTATGCTCCATTACATCTTCAGTTTATTGTTTAAAAGGCACAAAGGGTTTAAACTTTGAAGATATAACATTATTACATATCTCTGCTTCGAGTTCAAAATTACACCACCACATCAATTTTGAAGTTGCGATCAATAAGATAAAAGATACCCATATCTGGGAATAATATTGTTAGTATGTTATCTGTGTGATGATAAAAACATGAGTTTTCTCACGCCTTATCTATAGGAACCACTTTAGCGAGAGTGAAAATGAGGTTACAAGAAACTGAATCAATTTTATTTATAGAATACTACGTTTGCCAGCGGCTTTGCTTGCATTAATACAGCGTCACAACTCACACGGCAACACTGCACTTTTTAAGGATATCCTATGTTCTTTGAATTTCTCTTTTTTGTTACTCGTAATATCTTTAATGTCAAATATTAATCGCTGCAACGGCTAATTCCCGATTTCACCAACTCTTAGTGTTAACGGCTTGTTAAAATACCATGCTTTCTCATTTATTGACAGAGGGATAATACATGATATTTACTTAAGGATTACCTTTAACATTAAATTGACACTTAAGCGTGAATGTAACAGACAGACACAATTTCCTCTTTATAATATCAGTACAGATTTATTTGCTGCTTTTTTATGAGCTGTCTTGCCGTTCTTCCGGATAAAACCGAACATATTTAAGTTCCGCTCCTGAAGTATGTTTTTGTATATTTCCCAAGGAAGAATTGGCTTCAGATTTTATAGTTATATTTTTACCTGATTGTGTATAATACATATTATATACAATAATTTATCATAATAGACGACATTATCGTTAATCGATAAAGTCCTTTTTTTAAGAATTAAAAAAAAAAAAAAAAAAATTATCATAATATTAGAATATAATGATATTCTTATGAAAGAAATGTCAAAAGATTTGTTATTATGACAACACAGGCTACATAATTGAATCCCGATTTCACCAACGCATGTTAGGGTTGCTTGCTAAATTAGCGTGCCTTCTCATTCAATGATATTTAACGAAGGATTAACTTTAACATTGCTTGGTGTAAGTGAGGTGTAAGAAGCCCTTAGTCTCGTTATAGTTTTTAACTTTTGATTACTATTTGACATTTTTAGATAGGTAAAGCCTTCTGGGAAAGTCCCGCTGTAACTTCAGTTGACTTTGACAGGTAAATGAAGGTGTCTTTGCATACTTTTATGAAAGGTAGATTAAACGAATACAAACTATGGGCGTACTAAGTTAGATAGAGTTGGATCAAGTTAGGCTGGAGTTTGCTCTGCGTAAATACCTTCACGAACAATTTTACTCAAAGGATGAAATTTTATTTAATTCCCTGCTACATTAAGTCATAAGGTAAAATATAATAGTCAACACTTAGTAGGTTTTGTTTGTAGACATTTATAGTAACGAATCTGGAGGCCGATTATTTAAAAAATTTTTAACCGACTTCCAAAAAAAGGAGGCGGTTCTCGGAGAATACCTTTTTTAAATTTTAAGACTAAAAATAGCCGAATCGGTTCATCATTATATATTTTTATAAATATACCTATATATAAAAATTAATAGCTGTTCGTTAGTCTTGCTAAAACTCGTGAACGGCTGAACCGATTACTATATAAAATGAGAACCGAGTAATATATAAAATAAGATATAAAATTCAAA
Organism: Celastrina argiolus; assembly: GCA_905187575.2. NCBI lineage: Eukaryota > Metazoa > Arthropoda > Insecta > Lepidoptera > Lycaenidae > Celastrina > Celastrina argiolus. The sequence goes on from LR994597.1 coordinate 10,124,458, forward strand.
AATTTCTTAAATTATTATTTATTATTACAAGAATTAGAAGATTGAACACGGTACCCTAAAAATCTGGATAGTCAACATTTTCCATTACTTGGCTTCGCCATCTACATTTTGGCAACGTAATCACTATTAAGTTCTCTTCGTTTTGCCATTAGCACATTAATGCTGAACCATATACCCTGATTTTTTTCAATTTATATGTTGATGACTTCATTAGAAGCTCAGGCAAAATGGCGCCGCTTTTTTGCACGGCACGAACATGGCGCCTAAATGAAAATTTTAATTTAAGCAGCGAAGACGAATATATTATATTATCCTCTCTATATATTTACTAGCTTTTAACAGCTTTATGAACTAACAGTAGCAGCCTACGCTAGAATGGCTTGACCATGGCGTTTTTTTTATATTTTTTAAATTATATCCTATGTGATATTTTGAAGATTATTCTAATGACCACCTCCGTGGCGTAGTGGTTGAGTGCGTTAGTGCTCGAGCAAGAGGTCGCAGGTTCGAATCCCGCCGAAAGGAACAAAAAGCTTTCAATGTTCCTGGGTCATGGATGTGTATTAAATTTGTGTACATAATATTATAATAAAAATCTTAAATATGTGTATCTATAGTATAAAAAGTATTTTAAATATATTTCCGTTGTCTGGTACCTGTAACACAAGTTCTTCAGATACTTAGCTCGGGGCCAGATTGACGTGGTGTGAAGCGTCCATACATATTTTTGTTATTCTGATGTGCCATGTAAGTAAAGTTCGAGCGGTAGTTTTTATGTAAAAGAGCTACAAACATCGTTATTAGTTAGGTAGTAAGGATTATGTGACATTAAAATGAGCTTGTTAAAAATTTTGACCCAACTTTTCCTCAATTTTGTCGCGCGCGAGGGTTTTCCAGAATTTCGTTGACGTTATGTTTTGTTAGCTGCATATTATGTTTTAATACTAATAACAATTAATAATATCAAATGTTTTAATAATTATTCAATGTATAGTGGATTTTTTAATAATGTCTTTTTATTCCTGGCTAGGTAGGATATTATTATTTAAAAAATCCTTTCGGTTTTTATCAGAATCTAGTAATGCTTGTAGGATTTTTTTCGCTATTCCTTGTTTGTGTACCTCCTTGGTATACCTAATGGAATTTAGCCTACTATGCCCATACTTAAATTTTTATTTTATTATTTATTTTTATTAGGTATTAATATATAATAAGGCTTGTTACTGATGCATTTTGAGCACAGTGTATAATAACGTAAAAGATAAGGTCTTCATTGTTATTCATTGGGGGCACTCAATTAAAAAAACTCGATAGCAAACCACCGTTATTATGTAGGTACATTGTGTGTACAGCGTGTAAAAAAATGAGTGATAATATTATGTAGCTATAGTTGAATAAATTCCACGTAAAGAATCACCATGCTCAGGGCTGAAATTAAAATATTTTTTGCAATATTGAAAATTCGTTTATTTCAAAATTTTATGGTTTACAAATGATTGCTACGTAGTAAATACTATTCGAACGAAACAGGAGTCGAAAATCACGCTGGTAAATTTTCATCACTCACTTCTGTTACACATTGTATACTTGCTAGCTTTTGTATCCCACGGGATCATTGTACTTTTTCGGGATAAAGAAGCCTGTAAGTGTTCTCCATTGACGTCTAAGAATCTTGGAAACACGTCACAACTTGTTGTATAATTATTGTAAAATACGTAAGGATAGTCAAAACATATTTTAGTATTATGACGTAAATTATTTTTTGTTATGTTGTCAATCTACGTGTTTATTTGCACTGTAAGGTTCAATTTACACTGGCTCTGAGCGTTATGTTTTTCACCTACCTGTAGCATAATATTCATTTAAATTTTTCCGTTGTTACGGTACAAATTTGTATTATGGAAATATGGTTACAAACGTAGACGCGCGTGATAAATGAAGACGCCCGGACTATATTCCTATCATACAAAATTGTACCTTATTAATCGGGAAATAGAGATTATTTTAAAAAGTCGGCATATAAGGGCGACCGACCGTGACACAGTTGTCGTACATTTTTAATTTAATTTAATCTAAATAAAAATTATAATTAAAAACAACGTGCCAGTTAGCTAGACTTTAATTTAATTTAATTAAATTTTAAATCAAAATTATAGTATAGTTTAAATAGCTTTAAATTTTAAATCAAAATTATAGTATAGTTTAAATATAGTTTTTCATCTGATCTCAGTTCGCGAGTCGCTACAATAATTGCGAGCCTTGAAAATCTCCTTTGTTATTCTTCTGACTCGGTTTATGCATATTAAGCAGATTTAATCGCGGTTCCGTAATTTTTATCTCTGTTTAATTTACACATTAGATTTTCATACACGTGTCTAAAGTATTTACCACTTATTATAGGCTAGTAATATAGGTAGAGCAATACAAAAAGTAAGCTATGCTTTAACTTACAAAGTTATACGAAACTAAATTTGACCGACCAATTTTCATCCAACGTAAAAGGCAGTACACACAATAACACACTAGGAATCCCACGGAAAGGCCACATTTTTATGCACACTTGGGATGTGAATCAAAATCCCTTCAGCGTGAAGTAGTAACTGACAGACAGACTTTCGCATATTAATAATGTTAGTATATAACTATAGATATAATAAATTAGGTGTAAATGTAGGCACTGGAAAAACCTGGGAGATCCCAAGAGAAAAATATAAAAACGCCCATCTTTTAGTAAACAACTCATCGTACCGAAGGAAGGAAACGTAAATAAATTGTATAAATGGAAGACTAAAAGGTTTATTCTATGGAGGAAAATATTTTATTAACCTTTTCCACAATAACGTAATATAAATGCCCTGTCGTTTTACTCCGAGTTTCCGTATCGCTAATGGTCAGTCAATTATGAATTCTATTGTTGGGGCTACAAAGTCGGTAATTGTCCTCTTGTCGGGATGGGCACCGATGGCTCGCGACAAAACAAAGTCAAACAATTGTGAAATCGAATGGACGTTTTATAGTTTTTGGTCTGGTGCTTCGGAGCCGAGGAATGAGTATTGGTCATTGATTTATGCCAGGTTTCTCAGGTGAATTTGTGTTGGTCTATTCCATATTAGGCGATCGGAATACAACGAGAACGGGCCTTATGTTCAAGATGCCATCGCTATTATCATAATTTATTATCATAGGATTTAATATAAGATGACATGAGAAGAGTCGTATCACTTAGTGAAGCTTATGTCAAATTACATACATTTTGTTTTCAAACTTAGAAAGTGATAATAGCGATGGGATTTTGAATCAGCGGGCCTACTCCCGACACAATCGAGTACCGAATCCGTTCGATATTAGTGGTTTTTCGTATTTTATTTTGTGAATTACTGTGAAACTAATCAGCATAAAGAAAATTGTTAGATCGTAACTTTTTGTACTCCCGACCATATCGATCTAATGAGAATCAAAATAAACAAATGTCAATTTATTAGGAAGTACGCGGCAGTATCGTATCTAAATCAAAATCAAATCAGTTTGGAGAGTAAGGCCCCAGGGCCCCGAACGCTTACTGGCAGGGTTGATGGACGATGAGATAAATATAAAGATGTAACTGGTTCAATGATCAGGGGCCTTACTCTCCAAACTGATTTGATTTTGATTTAGATACGATCATGCCGCGTACTTCCTAATAAATTGACGTTTGTTTATTTTGATTCTCAGTCGATCGATATGGCCGGGAGTACATAAAGTTATGACCTAACGATGTTCTTTACACTGATTAGTTTCAAAGTAATCAACCAAATAAAATAGCAAAAATCGTTGATATCGAACTGATTCCTATATATATACTGGGTGTCCCAAAAATACCGTCTCATAGTGACATGGGAGATAGATTAGCCTTATATCTCTCGGATAAAATAAAAATGACCTTAGTAAAAGTTGCTTAGTTTTCGAGATATTTGGATTTTTTTGGTTTTATTCAAAATCTCCATTTTTAGTTAGTTTTTATTTCCGCATTAGTACAAATTCCTTTAATTTATTCATTTTAATTTTTTTTAAGTATCTCGAATAGTTGTTTGATGCATACAAAATAAACTTTTGTCAAATAGTAGTGTATTTTTTAAGAAAAAAATATTTTTGTGTTGCGTTTTAGCTCTCCCAAAATTTCGACCCAAATTTTGACAATCTGCCGTAGAAAAAAAATGTACTAAAGTAGGTAATCTGGCAAATTATTTTAAAAATTACTCAATTTATTGCAGATTTAGAAATGGTATAACACTTACATAAGAATTTTACAGAAACTTAGAAATTGCCATTTTTATCATTAAAGTCTGATTCAAGCCGTCTGGCTTGAATCAGACTATAAGATTGCGATGAACATTCCTGGTACTTTTTCATCTTCTTTACTACATAAGAGTCTTCTTATGTAGTAAAGAAGATGAAAAAGTACCAGGAATGTTCATCGCAATCTTATTATCTATCGACCTTTATTATCTTTTGTATCTGTAGACTTGTAAAACTGAATGTACTATTGCAACCCTAATTTGTTTTTTCGTTCTTTCCTTCGCTGTTATGGGGCACTGTGATAATAAATAAAATTAGAAAAAAACTTTAGAACTTAGATTTATTTCAGTAAATGCTCGAACTGTCGACCTCCAACACGAATGCACAATCGACATCTTCTGATAAAATTATTCTTTAATCTTCTCAAACTTATCTGAGATATTTCTTGAGCCGCTGCGGTGACTCTGTCGCGTAGTTCCCTTTCGTTGCGTATTGGTTTACCATAAACTTTGTCTTTAAGACATCCCCAATAAAAAAAATCCAGGGGATTAAGATCAGGGGATCGTGGTGGCCATAAGATTGGCCCCAGTCGCCCAATCCACCTTCTCGGGAACCTGCGGTCCAGGTGTGCTCGAACGTCTCGAGCGTAATGTGCTGGGCAGCCGTCGTTTTGAAACCACATCGTTCGTAATGATTCCAGTGGCACATCCCCGAGGAGCGTTGGCAATTGGTTTTCTAAAAATTCCAAATAGGTGTGACCATTTAATATTGGAGGCAGCTCCACTGGTCCTACTATTGTACCGTTGTAGATTCCGGTCCATAAATTTATTTTAAACATGTGTTGCGACCGATCTTCTCTATTCTCGTGTGGGTTTTCTAGCTGCCAGCTATGAATATTATGAAGGTTTAAATAACCATCTCTTCTACATTGCGACTCGTCACTCCACAGTACTTTATGAAAAAAGTCAGGATCTTCCCTATTTTTTTCCAACATTCGTTGACAAAATTGTACCCGTCTGGCATAGTCACTCGTAAGGAGAGTTTGTATGTGGTACGGATGATACCTGTTCCTTTTTAAAACGCGATGAGCAGATGATTTCGGTATTCCAGTCCGACTTTGAATCAAACGAACCGAAGTTGACGGATCTTCGGTAACTTGCTGTAACACGACATCTTCGTCGGTTGTTTGCGGTCTCCCTTCACCACCTCGAGTTCCTGGGACTCTACCCTCTCTGTAGGCAGAATCCAATCGTTCAATCACATGATACGATGGCGGTGTACGGTTTGGATAACGTTCCGCGTACAATCTTGCAGCTAATCTTGAATTTAAAGTTACTACGCCTCGATTAGAAACACGCCTGGTTTCCCCATAAATTAAGTACATGTCGGCGTACTCACGATGAGTAAATTGAGTAGCAGCACCTCGTGGATTTTCCATTCTTAGCACAGTAAAACCAGCCAGCTGTCTGTAAGAGCGCAAACCGTCGTTGTTGTCACCAAATCAGTTCAACAATAGTCCAAATCGAAAGCAAATCAGAGTCCAAAAATAACGCCTAGTAATAAAAAAAATGAGAGAAACGAGAGCAGTACAAAATAGCACGTGTATCGCACAAAACGGAAGAGAACGTACTAAAGTCCACGAGATCGTTCGTGGAACACGGTGTTGTAAAATGTGGGAAGAGAGTAGCGCATATTGCGCGCTCCCTTGCACTTATTAGGCCTTTAACAAACATTACCGTTGATCATTGACAGCTATCTCACTCAGTTTTTAACCTAAGAACATGATCACAAACGCCGAACACAAAGGACAACATGTGGCCTTTTCATTGTGTTTGAATATTGAATATTCACTTCATAGTTGAGTCCGGCTTGAATTAGACTTTAATGATAAAAATGGCAATTTCTAAGTTTCTGTAAATTTTTCATGTAAGTGTTATACCATTTCTAAATCTGCAATAAATTGAGTAATTTTTAAAATAATTTGCCAGATTACTTTAGTACATTTTTTTTCTACGGCAGATTGTCAAAATTTGGGTCGAAATTTTGGGAGAGCTAAAACGCAACACAAAAATATTTTTTTCTTAAAAAATACACTACTATTTGACAAAAGTTTATTTTGTATGCATCAAACAACTATTCGAGATACTTAAAAAAAATTAAAATGAATAAATTAAAGGAATTTGTACTAATGCGGAAATAAAAACTAACTAAAAATGGAGATTTTGAATAAAACCAAAAAAATCCAAATATCTCGAAAACTAAGCAACTTTTACTAAGGTCATTTTTATTTTATCCGAGAGATATAAGGCTAATCTATCTCCCATGTCACTATGAGACGGTATTTTTGGGACACCCAGTATATATATAGATAAACCCCGGTCTCTGAGAGGCTGATCAAATCAAATCGACGATTTGATCAGCCTTTAAGGCTAACAAATAAATGAGATAAAACATATTATGTATCACTACACTTCAGTTGGCGCTATTGATTGGATAGCTAATTTCTGTAGGCCGTTGGAATTGCTTTTGAATTTGACAGTTAGTCACACGACACTAGCGCCGAATTGGTTTGAAATCGAGTGTGAAATGGAACTATTACAATCCAATATTATCGGTATTGTTTTCGAGAATAGCACATTACTGGACAGCATCAGAATCGGATTGGTCTTGGATCGGAATTGAAATTACTTTTGAGATTAAGCCACAAGAACAATAAAATTTCTATAAACTAAATTTAACTTTACTGTCTGTAGAGCCCCTAACGTGATTGACAGTAGCATTGTTAGTTGTTGCTAATAGAACATGACAATTTTACTAAAGAAGCAAGAGGTTTATTTCTTATTCAATCTGAAAACTTTTTTATGTGATGTATAAAAAATTTGATTACACCACCACGCACCGATAAGGTAAATTCACCAAAGACACCGATTAGTTGACATACAATTTATCTGAGGATTTTTAATATAATCTTACAAGTGCGAGCGTAATGTAATTATAAAATATCTGTCCGTTCCTTTCTGTCTGATAATGTTCCACCAATCAGCGTTCAATATGGGTTGTTGAATGTAATGTTAGTTGATCATTAATTTGAATAGCGTTCGAGAGTTAGTATTTTTTTTTATACTTTTAACGACCTCCGTAGCGCAGTTGGTTAAGCGCGTTGGCGCTCGAACGAAAGGTCGCGGGTTCGAATCCCGCCGAGGGAACAAAAAGTTTTCAATGTTCCTGGGTCATGGATGTGTATTAAATTTGTGTATAATATAATAAAAATCTTAAATATGTGTATAGTATAAAAGTATTAAATATATTTCCGTTGTCTGGTACCTGTAACACAAGTTCTTCGGATACTTAGCACAGGGCCAGATTGACGTGGTGTGAAGCGTCCATAGATATTATTATTATTATTATACTTAGGGCCGATTTTTCAATCGTCAGATATCTTTTATCTGTTGAATAAACATGTGACTTTGACATTTGTTCCATACAAAATCTACGAAAGTCACATATTTATTGCTTAGATAAAAGTTATCTGACGATTGAAAAATTGTCCCTTCTTAAAATTCTTAATTCTTATTTTTCTAAATATTCTTCGTTAGTTTCGTATTTCGTGTTTTTCTCATGTGCTAACTCACGCGTTCTGTGCTTCCCATATGTTAACACGACAGTTGCAGCGCGGACCTTTGCAACTGGCGATTTTTACTGTATATTATAGACTAGCTGTGCCCGCGACTTCGTTCGCGTGGTTTTTGAGTGACTTAAACCGTTTATGCAACACACGTAACGAAAGTCCCCAACTGTGAATAATTTTTGCTACACCCGTTTTTGCAACATTTCTCACTCACGCTTCGCTACTACCCAACAAAAAAAGTTTTTTTCAAATCGGACCGGTAGTTCCTGAGATTAGCGCGTTTAAACAAACTCTTCCGCTTTATAATATAAGTATAGATTTTTGCGCAACAAAAAGGCTTTCTTAAAATTAATGTTGCGGCTTTGGTAGGTACCTACTATAGAAAATTCTACAAAGTTTATCCAAAACATTTTTGGCAAAAAGTCCACCTTAGACGATATCTTTGGGTATATTATTTTGAAATAACAAAGTCTAAGGTGTTAGAACCTAGACCTTCCAATTCCTTTATTAATAACGACAGTATTGTAGTAAGGTTTAGTTTGAATATTTATGAGCCAACTAGATTAGTGTCTGGTTAATTAATCTTGCCTACGTTCAACATGATTCATTATTAGAGCTCAAGATGAAGGAAATTTAGTTGGGAAAGCGAATACTCGTCTACGATGTAAGATTTCGCTTATTGGGAGTATATCTTTACTAATATTATAAAGCGGAAGAGTTTGTTTGTTTGTTTGTTTAAACGCGCTAATCTCAGGAACTACAGGTCCGATTTGAAAAATACTTTTTTTTGTTGGATAGTCCATTTATAGAGCTGACTTAAGCCGTTTACGCAGCGCACGCAATGAAAGTCCCCAAATGTGAATAATTCCCCGTTTTTGCAACATTGCAACACTGACGCTTCGCTCCTATTGGTCGCAGCGTAATATTATAATAATATAGCTTTAAGCTATATAATATTACGCTGCGACTGCGTTTCATTGCGTGCGCTGCATATACGGCTTAAGTCACTCAAAAACCACGCAAACGAAGTCGCGGAAAAAACAGCTAGTAATCCAGATATACAGGTTGTTATATTAGTGAGTGATAATATTTAGGGTATGTATGGGTCTAGTAGATATAGAGTTTACCCTGAAAGTACCAACGCTGAAACAGTTTCTTTATTTCAATTATTTTATGGGAAAATTTATGATGTTGGAGCATTTCTCATTGAAACATGAAAGTCAAAGTAAGCCTTCCTGAGCTGCTACTTTCACTATAAACTCTAATATATAGGGATATATAGAGATATCTCTAAATATTAGAGTTTATCTATAGATAAATATATAGATATATATTGAAGACATTAATGGATAAAGGTGTTATGTGGCAAAATTATAATTTAGAGAAAATTGAGTTTAAACTGTCACTTAAACATTTTAGAATACGTCGTAAAGTATTAAGTACATCAATCTAAAGATCCGTCTCTAGAATCAATGAACTTAATACGTTACTACATATCCTAAAATGTTTAGGTGACAGTTTAAACTCAATTTTCTAGGTATTTTTTTGCGACTTATCACCTTCTTCGATTCATGTCTTCAATCACTATACTACCTAAATAAAGTCCAAATGAGCAATAACATGCTTAATTATTTGACACTTTTCGGCTCGGTAGTACCGTTCTCTTAATTAACATTTCTGACTTGTGACACTTTACCTCGGGGTGGAGTGAGTTGAGTTACTTTTGTTAACTTAATATTTTAATTGTTAATTCCTCTCTGATAGTAATTGCTCGGAAAGCCTGTTTCATTATATTCCAAATTCTAAATCGTGAATCTCGTTCATAAGGTTATCTAGGTACTAGCTGTGCCCTGCGTTCAACTTCGTTCGCGTGTTTTTTGAGTAACTTAAACCGTTTATGCAGCGCACGCAACGAAAGTCCCCAAATGTGAATAATTTTCCCCGTTTTTGCAACATTTCTCACTGACGCTTCGCTCCTATTGGTCGCAGCGTAATGTTATATAGCCTTAAGCCTTCCTCTATAAATGGTCTATCCAACAAAAAAATTTTTTCAAATCGGACCGTAGTTACTGAGATTAGCGCGTTTAAAGAAACAAACAAACTCTTCCGCTTCATAATATTTGTATAGATTTACGAGTACGCTAACGTTTGCGCTAGTCTCACGGAATTCCAATTCGAAATTGCGCATTCGGAAAACTAATACGGAAAACGTATGTATGTGGCCGGCCTTATATAACCTCCCACCTTAGATCATATAGCATGGATGACCCTTAGCGATGATTTCCTGTGTAGCCGAGGTGTATACCTCCTTTATGTCAATAAAATGTTGATATGTATCAAAATTTTTTTATGGTGGCCTGGTGCTCAGGGTGATATTAAAGCACTTTACATTTTAAAGTCTGATCTTTTGACGACTCGACAAAGTGCGCACCAGTGTTATCTAACCCTAAGGAACATTAAGTTATTATATAACAAATAGTCGGTTATTCAATAGATAAATGAGTAATCTAACTTTTGACATTAACTTGTTATCTCGAATTTTATCAACACTCAAAAAGTTTAAGTGCTAAAATTGATACAGTCGGGTATGAATAATATTATGCATTGTTATTTGTTATTCATTATATAATATTGTGTCTACTATCTAAGTAGTACTTAAGTAGTTTATTTATCGGTGGAGTGCCGGAGTGAGAATTATAATGCCTTCCACACCGATTTCGGTGACGGTGGCCGGTAGATGAGGAAACAGCACGGTTGAGAGAAATACAAAATAGGTATTTATAAAATCTATTGCTGTCTCGTAGCTAGCCAGCAGTAGCGCGATAGAGGCAACTGCAACTTGAAATGAAATTACTTATAATTTAATAATTGTTGTATAATGTAGTCAAATCTATTTCCTGGATGTTTAAACATAGCGGAGAGTCTGGCCATTTTTTTAAGGTTTTTAAACGTCCATATCTCTTTAAATAATTAATTTATTAAAAAAAGGGACGTAGAAATAATATGTACATAGATATTCAGGGAAAAATTGTTACTCTAGCAGCATTATCCAGGGAGGAAACAGGAATCCCGAAGACCCCTAATTCTGTATGGAAAAAATATTTGGTAGTGTTTCCTCTTAAGCTGACATTAAAGAAACATCCAGGATACATTTTATACCGGCAAAGTATAGTGTTCCCTTGGGATAATGTAACGCGGACGGAGCCGCGGGCAATAGCTAGTTTTCCTATAAACGTTACTGCTCGAAAGTAGAAAGTCGCGGTATTTGCCTGCCACTATGTAATCTACAGATAGCTAGATTAGTATTGAGATTTCTAAGATATTATTCATTGTGACATAGTTTATACCACAATAATGCTTACAGTTTATAGTTTAGTCGCTAGGTTTCATCGAACATTTATTGTAAGTTGGTAAAACGTATAGATTTGCAACGGCACTGCTTAGTTTTCTATTGAAGGGCTAATCGCTTAAGGTGTGTTGTTGGCAATAACAGCAATGTTGTAGTTTTAATAATATCTAATATCTATCTGTAGACGCTTTACATCACCTCAATCTGGCACCCTGATGAATGAGAAGAACTTTACATTTACCAGACAACGCAAATGTGTATATTAAGAGGAAACACCACGAAATTTTTTCCATACTAAAATAGGGGTCTACGGGATTCCTGTTTCCTTCCTGGATAATGCTGCTAGAGTAACAATTATTTTCCTGAATATTAATGGATATTGTTTGTACGTCCCTATTTTTTACTTTTTTTACTAAATTAATTATTAAAAGAGATATGGACGTTCAAAAACCTAAGAAAAATGGCCAGACTCTCCGCTATGTTTAAACATCTAGGAAACAGATTTGACTACAATAAACAACAAAATCAAAAAATAGGAACCTAGCTCATTTCTTTTATTAGCTAATATAGAAAAAAATATTTAAATCGATTAAGTTTTGGAGGAGGAAACAGGAATCCCCTAAACGTCGATATCTGGTACTTTTAATAGGTAAATTCAGTCCAAGTCGCAGTTGTCTCTATCGCGCTAGTGCTGGCTAGCTAAGGCACTGCGAGACAGCAATAGATTTTATAAATACCTATTTTCTATTTCTCTCAACCGTGGTGTTTCCTCTTAAGTACATATTTAATACAAATACATGAACCAGCAACACATATTTTTTGAGAATCGAACCCGCGACCAACCAACCACTGCGCTGCCGTCGGCTGTGTTGCAAGACTGTCAATTCTCTGTAATTAACTGAGTGCATATTAACTACACTATAATAGATAATAGACTAACGTCCCGTTTCAATAACCCTAGTTATAGATAGATAGGTTTTTGAAACTGGCTGTAATAAGAACAATCATAGGTAATCAATCCCCTATGGGTCAGTTCACATAGAGACGCAACGTGACGCGGCTCGAATTTGACGTGTATCTTGTTACGTAGTGAGTAGAGTTGAATTTTGAATCACTATCTTAAAACTGCGGCGCCGCGTCGTTTCTTGTTACGATGTGAACTGTCAATAACGTGGTCACGACATCCAAAGTAAGATTACGGCCTATGAGTAGAAAGTTTGTTGCAAAATGTTCCTAGGGGCGCATCCTTACTTTCTAAATCGTTGTTACTAATATGTGCAAATTGAAAACTTCGTCGCATGTCAAAGTAGAATATACCCAATCCCCGTATCACTCTATAGTGCGGGGGTTTTCAAAGTGTGTGCCGCGACCTATTATTATTTGTAAGTTGTAACGTCAAATGTTTGAGGGTACTTTTTTTGAGCTCTCGCATAGGTACAAAGGAAACAGGAAAGGGTTAATGTAAATAAATAATAAATAAATAAAAAATATTTTATTCAGTAACCATACATTACAATTTTACAAACATTGGTGGAGATTTCTAATAAGTATTAAACTTGTGCCAGAAATCTCCGCTCTCCCTTAAATAATTATACGTACATATTTTGATTCTTATACATATTATTTATTATTTTACTAAAATAATGTAACCTCACTAATTTGTTTTTATGTACATAACCGAACTTCTATTATTATAGTACCTATTTCTTTCGACTGTTTATTATTACCTGACTTCGGCGAAGCCAAAAGAAAGGTAATGATTATATTATAATCATTACCTTCAATCAACACGCCCTTAGTAGATTATAGTTTGATTGATCGTATTATTACTTAACGACGAATCATTATAGTTTAATAAAAATGTTTATTTTTCTAATTACGGAGTATTTTATTTAGTTTATCTATATATTTTGACTTTCTTGATATACTTTAATGTTTAGACTAGGCCATACCAGTCTATCCTAAAGTGTGCGTATCTATATCAGGATAAACTAGTTTGGCCTAGTCTAAACTGGTCTATCCTATCGGGCTTAGGACAAATTAGTTTGGACTAGGCTATACTGGTAAATCCTATCGCGTATAGTAAGAACTAGTTGAGCCTAGGTAAAACTAGTTTGTCCTTAAATCGGGTTTGGCCGGTAACATATATGATATACGCTATAATTGTTGGCTTAATAACTATTTCTTTCGTCGCTTTACGTATGTAAAGCGACGTTATTTTGTAACAGCTGAACTGAAAAAGATTGGGTACCCCTGCTATAGTTTATATCCATTATATTTTTACACTAAGTAAACGCTTGACGATTCACGTGTATCGTATCGTTGTCAGGTCTCCTCAACCCTTCTCAACTAGACAGATACTATTCACAATTCAACGGGATTTCAATTTAGATAAACGTATACCTTTACCAAACAAAATGTACGCTTTTATTCGCATATTGAATAAGGCCGGAAAATACGTAGACCATAATTCATAAGCGATTACCTGTCCATTTGGACACATACCCCTTGAATTAGGTTACGGTACGGTCACTGTAATTTTTTTGAAGTGAAATATTCCTAAGCGGCGTTGTGCTCGGTTTTGGATGAGTAAAATGTTAATGTCACATCAGGACACGTGACCTGATGGAAAATTCGTAAGAAGTTGGGAGAGTAGATTGCAGGCGCGGCGTAGGAGAGGAAGTAATATCCCCCTCTTTTTCTACCGCGCAGCGAAAATGTACTTATGTTTAGTTTTTCATTGCTGCCAGTACTTCTGGAGTGCAACCTTTTTTACCCGACTTCGGCGAAGCCAAAAGGAAGGGTAATGATTTTGGCAGTCTATGTATGTATGTATGTATGTATGTATGTATGTTCCCTCGTAGCGGCTAAACTACTGGTCCGATTTTAATAAATGAGGTATCAATCGATTGCTAATGATGCTGCGAGTAACATAGGCTATAAAAATTTTCGACAAATTTTAGATTTTGAAAATTATACCTCAAAAACTATCTCCAAAAAAAATTAAATTAAGATAATTGTCTCGTGTTTGGTATCAAAAGATAGGTCTTAGCAAGCACATTACGAATATGTATTTGAATATTTTATTAATTGTTATATTTCATTGTTAAATTCAAAATAACGTTTAAAATGCGGTCGTACAAGTAGTATCTAGAAGTTGTTTAGTTACTTTATATGCGTTAATTGAACGTTAGTTTAGTAAAAATATAATGTTATATTTGATGTGGAAACAGAAAAATATAAAATAAAATAAAAGTTTAAAAACTATAACCCGACTTCGTAAAAAACTGGTCTAAAAAGGCTGAAACAAGAAAAAATTCAATTTGAAATCCAGAAATGCATAGGTACAAAAATGGTCAAGCTAGAGCCGAGGTCGGACCCGCTAACTCATAATATTCGTCTGCTGTTGCAATATTCAATCCCAAAAGCGGGTGCGACCACGGCTCTAGCTTGACCATTTTTGTACCTATGCATTTCTGGATTTCAAATTGAATTTTTTCTTGTTTCAGCCTTTTTAGACCAGTTTTTTACGAAGTCGGGTTATAGTTTTTAAACTTTTTTCTTATACATAAAAATGAGTTGCTGTTCGTTAGTCTCGCTAACTCGAGCACGGCTCAACCGATTCGGCTATTTTTAGTCTTGAATTGTTCGTGAAAGTCTCTATTCTGTGCACAACGAAATGGGACACGGATCAGCTAGTTAATAATATAAATGGATAGTGCTCTGAAGATAAAAAAAGTCGACAAAAGAAATAAATACCATGATAATAATAAAAATTGTTTATTTAAACATAGCATTAGGTGCACCTAATGCTATGTTTAAATAAACAATTTTATACATTTTTTATATCAATTTCTTAATGCATTAAGAAAAGTAAAAAATAAAGAAACGGTTTAAATTGGCCGCCTTACTGCTAACCAGGCAACAATTTACCAATTACAAATTGAAACAACAAAAAATGTAGTAAACATGCTAACAAAATAACAAAAATATTACTTACATTATAAAAGTATTATATATAATATAATCAAGAAGTTTTGAGAAGCTACATTAATGTGACTTATATGGGACGTTTTTCAAGACTCGCAAAAACGCTTCAAAAATCATCAGTGGTTTTTTGTTCAAATAAATTATATTTATAATATCGTCAAAACATTTATATTTTTTCTTGTTATTTTTCTGTCACATCACGCTAGTGAAATTAACGTTATTTACGATAGAAAGCTTTATTCGATTATTATTATATTGTGTGTATGATGTAATATTTATGATACAACATTTATTTCATGTTTTACATAATATGAACAGTTTTAGAAACTAGCGAAACTAGATCTAGACTTAGACTCTAGATGAGACACGTCGCTCAATTTAAACGAGTATAGAATAAATAAATTATTATCAAATCCATACTAATATTATAAAGCGGAAGAGTTTGTTTGTTTAAATGCGCTAATCTCAGGAACTACTGATTCGATTTGAAATTTTTTTGTTGGATAGGCCATTTATAGAGGAAGACTTTAGGCTATATTACATTACGCTGCGACCAATAGGAGCGAAGCGTCAGTGAGAAATGTTGCAAAAACGGGGAAAATTATTAACGTTTGGGAACTTTCGTTGCGTGCGCTGCATAAACGGTTTAAGTCCCCGCGATCGAAGTCGCAGGGCACAGCTAGTTAATATATATAATTTAATAAAGGTAGTACAATATAAGTATGCCGTAGCGAACGCTGATTGTCCTTCAAAGGTTTTCCTCTGTATATTTTGTTTTAGTTAGATGACATAGGAATTTTCATTTACCAAAACTTATGTCAAATCCCATACATACGTTTTCGAACTTCGATAATAGCGATAGCATCTTGAATAAGGGCCCTGGGGGCTGATTCAAGATGCCATCGCCAATTATCGCTTACAAAGTTCGATAACAAAGTGCTACGGCTAAATGATCGCGATTTGGTATGTCATTTAGCGTACCTTTTGTCAAATCCCATACATTTTGTTATCGAACTTTGTTAGCGATAATTAGCGATGGCATCTTGAATCAGCCCCCTGTTATTTCATATTTTGTCTTCTTATTGTTCTGGATCTTTGTCTGCTCTTTCGTAGAATATATTAATTTCTAGGGTGGCCATGTTATGCCAGCTAGTGTCGAAACGTTGGCCAGCGTTACGTCAGCAGATGGACAGTACACAACACTTTCACTCGACACACTATCCTAGTACTAAACGGTCTAGAATCTAGACTCTCTAGGTAGTAGGGAGTAGACACTAGTTAGATTGGCTTGTGTAATGTGTATGTCTGTGCAAAAGAGCTGTAGGTTTTTCACTATGTAAAACCATACGTCTTAGTCAGTCTAAAACTTATTTTTTGCTGACTATGGAGACAAAAGGAATGGTATTGATTTTGGCAGTCTATGAATATAATGTTGGAATGTATGTTGGTTCCATTCGGATTTTAAGCAATAAAGTGTCAAATCATTCGTTCTAACAGAGAATTCGTTATTATGGATGGTCTATATAATTTATTTTTTATTTATTTTTTTTATTTATTAAATTACATAAAAAAACTTAAACTACACAGTGTAACATAAACCATTACTGGTTTTTCCGCACACTGCTAAATGTTAGTCGTCGATTACAGGTAATCTAAAGTAAGTACTTATATAATATTTATTATTTGAATAGTGGGTTTGTAATGTATCTTATTGAACGGAACTAGGTGGGTATAAAGTATACGATCCTTTGACGACCATTAATTTAATTCTCTTATAACAGCCTATTTCATTTCATTCTGTGATTACTTTACCTGTTTCCTTGTGTTCTCGGTGGACAGGGAAACTGTGTGAATCCGCGGGTCACAGGTGAGAGGTCATCGGGACTAATGGACATACCGTGTTGGCCTTTTTCTATGACATGATCTCTCCGATGCGTATTTTTTATTTACTAAGTAGATCCAGTGGTTTCGATCTTGGATTTCGACTCGGATTCCGTCCGGTTTATAAGAGTTCCCTTAACTCTTATAAACCGAGAGAGAGTGGTGTTTTTTGTAGGGCCAAATAGCCTCACATTCCTACTTCATAGTATATAGAAGCCTTAAATCAAAATTGTACGTTCGTTTTTTATTATGTTTCTAACCGCGCTCAATAGTGTTTTTATTTTCAGAGGTATTGTAACTAATCTATCGGTTTCCCTGCGACCTCGGTGGACAGGGAAACTGTGTGAAGCCGCGGGTCGCAGGTGAGAGGTCATCGGGTAATTGTCTAATGGACATACCGTGTTGGCTTTTTCTATGACAGAGTAAGCGTTCGAGAAATTTCTTTGCAAACGGTGATTTCTCTGACCCGTATTATTTTATTGTGTAGTATGTATAGTACGTCCCGTTTGGTTTTAACTTTTAACCCACATGTAAACCCGTCTATGACACAACCATTGGACTTGTATTTGCAAACCGTTTTTCGGAAAAAGAAAAGAAATTCATGTTCACAATAATAATACACATCTTTTATTTACACTTTTCCACGTTATTACGTTTTAATGAAACCGTTCGTGTTATTTGTAAAAACTTATTAAAACGTGGAAAAATGTAAATAAAAGTTGTGCATTACCGTTGTTTCTTCTGTTACATTCCACGGGGCCCGATTGACGTAGTGTCAAGCATTCACATATATTATTATATATTATACTACTTAAGTGCCCTGAGCCCTGCAACCCAAAGGGCTTGTCCCTAATTATATTTATCCTTGTAGTAATCGAATTAAATGAAATTGTAAAGTCCAGGAAGTGTACAATATATCTTCCTGCTACCGAAAAGGTTAAGGCTATGAAGGTTTTAATTTATTTTTACCTCACTGCGCCAGAAGGAGGGTTATGTTTTTAGGCTGTATGTACGATTGTTTAGTACGCTATGCAGGCTTACTCCCGACACAATCGAGAATCGAATCAGCTCGATCTCAACGGGTTTTGGTATTTTATTTGGTGGATTACTTTGAAACTAACCGGGATAAAGAAAATCGTATCTTTTTGTACTCCCAGTCCTATCAATCGACTGAGAATCAAAATAAACAAACGTCAATTTATTGGGAAGTACGCGGCACGATCGAATCTGAATCGAATTGAATCAGTTTGGAGAGTAAGGCACCTGTAGCCGGCTCGATGAATTTTACATTGAGAGATGTAAAATTTGTAGTAAAAATATACTGTAAGAGTAAGACACTACACTGGGTATTTCAAAATTAAAAAGCGCTCAGTTTTTTAGCATTTGAAATTTGTTTTATTTCTCTTATTTCACAATATTCTAATATACTATGTCGGGTAGCTTATTCGGGTGATTTGTCACTTTTTTTTTTTTTGTTTACTGTATATCGAGCGGCAGAGACAAAACATGCAAATAAGTCAGTAAATAAATTACATCACTGTAATTAATGACAATAACAATTGACAATATTTTGTAGGTATAAATTTGTAGGTATGATTAAAACGAATGATTTACTCGTATTAGGTAGGTACGTGTTTAAAATTTAAATCTTGTTACAATAATATTTGAAGTAAGAAATTCGTTTCGGAGGTCAGTCAGTAAATAATCAGTGGGTTTTTCCTTATCACAGATGTCGTTGTGTTTGTTACTTCGAAATTTTAGTAAATAAAAAAATATATTATGTATTACCTTGCTGCAACGAGGTATGGATGTTTGTTACACTTTCACGTAGAAAGTACTGGACGGATTTTGAAGAAATTTGGTATGGTAGTAAAATTAAAACATAGGCTACATTTTATCCTGCAGAAGTGCAGTGCTCCCATGGGATACGATTATACGTGCGCGGGCAAAGGCTAATGTTAATCGTAAAAGTTGATTTGAAATCTTGCATGTGACATTGAGCATAACGGCTTATGGGTAGACTTATAAATAATTATAATATATTATAATTCGATTATAATATAAACAAATGCTCCAAAATCCGGTACCTATAACCCGTTTCGAGAAGATCCGAGGGTCACCATCCGTTGACCTTTCGGGGTCATGTTTTTATTTTCGTCGCGTCCAATGACATTGGTATTGTTTTTCCCCTTTGTTTATCGTCATTAGTAACTGGGTTATATTTATGTCGTTTAATATTAAAGAATTGAATATAATTATTTATTCTCATGCAATTAACATTATACCAAATGGATCTTATTTAATCCTAAATGTTTAGATTATATGTCTGGTTGTGACTCTTTTCAAACTTCACTTTCGCGATCCGCGATTGTTTAAAAAAAAGTACCTATTTTAAGTGCTGCCCCGTATTCTTCTTTATACGGTATGTGTTCTAAATTTCATCAAAATAGACCCAGCTGTTTTAGAGTATATTCGATGCAAATAAGACAACCAGATTTATTCAATTTATAAAATTATATTAGTATAGAAGTATACTAAGTATAATAGCTTGGACGAATTTAAATTGACGATCGTTTTTATTGTAGGTATATTAAGTAATAACTAATAACTATTGTAAGGTAACAATTTGAATATCTATATTTATAAATAATTAGTAATCTTGTAGTCGTATGTATGTTCCACCACAAGTGTGGAATTTTTTCATTAAAATCGGATCAATTTAGATCCGATTTTAATGGAAAAAGTGTCGACCGGGTAATGTACTCGAGCTAAAGTTTAATATTTTTAATATTATTGTACTTATTTAGTTAAAAAAAAAACAAAAAAATGATACGTATGCAAAAATTTCAAATTAATCAGACTTCTGGAAATTAGGTGCAAAGATTCCTGTACATACATACATACATACATATTTATAGATACATACAACCCAAGTTTATAAAGCACGTTTAAATGTAGTTATGAAAATTCCTTCTTCGAAAAATAGAACTAAACGTTAAAAGGTTGTTTCTGAAATCTGAAATGTTTATTAATTATAATAATTACCTTAAAAGCTCTACGTTTTCATCAAAGCAAAAATGCCTACAGTTGGATGTTTTAAATATTGCAAGTTTTTGTGAAAACAAGCAAGAAACTATGACAAGAAAGAAATAATTATTTCTTGTTTTTTATCAATTATTTATACGACTGGGACTAGATGATCCAGAATCTCCCCGTCCGGAAAAATTGAGAATTCAGAAAACAGGGCCCTAATTCTCAGGCCTCGAACTTAGTTTTTACTATCGGTCTGTCCCGCTCATGCAAATGAGATTTAGCGCACGTGTGAGCGGGATATACTAATATTCGGAACTAAGTTTGAGGCCTGAGAATTAGGGCCCTGGGCCCTGATTACGTAACTCCGGTCGCTTTCCCGTCTCTCGAGATCAGCTGTCATTGCGACGTTTAAACTTTTTAAAACACGATTTAAAAAATGAATATGTCATAATTTTGACGTTTTAACTTGACGATGTAACGTCACAATGGCAGTTGATCTCGAGAGACGGGAAAGCGACCGGAGTTACGTAATCAGGGCCCTGGACTCTAGGCTCATACAGTAAATTTAAAAGCGGATACATTAGAATCGACTTGTCAAATTTGACATTTATAGTTTTTTTTTTTTCGTATCAAATTTGACGTACAGATAGATTCCAGATATAATATTTAGTCCCGATTTCACCAACGCATGTTAGTGTTAACGTCTTGTTAAAATAGCACGCCTTCTCGTTCATTGTTAGGAATTACCAGAGGAACAACATGATATTTAACGAAGGGTTAACTTTAACATTGCTTGGTGAACAGACACGCCCTTAGTCTCGTTATAGTTTTTAACTTTTGATTACTATTTGACATTTTTAGATAGATAAAGCCTTCTGGGAAAGTACCGCTGTAACTTTAAGAGTTAGGATTTAGTCACCATCAGATATGGAGAAATAATATCTTAAACAAAATTTGTCATTTATTTACTTAGTTTTTTAAAATATGACGCATCTACGTCACGTCCATATTAGTAGAACCTTAGCTAACGTTACACAAATCCTATATATTTTAAATTTCGAAGATTAACATCGACATGTTGGTTTAGCTCCCTGTACCCGAGGATAGAGCCTTCCAATGCATTCCTAACCACAAACGGCTGTAATTGGCTGGAAACCGCTGACCGCACTATCACCATCATGACCGTCTACCGATTCTCTCACGTTTCGTTCGATTAAGAAAAAAAAAAACAGTAGATGGATTTTGTTCTGCTTTTACGTTGCGGTATGTTTGCGATAATCTTGGCAACGGATATGAATGAAATTTCGTGTGGTAGTAGTAGTGGATTTATATTTACACATGTATCTGTATTTATACATGTCTCTGTGTTTGTTTGTTTGTGATTTGTCTGTAATAAAATCTTGCGAGATTCGAGACACTTTCCGTTTGAGCTGAAATTTTGCATGCTGCAATATTTCAGCTCAAACGGAATTTTCATATTCATTCACTGACATGGAACTAGATCAGAATGTAGTAGAACTGACCACAGGAACTCGGTAAGAAAACGACACAGCCTTATCGAGTTTGGGCTCATTTGATTTCTCTTGATGAGTACTTTGGTGCTAAATGGTATCCAGGGTCTGAAGACGAAGGGTGAAGATGGCCATAGGAAAGCCTTGTTTTTTCTTTTAATTTTGAACTGTAGTAAAATGTAAATTTTGTGCGCGCGGAAGCATCTTGTAACATAAGGCGAGTCATAATTTGATTACTAGCACTCACTAGCACTACTTTGGCTAGATCCTAGAACCTGCCGAGGACGATTAAATTTTACATTGCCTAGAATATAGGCTATGTGGAACTCCATCTAATGATAATAATATTTTACTATTTGAACATTTTGTTTTAGTTTTTAATTTATTCGTAAATTTACGTAATAGTCGTTTGAAAAGATTTGTATAATATTGGTGACAGCGGTATGTGCTATTATTTGTTTTTGTCAACGTAAGTATATCTACTCTATTCAAATAAAATAGATAGAGTGTTATTAGATAATTTTTAAATGAAATTCAACAGTCATCATCAGCTAAAACGATTGAATTTCATTTAAAAATATAGGTATATTCTTTTTTCTTTATTGCCCACATTTAGAATCATTTCTTAACTTGACGAAAAGCTTTATCGCTATCTTCTATCAGCGTGTGGGATACAAACATTTTCATAAGTGATGCTGTCCTACTTCCTCACTTCATAAATTACCTCGCGATGTGCCGACCGTACCTTGCGCAACGAGTGCGGGCGTAAACAGTTTTCTCGGCTCCTATTTTTATGCTATCTCTACTATTTAGGTCGCCGTTGAGAAACACTTTTGTCTCGAAAATATAGAGCATTGTGGACAGAGCATTAACGTTTAATTATAAAATGGGAGAAGAAAATAGAAGAGATTGTTTTACCAATTTATACTATATAAAATTAACGAGTAGTAATAATAATTTAGTGTACCTACGTACATTTTAATGACTTTTTTTATTATTGTAAGGGCAAATGTATGATGTTGGGGCATTTCTCATTGAAACAGTCAAAAGTACGTCTTTCAGCGCTGGTACTTTCACAACGAACTCTACATAGGAGCACCCTAATGACGATTAGCGAAATATCATGAGCTAACAGATACCATGATTAAATGCAATCTAGTATTCTCAAAATATTTTGAAACACCATCAAAGGTAACAAAGCAATCTTGGAATCTGAGTGTTTGCTAAGCCGTTATTAATCTTGAGCCGCTATTAAAATACTTGTACTGCTTCTGGGAATATCCTCACAATAAACCAATTAAGTGTTTCAGAAGCGCTGACTATCATCAGGTTTTCATCACCGCTTTGATGTAGCCATCGTCGACGGCTATCGGCTGTCAATGACGCGTGAAAGAGGGTGATGTTTATTTATAAACATTTGGGGTATTTTTTGTAGAGCTAATGAGCTGGTCTTTTACCTGCATAACCGTTTATATCTACGGAAGAATAGACAGAAAAATTTGTCTACACAATATGCCAGTTTGTATATCCATTCTTGTATAGTAAATTTGTCACCTTTTTTAACCGACTTCCAAAAAAGGAGGAGGTTCTCAATTCAGACTGTTGAACAAGAGATTGGTAAAGAAATTTTGTCTACAAAAATATAGAAATAGAAATAATTTATTTGCTTAAAAATGGTACAAAATTGTGTTAACCTATCCAGTATCCTTTCTTGTGTAGTGAATTTGTGAGCTTACGTTCTACTGTGTTTGTTTGTCACTTCTCACACGCAAACGGGTGGGCCAATTTTGATAAAATTTAGTTATTATCACTGGTAATCACCACGTTTACCTTCTATATATGTGACTAGCATGAAAATGATAGAAATTGCAATATCCAATTTACTATATTAAACTAAAATAATATTCCCGAACAAAGGCTGCCCGCTTCAAAAACCCATTATTTCGTTCGAGGGGAACAAATGAAGGCCAATTCCTCAAACGGCACTGCATCACGCCATGGCTGCGCTTGCAAATGAAAGGGCATTAGTTTAGTTTTTAGGATGCCCACCCACGAACGAAAATCGGTAACCGATTTTTTATAGGTGAAACAGTACAATATGCTGATTGCAATAGTGCAAAACACCAGGTTTATACAATAAATCGGT
Organism: Celastrina argiolus; assembly: GCA_905187575.2. Lineage (NCBI taxonomy): Eukaryota > Metazoa > Arthropoda > Insecta > Lepidoptera > Lycaenidae > Celastrina > Celastrina argiolus. The sequence continues at coordinate 10,148,271 of LR994597.1, forward strand.
CGGAATAGGGAAGAAAAATCTGTCCGATTATCGGACCAACAAAAAGTATGACGTGGTTTGGCCTTGACCCTAACTTGTGTTGTACGAGATGGCCGCTTCACTCAACAAGAGGAAAATCATTTCACCATTTGTTTTCCTTTTCGATCGAGCGAGTTCTCAATTAGTTTAGTAAACTATACTTTGATAAACTTACGGCCCGTTTCAATAACACATCTATTTATCTATCCATATATGTATACAAGGTGTAAAATAAATGAGAGATAATACTTTAGAGTGTGTACTGTGTATGTGCCACCTATATTATAGAGTATTACTGTGAAAGTACCACGGCTGAATGACTTCTGACTTTCATGTTTGTATGAGAAATTCCCCAACATCGTAAATTTGTCCATACAATAATTTAAAAAACCGTACCTCTTTCAGCGCTGGTACTTTCACAGTAAACTCTATAAACGGGTAACGTATTATCATTCATTTGTTTTGCACCTTGTATATCTATCTCTTTTTTATCTGACAAAAAGCTGTGCATCATCACGCCAGCGCTTGGAAATGAAAGGACATTAGTTTAGTTTTTACTCGTGTTGTAGAGTGCTCCCCCGCCCACTCAACAAGAGGAAAATTATTTCAGCATTTATTTTCCTCTTCGCGAATTGAGAACTTATAGGTAGCTGTTACGTTGAATAATCTATTACTAAAAATTAATAATGCATATTAACAGTAGGTTATATTTAGACGCAATGTGTAATGTTTAAAAAAAATCAATAACAAGAGCAAGAGGCTAAAGAATCATAAAATTTTAAAACTTAATAAGTTGAATATGAATGTGGATAATGGTCGAAATTCAACCACAGCCGACCTCTAATTCTTGTTATTATTTTTTTATTTTTTTTTTAACATTAAATGATTCTTTAATTCTTATTTCTTTTATTTCCAAATAGGTTAGAAACTTATAGAATTGAAAAATAGAAATTGAGTTTAAACTGTCACTTAAACATTTTAAGATATGTAGTAACGTATTAAGTTCATCGATTCTAGAGACGTAATGAACTTAATACGTTACGACGTATTCTAAAATGTTTAAGAGACAGTTTAAACTCCATTTTCTCGAAATCTTAATTTGGATACATATCACCTTCATCCATTCATGTCCTCAATTGTCCTACATGATAACCTACCATCGGTTCAGGGACGTTATTACGACTTTATCGCTCGACCAAAGAGTAGGTCTTCTTTCGTCCGGCAGGATTTCCATTGCTGGAAATAAGCCTCCCCCAAAGTTTTCCAGTGAGGGTCATTGCATCCACCGTTTCCCGGCGATCTTCTTCAGATCTTCTGTCTTTTTGAGGTCTATTCCTCTTTGACGTGTGCAGTCTTCACTCGGGAACCTTAGTAGGCTTCGAGTTGGCAATATTCAATGTAAAAGCATATTCGCACGGTTGCGTACAAAATCTGCCCGAGTCGGATTTACAATGGGACCGAAGACGGCGTGAGAAGACATCTGATGATGAGATTTCTGCATGACCATCTATTGCTTCATTGTCCATGGTGAATACGCATAGCAATGTTATGTTACAAAGTGAAGCAATTTTTCTTCTTGTGAAAAGAGGTTGTTACTTACTGATCTTAGATTTTATTATCTAAAGATTTGTTTGCGTCGAATAACGTCCGCAACAAATCGTCGCTTTACATTGTCAACCTCGTATCTAAAACAACTGCAACTTTTCATCAGAGTCAAAAATCTTAATAATTTTAGATTTTATTATGACATGGATTTTGGATGTATTGAGCGGGCTTACTCCCGACACAATCGAGAACCGAATCCGTTCGATATCAGTGGTTTTTCGTACTTTATTTGGTGAATTACTTTGAAACTAATCAGCGGGCCTACTCCCGACACAATCGAGTACCGAATCCGTTCGATATCAGTGGTTTTTCGTATTTTATTTGGTGAATTACTTTGAAACTATACAGGATAAAGAAAATTGTTCGTAACTAACTACTAACTACTAGTACTACTACTAACTGTTAGATCGTAACTTTTTGTACTCCCGACCATATAGATCGGCTGACAATCAAAATAAACAAATGTCAATTTATAAGGAAGTACGCGGCATGATCGTATCTAAATCAAAATCAAATCAGTTTGGAGAGTAAGGGCCCAGGATAAAGAAAATTGTCAGATCGTAACTTTTTGTACTCCCGACCATATCAATCGACTGAGAATCAAAATAAGCAAATGTCAATTTATTAGGAAGTACGCGGCATGATCGTATCTGAATCAAAATCAAATCAGTTTGGAGAGTAAGGCCCCTGCAGGCTTACTCCCGACACAATCGAAATCAAATCTCATCGGCTTTTGGTGTTTTATTTGTTGGATTGCTTTGAAACTAACCAGGATAAAGCAAATCGTTAGAATGGAAAATTTTGTACTCCCAACCATATCAATCGACTGAGAATCAAAATAAACAAACGTCAATGTATTGGGGAGCACGAGGCACGATCGAATCTAAATCAAAATGGAATCAGTTTGGAGAGTGAGGCCCCTGTACATAACTGAAGCTCATTTAAAACAAAATCCATGTAATGATAAAATCTAAAATTATTCAGTTTTGTAATAGTTAAGTTTTTTTAACTTTTTTAACTGTACCGAAAAGTTGTTGTTTTATGTATACGAGGTTTTGAAGGTAAAGCGACTTAATGGACCAATGGAATAGACCTTTTTATGTTTTTGTCTCGCAGAAAATGTGCGACTTCAGCAGTATTATCTATGTAGTCGCAAGTAACTTTTCTACTAATAATTCTTTTAAAATATCTGATAAAGACACAGGTCTTGTACAAGGTGTAAAATAAAAGAGTCATAATACTTTAGGGTGTGTATGAGGCTACTATGTAGAGACTACTGTAAAACTACCAACTACCAACTTTCATGTTTCTATGAGAAATGTTTTATAGTACGTCCGAGATAAATTTAACCTAAACATACATAAACACACCAAAAACGCCGAAATTTTCACATATTTATTTATTGTGCACACTTATCAACACTTTTACCGGAATGTTAAAGGATTACACTTCATTATCCAATACATTTTATAACAATCAAACAATAATTAATATTTATGTTTAAACATCAAATGAAAATCTTTCACAAAAAAATACGGCATTTTGACACTGCCAATTGTAGAATATAGGCTTATAGTCTATGGATTCATAGCAAACAATAATCATTGTATTAATATTGGCCAATTGGGATCACACTGACTAGTTGTGAGACTGGTTGTGTCATAAACGGGTTTGTTTACGTTTGGGTTAAATTTATCTCGGACGTACTTATAGTAAACTCTATTTACGGGACCAATACACACGCTAAAGTATTATCAGTCATTAATATTATAACCTATATAATTATTTAAAACTTACGCGTACAAAATAATCATTTTTCTATTTATACACACGCTAAAGTATTATTACTCTTTACTATTATAACCTATATAATTAATTAAAACTTGCGCGTACAAAACAACATATTTTTTCGACCACATCAGCTTCGCACAATCAACTCAATATTTATATTTCATATTCGGACGAATGTTTATTTATAAGAGCTGGATTATTAAATTCATATTCACATGACTGATTCACAGCACTGCCTCTGCCCCAATTTAAAACTGTATTTTCACTGGCTTTTTGTGCAGATTGTGAAGGTAATTTTTTTATAAAAATATGTATTTTGGAATATTTCGCACTATTTACTGAGGCGCTTAAAATAAATGTAAAGCGAATTAATAAATGTACATATAGTTAATTGAATCAGGCGTTACTTTGCGGAAATTCATGACATAAAATTTAAATATATATCGGAAGGAGAATTATATGTGAGCGTCTTGATTGTTTGGTATCGTCAGGAAATAATAAGCCGCACAAACAGTACCTTTATTATTCATCGTATCACAAATAGTTTCACTCTAAAACATTAACTCAGATCGTGGATGCAAACGGATTCATCTCAAGACGTGACGAGGTCAGCTGACATATTGGCTAACGTGTGTGAACATCAGATTCTCACGATATCTTCGGTCTTTCCATCGTCACACCCAATAGAATCTCCTCACTCCCTTTCAGGTGTCCCGTCGACAATGCCATCCGTCATCGCTGACATAAGTGACACTTGTCAAACGAGCTGTCATAGCCAACTGTCACTAAACACGTCCAAGTGGTTAAACAAGACGTCTGAGATCTTCTTCTTCTCCGACACGGCCATTCTGACCAGTCACACGTCCTCGTGTGCTGCTCCTGTAAAAGAAAAAAAACCAGCTGCAATATCACAAGCCTTTTGCTCGGCCTAACCTGACTCTACAATTTTAGGCCAATTTGCTAGTTTAATATCTAATAGTAATCTCAACAGATACTTTAACTTCTTTAATGCACAACAATAAACTACGCAAAGTCTCAGGTAATGCCTATATGACCAGGGCTCTTTAGTCGAAATACGTTAGCCGCGTAACACGACGTGTTCTCCCCACGGCTAACACGTGTGCATCACTCATTGAATACACATCATGTGGTCTGTGTAGACCCCAACCTTCCAGCATCACACGCCCGCTGCGCTCCACGTCCTACTTGAGTTGCCCCAAGAGGTACCGACTTTTAATGGTTGCTGCTGCGAAATGATGCTTGGTAGGTCAAATACTGTCATCAGAATTTGACTTCTATGACACGGCTCCATCGCCGACATACGTCAACCGCTTAACACATTTGTGTTAACCGCGGCTGGCTACCCGTGTGCACATGCACAGCGTATGGTCTGTGAAGACCCCGACTCCGCCAGTATCACACTACAGTCAGTAGATAAACAATTACGCTCACCAAATAATTTTGGTTTCGAATGTGATACTTCAACGAAGTACAGACGACAGTCGTCTAGCCGCCGCGCCACCGCGCTGCGCTGCATCGCTCGCCGCGCTCCGTCGCGTCGTGTCGCGTCGCTAGCGTTGCTCGAAGCTCGATCCACTGTACACAAAATGAAACAGCACAAAAAAATGTTCAGACTATCTAAAATTAAGTTCTTTTAGGGATTTATTTACTAAGACTTCGCTGTGCCTGTCTGTCTTTAATCAGGCTGTATCTCAAGAACAAAACTATCGCGGTTTAAATATCAGCAACAACAATGAGATTAAAATGTTAGATTTCACTATGCAGTGAAATTAATTTAATTTCCTTTCAATGATCTAACTGATTGAATGAAAATAAGCTATTACTTTAGTGTCACACAATAACAAGTGATCAGATTGCACTGTCCTCACTAAACTTGACAAAAATAAACATTTTTAGTTGTACTGTCGCGGGAATCGAACCCACAAAGTCGAGTACTAGGTTCTAAACCACTGGACCCCAGAGTAATTCATAATAATAATAATAGCTCCCTTCACCGATTTCGGTGTCGGTAGCAAATTTCATTCAAACCAGGCCAGCTACGCAAGAGTTATTTTATAGTGTCCAAGTGTGTGAGCAATACATAGAAGCACTCTCTCTTCCTTTTACTTTCATAACCCAGCGGAACGGTAAGTTGTCGGTAGCCAATTTCATTGAAACCAGGCCAGCTACGCAGGAGTTATTCTATAGTGCCCAAGTGTGTGCGCAATACACAGAAGGACTCTCTTCCCTTCACTCTCACAACCCAGCGGAACGGTAAGTCGACCCGTCTGGCTAGAGAATAGGCACAGGACCAACCTTTTACATGCCCATCTGACGCATGGATCATCTTTCTTGTCAGACAGTCAGGTGATCAGTCTGCATTGTCCTAACCAATCCTAAAAACAACCTTTTTTGTTGTTTCAACGTGGGAATCGAACCCACAAATACGGGTCAAGAGCTAAGCTCTGAACCACTAGACCACGGAGGCAATTCATTCGTCATTCATAATACCTGAAGACTCGCTAGTGCGTTTACAATCTTTTACAAAATCACCAAGTTGGTCGAAGCTAACTGAAGTCACTCAATGAACTTTCTAATCTTCCACCGCATCAGTGGACTGCCACGGCCTCTGAGACTCTTGGACCGTTGAGTGTGTGATGCCTTGTTCACCATTAGTACCAGCTTACATACAGTAACTTCTGAAACATGAAATTAAAATGTGTTAATTCCATAAAACTCATATCACAAACAATATTATCCTGTTGGACGAATTTTAAACTATTCCATATTGCATAATGTTCTAAAAAGTAAAAGTCTGTTAAATCTGTAGGTAATATGTATTCCAAATTTACTTTAACAGATATTTTTATAGCCAGCTTAGGAATTTATTTATTCCTAAGCTGTACAAGACATTATTTAAAGATACTCTTTTTTTTTTCTTTGTTTTAAACTCACCAATGAAAATTACATTTAAGTATGTAGTTTCAAACTACCTACTTATGTTAACCCTCAAGACCCCATGATCAATTTATTGATTTATTGACTACTCTTAAGATTTGTTGTAACTCGAGATTTGTCAAGCCCTCAGCACTTGACTTTAAAACGGACTTCACATAAAAACTAAGGGATGACACATTAATTGCATCCCAAGATTAATTATGACCAAAGCTTTGTTTATTTAACACACATGTGTTGTTGTATTTTGTTTCAACTATTGTAAATGCTCCCGATGGGGCCATTCGATCGTGGCATGAATTTCTGCTTGGTTGTGTCCCGACAGAAGATAACTTCTAAAAGCTCTGCCTGTTAATCCTAATTAAGTTTTAAACTTTAATAAGTTGTAACTTTAAATAAATTTTTATTCTTTTTGAATCGTCTTTCTCGCTCCTACAAACTTGTCTACCTACTTACTATCATGTAAACAATATTTACAAAGAACATGTCAATGTTATTGTATAAGCCTGTTTGTTTACAACTTGTGCTCACCTGCATAAGACCTTTACTTGTTGTGTAATAATAATTATTATCATTAAAATCAAACTTTGATTTCTTCTTTATTAACTGTGTTGATTTCACTCTATTAATAAGAATATAGCTAGTATAATAACAAGTTTTAAAACTCACATAATTTAAGTATCAAAATACTGTAAGATCTTTTACTTTGAATCTCTTTTCTGTTACTAATACTGTGATTATAAAACCAGACTAATTCTGAACTTTACAATGAAATAAGTAATGATACTCATACTACCAGTTCACATCTTTGCGAAGCAAGTAGAATAGTCCATAAGATACACAATGCCCATCTGCGTTGGTTGGTTACCCAGCAAAGCTCATTCTATGCATCGGGCAAGCATGCAAGCTATGCAAGGCTATGCATCGTCCAGTCCAGCACTATCCCAGTGTATTGTCCATCTACAAATAAAACAAAACAGCAATACAAACGAACACTAAACTTTAAAGTTTATTTAGATTTTTGGGCAAGCAATTTCATGGAAACTTTGAAATTGTATTTACTTTGAAGGCTTCCAAAATATAATGAGGAATAAAAAGATTGCTACCACCTGTTACCAAAGCCATCAAGCTTATAACCAAGACCTGTCGTTGACTAGCCACGTCAATCTTGTCATATTATCGTGGTTCTATTGTAAATCGTCACATTCCCATTGTCAATCGTCACATTCTCATTGTAAATCGTCACATTCCCATTGTCAGCACGTTACCATCGTCAGCAGCGCTGTAATCCCATCAATCGTCTTTCTGCTATGCATATACCATGCTGCCTTTGGTAGTGGAGGCTCCGTAATATAATCTGTTCCGTCTCAACGTGATCTGAATGTCCTCAAGGCCATATCCAATCCAACAATTTGTAGGTACCCTGTAACCATCTATCTTGATTTTGCGGGTATATCCCACTCTGATATCGGAAGGAGAATTATATGTGAGCGTCTTGATTGTTTGGTATCGTCAGGAAATAATAAGCCGCACAAACAGTACCTTTATTATTCATCGTATCACAAATAGTTTCACTCTAAAACATTAACTCAGATCGTGGATGCAAACGGATTCATCTCAAGACGTGACGAGGTCAGCTGACATATTGGCTAACGTGTGTGAACATCAGATTCTCACGATATCTTCGGTCTTTCCATCGTCACACCCAATAGAATCTCCTCACTCCCTTTCAGGTGTCCCGTCGACAATGCCATCCGTCATCGCTGACATAAGTGACACTTGTCAAACGAGCTGTCATAGCCAACTGTCACTAAACACGTCCAAGTGGTTAAACAAGACGTCTGAGATCTTCTTCTTCTCCGACATATAGATATTATAATCTAGCAATATCCCGCGAAAAAATTATAACCACAACCTGCTAGCAAATGTATATATACTTAGGTATATCATGGAGAAGCTGACTTAATGAAGTCTCAATGCAAGGAACGATTTTTCATAATTCAATCTCCAAGGGATTGAAACTTTGCACACCCACTCACTCGCTGTATGTTGATGAAACGTTCGGTTGTAAAATAATCACAATTTTTTCTACCTAAACTATTATATGTAATGCATAGCTATTTTATAAACTGGAATTTCCCATATAACATTATTATTATCTTTATCTTCTTCTTCTTCTTATATATAAAATTGAATTACTGTTCGTTAGTCTCGCTAAAACTCGAGAACAGCTGAACCGATTCGGCTATTTTTGGTCTTGAAATATTCCCGTATAATAAGTCCCGGGAAGGTTTGAACGGTTATCACTAACTGTTTCTATGCTCATCGGATGAGGTTCAGCTAGACGTGTTAATACTAAAAGTAGGTAGGATTAAATTAAAATTTCCTGGTCCTTCTACGAAGTGGGATTCTAATTTTCTTGGATCTCTGAATAATTATTTCAGGATATTATAATTTCAAGAGCTCCTGTACACTGTACAGTTTACACAGTAAACTTTTGATGAGGTGTAATCTGAAATAATATGATTGCAGATTTTTAAAAAAACGACGAATAATCGATGTACTTAGACTTAAGAAAATCAATGTTCACGTGTTCAAAAAAATTATCACGTAAGTGGCATCTCGCCTTTGATGATAAGTAATAAATATCTTTAACCTAAACCTAAAAATATTTTTCTCAAATTAAATAATTTTGTATGCGGAATTGAAATTGAATTGACTGTGTATTTTAACTAATAATGAATGTAAAATAATAAATAAAGTGGAAAAAGCGCAAGTAGTTTGTGTTTTACTTGTATACAAACGAACGGTCATAATATAATGACTAATAAGAGGTTAGGTTATTAAACTACTAGCTGTGCCCGCGACTTCGTACGCGTGGAAAAGTCATTTAGGGCAGTATTTTTTAAATATATTTTATGTTTGGGTAGGTATTTAAAAAACTAATTTATAGTAAAATGCTTATTTATACACGGTATTAGAAGTGCATAGGCAAAATAAGTAGGCCGATGAAGTTTACCGTCAAATAATGACTCAGGACATAGAATTGACCCCAATTTAGGTGTACTATATCATAGATAGTTAGACATAACTGTTCAGCATCTAAAGTGCACAGAACTCTCACATGACTGCAAACAAATGGCGCAATCGCTAAGGACTTTCGCTAATACTTGCTTCGGAAGCATCATCTCAATGATCCCTATCCAGTAAGTCACGTGCCCGGCAATATTATTTGGATGCACCGTTAATCCCTACTAATTACTAAATTATACACATAAACGTTGTGGATATCTGAACAAAACAATAAATGATAGGTAGTTTTCAATCTATGAGCTAGACAATAAAACTCCTTGATAACCGAGTTATCAAAATACGCCTATATTCTTTGGGCAAAGAAACTTAATATGCATTTTGGTGCGAAACCCGAATTGATATACCTACTTTATTGTTAATTGAATAAAGTTGGGTGCGCACATTTTCATTTCAATACAATTTTTCTTAAGATATTAATTGTAAACTATGTATATTATGGTGTAAACAGCAATTATTACGTGTATGAAATGCTTAAAAGTGGCTAACGTATTTAATTTGATAAGGATTATTATTGCATTTTTCTAATAATTAGCATCTCAAAATAGTTACCACATTATTTGTGACCATTTTACAGGTAAAAATAGTAGCGACATACGCCGTACAGATAGGTATACATTTACCACAATTATTACTGGGGGCACATTTTGCGACTGTGCGTGGTCTAATTCAAACTACCGGTACCTACTGCCTGTTATTTAGATTAAGATGACTTAGGTACATTTTAATAGCATTTTTAACCAAGCTGTGTATTCGATAACTCGGGTTTCACGTGATTTTAATGTCATTAATTGGTTGAAAATTATCACGTACCTAATTCATGCGTAATGTTTTGTGTGCGTAATTGTAATTTCAGTACTAATTATTTGTAATAAATTATTTAATAAAAAATAATAGTTTAAAAAAATATAATATTATGCGTGGGGTCCCTACTACCTAAGTACCTACCATGCCGGCTCGGACGCGAGACACGTCGCAACTCGCAACTCACACGATGCCCGGCGACCGGTCGAATCACGGCGAAACGATTTTAATTTTGCTATATCTCCTAAAGTATTCATTACATTTGCATGCTTTGAAGGGCAAATATAGTCTTCATGAAATGCTTAATCTAACTAACGTATTTAAAATGATAAGAATTAATACTGTGATGGTATAAATATTTTTTCTAATAACCGCTTTATTGCCCGTTTTTTGATCCTGTTAGTTATTAAGTAAATCTTAAGAGATGGAAATATAATGTCACCGACTTTTTTTTATTATTAAAAAGGAATAATTTATTCATATATGTTTTTTGAGTAACATTAAACATAAACCATTTTTGCAGCGCACGCAACGAAAGTCCTCAAATTTGAGTAATTTTCCCCGTTTTTGAAACATTTCTCACTGACGCTTCGCTCCTTATATTGGTCGCAGCGTAATATTTTATAGCCTAAAGCCTTCCTCTATAAATGGACTAACCAACAAAAAAAGAATTTTACAAATCGGACCAGTGGTTCTTGAGATTAGCGCGTTTAAACAAACAAACAAACTCTTCCGCTTTATAATATTAAAAGTATATAGATAGATAATATAGTTACCTATTATTATAAGTATAGAAAACTCGAGTGCCCCATCAAGGTTACTACGGTACGTAACTATTTAGTAATCTGTGACGGTACGTTATAATAATAATAATTACACAGGTAGTGTCACAAATCTTCATAAAAGTATAAAAACCCCATCTATCATGTAATAGTATTAGAATTGTTGAAGTCGTTTCACGATAACCTAATAGATGGCACTTTCAATTTGAAATAAACAATTGACCTTGACTTATTTTGAGGAATTGATACACTTATAAATGCCATCAAGCGGCCAGTGCTATAACTAACAATTGAGGAACGCTCTTATGTATGGGCTTTGCAAGTCTTATGTAATTGGTCTATGTTATAGGTATAGATACAGTTAATTAAGTTGATTTTATACAATAAATGATAATTTATTTCAATTTGTGAACTGTGAAGCAAGTTCAAAAATACGATTTTTATATTATTATGACACTGTGAAAACACTGTTTTCCCAGAAAAAAAAATCCTGATAGTTAGGTACTTATTTGATGTTCTAATCTACTTTAGTGCCACGTTCTATTGCTTCGCGTCACTGTGTAAGCGATCCCCCCGCGCCCCCCGCACGAACCGTTCGACCGCAGGCCGCGGAATTCATCCGACTTGCTTCAAATTTATCGTCACTGCTCGGCTCCTATGTATCGTAGCGTTATGTTATATAGCCTATAACCTGCCCAGGAATATGGGCTACAATCGTACCAAGTTTGGTTAAAATCCCTTCAGTAGTTTTTGTTCCTATCGTGCACATACAGACAGACAGACAGACAGACAAAAATTTTGCTAATTGCATTTTCGGCATCAGTATCGATCGCCAATCATCCTCCAATATGTATTTTGAAAAAATATTCAATGTACAGAATTGACCTCTCTACAGTTTTATTATAAGTATAGATTGTTGAACAATTTCATTACATTGTATATTGTATAGAAGACACTTATCGTGTCACGCACGGCGTGCTGTGCTGTGAAGTGTAATTTGCTGTAATTTATATTATAAATTATAATCTGTAAGTGTTAATTTATGCGACGTCGCCATGAAGCACGTTTTCACTGCGCGCGCGCAACTACGTAGCGCGTGCGTAAAAACTAAAATGCGTAAAAGTTACGCTCTGATTGGCGCTTTCTTGTCCTACGGCTGGGTTTCGGCTATTTGTATGTAGGCATGTGATGTGACAAATTAACAGTGCCAATATCACCAATGCACATGTTAAAGTTAATCCCTAATTAAATATCATGTTATCCTTCTCGTGTTTCCTGTCGATGAATGAGAAGGCATGGTATTTTAACAAGCCGTTAATACTAACAAGCATTGGTGAAATCGTTACTAAGGCTGTTTTTACACCAGTAATGAATGAATATGCATTGCGAGGAATGAGTTTTTAAGGAACCAATAGAATCGCTTCATTTACCTAAACTCCGCTTGCTAAGCAGATAAATTACATTGATCGAAATAGCGCAGTGGTTGAGCACGTCGATGAAGACAGCCGTCTGTCTTCGTAGACAGCGAAGTATTGTCAGAGTAATATTGTCCCGTTTTTACTTTTTGGTTACGGAACCTATATTTACAACTCGAATAATCAATTAAAACGAATCTGTATAATAATTAATAATGCTGAGTGCTGGCAATGGTAAAACGCTTTTATACTAAAACTGTTAATATACTTTATGCTTTTTTCGGCTAGTATAAAAGAGAAATGTTGTTTTTGTCCAAAGGCTACCGAATGGGCATTACGCCTGTATGCGATCACGATGTCGACACTAGATTGCAGTGAGCTAAATAAAATTCAGTGTTGTGTTGGATTTCATGTTTTTTTTGTTTTTGGGACCAAATGACTGACATTTTTAACCCTCAACGAAAACAGAGGAGTGCTGTAAGTTTGGCGTATCTGTCGGTGCCATCGTATGTATGATGTAACATTAACTTATAAAATCGATATAATCGAATTTTCTCATTCCCATAAAAATCGATTTCTCAAAAATCGATTTTTATGAAAAAATTATCGATTTTCTAATAATCAATTATTCATAAATCTAAAAAGCTATTAAATCGATTTTCAGAAAAAATTATGGATTATAAAAAAATCGATAATTTTTTCACATCCATAGGTACATCGTAGCTTTACGGATGAACCGATTTTGATCTTGTTTTTTTTGTAGAAAAGCTGATGTGATCGCGAGTGTGCTAGTTCATCATCATTAGTTCTCTCACTGTTTGACTATTCGTACCTTTTTTTTTTCGCTGAGAAATGCTTTTAAACATTGCGGGGGGGTTTGGGGATTCCCTCCACGGATATGTAGGACTCGCTGCGTCCGGAAGATGGTAAATGGACGCAGCCCTACCCACTACAACTCGGCAGTACTCCGACTCCTCCGCCGTTGACGGAGCCACCTTTTTGAAAGTACCTAGTATAACATTGTAGTTAAGTGATAGAAATTGTAAATGTTCATGTCTTTATTGTGAATCAGTGAAGTATACTATGGGGTCTTAAGTAAAGGTAAAGGGTTAAAGGATAGTCATAAAATCATAACTGAAAGCCATTTAAAATTCCTACTTTAAATCAAGAATAAAAAGATGTAATATCTATGTACTTAGGTCATTTTATAAAATGGAAGTACATATTTTTATTTCAATAATATATATAATCATACTCTTTTAAAATTTGACAGACATAATTATATTAGCTACAAGCGATCTTGCATGAAATAAAATATTAAATTTATTTCATACATGATCGCTTTATCGCTTGTTAAATAGATAATTCTAGTAATAGTTCAATAGCTAAATTCAAGTAAATAGAAGAAAACAAAAAAACTCCGAAATACACCTTATAAGCCTCTTTCTTAGGGAAATTATTTATAAGGGATTTTGGAGAGATTTTTTCATCCGTTTTGAACTGAAAATGACAGCCAAGTTCGCTATCAAAGCCGTGGTCCGCTCCGAACCAAATCCGTTAATGCGTTTTCACTATAATATATTCTGCTAGAACAATATTTTGTTACAAGAACAATATAACAATTAATAAAAATATTTTCTTAGAATTCCAATAACTGTATTCCGTAACTGTATTCCGAATTGTAATCAGCATAAAATGATACATTAAAATAATAATAAATAAATCGATTTGTCACAAGTCACAATTGAGACGGATTTGTCGTACCGATGAAATGTATCGAGAACAAGGTCTCGATTAATTGCCGAGACCTCGTAGTGTGTTTGTGGTTTATATCTGTCGTACCTTATAGCAATACGATTTTTTTGTATCGTAATTATGTTTTCATCATTAAATAGGTGACATGAGGTTTCTCCTACTCCATTCCTAACGAATTCCCCTTTACCCCTTAAACGAAGATCTTCATCCAAATTCCCACCTACACATAAGCTAGGCCTTATCTCTGAACGAGAACCAGCCTTAGATGAATATTCGTAGTATATTATATTCTGAAAACCTAAGTTACGGAATCCAGAGACAAAAACAGTCTCAAGAGAAGCGTTTCGTTCTCGTTTCCCAGCGGTTCTCGTGAAGAGATCCCTTCAGGGCCGACGTTGCATAAATTGGTGACTCCTCTGTTGTTGCTCATAGGCGACGGTGACCGCTTACCATCAGGTGGCCCGTCTGCTTTTTCGTTTACACTTGATTTATAACAAAACCCAGACACAACAAAGAGAGAGAAGCATGAGAAGTCATCTCGTGGTAACATGAGAATTATCACGCTCATGTTTCTCGGGGGTTCTCGACAAGAATCTTGATGGATCTGTCACTGTACACACTTTTCGTAATGCACACATTTGGCATAATGTTTCGCTTAGGATATTTAGATTTTCGCGACGATTCGCGAAAGTGTAGAGCGGACGTGGCGAATTACACAAAATAAACACTGTGGTTATATACGTATAGCATAATGGAAATATACATTTGTTTTGATCTCAATTATCGTGAACAGTTTGTGTGGGTTTATTCACTTTGTTGTAGCCCAAATAAAATCTCTGTGTAATGAAAATTTCTGATGAATCATTAATTTATTTTATTATTTTAGTACCTACGCGAATAATTTGAATGTTGAGTATTGTATTTATTTTTATTGTTGATACAAAAACAACGCAGGTAGTCAAAACTCGAGACAAATATTAGTATACTGTAAACAAGCAGTTATTCAGTACAAAGGTATACTAGCGTGTTGTACTATAGCTTTACCTTCCTTGAGCAAAGAGATAAGCCTCTTTTCTTAAGGAGGTCAAATGAGCGTAATTTTTCGAGTCTTGATTCGCAGAATTTCGGTTGCAGAAATTCTGCTGCATTCGGTTTTTAACGCCCGACGTAAAAACGACAGGTCTGTCTGTGGCATCGTAACTACCAAACGGATGATCCGATTTGAATGCGGTTTTTTTTTTGTTTGAAAGGTATATCAGACGAAAATAAAACGAAAAACGGGAAAAATTATTCACATTTGGGGACTTTCGTTGCGTGCGCTGCATAAACGGTTTAAGTCACTCAAAAACCACGCGGACGAAGTCGCGGGCACAGCTAGTAGGTAATACACGTATTGTGTTGTTGTACGATAATATGAATAATATTAAAACACAGCTGTTGAGTCCACAAGTTCAGTTTCGAGGCCGGCACGCAACCGAGATGTCAGATGACACACGCAAGGTCGCAGGTTCGCATCCTACTACGAAATGCGAATAAGAAGGTCACTTCGTAATACTTGATGCAAACGAGCTTATATTTCACCTGTTAGGTATAAGATTTTTGAGATAATAATAAGTAAGATAGTAATAGGTAGGATAATAATAAGTTAATAGTATAAACTAAACTTTGTTTCTATTCAATGTAAACAAATCGTAGAATATAAAACGCTTCCAATTTAAGTGTCATTCACCGCTCAATAAAGATATAAGACAGAATTTTTTAATATTTGTTTACATTTTTATCACATTGATTCGAAACCCTGTATTCAAGTTATTTGACCTGAATAGTATTTCTTCATAATTTATCAATTGATAATATTATGTCTATTATTATTCAATGTTTTTATAGAAAGCTTTAAATGAATGTTAAAATCTAATGAAAATGCTACAATAACATTAATTTACGCTAGAAGGTATCTATAACGAATCTGCCTTCGAGTGTTTTCGCTATGTATTAATTAAAACAAACTTTGATTTTAATTAAAAATTGTACCCTCATAAAATATTATAATTTAACACTGCAGCATAAAGGTGCATATATACGCGATTTTGTGTTTAATTGTGTACGTAATAGGGTTGGCTTTAGACTGGCGTGTGTCGGTGCAAACCAGCGATATCTCTAAAGTATCGGTCAATCGAATGTCCATTGTTTGAAGCAAACTACTTAGGAATTATACGCAAGAACTAGGTAGGTACTTCTATAGGGAACGTGCAAAAAAACTATAGGTGGCAGCACGCGCCCAAATCATCAATATTAATGTTTTATTCTATCAGTCAACATTTGACTGATAGGGTACATAAAATAAAACATTAAAATTAATGGCACCAGTTGACGTAGCGTACGAAAACAAGAACAGTATACGTAGGAGAACAAGAACTTAAAAATTAAAGTTTCCAGTACGTAATACCCGAATCGTCAGGCAATTAGACTTTTGAATGTTTTTTTATTGATGTTATTGTAGCCCCCTGGTAAACAAAAATGTAAAACTAATATTATTTTAGTAAATAGGTACTTACCATGGACGTACTAAATATAGGGACGCGAAATACCTACAAAAAAAACGTGCCAATTCTGTCACTAAACATGGCTGCCTTTGATTAGGGTTGTCACTTATAAAATTTGTAAATAACACTAAAATATACATGAATAATATGATTTTTACAAAAATAACAATAAATATATATACCTCAAACACAAATTGATCGTTGTGATAAGTTTTACGTTAGCATATAAAGAATTTTATGAGTTATTCTTGAAAACGTAATACAAACCTGTGATTTTGTTTTTCCGCGAACCACACTGCAAAATGAAACAGACAGGCATCTTGTAATGTAAATACTTCACACTCCTACGTAATTTGAGAATTTAATTTCTTGTTTTATCTTGGTAACGTAAACGTTAAAAAACGTAAACAACCTTTTGACAGCTGAACTACCATGAAACTCAGCGCTAAAGATGGCGGATGGTTGCACGAGCCACAAATTGTCGAAGCGCAGTGACATTTGATGCCAAAATTGAAATATGTTTATCTCTTTCGTTCTTTTTCGTCAAGTGCAAATGCTTACAAGAAAAAAAGAGATCGATATAGTTTTTCGGCTCTGCCGCTGAAATGCATCATATTTGTATAATTAAAAATTGTATATGTCGACTGCGGCTACTCCATATTGTACTTACTATTAAATATAATGTGCGAACGAGAAGAAACAACCGATTGTGACGTCACTTTGTTAACTCTACCTACATAGATATTACACCAACCTGCGTACTAGTATTGCTTTGCGAGTAAGAGATAAATAATTTTATTTAATGCTTAAGAGGAAACTCTACGGTTGAGTGAAATACAAAATAGGTATTTATGAAATATATTGCTGTCTCGCAGTACCCTAGCTAGCCAGCCCTAGCGCGATAGAGACAACTGCAGCACGATCTGAAATAACCTATTAAAAGCACAAGAAGACGTTTGGGGGACCCCTGTTTCCTCATCCAAAACTTAAGCGATTTAGATATTTTTTTCATTAAAAACTAAGAAAAGGCTTACTTAAGCTATGTTCTTATGTTTTGATTGTATTGTATAATGCAGTCAAATTTGTTTTTTGGATGTCTAAACACTGCGAAAAGTCTGTAATTTTTTTGAGATTTTTCAACGTCCATATCTCCTTAAATAATAAATTTATTAAAGAAAGGAAAATATAGGGATGAATAAATAATTTACATAGTAATTGAGGAAAAAAATTGTTACTCTAGCGTCATTATCCAGGGAGGAAGCAGGGGTCGCGCAGACCCCTATTTCTATACGGAAAAATTGGCGTCGTGTTTCCTCTTAAGGAAGTCCAGTAACTAAATAGCATGACATACCATCCCATACAATCGATCTTTAATACAAAAAAAAAATGCAATAGATGTCACTACTATTAACGTTTGTAAATTAGAAAATGTAAATATGCCGAATTAAGTACAAATATATTGACATTAAAATAAAGATAAGAATATTTTGTAAGCATAACATCACATTAAGCTAAATTCAACTCCTTTATCAAGAAGAAGATACAAACGAAATTAGTAATTAGTATTTTCCAATAGTGGCGCTAGATGGCGGTTTCCGGAATGTGCCTGGACGTCACTCTTTGCCAGTCGCATTGCCAGTATTAGAGTGATACCATTTTCTAGTACTAGGTCGTGTCTCTGTTATATAATATCTACTTTGTGTAAATAGTAATACGATATACCTGTTACTAATAAATATTTATTGTAACTGCTAACTACTTAACCTTCATAGCCTTTCCGTCCCCTAGGACCTTAACCTTTATATTAGATTGCGTTTGTACACACGTGGTTAGTGTGTTTGTCTGTGAATGCCATCACGCGAACGCCATTAAGTATTTCGAAATAGTTTAATTAAAAGCTAATAGTTTTACCCCAGTCTATTAATTTGGGGGTCATATTAATGTTGATAAACGGTTTTAAGATAATTAGGAAAGATATAGGTAGGTATATATAATTATGCAGTATGCCACTTATAGTAAACAATATGTTGTAGGAAAATTTCAAAATTAGAATTTTCGGTGAAATTCTATGATCTTTGCAAAGTGCCGGACGGGCGGAAGTCAGTAAACTCATTGGATTAAATAAATAAATAATGTTAAAAAAAACACGCTTTATTGCATTGTCATTGGTTCTTGATACGTATGTGAAATTTTCAAAATTGCTCAAAGATTTCGTTACATAAACATGAAACGTTACATGAAAATTCCTTTTTTTAAGGATATTTGCGTAAAAACTCTCCGTAAAGATACCTATAATAATAATAATAATAATACAACGTATAACAGAAATTAGTTATTTAAATCTACGGCCTAAAAGTTGTACAAAGATTTCCGCGTAACTTTTTTTTCATTTTGCGAATGTTTTCAACAAAATATATTTTGTGTTATACAATCAAAATAAAGCTGATTATTATCATAATAATTGGCGACCTTGTGATCACTTCCTAGTTAGTAGTTTCACTAATGCGCCACCGAGACCAATCGCTTTCGTTCGTCCATTATTTACTAATCCGTTACATAATTCATCCGAATACTGTAACTGCTTGTGATGAAAAATTCATGTTACTGCAGCATTTCTGGGCAGTTATTTTATTAAAGTCCTTGATATTAAAGATATATTCAACAATATTGCTGCTTCACTCACAGGTAAAGCAAGAAAGCTCATGTACTGGGGCATTACTCTCCAAACTGATTCGATTTTGATTCAGATTCGATGGTGCCGTAAAATAGTCTTAAATATAAAAATGAATTGCTGTTCGTTAGTCTCGCTAAAACTCAAGAACGGCTGAACCGATTCGGCTATTTTAAGTCTTGAAATATTCGTGAAAGTCCAGGGAAGGTTTTTTAAACGATTTGTATGTCCAACAAAGTGGGCACAGGTCAGCTAGTTACCGTATAAAACCTGATATATAAAGGCCGCATGTTGACGAATTTTCTAAATAGGTGTTGACCATAGAGGTGTACAGAATGGTTTGTTTTTGCTCTATGACATCATTCCTTCATTGTCGCCATGGCAAATGGCGACCTTTGTCCGAGAGTTGTTTAATTATTTTCCCAACGAGACATGGTATGATTGATCAATTTTATGTCCTGCGATGGTGATGCTTAATGGGTTGTGATGATAGGTTACTTCCTATGCACCCTCGGTGTAGGTTTCCTTTAACTCGATTCCGATTTCCGATCGACTTCAGCCTTCATCATAGCTCTTACCTTTTGAAGATCCTCATCCAAACCTATGACCTTTTTTGGAAGTCGGTTAACTAGGACTGCAGTTTGAAGGAGAACCAGCCTTGCTGCTGCTATGCAGTGACATTGTAATGTTAACCTCCAAAAAGGGGAGTTCTAAAAGTGTCTGTTTGCGTGTCTGCTCGTCGCATCTCCAAACGGATGAAGTTGACCTAGTTTTTTTGCAAGGTATCATCATCAGCTCACCCACTACTTGCTTCAGCTGCTTCATGTTTGCTGGGCAAGTTAGTAACACTAAAATATACGTATTCGATAGTGAGAGTGAAACTATCGGCCATCCGACATACCGCAAGCAGTGCACGATTGATCGCGTTATGTAACAGGTGACCACACGACACGCCGAGTGTCGACCTATCGTGAACACGGGCTGTGTACAGCGGGCAAATATTTGCACGTCAACATGGTCACCACGTCAACACGTGGATTATCAAAGACTTTAGTTTGCGACAGAAACTTTGAAAAATATATCCATAGCCTTTGGAAGTCCGTTGAAAATAGGATATTCATGTTGTCGGGACCAAAATAGGATAATAATATTATCATATTTTTTATGTATTTAATAGACATGTTAAAAAAAGGTGTACCTAGTCTTCGTTATATAATATTTCTTTCATTTAATACGTTTGAGGCCTAAACTTCAACGCATACTTTATGATGAAGATTTCCTCCTTATAAATATAATACAATTAGAATTTAGAAAAAAGGTAAAAAGGCCAAATGCAAATCGTACTATACAAAATGGCAAATAAATAGCATTCATCGTAAATATCATCGTAAATATTTATTTTATTCTGTTTTTAGTATTTGTTGTTACAGTGGCAACATAAATACATAATAATCTGTGAAAACTGCAACTATCAACTAACACATGAGATATAACTAAAAAATAATAACGTTCACGTTTTAACATTTGGGTTTCTCAACGGAATTCTGAATATGAATTGAATGCAGTCCGAGAAGATAAAATAATTAGTCTCGGTTCTCTTACAAGCTTTCTGTGAAGTATTGGGATTGCGAATACCAAGAAAAAAAGAAATTTGTAAGGGTTCCTTCCGTTTTTTACCACATCCTTCAGAAGGATGTTAATTTTTTATATTCCTTCCTCGCTTATCTGGAAATTTTGCAAGATTGCTTATAATTTATTTTGTTATCATAAATATTATATAGAAAATAATTGCAACTAAAATAGAGGGTAGACCCAAAATAGTGAACAAAAAAACAACGCAAGTGATGTGTCAAGATTACAAGACTTAAAATTTATTTTGTTTTATAGCTGATAAACATTATTTTATATAAAAAAAAAATTGCAAAAAAATATAGAGAACAAAAATGATGTGAAAGGTTACAAAGCTGTGACGTAGTTTTTGTGAACCCGCGCCGTGAGTTGAGTTCAAAGTGGCGAAGTCGGAGTCCAGGATCGTGCTAGTGGGCGAGGGTGATGATGACGGTTGCTGTTGCCCTGGCATGAGGATTGGCGAGATCGGCGGCGCGATACTCGAGGCGGCCAAGCTGACCAGGTCTTGGTTCTGCCAACGGCCCGAGCACGGGTAAGTTTAATGGCATAGAATATTTGTGAGATGCAGGTGTACATGCTGTTTTCATTTACACCAGCATTTCAGGTGTTCAACTTGCGATGCAATGTTAAAAAAATAATTAAACGATGGTTTACTTTCGCATAACCACGTACGTGCTCGCTAAGCGTGTTTATATTAAATTATTTAAATGATTAAGATAATGCATCTACTAATAATAATTATCTACTTATCAGGTGTTTAGTAATTAATGTCTATCGGTAAAAAAATAATGCTTATTAAATTGATAAAAGAAAGAATTTATTTATAATCGAATTAGTAATCTTATGATGATATAATTTGAAGATATTGATAACAATTTTATGTACCTACTATATCTAATTATTATTATTGTCAATCCGAAGTTGATAATTATTGTTTCATATCTATATTACCTACTACTTATTTATTAGTTATATGAGGAGCCATATAGTAGGACATGTACTAGACGAAGGGCTTCGCAAGCCTGTTTGGACTGAGGGGCGCCTGAACGCCCCCAATGAGAAGTCCTGCAACCCCACAATGCGGCGCCCGTCGGTGGAGTCGCGGTTGTATTGTATTTCCCGTGGCTCCGTGGGCTGTTGGTTGGAGTACGGCCGAGTTGTAGTGGGTATGGCTGCGTCGGCAGTCGGCACTCTGCAAGCCCGTAGTAGGAATTCCCATCCTCCACGGGATGCGATTTCTCGACAAAAAAAGAAAACAAAAAAAAAAGAAAATTGCTACAAGATAATGATAAAATATTATTTTTCCTACAAGTACTTTATATTATACTATGTCCTGTCTCAGGCTCAATTTTAATCGGATCAGTATTTTTTGCGTGGAACGCGACAGACAGAGTTACTTTCATAACAATAGCATAACTTTTTATATATACTTTTCCACTATATTAAGAAGTTTAAAATAGTTTTTTATACTTTCGCGTGTATAATATTAGTAACGATCGATTATTTTATATTTATATTAAATGATCGGCGTGAAAGCGCGACACAGACAGACAGAGATCCGTTTTAAATAACAATAACACACAACATTTTATACACTTTTCCATTATTTAGTTTTTAACTGTGGTTTTTATTACTTTCGCATGTATAATATTTGTAAGGATTGTGTTAAATTTACAATATTTAATCGGTAAATCTATACTAATATTATAAATCAGAAAAGTTTGTATGTTTGTTTAAACGCGCTAATCAATAATTAACTCGAATTTTTCAAATCGGACCAGTAGTTCTTGAACTACTGGTCCGATTTGAAAAATTCTTGTTTTTGTTACATAGTCCATTTATAGACGAAGGATTTAGGCTATATAACATTACGATGCGACCAATAGGAGCGAAGCGTCAATGAGAAATGTTGCTAAAACGGGAAAAATTATTCACATTTGAGGACTTTCGTTGCGTGCGCTGCATAAACGGTTGAAGTACTCTCTCAAAAAATATGTAGGAAAGAATTATTCCTTTTTAATAATGAAAAGAAATAAAAACAACACGAGCAATCAAAAGATAATCGCGATAGTGTTTCCGACAACCACGCGAACGAAGTCGCGGGCACAGCTAGTTGTGAAATATTTCGTGTTTAAAACCACAGCACTTGCCACTCCATTAGTTGTGTTTGGCCAACAAGCTCAATCAATTACATTGGCCATCTGAGTCCCGGCCAATAAACTTCAATTAACTATCGCAATATTACCCGTGAACGGAAGCCAGTGGCCACACGACGGTTTTCTTAGGACATTCCCGTAATAAGTGACCTTTGACCTCGTATTATGCTCCATTCAAATATAATATAATCTATACGTAAACAGTAATATTATAATATAATGCTACTTATATAAATGTTATTGAATGTACTGTTGGTTCTTGGTGGAAATTCATGTTATATATAGTAAAACACAAACTACTTGCACTTTTTTCCACTTTATTTGATATTTCACATTAATAATTACTTATATAAACTATCTATACTTATTTTCCGTGCAATATGTAAATAAAATAGTAGGTACATTCACATGGTAGATTTCATCTTACCACAGATGATTGTTCAAGGTTATTTTTAAAATATGGATTTGACCTTTGACCCCGTATTAGTGATCTCTTATTATCTGTGGTATTTTAATGAGTATTGCAATTTCACCTGTGACCTCCATGTAATGAAGGCCTTCTATTATTATCGTTAGAGTAATTTGTTAATTGCTAAATCTAATAATTGATATTGACCCATCATTTAAAAACCCTTTCACAACCTTGTAAAATATTTTAAGTTGACGTAGTGGTCTAGTAGTTTAGAGCCTAGCCCTCGACTCGGGAGATCATGGGTTCGACTCCCGCGATCTCCCGCTATTCGTGTCCCATTGGGCTACGAGAGTGAAGGAAGAGAGAGTGCTTCTGTGTATTGCGCACACACTTGGGCACTGTAAAAACTCCTGCGTAGCTGGCTTGGTTTCAGTGAAACCGGCCACCGTCACCGAAATCGGTGAGGGAACCATTATTATTTTTATTATAAGTTGACATGAACGGTAACTTATAATTTTGTTTTAATTCGATTTTAGGCAGTCCAAAATGCTATTCACGTTTATTCACAAATAAAACGAGATCTTTATCACCGGGACAATAGTATGGTCATTTACATAATTAATTCTACTTTTTTATATAATAAATTAAAAACAAAAGTCATTTTCAGTTGCGCAAATGTTGGTGAAAGTGGACGATTAAAGTTTTGCAAAATATCACCCCACCACAAGTCGTTAGAAAACACAAACGTGTGTCATAAATTGCAGCTGGATTTTTTAACTTCTAATTGCTTTTGGCTTGTGTTGTTAATTTTACTTTTACTGTGCTGAAAAACTATTATACTTTTTTGTGAATTAGTTTATTAAATGTATTTTTTAATTAATCATAATTAACACGAAATTTTATTCGTATATTGGAATCGATTTTATACAAATATTGAAGTGATAAGTGTGAATGTTGTTTATGCTGGGGCTACACTGTCGCGATAACCAGGGCCCTGATTCAAGACGCGATCGCTATTTATCCCTTACGAAGTTCGAAAACAAAATGTATAGGATTTGACATAAGCTTCGCTAAATTGTAAGTGAATTCGTATAGTTAATGGAATCAGGCGTTACTTTGCGGAAATCCATAGCATACAATTTAAATATATTATATATCTAGCAATAATGTTAACACGATCGTGCAAAGTCCCACCACCATGCGAACAATGTTCGTTAAGTGACTTAAAGTAACTCTGCGAACAATGTTCGTTAAGTGACAAGTTTAACGAACATTGTTCGCAGAGTCAACATCCTGAGGATGCTCCGGGGTCGGAGCGAAACGCGCGTCGAGTTTTGCAACCTGCATGGTGGTGGGACTTTGCACGATCGTGTTAACATTATTGCTTGTGTGGTGGTGGTGTTTTCATGTTTTTTGCTTGCGAGTGTACGCATAAGCAGTGTGGGAGGAGGGAGGTGCATCAAACGCATGCCTATGCGTACACTCACTCATCTGCTTGCAGGTTGTGGTTATAATTGTTTCGCGGGATATTGCTAGATATATAATATATTTAAATTGTATGAATTCGTATGTTATTTAGCGATGGTTATGTCAAATTCCATACTAAATACTAATTTTCGAACTTCGAAATCGATAAATAGCGATGGCATCTTAAATAGCGGCTCTGCCTTGCTTATCGCAAATCATGTCGCGAAAACGAATGCCCTTAACTCCGATGTTGGTAAATTGTACCACATCCAAAGGGTTTGTCGCGATAAAGTTTGTGCAGTTGCCGAAACTTGGCGCACTTAAGTTCACGCGACGTTCTAGATTATATCGACGTAGTAAAGCTATTTTTTTTTGTGGTCAGCACAAGCACAATTATTGAACGAACATAATTTTCATCGTGACAACGGGAACACGAATATTCCCCTTCAAGTGTGACCGTAGCATTACTGAAACAGATTTTCCCGTGTAGGTTAGTAAATATCGTACTACCCGCATATTTCCCTGTATAATCGTATTCCCACAGCGGTGTTTATCCGCCCGGCCATAATTTAATGACCTAAAAGTGTTACGTCCCAGTTGTATGTAGGTCTCAGCTCGATCCAGACTCGAATAACCTACATATGTGATTAAAGCGAAGCCTAATTGGAAGTGAGTATCCTAACCCTGCTCTTTTGTTGCTTGTGACACGTTTACTAGATCAAATAAATTGCATTTATATCTGTTGCTTGAAAGCATTATTATCAGCGTTGTAATCATACGACCCTCTAACTCTAGTATGTACGCTCCTAGGACTGGAGTTTCTACTAAAGGCGAGGAGTAACCGCAACTAGCGCCATTCTTTATAAAATAAATTGTACAACGACACAAAGATCTTATTAAAAAAAGTAATCGGTTCAAACTCTAATTAAATAGTTAAACTAATTTATCGGCATTTAATTACAGCTCTAAATCCTATAGTGTATTTACTCTCATAAATACCGCCAAAAGTGGCCGTTTTAGTTATTACTTATGAGAGTAAATACACTATAGGATTTAGAGCTGTAATTAAATGCCAATAAATTAGTTTAACTATTTACTTAGAGTTTGAACCGATTACTTTTTTTAATAAGATCTTTGTGTCGTTGTAAAATTTATTTTAAAAAGAGTGGCGCTAGTAGCGGTTACTCCTCGCCTAAACGTAGTGGTGGTAGGATGTATTCCACCACTACAGTAAATACTGTGGTCTAATAATTACCCATTAGGTAATTAAACTAATATACTTTTGTATTGACCATGTACAATGGTTTAATAGAATATATATAATTATGTGATGGACTACTCCTTGCTAATCTTAAGACGTGGGCACCCTGTTGTGAAGAATTCGTGAAAACTACTTCAATACACTGGGCGCTTTACAGAACGAATACAAATTGTTTTAGCACTAATATTATTATCAAAATTGGTATGTTACTATCTAGTACCTATCTACTATTTAAATTCTTAAATAGGTAAAGTTGTTGTCATATGTTATATATTAAAAAATATATTTTTATCGTCTTTACCTATATATTTATCAATATATTTATTTAATATGTAAATTACTAACTGACCCGTGCCCACTTCGTTGAGCATACAAACCGTTTAAACCTTCCCTGGACTTCCACGAACATTTCAATACCAAAATTAGCCGAATCGGTTTAGCCGTTCTCGAGGTTTAGCGAGACTAGCGAACAGCAATTCATGTTTATATACAAGAAGAAGATAACGGCAAGTTTTATTAGATAAAATAATAAAACTTGGTTGAATGTCAACGATATTCCTATATTTCTTCAAAAAATGGTTGTTCAAGCGCTTGGAAAACGGCGTTTTGTTTTCCAAATAACCCAAGGGAAAATATTCGTGAATTGATATAAAGGCCGAGTTTTTGTGGAAGCGACCCGAACCGTTGGTCTTTTTTTTAAATCTAGGTCGCTCCTGCAACGAGCGCATTCAGCCTGAATTAATCTAGTTGGTGCATACCGTCCTCAACAATGGGACGGCGTTATGCGAGATGTGTCCATATTGTAGGATATTTGTTTTTTTAATTCTCGGTGGTGATTAGGGATAAGTAATTAATACAAAAAAATTTACAATATGCAATATTTCAGAATGATGAAAGCGAATTGAAAACGTAATTCTTCGCTTTGCTTTTGCAAGATATATGTAATTAGCTGTGCCCGTTTTTGCAACATTTGTCACTGACGCTTCGCTCCTATTGGTTGCAGCGTAATGCTATATAGCCTAAAGCCTTCCTCTATAAATTGACTTTTAGAACATTTTTTTTTATCGGACCATTAGTTCCTGAGATAAGCGGGTTTAAACAAACAAACAAACTCTTCCGCTTTATAATATTGGTATAGATAAACCTGCCGGCCAAATTGTTCTTTGTTTGCAATTTGCATCTAACAATTTGCACCGGTCATATAAGGCTTCTTAAATCTACACTAATATTAGAAATAGGAAAGATTTGTATTTTTGTATGTAACGACTAAACTCAAAATGTACTGGACCGATTTTAATAATTATTTTTTTATTAGAAAGCTACATTATCACTGAGTAATGTTACTCATTGATAATGTAGCTTTATAAAAATCAATTGCTGTTTGTTAGTCTCGCTAAAACTCGAGATCAGCGGAACTGATTCGGCTATTTTTGGTCTTGAAATATTCGTGGAAGTCCCGGGAAGGTTTACACGGTTTCCATGCTCAACAAAGTGGGCACGGGTTAGCTAGTCTAGTATAACTTTGGTGCGACTCTAATCTAGTTAATGCTGGTTGTGGAATAACTTCAAAAGAACTGCAACCCTGGCACGCGTCCAGGAATAATGGCTGCTTATTAATTGGTAAGCAGACTTAAGAACCTATTGTATTGGACTAAATGGGAGATTGGCCCATAAAGCTGTATTTATAAGGGCCATATTCCTATATCTGCCAAGTCATTACCGGGATATTGCATTAGAAAATAAACCGCTTTTAGAATATTATGTAACTGTGTAGGTAATAAGAAATCTGAGACATTTAAGAAAAATGCTCGTTCACTAGCCCAACCGACCCATATTATTACTCATATAGGTACATTACTTTTTACTTGTCTTGTGTGTGGGCTCTAATTCAAGATGCCATCGCTTTTTACCGCTTACGAAATTCGAAAACAAAATGGAATGGAATTTGACTTAGGGCCGATTTTTCAATCGTCAGATAACTTTTAACTAAGGAATAAATACGTGACTTTGGCAGATTTTGTATGGAACAAATGTCAAAGTCACATGTTTATTCAACAGACAAAAGATAACAGACGATTGAAAAATCGGCCCTTAAGCTTCTTTAAATAACAAGCGAATTAGTATGTCATTTAGCGAAGCTTGTGTCAACTCCCAAACATTTTGTTTTCAAACTTTCTAAGCGTTACATGGCGATGGCATCAGGGCCCAGATCTTTCGGCGATTGTGCAAAAATAGTTCGTGACTACAATGTATTAAGATAATTATTCTGTGTGCGTTCAATAAGGTACAGAACAAGAGTTTCTATATATGCATAGAATACAAAAATAGTATCATGAAATGAGGTTCTAGTTATATCTATATAAAGAGTAACATTAAACATTACATTAATGTTAATAATGATGTAACTTAACTAACTCATTGTATACATGTTAATGGTGCAATTAAATAATTGTGTAACCAAAGCAGACGTGAAATGACAACTTAACTCAACTTAACTTTCTTCTGTTATTGTTGTCTTATCTTGGATCTAAGTTTATACTCAGAATAAGTAATACTTCTTAGTCCCAATTTCACTAACGTCTGTTAGTTTTTATCGCTTGTGTAAATGTTGCCTTCTCTTTCATAAAAAGGAAGAATAAACGAGACAATATGATCTCAGACCTAAGTTTACTCTTAATACTTCGTCCTAGTTTCACAAACGCATGTTAGTGTTGATTGCTAGCTGAATATAGCGCCTTCTCTTGAATGAGAGAGATAACATTATCTAATCAACGACTAACTTTAACAGGTGTTGGTAAAATGGGCACTTAGTATTTAAATGTAGAATTACGAATGTTATGAGTTTAGTATTTAAAAACTCTTTAATAAAACTAAATTAGATGGTCACGATTAAACAAACAAAAGTTTTGACGAAAACGATGTATAATCCGTGCCCGAGACAAAATAAATTATTAAGATAATCATCTCTTAGTTTATATTTATGATCAGTTATTTTTGTGTCATAGATCTGTTTTACGTATTTGGTACGGAATAATCTTATTTCCTGCTTGATAAGTCAGATGAAACAGTTATTTATCCCGAGATAACAAGTAGGTTATCACTATCTATATATAGAGACGCAATATTTAGAACTAGCTGTTCCCGCGACTTCGTTCGCGTGGTTTTTGAGTGACTTAAGCCGTTTATGCAGCGCACGCAATGAAAGTCCCCAAATGTAATTAACTTTCCCCGTTTTTGCAACATTTCTCACTGTCGCTGCGCTCCTATTGGTCGCAGCGTTTAGCCTAAATACTTCCTCTATATATATATATGTGGACTATCCAACAAAAAAAGAATTTTTCAAATCGGACCAGTAGTTCCGGAGATTAGCGCGTTTAAACAAAGAAACAAACAAACTCTTTCGCTTTATAATATTAGTATAGACTTTGAATTAAAAAATACTTTTTTGTAATTCCAACTGCAAAAGTATGCTTTTCGAGTATAGTTTGTCGGGTCTAAAGTATAACTTTTTATGACAATCTATAGTTCGATCATTTTTTCAGGCACTAGTGTCTAAAAATGTCTTCTATCTCTATTTTCTCTATATTCTATGCCTACTTTTTTTCACGATCTTTTATTATGCCACAGACCATGGACAATTTTTATAACTTTTTTTGACAATCTATAGTTTGATCATTTTTATAGGCACTAGTGTCTAAAAATGTCTTCTATCTCTATTTTCCATGAAATGTTGATGAATCATGGAACATTAATAAAAATTATAATAATTTAAATTTCTAGCTGTTTTTATCTCTCAAGACATATTTTTGCAGTTGAAATTACAAAAAATTACGTTCAACACGTATGCCTGAAGTGAGACATTTGGTACGCTTGAATTTACGACACTTTCTTTTAAGGTTATATGAGACACACACACACAATGGGATCTCATGCATTCGATCCCATTGTGAATCCCCCATAACCTCGTGTCGCAAATTCAAGTGTACCGAAATCCCTCACTTCACGCATAAGTATCGAAAATAACTATTAACACTTGACTTTTCCACAGACACAACCGCGGGGTTAACTTTTTACTTACTATAAGTGTCCGGGTTAGTTTTGCTGCTCCCGACGTTTCGGCTGCTGCAGCCGTTGTCGTGGGAGGACTGCCCTCTCGTCACCTCGGCTGGTGGAAAGTAACAGTTCTTACTTCTTATGTATACGCTAATATTATTATAAATAAATAATATAAGAAATCAATTTGTGTGTTTTATATTTCGTAACGAACTTAATATATTTGTGTGAAATTATACCTATGTTTTATATTTTGTTATAAGTATTTAATATTGGCAGTTGGAAATTCCCTAGTAGGGGCGTCAGATATCCCCCCCCCCCCCCCCCAAGACGAGCTGGTAGAATTCCGGCGGACGTCGGCGGAGTCGCGGATGTATGTAATCTGTGCCTGCGGCTTCCCTTTTTTACGAGAAATGCTTTTAAACATTCCGCGGGGGATTGGGGATTCCCTCCACGGATGTGGGCTCACTGCGTCCGAAAGATGGTAAATGGACGCAGGCTGAAATTTAGTACCCACTAAAACTACCCACTAAACCTACCCAGTTTCAGATTCTCAGTTGATTGACATGTTTGGGAGTACAAAGAGTTACGATCAAACGATTTTCTTTGTCCCGGTTAGTTTCAAAGTAATACACCAAATAAGTACGTACGTTTAGACCGAACTGATTCGATTCTCGATTGTGTCGGGAGTAAGCTGACTCCGACTCCACCGCCGTTGACGAAGCCAGGACATAGTTTTGAATACGGATAAGAGATGGCTCTTTAGTGTTTAGTCTTTTCTACTAGAGACTACTGACTAATCACTAGACTGCCCAAAATACATCACCAGGAAACGTTCTTCAATCGTCCTCCTTTTAAGGGCATTAGAAGTTATGAAGCGAGCACCGTAATTACAGAAGTTCCACTTGACCGCGCCGTGGTCACTGTCAAGGAACGTGTTGAGAATCATCCACTGTGAAAATTCTACGTCACCAAACAGAAATTAAACGTTACACCCATCGGTATAAAGTTGAAAATGTCTTGGTCGGATTCGTCAAAAATCGTTCACGGTTACCAAGCTGAATTGAACTCCAAGACTATTGTTACAACGTCCATTTTTCCGCTGTAAGTCGCGGCCGACTTCTTCCGAGGCACGTGCGATATGAATAAATGAATTCGTTAAATTAATATCATGTGATTTACAGTTTGTTGCCCAATATGAATATGCGCGGTTTTTGAATAGGTTGTTTTAAGTAGTAATAGTTGAAAATAGCATTTGATAGAACAATGCGGTTAGCAGGACCAATAGATAACGTATTTGTAAATTATGGAATCTCAATTGTATGGGGGCTATCATCATTTTCATACATACACGAATATATTATATAGGTTTATATCGCCGCTCTAATTATTTTAGTGTTATCCGACGTAGATCTTTCGTTGTTCTGTTACTACTAAAAGATCATGAAATAATGCTCTTGTTTTTGCTCTAGCTCTTTCTCTTTTTATGTAAACCTTTAGTTGTCAATTCTGCCGCCCTTATCATAAACAACGCATTCGACATTTAGTTAGTTAATAGTGAATTCGGAATCACCTCAACGATATCTACCAGGAACAAATACTCAATTTTTTATAGCTGTTATACTTTTCGTTATTTTGTTAAATATGTGGATCCATTCCAAACTAATAACTAGTCATAACCATCGAAAAAATATCATAAATTAACTAAATATGTAAATATAATATCCCACATGCAAAGTCCACATCGATAGGCACTAAACAAAACAAAATATTTGGAAAATTCCTATTAGTTTCATAGAGACAACAAAATATAGAAAAAAAACCTTTGGTCGCGAATTACTCGAAAGTAACCTCCGAGCAAGTGCGTTGTTTATGATAAGAACTGCAGAATTATTGTTCCTGGGGGCCTATTACAAGCTCTTAATTCCAGGGAATTTACGCCATACAACATGGCTGCCTGGAATTTTCGTATTACGATCACTTAGTAACTGCTTGATGACAGCTAGTCAGCGGACACGTGACTCTTGACTTGCTTCCGAATGTCACTTTCAGACAACCAAACTAGGGTGGATCCATTCAGAATAACATGTCGTTGAAATATGAAAAAGAACAAGGCAGTTTAAGACCGTATTATTGAATTGCCTGGAACCAGGCTGGTATTGTAAAAGATCATAATACGGCCCCTGTTAACCCAACAGAGTATCTTATTATCTTAAGACAGCTTTAAACTTTGTATGTTGATGGCTAAAATAGATGTTTTGTGTGAAAATTGTTATAATGCAGTATATTATCTAGATTACAAATGATTGAATTATTTGATTGAATACTAACACTGCTTAGGTACAACAATATGTGCTTGAAACTGGTTTAGAACACTTGAAGGAAGTATGTTCGTTGTTCAATGCCATTACAAGATAATAAACTAGTTTTATGAACAATAGACACGAATGAGATTCGCAAAGTTGAAAAATAAAATCGTTTATGAAAACACCATCTTGTTAGTCAGTTGACAGTTTAAAAGATACCTAGGTAATCAGAGGAGGTAAGATCTAGTACCTATCTCTTCTGTTGTTACAGGTATGATATGAACTAAAGCTGTATTCCTATGCCTTGCGATTTAACCCTAAATAGGCGGCTACTACTAAATTATCATGTCATCATAAATACACAAGGTGTAAAATAAATGAGTGATAATACTTAAAGGTGTGTATGTGCCTTCTATGTACAGTTAACTGTGAAAGTACCAGCGCTGAAAGACCTCCTTTTGACTTCCATGTTTCTATAAGAAATGCCCCAACATTATAAATTTGCCCATACAATTATTTTAAAAAGTAACTGTTTCAGCGCTGGTACTTGCACAATAAACTCTACTATATATACGGGACCCATACACACCCTAAAGTATTATACAAATACAAATACAAATACAAATTTCTTTATTTCAGACTTCTATGGTCCATGAGTTAGTATTACATATTTGACAAAAGTTTTAGGATTAGTAAAATAATAATGAAGTACTTAAATATTAAATTTTAACATTATTTATTATAACATGCACCTAATCAGAACTACGGGCGGTGGTAGCCTAGAGGAGGCACTGCTCTCAAATTCATTATCACTCGTTAATATTATAGCATGAATATGAAACTGATGTGAAAATTTTAATATTAAATATAATATTGTTGCTAATGAGCAATGTCTGTGCTCTTGAACTTGAACGGCTAACTTGTGGATAATGAACGAGTGATGCAAACGGAGATTATCTCGATGACGCCATTTTTGTTTTTGTATGTACGGCAACGCGGATTCGGTCGTGTATGAACAAATATTTAATGTAGATACTATGCTCCGCTGCTAGGTAGACTCTTTATCGTGACCTATGTTTGTGGAACAATTTTAGGTACCTACTTCTTAATAAATAAAAATATTACACAACGGATAAGTTTTACAACATTGCTGCTAACGAATTAGACAAACCAGCAAATTTTAATACTGTATCAGTTTTGAAAACATGTAGGTAAATATAACAAAAATTGTTAAATAACGTTTGTGTGCCAAAGGTTTTACCTAGCTTAGAGGTTTGTAACCTAGCATAGAGGTACCTTATTCCCAAGGTGTGGAATCATTAATGAAATCAATATTTGTGTAATCACAAAGATTTCATTAATGATTCCACACCTTGGGAATAAGGCACCTCTATGCTAGGTTACAAATTTGTATACTTTATTTTTTATTTTTACAAAAGAACAATTTTCCCATCTTTTTTTCTAAAAGATGAACCCGCGCGAGTTTCTTACGCCGCGCCGCGCTGGTTCTCGCCGGGCTAGTCCTCGAACCGAACTCGACTCGGACAAAAAGATTTGATTTGGTCAGTTTATCAGAGGGTACTTGTGTAAAAGTGGAGTTAGTCAGATTTCAAATCAAATCAAATCAAATCGTTTATTTGCAAGAACATGGTACAAACGGTGTTAAACAATTATTATAATCCAAGTCACAAACATATTCTGCCACTCGTGGCGTGCAAATATTTCAGCGTTCTGCCAATACGAATGCTGGATCAGATGTTATTATTTATTACCTATGTCAGTTGTCAGTTGAATCGCAATCTGTAAGTAGTTATTTTGGAGAATATCACTTTGTAAATGACGTAGCATTTTAGCTGATACAATTTTCATAAATATGCCATTATTTACGCACTTTCCTCAATAAAGCCTAGTTTTATTATAGATTATATTGCATAACGAGATCGTAATAATTGCGTGCATGAAAAAGCGGACGTTACGTAAGACGCATGTAGGGTGCTAATGGCAATTGACCTAATCTACATACAGCTCTCGGCAAATGTCTCGACTCGGAAGTATAATGCTGAACGATTAACGACGTGTTTGTAAATTAATGTACAGGAAAATGAAATTACTCTCATCCGAGATTCAATTTGAATATTAATATTTTGTTTTATTGTTTTGCATTAAGATTCTTTGTTAACTTGAATTGGTAGAATGGTAATTTTGAAATACACCGTTAATTTGCCTACAGCAGACCTGATTTCCCGTCCTGTTAAAATTTATCTACCCAACCCACAAAAAGTGCAAGTTGTACTCGCACTTTAAGAATTTCGTACAAAACGTTAATATAACAGACACATATTATCAGGTGTTAAATTTCAACTATCTAGCTGTCACGGTTAACGAGTTACAGTGAAGTCTCAGTAACAGGGTTGCGTATATACTTTTTACCTTCTGTGTATGGCACCCTAAATGTCTTTGAAAGCTCAAGTGTCTAATTGAAATGTTTGTTTTGTCCGCAGTTTCTCCCAGAAAGTGGACGAGGAGGAGAACAGCGGCGGCGTGACCCTCCACCCCCCGGACGGGTTCTACTCCCATCAGCACAGCATCCACAGCGGCCACCATGTGGTCCACGCGGAGCCCGACCGGGGCTACATGGAGGGCAACCGTTACGTCACGGCTGTGCACCGCCCGCTGCCAGGTGAGTGATGATAATGATGTGTGACGTCATCCCCCGGACGAGATCTACTCGCAGCAGCATCGCACCCAGTTGAGATAGCGACGACAACACAATTTGTTCAAGTTAATCCTTTGTTAATTATCATGTTATCCCTCACATATTTCCTGTCAATGAATGGAGAAAGCGTGGTATTTTACCAAGCCGTTAACACTAACAACAGACATAATATGTTGATGCAAAATTATGTTCCAAACTTTGAAGTTGCTCAAGGCTCAGAGAGTTGGTTCTTTTAAATTTAATGAAGTTAAATGAAAAAGGCTTGTGAATATTCCCTTCGATTAACTTAGGAGTTACTATTAGTATGTACAATATTAGTCTCCTGGATCTAAAAGATCTTCCTCTTTTAATACACAACCTAAGAGTTCTAAGTCAGGTAAAGTAACGAAGGAATAATATGTTACATATATTATGTCAAGAAAGGTTCTAGAGTATTTCTTGCGATTAGTATTTTAGAAAATTTGCTTAAATTTTGAGAGATTTTTTTTAGATTCCTTACAACGATTTCATAGATAATGTTGTTGATTTCAGCGCTGAACCACTCGAACTCGTCATGCTCGTCCGCCTCCAACGCGTCGACCGGCGCCGGCATGTGCGCGGCCCCGGAGCCCGCGCCTCCCCTGTACATCGCAGCCCCGCCGGAGGGCTTCGGCCACGCCGTCCACAACAACAGGTTAGACTATCCTTACTACTAAAGGTTCCACTGAGATGTTAAGGTCTGAAGATTCAAGTTCATTCTACTTAGTACTAAAGGTGTTCCACTGAGTGATGTTAAAGTCTCCAGATGCAGTAGAGATGTTATTCTGACGGAGCCATCTTGTGTGAGTAGTATCTATGCTACTTACAAGTAAAGTTCCATTGGAAGTGTGATGTTAGAGCTCCAAGGTTAAAAAAGAGAGGATGCAGTATCCTACTTTACTTACTGCTACAGTTCCACTGGGATTGTCATATTATGGTATCTAGATGACATAAAGATGATTTAGCCATCTTATGTCAATCCAGCGCGAGTACGTGTTTTTATCTAACTTACAACTAAAGTTCCACGAGGATTGCGATGTTAGAACTCCAAGATTGCAATAGAGACGAATCAGTCATCTTATGTAAACCGAGTGTAAGACTACTTAGATCCTTGCTTATGACACATATATAGATAGGAGTGTTTGCGTTGTTGTAATGCAGCATCGCAGTCGAAAACTTTTGAGTGCCAACCATACTCCAAGCATTATGCAGCTGTGGAACCCGTGGTTGTACCGTAGCAAAAAAAATATAGTGCTGGAAATCAAAAGATGCAACATTTGCAGCATTCTTTATATTGCAACATTCGAGTTTTATAAGACTGCTTAAATAAAGTCAATTAATATCTCTACTGCAACTATAACAACTGCTTTATTGGAACACCATACTATGTAATTGCATAGGATGGCTAAAATTTCAAATTGATCCTGTATTGTCAAATTTATTTAGACGTTTTGATTCGTTTCTTAGGCGTGGCACAGACGTTGGACTCATTGGCTCAACTGGAATTACACAAAAAGATCCAACTTTGCCCCAAAAACGGGGCAAATTGACTCGAGGGTATGTCGCGAGTACCTCAGGAATGCCTTGTCTTGTTGATACCATTCTACCTTAACACTTAACTCCTAAACTGTCTTTTCTATCAACGAATGCTTGTACTATTGATAAAAACGAAAATAACTTAAGAGTGCTACAATTAACAATATCAAAGTTGATTGAAAACTTTAGGAAAGTCAGTTTTTCATGATTTTTTTCATGAACTGGTTTCTCTTAAACTTTTGGTCCAATATTGTTCTTATTGTAGTTATTTTAATTGTAGTGATCTAGAGTCATTTAATATACTTCTTTTTTTAGGTATCCGTAAATATTCTAATAAGTATCCGACGATTTAACTCTAGGCTTTAGTATTAGGCTCTAGTATTTTGTTTTTTTTTCGGGTACAGATACAAATACTTAGATCACTATAATTGACATCGTCGAACTTAATAATTAATTGCTTTCAGTTTGAAAACGAATGAACTAATATAAGCATGTAACATAATATTATCTAAATCTAAACTTGAATATTAAAAACTACTACTTGAAAATCAAATTCAACTTTACCTAACAGTGCAAAAATATCTTCCTTATCTTTAACTTGCGCATGACCCAAATATTGAGTACATGTTCATGCCAAGTTTGTTTTGACAATAACCTCGCCCGATTAGACTTCAAAATGTAGGATATCAAGACTATTATAATCATCAGCCTCAAGTAGTTTGACCTTTCCGATCATATCATTTACATCGTCAACATGTATTACGATCATTAGGATTTAAAATTTGAAGTCATCGCTGAGTTCCCTATAGAAATATTAGCACTTCCTACCCCTAACCTGCTTGCACGAACATATACTTGACGTATTATCATGTATATTTGACTTCTTATGTATAAGAATTATACTCAAATAAGAATCTAAGATTCTTAAGTGATTCGTTTACAGTTTTTTTCAAGGTAATTTTAATTTAAACGGTTACAAAAGATAATACGTCTGGTATAGATGAAAAATTTACTTCAAACACATGCTAAAAATTTGTTTATACTTTTCAGTCGTTATGAAATGTCTCAAGATCTTCTTGACAAACAAGTTGAGATCTTGGAGAGGCGATACGGAGGCTTAAGGGCGAGACGAGCAGCGGTTACCATACAGAGGGCGTTCCGACGGAGACAGCTGCTGAAGAAGTTCAGTGCCATTACAGCCATGGCGAAAGCCGCAGACTCTACCGCCAGAAACAGATTGCAGGATGGAGAGCATTTGCTGGTTAATGGTATGTTCCAATAAGAAATAGTTTGATTCAAATTTATCATAGAAACCCATTACATTTTTTAACAATTCAAGATCCATTACGTCCAATAAACAATTTGGAGTATTAAAGTATGCCCGGGTCTATATTAATTACACAGTACAGTTAAGATTATCCTTGGTTTCCATTGCAAAATACTTTACATAAATTGGCAACATGTAGGTAATCTTGAAATCTAACTTTAACTGCGCAATGCAGTATCCTATGTCCTACTTTCTTACTAGTGCCCTGGGTGGACGCTACATTATGTAGTGTTTATTTAGTAAACATTTTACTAGCTACCAAAGAAGTCTTATATCTTATCTTTTTTCTCGGAACTAAACAATGAATATCCTTCACAAAAGAGGCTTTGAATGAGTTTTTATGGAAGATAAATAAAGACAAAGGTCAGCTGGAAAACATGTTTAAACGGCTGTGTTTGAATTAACAAACCAAACATAATTAGCAACGAAATGAAAACGCTAAGGCAAAGTTTTTACTAACGCTAGTTTTATGGAACGAACTATTGAAATAGTGTTATTAAAATTCATAAATTATGTAAAAATAAATAATTACACATGTACATTGGAATTATTAAACTTCACTTTAAATATCGAAGGTAGACTATATTCCAAAGTCTTTTTCATTTCTTCTTTTACTTCTCCGGCTTTTAAAATATTTAGTTTCTCAGAAGTTAAATCATAAATCTTAAATCTATATTTATTTTCTATCTAAGATGAATTGCTGTTAGTTAGTCTCGCTAAAACTCGAGAACGGCTGAACCGATTCGTGGAAGTCCCGGGAAGGGTTAAACGGTTCATCACAAACTATTTGTATCCTCAACGAAGTGGGCACGGGTCAGCTAGTACTAACTATTAATTGTTGAATTATTTTCAACTTAGACGATTGAAGACATGAATTAATGATAGTGATTTGTCGCAAACAAATTTTACCCAGAAAATTCAGTTTAAACATTCACTTAAATATTTTAGGATATGTAGTAACGTATTAAGTACATTGATTCTAGAGACAGAGCTTCAGATTAATGCACATTACACAACTTAATACTTAACGACGTATTCTAAAATGTTTAAGTGACAGTTTGAACTCAATTTCTCAAAATCATAATTTTGCTACAAATCACCTGAATCTACATGTCAACATCTTTCAACAACATCTTTCAACAACAACACAAATCAACATGAATGGTCAAAATGGATGACCATTCATGTCTTCAATTAATATTGACGTTTACCTCCGCCAGGTTGGATGCAAACGTATCCTATATTTTATTTTTGACCATTTCACAGGTAACGACATCTACGCGAACGCGCACATACAGAAGAGTCCCGGCAGCGAGAAGGTTCTCGCGCTGACGCGGCCCATGCGCTCCATGTCGCTGCGGGAGCGACACGATATGAATGATCTGAAGTGAGTTATTTTATAAATATAAACAATAGCTCCCCTCACCGATTTCGGTGTCGGTTGCCGATTTTATTGAAATCAAGCCAGCTACGCAGGAGTTAGTTTATAGTGCCCAAGCGTGTGCGCAATACACAAAGATACTCTCACTTCCTTTTATTCTCACAACCCAGTGGGACCCGACACGACTGGCGAGACCGACTATTTACATGCCCATCCGACGCATGGATTATCTTTCTTGTCAGACAATCAGTTGATCAGGATGCATTGTCCTAACCAAATTTGAAAACAACATTCTTTGTTGTTCCAACGTGAGAATCGAACCTACGACCTCCGGGTCGAGAGAGAAGCTCTGAACCACTAGACGTATTTTATTTATTTTATATTCAATTATTTGTATTTATTGTAAATTTATAGGTATTATAAATATTTTTTGTGACTTGTGTGAGCTGTCCGTCTGTGTATGTGTGTGTGTCTTTATCGTAGTTTTTAAATTGATAACTCGTATTCGGTGTTGATTTTAATGTTTTTGAGGTGCCGTGATCGATGTTGTTCTTATCTGTATTTCATCATAGTTAACTTGAGTACTGCTTACCAATCTAAGCTAGGAGTTGTCTAACATTATTAATTTTGTTTTGATTAATAACTAATGTAGAACCCATGATTTGTTACTGAACATTATGTATTAAATTGTAGTATATTTTTTCGATAACTGCATTGCAAAATACACACTTAAAATTTTATTTGCAAATGTGAATAGTAAACGATTGTTTATATTTTTACATATCTTCAGATTCAAAGCAATTACTGTCAATTACATATTATATTAATTAATCTATAAACCTATTAAGTATTAGTAATATAAAGTAGAAAAAGAGATGGTTCCAACAGCAGTCCCTGTGGTATACCATGTTGTACGTACATAAAATGAGTTCTCACTTATTATATTATGTATTTTAATCTCAGTTTTCTCATTTTTATTGCTCAAACGCTACATTTCTAGTGTATGGTGCACTTAAACTTGCATGTAAAAGTTTGCCGTGCATCATTATTAATTCTGTCTGTACAGAGAACGTTTATTACATAGTAAATACATGACTTTCACCAGCCCTTTGATACTTCGCATTCTAAATGAATATTTCATCGTAACCACTATTACACTGTTTGAATTGTATATTTGTCATTTAGTTACTAGATTACTTTAGGACACTTGAGAACCTATTTGATAGATAAAAAAATGTTTCGTTTCACTTTTAAAAGTAAACAACTCTATTAATGTTACATAGCACTTTAGTGTCTTTTCTATATATAATCATATTATAAATTACAGAAAAACATTATTTTTTTTTATTTTTTTTTTATTTGTATGATGTTTCTAATGCAACATAAAATTACAATCTAGTCTTAAGACTAATGAGTTATTTTGTTATAACTTAAATTGCTAAATATTGATAAGTTTACAAATTTAAGAATGTGTCCATCAGCACTTTACTTATTGTCTCTATTATGGGGAAGTCACTTTGGTCGTGTGATTTAATTTTTTTAATAATTAAAATAAATAAAATCTATATTTTTATAATCTTTATGTTTACGTTTTAAAAAGAAAATAATTAAAGTATGTAACGTAATTGAAGTTCTTTATTTTTCAAAGTGAAACGAAACGTCTTTATTAATACGGGCCTAAGACTTAACATATTCTTACATATTATAAACATAAAACAAAGTAATCCGTCGCGTATGTCTGTTTGTTCGCTATAATATTAACGACTGCTGCACCGATCTTCGTGTTGTTTTCATCAATGGAGTAGTGCTCGAGGAAGGTTTTAGTGTACTAAATGGAACTGATAGATGGCGCTGCCGTCAAGAAACTTAATCATTTGGTGGTACTAAGTTCTGCGGAACTACTGAACTCTTAGCTAGGTAAAATTTTAATGCTTATGAAGTACTAAAATTAGCAAGAAGTTAAATAAAATAAGGTATTATGATCTTTTTTTAATTGCTTCAAAACTATTTTTCAGCAACCACATGTCCTGCGATCCTCAGAATGAGGTAGAAGCCATGGTCGCCAGGGTGCAGCAGTCGGCCCATCAGATCCATATGATAGCGTCGGAGATTCCTCCTCATCATAGAGGAGACACCGATAGTGGGGTAAGTACATCATCATACAATTGAAGAATTGAATGGATGAAGGCGATATGTCGCAAAAAATGTATACCCAGAAAATTTAGTTTAAACTGTCACATTTTACGATATGTAGTAAGTACATTCTAGAGAGGGGTTTTTAGATTAATGTACTTAATACGTTACGACGTATTCTAAAAAGTTTAGGTGATGGTTTGAACTAAATTTTCTCAAAATCAGAAATTTGCTATCCATTCATGTCTTCAATTGTTTGTTTAAATGCGGGATTTCAAATTTTGGATCACATTTTGATGGAATGTGCCAGGAACAAAAATTATGGTTTAAATCTATTAGATGTTGGGTACAGAGCTGTTTGTGTAAACCGACCTCGAGTACAGCACTAGCTGTATTTAAATTAGCACATAACGTTTGTGAGTGACGTTCTTTAGTGTGGATACGATGGGTTTGTCTTGTCTCTATGGACAAAAACTCTACCAAAAAATATAGATAAAGAAATGGATATCTTAACTGTCGAAGAAATGCTGCAATATTTAAAAATTCAGAGTTTTAATTCACTATTTCTCGTGAATACGACAGTTGCGGATATAGCTTTTTGTATATTGCTTATCTATGATACGCTTAAACCACTGAGTTGAAACAGCGACTCGTTTAAAGTCAAAAGAAAATGCATCAGTAAAAATCTGTGACATCATTTTATGCCGTCATTTAATTGGTGTTAAATTCTATGGGATTTAAATTTTGATGATGTGAAATTGTTTCTGGAAGTGAAATGTATAATTAAATGAAGACAAAACTATAACCGACGTTTGTTTATCTATGTAAAAATATAACAGCTCGAGTTCACATACCAATTTCACAACACTAGGTAAGTACTTATTATGCAAAGCGTCCGTAATAAAACTATAGCGTGGCGCCTCCTTAAGTGATATTTTCCGTTCGTGAATATGACTGCCCTAATACCTGTTGAAGTTAGGCGCGGGTCGCGGAGCGTAACGTGTTATTAATTGATTACTGATAATGTGTATTTAATTTGCGGTTGTAGATATGCTTTTCAATCGCGCATCCTATTCGAGAACGGATGCACGTGTGATCGCGGCAAAAATTTCAAATATTTGCACCTACAATTATCGCAAACAATGATTGTTTGTACAATCAATAATATACGAAAACGCACGCGAAAACTTATTTTACTTAGTTACAAATAGAGTTGAAATTCGCGTGGCGTGACAAGATAATGTAATGAAGATACTGGACGCTTATCAGTGTCGTTTGTGACGCGAGTTCTAGCTATTTTTGGTCTACCATGGACCGGCATAGAACTAGACGGCTCCTCAAGAAGCTGATCAAGAATGGCAACGTGTTCGTGCTGTATCGGGTGCGCTGGGTCCGCGTGTGGCGTGTCACTTCTAGAACGTATGACGTCAGTGTTTTCGAATATTTTAAATGTTTTTTTGTGAAGTGTCTAAAGTGAAGTTCGTACTGATTGGTTCGGTTATCAAGGATCTTTTATATTGGTTTAGACAAGTTTCAAAATAATTTAGCTTAATATTATGCTCTCTATTCATTTTATGTTTATCTATTGATCGAACGAAAATTATCTTTTACGTTCATATTGGTTTGGTAAGGTTATGGTCAAGGAAGTCTGTGACGTCATATTATCACGCTTTACTTTCCAAAGATGTTGAGACTTACGATAAATAACTAAATAAAATAATAAACAATAGATTTTATTTATATATAGATGACTCTTAAATGGCCGGTTTATGGAATGCTATTCAAATGTAAAATCAACAAACATTGGTGGAACATTTATCAGAGAGAAAGGAATGGACATATATTTTATAATTACATCACGCTCGTACTCCATGAATGATTGTTAGTTGATCATACATTTGAATAGCATTCCAGAAAATGACCGATAATATTTTAAACAACCATCATAACTATCGCTTAAAATGACCAAGTGCCAATTTCACTTACGCTTGTTATTATTAATATTTTGTCTAAATAATATACTATCTCGTTCTCCGTATTGATGAAAGAGATTTGTATTTACAACATTCACCTTGATTTATAATGTGAAAATTAATAGGACGGACATTTACATCTATACTAATATTATAAAGCGGAAGAGTTTGTTTGTTTCTGCGCTAATCTCAGGAACTACTAGTCCGATTTGAAAAAATATTTTTTTTGTTGGATAGTCCATTTATAGTGAAAGGCTTTAGACTATAAATCATTACGCTGCGACCAATAGGAGCGAAGTTCCAGTGAGAAATGTTGCAAAAACGGGAAAAAATATTCACATTTGGGAACTTTCGTTGCGTGCGCTGCATAAACGGTTTAAGT
This sequence comes from Celastrina argiolus, assembly GCA_905187575.2. NCBI lineage: Eukaryota > Metazoa > Arthropoda > Insecta > Lepidoptera > Lycaenidae > Celastrina > Celastrina argiolus. The sequence goes on from LR994597.1 coordinate 10,192,450, forward strand.
CACTCAAAAACCACGCGAACGAAGTCGCGGGCACATCTAGTTTATAATAATAGATGTACAACTCGACCAAGCTAAGTTTGCACCTCGCGTCGTTTACGTCACACTGTTCGAGGTGCAAACTTAGCTTGGTCGAGTTATAATAATAAGAGCACCCCTCACCGATTTCGGTGTCGGTAGCCGATTCCATTGAAACCAGGCCAGCTACGCAGGAGTTATTTTATAGGGCCCAAGTGTGTGCGTAATACACTTAAGCACTCTCTCTTTCTTTTACTCTCATAACCTAGTGGGACGGTAAACCGACACGACTGGCGAGAAAACAGGCGCAGGTCCGCCTTTTTCATGCCCATCCGAGGCATGGATCATCTTTCTTGTCAGACAATCAGGTGATCAGTTTGCATTGGCCTAACCAAACTTGAAAACAACATTTTTGTTGTTCCAACGCGGGAATCGAACCCACGACCTCCGGGTCGAGGGCGAAGCTCTTAGCCACTAGACCACGGAGGCGATTTGGCCTTGGTCGAGTTGTAGGTACAGTTACTAAACAGGGGAATATATCACAGTAATGTCCGCTCTGCGCAGGTTTGCAGTTGTTCGGTGAGCGGCTCGGTCACCAACATATCTACATCGTCCTCGCACAACGACTCGCTACACAACCACCAGTTGTTGAACAACTCCGGTCAGTATTACACTTTTTTTTAATACACTTTATGCACAATCTACAATAACGGACTTTATGCCAGAGGGCATTTTCTTCCTGTCAACCATAGTGTGATACAGAGATAAGAAAACGTGCATTGAGTATAACATAACAATTCACACAACGAAGAATTTGTGTTACAGGTACCAGACAACGGAAATATATTTAATAAGTATGCTATAAACATATTTAAGATTTTTATTATATACATACATGACCCAGGAACACAGACAAATTTTTTGTTTCTTCGATAACGCCCTCAACCATTGCGCTACTGACGTCAGATTCCAAGGAGTTAGATTTACGCACTGTTTAGCTATACAGTGTTTGGCCCTTGTCTGCCAAGTTTTTTAACGTATTAGATACGGAGAAAACTTTGTACAGTAAATATTATATTTTTTAAATTGCTTTTTTAACCTCTAAAACCTATAAAAGATATAATATATATCTTTAATTTAAAAAACTTCCAGGTCCCGTGTACGGCAACCTGCTGTCGTCAGGCGGTAAGCCGCTGTCGTCGCCGACCGCGCGACAACAGCAGCAGTTAGCGGCGATACAGGCGGCAAACGCGCGCCGACACCCGCCTGAAGTGCCGAAACGCACCAGTAGCATCACGCTCAAGTGAGTATAGTGGTACCGGGAAAAAAAGAGTGAGAGGGAGATAGAAAGCGAGCGAGAAAAGATGGTTTAAAAAGGATAAATTGATCCAGATAATCATTATAATCTATTGTAGTAGTAAAAAGATCTCTCGGTCTATGAACCGAGTACCTACTTCGTACAAAAATTATTGTACACCTAGTTCTTAATGTTTTTCATACATAGTTCCTCATTATCATGGAAAAAATTACATTAAGAACGTGGGTGTACTGAGGTGTAGGGATACTTAATATAAGCAATTTTTTTGTTTATACTAATCATCAGATCGTCCATATTTTTTGTGTTCGGCCATCTTGTGTAACTCGGCCATTTTGTTGTGGTCGGCCATCTTGTAAGCCGTTCGTTTTGTTGCAGCGCGGAGTCACCGGTGTCGCTGCGGCGGGAGTGCGCTCGCGGCTCGCTGTCCTCGGTACAGTCATCATCATCGTCTAACTCCGACCGATACCACCGGCCGCCGGTTCGACCCTGTTCTGTTGCTTGCGCTGTCCGTGTGTGGAACATTCATGACAAAGCGTGTTTCGCGCCAGAAGTGATAACTTAATATCTGTGGGTCAGAGAGAGAGAGGCTAGCGCTGCCGTGTGGGACAGAGAGAAGCCAGATATACTAGCGCCGTAACGCGTTACGTTACGAAGCGCCTTAACCTCCCATTAGAAGTTATCACTTCAATTGGTTTCAACACTTGATACTGTTGTTGCGGCGACTGTCCATTAAATAATAAAAGTTCATAACTAGTAGTATACCTACATTCTTGATGAAGTTCAAATATTAATGAAGTTTTACTCGTTTTAAACATAAAAATATTGAACAGATGATATTGTGTAAGATTTGTTGGCATGAATTGATTACTCATTAGAGCCAAAATTAAAGTTTATAATTCGTGATAAATGAGTTACGCTGTTGTACATGAATGTTTCACACGCAATTTATTATGATTTCTTATGATGCACTTTGTTATGATGAGTTTTTATCACTGGCTTTCGGCGTTCTACAGGCTTACACTATACACGCAGGGTTTCTAAACATATGACCTTATTATTTTCCAATGCACTGACCTATTTCCTCACAAGGGTAAAGGGACAATACATACATGCAAAGAAACTCAATTCACGTAATTATTTTCCACGTAATAATTTTTCGATTAACACGCTTGATTCATTCGCATACGAGTCTGGTACGTGTGTGAACGGGGCAGCTTGTGAATCGAAATGTGATTTTACGGATAACTATGTGAATTGCCCCCCAGATAACACGAACACCCAGCACTCTTACAAAAGGATTGTGTATATTTCGATAAGGTATTGTGGTATTTTTACACAAGTAGTCTAGTTAAATGGCAGACCTTAAATTTTGAAAGGCTGACCAAATAGTCGACAAGCTAACATTTGAGTTAACAAACCATTCTGAACGCTTATTAGTGAACGTAGCGAGTCAGCGAAGTTGTTGCGAGTGATGTTCACCAATGAGCGTTCAGAATTCAGAATGGCATGTCAACTCAAAACTTAGCTGATAGGCGATTTGATCAGCCTTTCAGAAACCGGGGTTATCAGTTCCTCAATACATCAACAGTAGGAGCTGGATTCAATTCCTAGTATTTTTTCTATCAAGGTCATAGAATCTAAAAATGTTATTGAGTATTATGGTTCCGTTTGACGTCCAAAGTCCTTTATGAGAGTACATCGCTTGCTACCGATTGCAGTCCATAGATGTCGTACCGTACCGTTACCGCTCCCAGCGCCACCTTCCGTTAAATCTGTGAACTAAGTGAAAGCCACAAGCCGCCATCTTTGATATATCAGATCATTGTTGCGTCGTTTTTGCAACCATGCAGTCGCTAAAAACTTACTTATTTAAGTTATAAATTTAACTTAACTTTTAATTTTAAAATCTATTTAAAACAAATTTTTGAGTTTCGAAGTCGTAAAACCGTTACTGATCGTCAATAGAGTTCATTATACAGTTTTTTACCGCGTATCGGGTAGACGTAAATCACGCGATCGGGATATCGCGGTGAAAAGTTCGTCGTTTTGAACTCGTTATTGGCGGCTACTGTAGAAGATGGAGCAGAAAATCTCTTCGCCGTTTGAAATTAGGATCGAAGCAAAGGTTTGCAGCCGCATTTGGTGAGTGACATGATAAATTTTCACGATTATGCGGCGGGTACTGATCTACTTCTTGAGATCGTGCCTAATTCGGTGACCTGTTTATCATAGCGTGATATCCGAATAGTATAAAAGTAATTAATTAACAGAACATGCTATTTTTTAAACTTTTACGACTACCGCCATTTTTGGAACGGAGACGTATTACCTAAAATGTAAACGTATTAATACAATAAACCGCTGTCTTTTACATTTCAAATGGCTATGTAAATATATTAATACAAATATTTCATTACTAAATCGAATTTTCCATCCGTTACATCATTTACGTTTACTTCGCGGAGGGTAGTAAAATATATTTTGCGAAGTTGTTCAGCTCTTTTCTATTGCTAATTGAGCCAGTACGTACAGTTCTGCAGATATTTAGTTTAAAATACATTATACTTATAACATTTCTGATCGAAATATATCGATGTTTACACTTGTAACATTTGTGATCAAAATAGATCGATGTTTACATTCATAACATTTCTGATCAAAATAGATCGATGTTTACACTGATAACATTTCTGATCCAAATAGATCGATGTTTACACTCATCACATTTCCGATTCAAATAGATCGATGTTTTCACTCATAACATTTCTGAACGAAATAGATAGATGTTTACACTTGTAACATTTGTGATCAAAATAGATCGATGTTTACACTCATAACATTTCTGATCCAAATAGATCGATGTTTACACTCATAACATTTCCGATCCAAATAGATCGATGTTTTTACTCATAGCATTTCTGAACGAAATAGATCGATGTTTGCACTGGAGGTACCTACAACTTTTCCTGACCTTCTATAGGTACGTTAAACGTCTTGACTGTTCGGTTCTAACAGTAGACGCCTGAAAATATTTTTAATAAACATACCCTAAGCCTATATAATATAGCTTAGAAAATTCATGTTTATGCAGACGCAGATATCTAATGCTTGACAAGCCAAGATAAAAAGTAGGCGGACTGGATAACATACATTCAGGTTACGAACACACAAGTTCGCTGGAACCATCATTAATAAATAAATCGTGGGTATTCGAACAAAAATTAAACTGGCGATCCAAGACTTTGCGAGCCATCCTCACTCCTTAAAAAAGAAGGGGGGGGGGGGGGGGGATATAATATATTATATAATATGACCACATAATATATAAGATATCAAAACTTTACTGATTTTAATATGACTAATAGAATTATTTCAAACTGAGACAAGTGATCGAATAAAACGTACAGTCGGAAACCTCACATAAATTATCATTTTTTAAAAAGAGGTATTGTTATGAATTTAAACTATGTACAGTTGACGCCATCACAAATATTATCAATAAAGTGGTAGAAATCCATTGTACAGTCGACGCCCTCACGATATTAATCAAAGTCATTAGATTTGCAAATCTCGTTCATTTTGTAGTTGTGGCTAAAATACCATTAAATATATAACACAGACTGTTGGTATGCTTGATATATAAATATCGACCGAGATGATGAAATACATGGCCTTCTAGTACAGTACATCAAACCAAGATTCAGGCTTCAACAATTCTAAAGGTTCTAAACTTTGGCTGGTTTTGAACTATAAATGTCAGCTTACCGAGGACATTAAAATTTATAAATAATTGTTGGCTATTACATAATACCAACTGCAGTAGTTCAGGCTATAAATTAGCATCTTAACCTAAATCTCCCGCGCGGGGAAAGGTCGTATCACCTCGCAGTCAAACTGCAAAGTCAATATTTATGGTATACAATACGCTATACAAATTCCCTGTTCAAAAAGTCAGTAAGTACAGAAGGGTTATTACAATACATTAACTAACAGCTGACAGTTTAAGCTGGTCTTCTACCTCTTGGAAGTTAGGACTATAATATCACCTTCGAAACTGAAAAATTTGCCTCCTAACCTTCATCCCGCTGGGACAGGTCGTATAGCCGCGCACTTACACTGCAAGAATAATATTTAAGGGACACAAAACCTATACAAATTCCCTGTCGAAAGTCAATAGGGACAGTACAAGTTCATTACAATACATTGACTAATAGCTGATTGTTCAAGCAGGTCTTACTCCTCTTGGGACTATAATATCAGTGTCGAAACTATTTACCTCCGGGTATAGCAGGATTGCTGTTGGCTGAAACGCCAAACATTTGCGCCTATTTACTTTACGTATACCAGGTCCTATGAAAATCGGGGCAGTGGTCTGTTTGTCGCACAAACGGATTCAGCTTTACAGAGTATAATATTAATATTATGTCCACTTTGGCCTTCGAGTCATTGTCGACGCGTTCTTTACCTATGTCCAATATACAAAGTCTAAAGTTTTATAATGGCACACATCATAATACAGATTTCTTAACGATGATATAAAGTCAAGAGCAGGCATACATCCTAATACAAATTTCCTATCAATTATATAAATTCAAGAGGTTTATAATGGCATAGGTACATTATAATACAAATATCCTGTGGATGATATAAAGTGAAGATGTTTATAATACCACATATTCAAATACAAAGATTGATGATACACAAACAATATGTTTATAATAGCACACGTTCTAATACTAATACAGGTATTGATGATACGCAAACAAGATGTTTATATGATGGCACACATCCTAATATAAGGTTTCTATTGATGGTATACATTCATGAGCTTTATAATGGCATACATTCTAAGACGAGGTTCATGTCGATGATACGAAGACAAAAGTTTTATAACGCAGATACAGACGCACATCCAAATATGTTGTATTTATTGAAAACCAAGATATTGCAGACGTACTAGAACTCATGGTCTCTTGTCTGTAGTCGACTTTGGGTCAAAATCAGTCCTAGACTTAAGGGTCGAAAGCTCGCACATTACAGCTTCAAAGGCTACATAAAGCTCGGGACACTCACCATGACACTTTAATAAAGTTTTATTGAAAAAATAGATACTGTATATGTGCTAGAGTTTATGGAGTTTCCTGTGCAGCTGGCGGTTGGTCCCTCATGCAGGTCTCGCCTCATAGGGTTTATCAACTTTGCAACCTTCATCACCCCAATCGGGAAGGTTGCTTGCCTAACGCTGGCACGCTACAGCTTCAGTAAAAGTGTATGGAACACTAATCGCAACTACGAAGTTCCTGTCAAATGTAAGACACTGAAGACGTGATGCAGCTTATGGACATCTGTTCCCTAATTGCCGGTCGGTCACCTAGCAAGATCTTTGCGACGATTTCCACAGTCCTGGAAAGGATCAAAGGCGACATAGTCGGTAATATTATAACTTATTTATCTTTAATTCTCAGGAATAAGTCTAGATTTGCAGAGATGTTCTATTACACTATTACATAGCGTATAGTACTTGTCCAGGTAATATATTTTATTCATAGAACCAAAAGTGTCACACGATGGCATCGAATAGTAACTAACTTTTTAACTTTGCAAGACGTTTTTAATTGCATTCAACCCTTACTAGTAGCGGAGTCGATGGTTCTAAAATTTTGTGATACCTCAGTTGCTTGGAATGTAAACTAATCCCCACTGGCGGTGCAATATTTCTATCTTGGTGAACGCCTCAGGTACTTTTACAGTTTTCCTCTCAAAATACGTATTATGTCATAAAGCTATATATATATATATATTTTTACGCTACGCCTGGAAACTTACATCAGTAGTAATTATTGTGATGTCGGATTACGTGAACAAAAATATATTCTTAAATAAAGAATTAAATACTCGACCAGTCTCTTGACACACAGTAATAATTGATAGGTGTAATTGTGATTCTTTTATTACTTTAAAACTTTATCACATTGTTGCATTATTCACAAGCCACCAGAAGATAACAAACACGTCTCTCATAAAGGACTTTGGACGTCAAACGGAACCATAATATATACATTTTACCTTCCAATAAAATGTGTATTATGTTCCTTAACGTCCAAAGTCCTAATAAGGGCTTCCTGGTGTCCATCCTCATCATTATGAGACACTTACAATGATCTGATATATCAAAGATGGCGGCTTGTGGCTTTCACTTAGTTCACAGATTTAACGGAAGGTGGCGCTGGGAGCGGTAACGGTACGGTACGACATCTATGGACTGCAATCGGTAGCAAGCGATGTACTCTCATAAAGGACTTTGGACGTTAAGGAACATAATACACATTTTATTGGAAGGTAAAATGTATATATTAAATATATTTTGATACGACTTTAACTTCGTAATATAACAATAATAAAAATATAAGTACGCGACTAATATGTTGTTAGAATACTCGTAGCATAAGTGATGATTATGTTTCCAGGAGCAGCACATCCACATTCAAGAGCAGCAGTACCACCAACGTACGGCGTCCGGTACGCTGTACGACGAGCGGTACGCCGTGTGGAAGCGCCAGGAGGCCCCGCCCTATTACGACGCGCCGCCCGCCGCCTGCTGCCGCCCGCAGCACGAGCACACGCACCAGCAGCCGCTTAAGGTATACTGTCTCTATCGCGCGACACTATCTATCTCTCTCTCACGCTGCACTGTATCCAGCACGCTCGACGTGCACAACGACGCACCAGCAGCCGCTCAAGGTATACTGTCTCTCTCGCGCAGCCTTATCTATCTCTCTCTCACGCAGCACTATACACTGTATCCAGCACGCTCGACGTACATAACGACGCACGGCCCACTAAATATACGTTTACCATGCTCTACGGCGATACGTGCTAGAGTATTACAACATTTTAGCAAATCTAAAAATATTTGAATATTTATTTAATAATGGTGCACCGTCTATTTTTATATAATGAAATATCATTTGTCAACAAAATTATTTTCCAGGTTTCAGAAACAGTTCGAAAACGCCAATACCGAGTTGGTTTGAATCTGTTCAACAAGAAACCCGAACGGGGCATAGCGTACCTCATATCGCGAGGGTTCCTGGAGAACTCTCCGCGCGGGGTCGCCAGGTTCCTCATCACGCGGAAGGGGCTCAGCAAACAGATGATCGGGGAGTACCTCGGCAATCTGCAGAGCCAGTTCAATATGGCTGTTTTAGAGTAAGTAATATAGAGCAAATTAATATAATACTTGTTGAGATTATGATAATTTAACCTACTCCACATATGTTGTACTCCACATATGATGGTAGTAGACTACATAAAACATGCTTATGCTAATAATTTATCAATATTAATAATTCAGTTAACCTAACTCAGGATTTAGAAAGTAAATTACATTATTTATCCCAGGTGTTTCGTTACCGAGCTGGATCTGTCTGGAATGGCAGTCGATGTCGCGCTACGTCGCTACCAGGCGCACTTCAGACTGCCGGGAGAAGCGCAGAAGATCGAGCGGCTGGTGGAGGCGTTCGCGCGCCGCTACTGCGTCTGCAACACGGACTTCGTGCAACGCCTGCGCACACAGGACACGGTAATTGCAATATTCAGCTAGTCGACTCAGGACAATTATTGAACATACAAGCCAAAGCGATGCATGCAGCGTCGCGACGCCAGTGAGTACGCCAACATGGTGTTACGATACTAATATTAGACTGGATTTAGAGAGTATCATTCGACGACCTCCGTAGCGCAGTGGTTGAGCGCATTAGTGCTCGAGTGAGAGGTCGCGGGTTCGAATCCCGCCTAGAGAAAAAAAAAGTTTTCAACGTTCCTGGGTCACGGATGTGTATTAAATTTGTGTATAATATAATAAAAATCTTAAATATGTGTATATTATAAAAATATTAAATATGTTTCCGTGGTCTGGTACCTGTAAAACAAATTCTTCGGATGTGTACTATTATAACGTATATTAAGGTAAATTAATCAAAAATATATCAACACATTGCTCTCTGTACGAGCTGTTTGACGCCATTATATAACCGCCTAGTGATTCAATTAAAAGAGAAGATTAAATCAGATTACTGCGACATAATATATACACCGGTCACTATTAATCATGAACTTTTGTTATTTTTCAGATATTCGTGTTGGCGTTCGCGATAATAATGCTGAACACGGACCTGCACACGCCGAACCTCAAGCCCGAGGCGCGCATGTCGCTCGACGACTTCGTGCGCAACCTGCGCGGCATCGACGACTGCGGCGACATCGACCGCGACATGCTCGCCGGCATCTACGAGCGGGTCAAGTCCAGCGAGTTCCGCCCCGGCAGCGACCACGTCACGCAGGTAACGGGGAACATGATGGTGCGGTGACGATACCTGGAGGCATGCGATAGTCCCGCAGCACGGGAGACGCACAGGTGGAGTCGCGGCACTGAAATACACGCGGGAGCAGGGACCTCTGTAAACGACGTGATAACACTCGTAAAGTCTATGTAAAACACCTGCACGGACCCAACTGTTGTATGTAGCTTCGCATACTTTACTAATATCATTATTGCCTCACAAAAATGGGGTAAGATAACAGTTGCATTGTAAAGGATTTGTCACACTGCATGCGTTCTGCGGTCTCCGGTCAGGTCAAAGCGAACGCAGCCCGCATCATGTATGAACAACATTGTCGGTCAGGGCAATCGGTCTGCGGTCAGGGCAGAGCAATCGGTCAGCAATCCGGGCAGGGCAACCGGTCACGGTCCGGGCGATGCGGGCAGGCCAAACGGCGGCCATATTATTTCAGTTAGTGTCCGCAGCCCGCTGCCCGCAGCCCGCAGCCCGCCGCCCGCGTGCCCGCAGCAAACACCGGTCCGTACGTGTTCCACTGACCCGCCGGGCCAATACGCGTTGCTCGCACGGTCATATCGCATTCTATACAAAATATATTGAGACCGACAATGTTGTTCATACATGATGCGGGCTGCGTTCGTTTTGACCTGACCGGAGACCGCAGAACGCATGCAGTGTGACAAATCCTTTAGGGTCAACTCGCACCAAATGTGACGTGACGCGACATTTTTAAGATGGCGATTTCAAATAGAACTAACTTCACTATGCAGAGTTTTATTGCATGAGCGACGCCGCGCTACGCAGCTGTTAAAACTAAATAAGCGTATTTGAGATATCGATATCGAATATTTCAACTGAACTGAACATGATGTTTTTAATACTTAATTGCCTATTTTCCAGGTGATGAAAGTCCAAGCGACAATAGTGGGTAAGAAGCCTCACCTGGCGCTTCCGCACCGCCGCCTCGTGTGCTACTGCCGCCTGTACGAGATACCCGATATACACAAGAAGGAGCGACCCGGCGTGCATCAGAGAGAGGTTGGTGTCGCTTATCTTAGACCCGTGTAAATAAAACAATCTCAAACCCAACCTCATTTGAGAAGCTATTTGACAGATAAAAAAACGTTTCGTTTCATTTTTAAAAGTGAACACCTTTATTAATGTTACATAGTACTTTAATTTCTTTTCTTTTTACACTCTGATATTCCTTTTATAGATAATTAATCATGTTTATTTACGTTTTAAGAAAAAAAAATTAAAGTATGTAACATAAGTAAAGTTGTTTATTTTTAAAAGTGAATCGAATTTTTTTTATATCTGTCAAATAGGTTCTCAAGTGAGGTTGGGTTTGTGATTTTTTTATTTATGCGGGACTTACAGTCTGCTAAAGCTATGTATATAACCAAACTCACGTTCACGGGCCTAAATTAACACAAACAACACAGAACCAAACTCACGTTGTCTTTGTACTCTCCAGGTGTTCCTGTTCAACGACCTGCTGGTGATCACGAAGATATTCAGCAAGAAGAAGTCCTCCGTCACGTACACGTTCCGCCAGTCCTTCCCGCTGTGCGGCATGCTCGTCAACCTGTTCTCCGTGCCGCGTGAGTATCATTTTAAGGAAAATCATCATCATTATCATCAGCAGCCTGAAGACGTCCACTGTTGAACACAGGCCTCCCCCAAGGACTTCCACAACGACCGGTCGTGCGCTGTCTGCATCCACACGGATGCTAAAAGACGAGCGAATTCGTATTTCATTTAGCGAAGCTTATGTCAAATTGCATATATTTTGTTTTCGAACTTCGTGAGCGATAAATAGCGATGGAATCTTGAATCATGTCAAATTACATATATTTTGTTTTCGATATGAGATAATTAACGATGGAATCTTGAATCAGTGCCGTGATTCGGCAGTAACAGTTTTAAATTAAAATAAACTATACATTTTCTATTATCTTTCTCTGTATAGCGAGTTTATCATGCAGATTTGTTTACTATAAATATTTAGTCCACTTACCATCCATTATGTCCACAGACTACCCATTCGGCATCCGACTGTCGCGGCGCGTGGACGGTCGTCGGCTGGCGACGTTTAACGCCCGCAACGAGCACGACCGCTGCAAGTTCGCCGAGGACCTGCGCGAGAGCATCGCCGAGATGGACGACATGGAGGCGATGAGGATCGAGGGCGAGCTCAACAGGGGCAAGGGCCGCGGCACCACGGGCCCCAACAGGAACGGTGAGTGCGAGCGAGATAGGTTTCACATCTGTGTGAAAGAGACTGGTGAGGTGACGTCACTGCGCGAGAGCATCGCCGAGATGGATGACATGGAGGCGATGAGGATCAAGGGCAAGCTCAACAGGGGCAAAGGCCGCGGCACCACGGGCCCCAACAGGAACGGTGAGTGCGAGCGAGACAGATGAATATGTGTGAAAGAGACTGGTGAGGTGACGTCACTGCGCGAGGGCATCGCCGAGATGGACAACATGGAGGCGATGAGGATCGAGGGCGAGCTCAACAGGGGCAAAGACCGCGGCACCACGGGCCCCAACAGGAACGGTGAGTGCGAGCGAGATAGATGCATTCGTGTGAAAGAGATAGGTATGGTGCGTCACTGTGTGAAATGTATGGATGCAGTGATGCCCTCTCTATCTGTGTGAAAGAGACAGGTGTTGTGCGTCACTCTGTGAAATGTATGGATGCAGTGGATGGCCTCTCTATCTGTATGAAAGAGACAGGTGTAGTGCGTCACTGTGTGAAATGTATGGATGCAGTGATGCCGTCGCTATCTGTGTGAAAGAGACAGGTGTAGTGCGGTGACGTCACTTCGTGAGAGATGTGACGTGATATAGTGACATCTTACCTGTGACAGTTGTAGCGTAGATACATGACAGCGTTGCCTGTATAAGCAGTGCTGTGACGTCAGACGCCTGAAATAGAAAAAATAAGAATATTCAAGATCTTAATTTATTTATGTTTGTCGTTTCAGTAATGGACAACCGCGACAGTGGAGTAGCGGATGTGGAGATTGACCACCAGCAGTGCATGGATCATATGCACGTGCATGGGTAAGTGCACGAATAGTAACGTAATTTACATTAAATTTAACATGTTTGTAACATTACTCAATGGAATCAGGCGTTACTTTGCGGAAATCCATAGCATAAAATTTAAATACATTATTTCTAGCAATAGTGGTAGGCATCATGTAGGACAATTCTATAAGTGTTATTTAATAACCTATATGGAAATAAAATGTTTTGATTTTGATTTTATCCTGCGATAAATGATAACCACAACCCGCAAGCAAATGAGTGAGTGTACGCATAATCATAATTCAATGCACCTCCTTTCTTCACACACTGCTTAGGTGCTACGATAGAACAATGTTCCATTAGCGCTTAGACTAGTAATATACTGCTTTTTAGCAGTTTTAACTTTTTTCATTACTCTTCCTTTTGGCTAGTCGGATAAAAATTATAAAGCATGGCCTATCATCACACACAATATATCTTTAATAAAAAAAAAATGCAATAGATGTCATACCTATTAACGTTTGTAAATTATAAAATGTAAATATGCCAAATTAAGAACAAAATATTATATTGACATTGAAATAAAGACAGGCATATTTATGAAGCATAACATCACATTAAGTTAAAATCAACTCCGTAAGTTAGAAACGAAATTAGTAATTAGTATTTTTCAATAGTGCCGCTAGATGGTGGTTTCCGGAATGTGCCTGGAAACCGAATAAAACGAAAATAGCCAGTGGAATAGCCAGTATTAGGATGATACCATTTTCTAGTACTAGGTCGTGTTTGTGCTTATAGTTAACGAAACTTGTGACTTGTGATACATTCTCAACGAACCCATATTATATTACAGAGTGGTGCTCCCCCCTCCGCCATCGTGCCCCGCGCCGGCCGCGCCCGCGCGCATGGCGCACAACCCGCCCCCCACCAGCATCATCAAGAGGAACGTGCTCAGCAACTCGCTGGTCGACATCAACGACCCGGGTGAGTACGAATGCCTGGTAGAGAATCCTTTCGTGAATGAAGTCCAGCGACAATGAGTGGCACTGTTTTTTGAGATATATTCTAGGTCAGTAGCTGGTTGACATCAACGACCCGCAGGCTGATTATGTATCTCGCAACAGCAATTCGACCGTCGTAAATTGTACAATTGTGTGTAATATCGCTGTCAAACGTATACACTTCACAGCGATATTGTACACGATTGTACAATTTATGTCTGTCAAATTGCTGTTGCGAGACACATAATCAGCCTACGAGGTGAGTATGTAAGAATGGTTTGTAGGAATGAACCGAAAATAAAAAACACTCGACGTAATTCACATTTTTCTTTGGAAAAGTATAGGATAGCTTTATTTAACATTCTGCCGTGTTCCTAGCGTGGTTGTGTCATGTACATGTCCATCGTTTGTGCGTGTTCACGCACAAACGATGGACGTGTAAATGGATCCTAACCATATGCTATAGCATTTCATATTGCCTCCAGTAAAATATGCATAGCTGCAACACCAGATTAAATACTTTCTATGCCGTCATTTCGACGCCGGTCGAGTATACATTTAGTTTAACTTTTGACCAGATAAACTATATTATAATGTTACATGTTCATGTAACATTATAATATAGTTTATGTTCATGTAACATTATAATATAGTTTATCTGGTCAAAAGTTAAACTAAATGTATACTCGACCGGCGTCGAAATGACGGCATAGAAAGTATTTAATCTGGTGTTGCAGCTATGCATATTTTACTGGAGGCAATATGAAATGCTATAGCATATGGTTAGGATCCATTTACACGTCCTTGGTTGATGTATTATACTGTTTATTAGCTAGTACTATATGATAAGTTTTTTAACTACGTACATAGTTACTCTTATAACTTCCCTTGGAATACTAATGTCAAAAATGTCATATTTGACATTACATTGTTTAAAGCCTAATTAATAATGGCATAGCATTATGTAACAATAAGTTTCAACGAATTCATCTTACCATTCCAGTGGCCCTAGCGGCGGAGCGTCTCCAGCGGCGCGGCTCGGTGGGCTCGCTGGACAGCGGCATGTCGGTGTCCTTCCAGCAGGGCAGTCGCACCGCGCTCCACGCGACCTCCCCGCGCCACCCGCCCGACCAGCGCTCGCCAGGTACGGCGGCTGTGTCGCGCATGTTGTATTAGACGAGCGATGTAACGCGTGCTGTAAACAAACATCACCATTACAAATACCATAGACTTTTAATATACTGTCGTATAGATGTACAGGGCCCTGAATCAAGATCGATGTTTATCGCTTACGAAGTTTGAAGACAAAATGTATGGAGACATAAGCTACGCTAAAAGACGACCGAATTCGTATGTCATTTAGCGAAGCTTATGTCAAATCCCATACCTTTTGTTTTCGATCGTAAGCGATTGTAACGATGGCATTTTGAATCAGGGCCCAAAAAAGACGTGACTTATAAATACTATAGGGTACTAACGATTGCCATAATATTATATTATTATTATCTGTGGTGAGGTAAGGTCGGTTGTTATAATGGTTTATGTAGAAAAAATTGTACCTAAGAAACGCGCATTGTAAATTGCTAGGTGTTGTCTAAAATATATTATGGTTCCGTTTGACGTCCAAAGTCCTTTATGAGAGTACATCGCTTGCTACCGATTACAGCCCATTGATGTCGTACCGTACCGTTACCGCTCCCAGCGCCACCTTCCGTTAAATCTGTGAACTAAGTGAAAGCCACAAGCCGCCATCTTTGATATATCAGATCATTGTTGCGTCGTTTTTGCAACCATGCAGTCGCTAAAAACTTACTTATTTAAGTTATAAATTTAACTTAACTTTTAATTTTAAAATCTATTTAAAACAAATTTTTGAGTTTTATAAAGTCGTAAAACCGTTACTGATCGTCAATAGAGTTCATTATACAGTTTTTTACCGCGTATCGGGTAGACGTAAATCACGCGATCGGGATATCGCGGTGAAAAGTTCGTCGTTTTGAACTCGTTATTGGCGGCTACTGTAGAAGATGGAGCAGAAAATCTCTTCGCCGTTTGAAATTAGGATCGAAGCAAAGGTTTGCAGCCGCATTTGGTGAGTGACATGATAAATTTTCACGATTATGCGGCGGGTACTAATGATCTACTTCTTGAGATCGTGCCTAATTCGGTGACCTGTTTATCATAGCGTGATATCCGAATAGTATAAAAGTAATTAATTAACAAAACATGCTATTTTTAAACTTTTACGACTACCGCCATTTTTGGAACGGAGACGTATTACCTAAAATGTAAACGTATTAATACAATAAACCGCTGTCTTTTACATTTCAAATGGCTATGTAAATATATTAATACAAATATTTCATTACTAAATCGAATTTTCCATCCGTTACATCATTTACGTTTACTTCGCGGAGGGTAGTAAAATATTTTTTGCGAAGTTGTTCAGCTCTTTTCTATTGCTAATTGAGCCAGTACGTACAGTTCTGCAGATATTTAGTTTAAAATACATTATACTTATAACATTTCTGATCGAAATATATCGATGTTTACACTTGTAACATTTGTGATCAAAATAGATCGATGTTTACATTCATAACATTTCTGATCAAAATAGATCGATGTTTACACTGATAACATTTCTGATCCAAATGGATCGATGTTTACACTCATAACATTTCCGATTCAAATAGATCGATGTTTTCACTCATAACATTTCTGAACGAAATAGATAGATGTTTACACTTGTAACATTTGTGATCAAAATAGATCGATGTTTACACTCATAACATTTCTGATCCAAATAGATCGATGTTTACACTCATAACATTTCCGATCCAAATAGATCGATGTTTTTACTCATAGCATTTCTGAACGAAATAGATCGATGTTTGCACTGGAGGTACCTACAACTTTTCCTGACCTTCTATAGGTACGTTAAACGTCTTGACTGTTCGGTTCTAACAGTAGACGCCTGAAAATATTTTTAATAAACATACCCTAAGCCTATATAATATAGCTTAGAAAATTCATGTTTATGCAGACGCAGATATCTAATGCTTGACAAGCCAAGATAAAAAGTAGGCGGACTGGATAACATACATTCAGGTTACGAACACACAAGTTCTCTGGAACCATCATTAATAAATAAATCGTGGGTATTCGAACAAAAATTATACTGGCGATCCAAGACTTTGCGAGCCATCCTCACTCCTTAAAAAAGAAGGGGGGGGATATAATATATTATATAATATGACCACATAATATATAAGAGATCAAAACTTTACTGATTTTAATATGACTAATAGAATTATTTCAAACTGAGACAAGTGATCGAATAAAATGTACAGTCGGAAACCTCACATAAATTATCATTTTTTAAAAAGAGGTATTGTTATGAATTTAAACTATGTACAGTTGACGCCATCACAAATATTATCAATAAAGTGGTAGAAATCCATTGTACAGTCGACGCCCTCACGATATTAATCAAAGTCATTAGATTTGCAAATCTCGTTCATTTTGTAGTTGTGGCTAAAATACCATTAAATATATAACACAGACTGTTGGTATGCTTGATATATAAATATCGACCGAGATGATGAAATACATGGCCTTCTAGAACTAAAGGTTCTAAACTTTGGCTGGTTTTGAACTATAAATGTCAGCATACCGAGGACATTAAAATTTATAAATAATTGTTGGCTATTACATAATACCAACTGCAGTAGTTCAGGCTATAAATTAGCATCTTAACCTAAATCTCCCGCGCGGGGAAAGGTCGTATCACCTCGCAGTCAAACTGCAAAGTCAATATTTATGGTATACAATACGCTATACAAATTCCCTGTTCAAAAAGTCAGTAAGTACAGAAGGGTTATTACAATACATTAACTAACAGCTGACAGTTTAAGCTGGTCTTCTACCTCTTGGAAGTTAGGACTATAATATCACCTTCGAAACTGAAAAATTTGCCTCCTAACCTTCATCCCGCTGGGACAGGTCGTATAGCCGCGCACTTACACTGCAAGAGTAATATTTAAGGGACACAAAACCTATACAAATTCCCTGTCAAAAGTCAATAGGGACAGTACAAGTTCATTACAATACATTGACTAATAGCTGATTGTTCAAGCAGGTCTTACTCCTCTTGGGACTATAATATCAGTGTCGAAACTATTTACCTCCGGGTATAACAGGATTGCTGTTGGCTGAAACGCCAAACATTTGCGCCTATTTACTTTACGTATACCAGGTCCTATGAAAATCGGGGCAGTGGTCTGTTTGTCGCACAAACGGATTCAGCTTTACAGAGTATAATATTAATATTATGTCCACTTTGGCCTTCGAGTCATTGTCGACGCGTTCTTTACCTATGTCCAATATACAAAGTCTAAAGTTTTATAATGGCACACATCATAATACAGATTTCTTAACGATGATATAAAGTCAAGAGCAGGCATACATCCTAATACAAATTTCCTATCAATTATATAAATTCAAGAGGTTTATAATGGCATAGGTACATTATAATACAAATATCCTGTTGATGATTTAAAGTGAAGATGTTTATAATACCACATATTCAAATACAAAGATTGATGATACACAAACAATATGTTTATAATAGCACACGTTCTAATACTAATACAGGTATTGATGATACGCAAACAAGATGTTTATATGATGGCACACATCCTAATATAAGGTTTCTATTGATGGTATACATTCATGAGCTTTATAATGGCATATATTCTAAGACGAGGTTCCTGTCGATGATACGAAGACAAAAGTTTTATAACGCAGATACAGACGCACATCCAAATATGTTGTATTTATTGAAAACCAAGATATTCCAGACGTACTAGAACTCATGGTCTCTTGTCTGTAGTCGACTTTGGGTCAAAATCAGTCCTAGACTTAAGGGTCGAAAGCTCGCACATTACAGCTTCAAAGGCTACATAAAGCTCGGTACACTCACCATGACACTTTAATAAAGTTTTATTCAAAAAATAGATACTGTATATGTGCTAGAGTTTATGGAGTTTCCTGTGCAGCTGGCGGTTGGTCCCTCATGCAGGTCTCGCCTCATAGGGTTGCAACCTTCATCACCCCAATCGGGAAGGTTGCTTGCCTAACGCTGGCACGCTACAGCTTCAGTAAAAGTGTATGGAACACTAATCGCAACTACGAAGTTCCTGTCAAATGTAAGACACTGAAGACGTGATGCAGCTTATGGACATCTGTTCCCTAATTGCCGGTCGGTCACCTAGCAAGATCTTTGCGACGATTTCCACAGTCCTGGAAAGGATCAAAGGCGACATAGTCGGTAATATTATAACTTATTTATCTTTAATTCTCAGGAATAAGTCTAGATTTGCAGAGATGTTCTATTACACTATTACATAGCGTATAGTACTTGTACCATCCAGGTAATATATTTTATTCATAGAACCAAAAGTGTCACACGATGGCATCGAATAGTAACTAACTTTTTAACTTTGCAAGACGTTTTTAATTGCATTCAACCCTTACTAGTAGCGGAGTCGATGGTTCTAAAATTTTGTGATACCCCAGTTGCTTGGAATGTAAACTAATCCCCACTGGCGGTGCAATATTTCTATCTTGGTGAACGCCTCAGGTACTTTTACAGTTTTCCTCTCAAAATACGTATTATGTCATAAAGCTATATATATATATATATTTTTACGCTACGCCTGGAAACTTACATCAGCAGTAATTATTGTGATGTCGGATTACGTGAACAAAAATATATTCTTAAATAAAGAATTAAATACTCGACCAGTCTCTTGACACACAGTAATACTTGATAGGTGTAATTGTGATTCTTTTATTACTTTAAAACTTTATCACATTGTTGCATTATTCACAAGCCACCAGAAGATAACAAACACGTCTCTCATAAAGGACTTTGGACGTCAAACGGAACCATAATATATACATTTTACCTTCCAATAAAATGTGTATTATGTTCCTTAACGTCCAAAGTCCTAATAAGGGCTTCCTGGTGTCCATCCTCATCATTATGAGACACTTACAATGATCTGATATATCAAAGATGGCGGCTTGTGGCTTTCACTTAGTTCACAGATTTAACGGAAGGTGGCGCTGGGAGCGGTAACGGTACGGTACGACATCAATGGGCTGTAATCGGTAGCAAGCGATGTACTCTCATAAAGGACTTTGGACGTTAAGGAACATAATACACATTTTATTGGAAGGTAAAATGTATATATCATGCATTGTGCATTGTAACTTATTATAATGGATTTCTATAAATAGTAACTACGAGTGAATATTGTTATATAAAGCTATTTAATGTAAAATAACTAATATATTATTACGTAAGTGTGTTGAGAGTGAATGTAAATAAACCGCGATATAAAAGACTTAAGCATTTTTTATTACAACTAATACTAACAGTACTACTAAAACTTTTTCCTTTGATGATTAAGTAAATGCACATATTACTGTTTTGCACATTGTATTGGCCTTACCAAAAGTGGAATTAAAAAATAATGATCAAATCCGCTCGTTCATGATTATTGAGCAAAATATGAAGCACTTGAATTTCAAAACTCTACAATGGAAGACATGAATGTATAGGTCGCAACATTTTTAATCAAGAAAAATTTTACTGTCACTTAAAAATTCTAGAATATGTCGTAATGTATAAAGTATTCGTCGTAACGTATTATTAATCGAAGAATCGTCTTTAAAATTAATGTACTTAAAACTTAATTTCTAATTCATAAATTTTCTCGACAAAAAATTTTGCGACATAATTATCACCATCTCATGTCTTCAATAATGACCGTCCTAAAAATACTGATTAATTTAATTAAAAATCCAAATAAATGTTATCTGTTTAGTTACAATCGAAATCATAAAATAATAATTTAAATAAATAACTATTTAAATTATTATTTTCGTCTTTCTTAAAAAAAAATACACATTTGATTTTGGAATTTAATGTTGCCGTCTTTGTCTAATACGTTACGTAAATAATTTATTTATTTAATTATTTATTTATTTATGTACACATACTAAAAGATGATAGAAACTTAAATTATAACACATTAAACAAGCAAAGAGACTTGAGTAGCAGTTGTGTAAAAATCTTTATTATTAGAGGGGTATTGATTAAAATTAAAGTTTCTTATCAGCAGGCTTAGTGCATGTTTTTGTCACTGCTCGCGGTGAAGGTTTGTTTGGTATCGAAACAACGCCCCCAGTGGCAAACAGTGGCAACTAATTCGACGCAACAGTTTGTAGTTAACTTCTTCACGGCGTGGCGTAACAAAAACCAGCACTCGACACACAGATTAGACATAATCTAAATAGTTTGTAAGTCCTAAACAATCTATACTAATATTATAAAACGGAAGACTTTGTTTGTTTAAACGCGCTAATCTCAGGAACTACTGGTCCGATATGAAAAATTCGTTTGTTGGATAGTCCATTTATAGAGGAAGGCGTTAGGCTATATAACATTACGCTGCAAACAATAGGAGCAAAGCGTCAGTGAGAAATGTTACAAAAACGTGGAAAATTATTTACATTTGAGGAGTTTCTTTGCGTGCTCTGCATTTGGTTTAAGTTACTCAAAAATATGTATCAAAGAATTATTCCTTTTTAATAATAATAATAACAAAAACCAATATTACCAAACAAAAGGTAATCGCGATAGTGTTTCCGACAACCACGCGAACGAAGTTGCGGGCACAGCTAGTGTAAAATATATACAAAAAAAAAATATATCCACAGCCAAACATACAACTGCCGTTTTTCGAAGTCGGTTAAATAGTTTTAATTTTATATTTTCCAGGTCGTCTGTTCAGTGGCATATTCCCGGGACGGCAACGCAAGCTCAGCGCGTCCGGCATCCCGGACAAGCACGTCGGCAAGAGCACAGAGGTGTAAAACATGTTTAGGGTTTAACCCTTCAGTGGGTTTAGCACGAACACTTGACGTATTCGTGTAAGTACGGTGTTGCTCGTGCTATGTTCACGGGACGAAAATCATAAGCAATTTAGTGCAGATTTCACCAACGCTTGTCAGTTTTAACGGCTTGTTATTCATTGACAGGAAATACGAGAGGTATAACATGATATTTAATCAAGTATTAACTTTAACGTGTGTTGGTGAAATCGTCACTAACACACAAGGTCGTAATTTAACAATGGGCTTAGCAAGAACACGTATAACATACCTTACGGTGTTGTTCGTGCTGAATTGCGTGAAAATAGTTAGTTGACTATTTCATGGGAAGTCTCGAAATCTTTTTCCTGATTTAATTTTTATCCGTGTAGTAACGAGGCGATTCGCTAATGGGTTTGTTAGGCTGCGTTTCCACTGACGCGGAGCGGAGCGGAGAGGAGCTTGCGGTGCCCGAATTGACCAATCACTATGCTCGCAATCTCCGCTCCGTTTCCACGGAAACAGCGAAAACATGATTGGTCAATTTGGGCACCGCTAAGCTCCCCTCCACCCCGCTCCACGACAGTGGAAACGCAGCCTTAAGTGATTTATGAAATCTTAACGCTTTAACGCATGAGCCGTTTTTTAAAGTCGGTTTTCGATTTTGAAAGAACGTAATACGCCTCTCGATGTCCAAGTGCCATCTTAGTAATTTTTGACGTTGAGTTCTCTTAAATTAGGGCTTCTCCCTTTAAGGGTTGACTTTATATTTACAAAGGGATTTTGAAGGATTTTAGCGGGTTATATCCAGGGTTTATGGATTGTGAGTTGGCAATGCCAAGTGTAGCTTAACTCAGAACGTTGACGAATCTAACATAACGCTATTATATTATCGCCAAAACTACGTTATTTGAAGCGTACTTTTGATTTTTATCGGTGAATGTTGAAAAAGTTATCTACCATTATCGATTGCTTGAACAAAAGACTGCAGTGTTTCATCTAGATTTAGCTGCGAAATCTAATATTTGGAAATTATTTCACTAAATTTTCTTGACGAATCATTAATACCTATATGTTACCAATAAAAAGTATTATCATAAAAGATAACTTTATCTTTCTTAGGAGTAATTGTAAATACGTTCGTAATAGACAATTTCAATAGAGACGTAACACAATTTAAGACATTTCTTTCAGCACATTTATTATAGCTACACATATTATTGAAAAAAAATACGAATTTATTCGATGTTGTTAAAGAGTTTGAATTTAGACATTTTTGAAATAATAGTTTTATTGTGGGTAGTTTCATATTTACGAATTCCATTCATAAGCATTCGTAGAGTCCACTTGTCCTAATCATATGCCCGTACGGTCTGTCCAACGACATTAGTAAGTCCACATAATATTATATTGTCCATAATTGTTGAATAATATTCACTTATAGGAATTTGATCGAGTATATTATTCAGAGATAAAGAGTTCATTAATAAAATATAATAGTAACTAACCCCATAATTTATTTATCATATATTAGAAACCCAAAAGGACGGAATGAAATTTGGGTTCCGTACAAATATATTCCTAGATTTACGTTATCAAGCAACGATGCCCATATAAAACTGAAATTCCTAAAGACAATAAATTTATTTATCAACATTTAGTATATGGTTTGCCAAAGACAAATATATGACATGATTTCTTCTTTGACTTTGAATTATGTTTTATTAGCTGTTACCAATACTATTCTTAGCTTTTTAACCTGAGTTACCACCCTGTTGTGTAAAATGCCTGTTTCGTGTTTAATGTAAAAGATGGCGTCGCTGCTGTCAAATGAAAATTCCATTTTAAAAACGAATGTCCATTTTGTTAACTGACTTTTACAGATTGTTGAGGTTTTCTATTTTATATTTTTATTGACGTAGTTCCGTATTTCTTCCTATATACGAGTCCGATATACGAGGACTCTAAGCGTCAATTCAGCTAGCGCAAAGTCGATGCGAGGTAAAGCAAAATTTGGAATTGTAAAATAGAGAATTCACCCTTATTACCACAATGTTAAGTGCATTTTGCTGTAGAGAAAAGAAGACGCGCAAATTCGCGTCTGTACTACCACTTTATATTTTATTTCAAATAAACATGTGCCATACATTCATGGATGTTAGAGTGAATTTGCTTTATTACGTTAATAATTTTGCTTTGCCACACTTTGACCCTATGTACTGATCCTAACTCCAGACTCGGCCAAAGTATCCTACCTAATATAATTAAGACAACTGTTAACTTTGTACCGGTTACTTAGATTTGTTATTTCTACTATTTGATACGAGGGTAGATAGAAAAAAAATGATTGTTGTTAGGATATACTTCAGGAGGTGATTTTAAGTTCGATTTTAAATACCCGCTGTCTTGAGTGGTCACAATCCTCATCTATCCTATAATTCATTTCTAATTTGTCAAAAATTGTAATGAAAGATTATACACTATATCACTAAGTTAAGTCTACAATATTTTCTCATTATTTTTACTAAATGTGTTTTAATGTGTGACCTAACCTATCTTAAGCCATTATACTACATTCCATATTGATGTCATATAAATGTAAACAAAATTTACTTGTATTTTGTCGTTGTATAAGTATAAGATCCTAAATTGTGGCTTCGATTATGAGCAGGTTTTGTTTACATTTATATAGGAAATCATAGAAAGGGATTGATATTGATATATAACCTAAAAAACTGTGTGTAAAGACTGAATAAAGTTTTCGTTTTAAACCTCTGTGTCTACATAATATATTATGCTAAACTCAAGTTCATTATACATGTCTGTAATTGATGTTACAATAATTGTAAACTGAAATTAGTTTTTTTAACCTCCATTTCTACAGTAAACGACGGTATTTTAAGAGAATACATACTTCAGTCTTTTCGCACGAAGCACTTCCTGTAAACAATACGTATACTTTGAAGTATGACTGAACTGTCAAATATTCGAATCTCCATGTACTTATGCTAAAGTTATTCTTATTTGTTGTAAGTCCAAGTCCTGATTTTATATGTATTTAGTGTATTGTGTGCTTATGGGTCAAAAGTGTAACTGTCAAATTATGACACTGACGTATGTCAAAGTCAAAATGACAAATGACATAAGCTCCAATAGGTATATAACTTGATAAATTGTAATGCCCTTTATCAAGTATCTTGAATATTTCAAGCGAGATGTGAATTTCTCTATAATATGAGTTTGATGAATATGATTTTTGCTTTATGGGACTCTAATTTATTTACCCAGCAGTTAATTGGTGATAGTGTCGAAAGTTCGACATAAAGTGACATCACAATATTTTATTCTAAACTTAATGATCTATAGTTGTATAGAGATGAATTTTAGTTTTTGAAAAAAAATTTTGTTTTAAGGCTAACATATAATAAATTTGAGTCCTTGTTTCAAAGCGATCCAAAATTTGAGTGTGATAAGTTCGTGTTGCTTGTGTATATTTCGCTTGAAGCCAAAGATGTATAATTTGTGTTCACCCGAAGTGTGGTTATGTTTGTATATTTTAGTCTCCGGTCAGTCGGATTAGACTAGAGTCTTGTGATTTTTTTCGAGGGTATTTCCTGTAAATTAAACGTACTAACTTATTATTTGTATGTATATTGAAGAGTCTGTCTAATATATATCTTTTAGTTGTAATTGTTATGTACTGCCGCGGCCGCGCTGGTGAGTCTGGCCGCGGTGTAGAGTAAGCAATAAGCGCGGCGTCCCCTAAATGTTGTATATTAAAGTTGTTGAGAGTTGCTACAACTAAGTCACTTACATTAAAACAATGAAAATGTATTTATTTATTAAATATGAATTAACATTCAAGGGTTTTTGGTGTTTTATTTTAATTTCCTTTTAAATAGTTTGATAATTACTTTATTACAACACTGTTGCAAAGCTGCGCAGGTTCTAGGGACGAGGTAATATTAAAACTCTGTAAAACTCAAAGAGCGAAATCTGACAATAACTCTTAACATAGCTTACCATCCCATACAATCTATCTTTAATACAAAAAAATTGTGATAGATGTCTGTTAAAGTTTGTAAATTATATTATAAAATGTAAATGTGCCGAATTAACTACAAATATTGACATTAAAAAAAAAAGATTAAAAAACTATAACCCGACTTCGCAAAAAAGGGCTCTAAAAAGGCTGAAACAAGAAAATAATTCAATTTGAAATCCAGAAATGCATAGGTACAAAAATGGTCAAGGTAGAGCCGTGGTCGCACCCGCTATTGACATCGAGTCTTGAAATTTTTTTTTCTACCGTATTTCGGTGTGAACTTATGCTTAGATTCTATTACATACATTACGAATATGTGTTTATATAATAAAAATATAAACACATATTCGTAATGTGCTTGCCAAGACCTATCTTTTGATACGAAACACAAGAGAATTATCTTAATAAACTTTTTTTGAAGATAGTTTTTTAGGTATATTTTTCAAAGTCCAAAAATATAATTAAAAAACATTATAGCCTATGTTACTCGCGGCATTAATACGAATCGATTGACACCTCAGTCCTCAAAATTGGATCAGTAGTTTAGCCGCTACGAGGGAACATACATACAGACATACATACATACATAGACTGCCAAAATCATTACTCTTCCTTTTGGCTTCGCCGAAGTCGGGTAATAATGATAAGCATATTCTTTAAGCATAACATCACAAAGCTAAATTCAACTCCTTAATTAAGAAGAAGATACGAAACGAAATTAGTAATTAGTATTTTCCAATAGTGGCGCTAGATGGCGGTTTGCGGAATGTGCCTGGAAATCGAAGAAAACAAAAATAGCCAATCGAATTGCCAGTATTAGGGTGATACCATTTTCTAGTACTAGGTCGTTTCTCTGTTTTATATCTACTTTGTGCTAAAGGCTAATTCGTACTCAGGTACGCAGTATGTAAAACTCTATAAAACTTATATAGGCGAGGAATAACAGCAACTAGCGCCACTCTTTTTAAAATAAATATTAACGGCCACTTCCTTAGTTATTACCTAGGAGAGTAAATACAGTAAGTATAGGATTTAGAGCTGTAATTAAATGCCAATTAATTTGTTTAACTATTTACTTAAAGTTTGAACCGATTACTTTTTTAATAAGATCTTTGTGTCATTGTAAAATTTATTTTAAAAAGAGTGGCGCTAGTTGCGGTTATTCCTCACCTTATGAGCGAAATCTAACAATGACATAATATTTATGGATCCTCTTTATGTGCTATATGCTCTTGATTAGTATTTGTATTTGTATATTATACACCCTTTTGACTCTAGCGCCACACTAGTCAGTTTTATTATACAGGATATAATATTAATGAGTGATAATACTTTAGGGTGTGTATCGGTTCCGTATATAGAGTTATATAGAGAGAGATTTCATCAGTTTTCCCTCTTAGACACCTGCACCTGTTCTTTAGTCCTCATGATTAAGTAGGTACTTATTGTGTAAGTAGATATTTAAGAGTTTACACGAATGATGGTACAAGGTGGCTACGCTCACAGTAGGGCAGTGCTGTCGACAAAGTTGATACTAGACCAGCTTCACGTTGCCTTTGCACTAGCCTGCCTCAAAATAAACACATAGTAAGTGATCGCAACGACTGCAGAAGTGGTTTAACTATGTATTTACTTAAGTACATGAGCACGACTTATGATTTCTAGTAGGTATAGTATAGCGTTGTTGTAAGTTGCGAGTTGTTGTAAGGAGGTACATTTGTAATTTTACTTTACAAATTGTTGTTAAAGTAACGTTATATTCCCTCAACGCCTCCGTGGTCCAGTGGTTCAGAGCTTCGCTCTCGACCCGGAGGTCGTGGGTTCGATTCCCGCGTTGGAACAACAATAAATATTGTTTTTAGGTTTGGCTAGGACAATGCAGGCCGATCACCTGACAAGAAAGATGATCCATGCGTCGGTGCTGCGCCTGTTCTCTCGCCAGTCGTGTCGGTTTACCGTCCCACTGGGTTATGAGAGTAAAAGGAAGAGAGTGTGCTTCTGTGTATTGCGTACACACTTGGGCACTATAAAATAAATCCTGCGTAGCTGGCCTGGTTTCAATGAAATCGGCTACCGACAAAGAAAGCGGCGAGGGGAGCTATTATTATTATTATATTCCCTCAACTACATTCCTGCTTTCCTTACATTTTAAAACGGCTCAGGGAGCGGGGTTCCTAATTATAGGCTACTCTATTTATAGGCAAGGGTTTGAAGAGGAATCTGGTGAGCAGTGACAAATTATACTCGCATACATCAGTCTGCATTAGACAATGCCCCCATATTGATATAATATAGAAAACAATAAAAGGTCAGTGCTTACCTTAAAGCCACAATACCGTCAGCGATACAAGTCAGCTGTGGGGCTTCGCCACCCGCCGCCCCCAGCTGAGCTTGGCTTAGCACCGAAACGGACAACGCGTGTCGTAATAGAAAACGTCATTGGTTTTCTAGGCGGGACAAAAGGCGTGGAGTCGCTTCTAAGTCAACAAGACTTTTAAACATCTCTTATATTTAACTCTCAATTGGAAGAAATCGCTTCATAGCGATAAAGCCGCCCTTAGTGGCATTTTTATGTGTGGGAGTACAAGTGGAAGCCCCAAAGGGAGATCTCCGACCGAGCGAGATGGTATGCTCGGTCAGGCCGAAGCCCACTGTACTAGTTTTCAGATGTCGTATATATAGCGCCGGACTTAGAGAACTTCGATAGCGCGATGCAGGATTGTGGCGCTAGTAGTATCGCCACATTATGTTTTACTGTATATTTATTTTGTGTTTTTTTGTTTCGTACACACTAAAGTAGTTATATTCATTCATTTATATTCATATTCATCTAACCCCCGGTTTCCCGTACGCTATTCAAACGAGTGATCAACTTACATGGCATTCAACAACCCATATTGAACGCTGATTGGTGGAATATTATCAGACAGAAAGGAACGGACAGATATTTTATACATAATTACATCACGCTCGCTCGCTGATTCAAATCGTATGTTAATCGGTGTCGTTGGTGAATTAACCTTATCAACAAGACTTTTAAACATCTCTATCTTTTGGAAATATTCATTTATAGTAACGTCAATATATTATATCGTTGTGCTGGTGACAGTATTTTTTAACTTTATACACCAATAAGTAAGCAATAAGTAAAATACAGAGGAAAATCAATACAATAAATCTTGAAACGTGCAAGATATTATTTAATCATTTTTTTCTATGAGCAATAAAACTCCAATCAAAGACGAATAACAGATATTCTAGTACATCTGCAGCTATGTATAATTACTATTCGATACCAAACGCGCGTGTCGTTTGAAGTAAAAAAAATAAAAACCGCAGCCGCTGCACGATTACTCTGTTCGAATACCGACAGTCGATCCTCAGTCAGTTGACTACTGGAGACCACGTGATAGTAGACCGTCTCCGGTGCCGGGAATAATCAAATCATAAAGTAAGTTTATTTAATTAAATAATAAAAATTAGCAAGCGAAATTTAATTAATTTTAATTAAATTTGTAGGATTTAGTTTTTTTAATAAAAAACTGGCATAGCTCTACATAATAATATTTTATTAGTAATAAAAAATATATTATTAGTTAGTAGGTATAGATAAAAATTTATAAATAAATTTAATGTGGAATTTTATAAAAATTTAATATGTACTACAAACAGGTACTACATGAATTGTAAATGTGTTAGCTATTAATAACTTTATTTGCAGTTTTTATTTTAAGTTTAATTCAGTTCATTAGTCATTTTCTGAAAACTCTAAGCTACATTAACTGACCCACCACTCAAAATACGAAAGCTTAATATTTATTAATCAAAGATTTTTTATTTACTAGTTATTTTATAAAAGTATATAACATGGTCTCTAGCGATTTCAAAGTCAAACCAGTAAGTGAAAAAAATTTGTTGAGGAATTATAAAAAGCCAAAATATGTGGCTTGGAATAAGATTTCCAAGCCACAAAAACTCTCCAAATTACATTTTAGGGCATTAGTTATTTAGCAAATCCCATTATTAGTATACACAAATACTAAATACTTCTAATAAAATGTAATATATTATAATAAAAATGTAATATTATATGATTAAAATACCTAAATTAACGAAGTTTCAAATTAGATTAATAATTATACTTTTAGAGAAAACTTCGATTCTATACAACTTATTCAATAAAAGGTAAATGAAAACGCATAGGTGAAACACCGGAAAAGGCTTTCAAAGATAGGCATAGCAATCATAGGAGGTTATAAATTAATAGGTACTCAAGGTTCGTAATACTTAGAGCCTAGTCACAACATTAATATAAAGTATAATATACCTTGTATATTATATTAATTATAGAAAATTACGAATTGAAAAAATATTAAATATTAGTAAGCAGTATAAAATAATATTGTATAGCACATTCGTCGACAAAACTGCACCTAAAGGTTGTGGTATTGCGTTTATGTGATCGATTGTACCAGTTTTACTTCCGCGATTACAAACCTTAGTATAGCGTCACAGTTCACGTATTTTTCACAAACCATTTACATAAAAACCATTTAGTATTAAATATTTTCATTCATTACAATAAAGTCTAAATGCGACAACTTTTATTAAATCGTAAAAAAAGAAAACTTTTGCATAATACATTGTTGAAAAAGAAAAACTTTAAACGCGGGCATTATTCCAATTTTAAATCGTTGTCAACAAAAATGACAGACGTGAGACGTCAAAACTTTGGCGCGAAAACATGGCGCGCTCGCGAACGAAACAAAACTGTCTTCAAGTTGTAAAGTAACGAATTATCCTCATTTAGTGATAATTTAATAAACTTAACTAAATTATAGACATTTAATTCAATTTAAGTTGTCGGCTTCGCTTGTTATGCACGGTCATTCACCCTATAGTTTGATATAATTGTATTATGATAAGCGTCAACAAAATCTAATTAAATTGTTATGAATAAGATGTTTTGCTGTTTAAACATACTATAATACATAACATATAACAACATTTAAAATGTCGTTAAACAAATTGAAAAGCATTTTAATAAGTTATCAATGATCACCAGTGTGGTTTAGTTAGCCACATAAAATTATTTAACAGTGAGTTACATATTTGGATATCAACAGACCATAATTAATTTAACCGTAGTTTACATTCATTAATAAAACATCCCAACAATTTTCAGATATTATAATATTATGCAAACTTGCAGCCGGCTATATTTCAGATATATTATTTAGTCGGGTGTTAAAAATATTGAAACTATTAATAATTTAGTTTGTCAGTTTCCTTGTTCTTTTCTGTCAGGTGGCTTTTCCAACGTGTATACGTGAGAAGATGATGATTGGAATACGATGAAAAGATATTAAGTTGAGTAAATATATTAACAGGGTGTGTAATTGCCTTATTTTGTTATTTTATTGATATCGTTGTAACTAGTTGAGTTACAACGATATCAATAAAATAATCAATATAATGCACAGTAAGCCTAATCTTATATAGCCTAAAGCCTTCCTCTATAAATGGACTGTCCAACAAAAAAAGAATTTTTCAAATAGGACCAGTAGTTCCTAAGATTAGCGCGTTTAAGCAAACAAACAAACTCTTGCGCTTTATAATATTAGCATATACTCGTATAATCGTTATAAACGAATGCATATTTCCCATTATGATTTATGATTACTAAACTGGCAGAGTAGCCTGTTATCTCGATTAGCGATGAGGACCTATAACGTAACTAGTGCTACTACTTAGCTAGTTTCAAACTAGGCGAGCTCTGAATACGGCATTCATCCTTCGCCATTCTCCATCGAATTCAAAAACGGCAAAAGTCAAACGTGACAGTAATTTTATCCTGCTAATTGGGTTTACAAAGATCCCGCTGTGAGTTAACCCTTTAATCTCTTGCTTTATAATTTGTTTTGGGTTTTAATACGTAGATAAATAACTAGCTGTATGAACTACGCGCGCTCAACCACTGCGCTATTTGCTCGAGCGAGAGATCGTGGGTTCGAATCCCGCCGAGGGAACAAAAAGTTTTCAATGTTCCTGGGTCATAGAGATGTATTATATTAAATTAAGTTTGTGTATAATATTAGGTCCTTACATATGAAATTGGCGTTTTGTATTAAACGCGCTAATCTCAGGAACTACTGGTCCGATTTGAAAAAATATTTTTGTTGGAAAGTCCATTTATAGAGGAACGGTTATATAACATTACGCTGCGACCAAAACCAGTCGGGTCTCGTCGTCGCACGACGTCGCGACGCCGACGCCCGACGCCGCGACGCCGACGACGCCCGACGCCGCGACGCCGACGACGCCCGACGCCGCGACGACGACGCCCGACGCCGCGACGCCGCGACGCCGACGCCCGACGTGGCAACGCCGACGCAAGACGTCGCGACGCCGACGCAAGACGTCGCGACGCACGACACCGCGACGCCAACGCTCGTTTTTGAAATATGGACATACACATATTTTTGCAAATTTGTAGATCAGGGAATAATTATTGATAAATACTTAAGGGTGTGTTACGTATTATCAATTATTATTGCCTGTTTGTGTCCAATTATTAATTATTACTTTTACTGGAATCTACGTGTCGTAAGCGTTACCTGTACCCGTCATTTTCGTCTTATTGAAGCGGCTGTTCGAGTGAACTAACGCCGATCGCAAAGTTATTTCACTTTTTGATAAAATCTCTAAAAACGCGAATTTTTAGTTATTTCGTTGTTTTATTAAAGGTGCGATATGGGAAAATTTATGATGTTGGGGCATTTCTCATACAAACATGAAAGTCAAAAGTATGTCTTTCAGCGCTGGTACTTTCACAGTATACTCTACTTAGGAGACATATGTACCCATTTGGCTCGCTCTGCAGCCTGAACTGCTCGATGGATTTTAGTTTAAGAGGTCTAACGACACCTCTGTTGGTTACTGTGAAAGTGACACTCAAAATAAAAAAAAAACAAAATGGCGGATTCGTTTTTATTTAAAAAGTTAACCGTTTCTTGTGTTATGTTAAAACACTGACCTAAATATTTCCTATATTGAAGGCAGTACCTTTGCAAGGGCAGATCATCGTTGATCATCAGATCACCGATCAGGGATGCAATGGATATGAAATTTCGGATACGGATACGGTCATGAAATTATTTCAGATTATCGATTTGTTTCGTATAATTTCGATTACGGATATTAAATTTTGGTTACCTTTGACAGTAGAAAACCTTTTATTTCGGATTCGGTTATGGTTACGGAGAATCTTTAATATCGGATATCCGATAGTTTCGGTTACGCTTACGGAGCTCCCTAACATCCCTGATCATGATGAGGAATTGTCTTCCAGATGGAGGAGTCCCTGGAGCGGGTGGAGGCTGGCGCGGGGGGTGCGGGGTTCGACTCCGCGGCCATCCTCAACGACGACGTCTCACCCACCACCAGCTTCTGCTACAACATACCTAACTTATTCAACGGGTAAATAACATGATAATGTCGGATATACACTATTTTCGGTTATAGGTATATAGGGTATATAGGTTCATAATATATTAAGCCGAATACAGTGTGAAGAGAATGACGCGTAGAGCATTTTTTGATTTCGCACCTCATTTATTAAATAATCTTATATTATAACGGAGTGGTCCTTTGTGGGCGTCATTTTGTATTGTATCGTCAGGAAATAATAAGTCTCAAAAGTATACTTTTATATTGTCTGCTATCTCATAATTGTTACACATTTAACTATTTAGTGATTACTTAGATTACGTTGGAAACATAATGAATTGGGTTTATAACTTGACAAGCTCTCCCTACCGCCATTATCTCCTCGAGAGTCGAGAATACCTTCTACTTCTTTTATTTTTGGCAATAACTTAAAATTTTGCACTATTCTCTCTGTTTTTAAATATCACCAAACTCGTTATTTACCTCGTTATAAGCTTTTTCCAAAATTCTCATGTACTTTTGTTGAAGACAATGCTTCATCGACTAGACAGATTGTCTGACTGTTCATTGTTCGTAAGAACCTTAGGTTCACAATTGATCGCCTCCGTGGTCTAGCGGTTCAGAGCTTCGCTCTCGACGCGGAGGTCGTGGGTTAGATCCCCGCGGTAATAACAAAAAATGTTGTTTCCAAGTTTGGTTAGGACTATGCATGCTGATCACCTGATTGTCTGACAAGATGATCCATACCTCGGATGGGCATGTAAGTCGGTCCTGTGCTTGATCTCCCGCCAGTCGTGTCGGTTATCCGTCCCACTGGGCTACGAGAGTCAAGGAAGAGAGATTGCGTCTGTATATTCCGCACTTAGGCACTATAAAATAACTCTTGGGTAGCTGGCACAAATTAGATATTTAACAGAGACACGACCTAGTACTAGAAAATGGTATCACCCTAATACTGGCAATTCGACTGGCTATTTTTGTTTTCTTCGATTTCCAGGGACATTCCGGAAACCGCCATCTAGCGCATTGGAAAATACTAATTACTAATTTCGTTTCGTATCTTCTTCTTAATTAAGGAGTTGAATTTAGCTTAATGTGATGTAATGCTTAAAAGATATGCTTATCTTTATTTTAATGTCAATATTTGTCCTTTTATAACTTATAACATTTACATTTTATAACTTACAAACGTTAATAGTAGTGACACTATTGCATTTTTTTTGTATTAAAGATAGATTGTATGGTATGGTAGGGCATGGTAGCTGGCCTGGTTTCGATGAAACCGGCCACCGTCACCGAAATTGATGTGGGTCATTAGGTTCACAAGTAAATAATGACTTCCAGCCTGGGTCCCAGCTCCGTGCTGTGCGAGCGGCCGGAGCCCGAGGCGGAGTACCCCGGGGCGGCGCCCGAGCCCGCGGACGAGGCCGGGGAGCAGCAGTACGAGGATGACGAGGAATACTCACCCAACTCAGGTAGACCATGGGAAGGGAACTGAAACTGGAAATGTAATACACTAAAATTAAATATTATAATTACAGACACATAAACACACAAATACACACACCCAAAATAATTATGATTGATTTGATTTTTTTTACCTACTCTTACAGATAAATGTTTTTTTGTACTCATTAAATTAAAAATCTAAATAAATTTAAAAGGTTGTTTTTACATACTGCTTATTAGGATTGGAGGTCCGGTGTCTTGAAACACAAACAGGAAACTGCTTAGTTTAAGATTTCAGCGTCCCCATATTATAGACTACTTGGGCAAAATGTTAAAACTATAATTCAATTATTTTGGAGAAAAAATTGACAATTTATTTATTTAAAAAAAAATTTAGATGGATACATGTGTCTTGAAACACAAGCAGGAAACTGCTTAGTTTAAGATTTCAGCGTCCCCATATTATAGACTACTTGGACAAAATGTTGAAACTATAATTCAATTATTTTGGAGAAAAAATTAACAATTTATTTATTTAAAAAAAAAAAAATTACGGATGTATCCATCTAAATTTTTTTACTTTTTTTTAATTACAGAGTACTTAGTACTTACTCATTAATCGCATAAAATTATTAACTACAAACAAAAATTAATAGACTGTCTTAGAAAGTAGCAGACGTAAAACATTAAAACTATCGTGAAAAAATTATTGGTTGTATACTACATCGAGAATTGTATTTTTTTATTTTGTAGGTTCCAAAACCGATGTGCCAAAACGAAAACAGAGGAGGTACAGGTGAGTTACTATTATTAATGTTATAAGTACAACGCCGGCAAAGTTCATAATAAAACACAAAGAAAGTGATCGCATCGACTGCAGACGTGGTTAAAATGAAAGTTATTTACACGATTCATCGGAGTTGTCAAGCGATTTTTGTCCTATCCCTGGTCAAGCGGCAACTGGGCCCTGACTCTAGATGCCATTAAATATATACGTGATAATGAGAAGGCCGGCTTCATTAAAAAACTTACTACTTAATTATATTTTAGTAATAATTAATAATCTACATTTCAGTAATTTTATTTGCCGCCATATATTTTTATTAAAGCTAGACCCGACCTTGGCCAACATAACAAACGCAATTATTTTTATAGAATCGATACTCGTTACTACTTCAAACCCTAGTTAAAGTAACCCAGGGCTTGACGAGTGATCGTTACCTATGCTAGGGAGCCCTGGGGGCCTACTCAAGATGCCATCGCTAACTATCGCTTACAAAGTTCGATAACAAAATGTATGGGATTTGACATAAGCTACGCTAAATGATCGCGATTTGGTATGTCATTTTGCGTGCCTTATGTCAAATCCCATACATTTTGTTATCGCTCACACAGTTCGATAACAAAATGTATGGAATTTGACATAAGGTACGCTAAATGACATACCAAATTGCGATAATTAGCGATGGCATCTTGAATCGGCCCCCTGGATGTTAAATGTTGTCCGAGCATTGTGGAGACCGGAGACGTAGTAGGTTTTGGTGATAAACTGATTCGTATTTTTTATTTAAATGGTGCAATGGGCAAGAGCAGAAAATGCAATAGCAACTTGATATATGTTATTTATTGTCACATTGATAAGAGTATTACGCCGAGTCCAATAAAAATATCTGAGAATCTCAATTATTTAAATAAAGTGATTTACATTTAAAAAATCGTAATTCATTATGAGCTTATGATTCTCAAATTGTCAGTACTTTAAGTTGGAAATTCTTTAATAGTTACTTAACATCTCCACTTTGATCTGAGGACCTTAATCTGAGGCGTCCAATTTAAACGTTGATAGTTGATACATACCACCTTGCATACAACTAAACAAATTTTTATGCCTAGATTACCAGAGACATGTAGGACATAATATTACAATCACAATCTGACGCGTTCGAGCTACTACAATAAATCCCCTCGTGGGCTCCCCTACTTCTATAAACTTTTCATGTAACTACTTCGCGGAATACTATTATGCGCTTCTGGGAAGCGATAGATAATGTACAAATACCAAATCTAGGTCGCGGCGGTTTTGTATGTAATCGACGCTTTACTTTATCTACTGGATACTTTTTTTAAGGCCTGAATTGCCATCCTCAGGTAACTTTTATCTGAGGAATAAATATATGTAATTTACTTTTTTTCATACTTAATTCATACATAAACTTATTTTTCCTTAGGAAAAAGTTGAAATTGAAGAATATTTTATTTTAGTCCAAAGGGACAATTATCGAAAGTCATTACGAACATTTTAAATAGAAATAGAGCACAATAAATCCAATACGCCTATTTTTATAATCTAAAAGTAAAAATGTGGTTATTATTTTGAGGATTAGCCTTTCGAGTTTCGAGCCATAGAGCTGATTAATCCACTATTAATGCCTAAAAATGTCAGCCTATTACTTATATCTAGATGTCCTACATGTAGTGTGCCGAAGTAACAACACCTTACACCACCTTCCCATCATCCAGCTTTCCCGTGGGTGTGGTAAAATGTGAGGGAATATAATTATAATATCCGGAAATTGGCAGCAACGTTTCCGCGGACGTTATTATTATTTGACAACAGCGCCCCCGCCTGGTGTGGCGAGTATAGGCAACTACCCCCCATGAAATACATTGGAGAATGCTTATGTCTAGTAGTGGACCGGGGCCTCCACGCGCCACATGTCGTCTCGCCATTCAGGTATAAGTCTTTCAAGGGTTTTTTCCCCTTAGAGTCATGGTTTTCCCCTGCGTTCTGCCGCGGGGGGTTTTCCCTAGAAAAACATGAAATTATTTTCGGCTCTGGTATTTTAATACCTGGGCCTCTGACCTCACGTAGAGGGGCTCATTAGCCCCTGGTCGTGATTCCCCCGCCCCGGGCCGCTAGGGCTTGGAGTACAGAGTAGTCTTTGAGGATACATTCTGTTGAATTTCCACCCATGTAAAACATATCCTACTAGATGTTTCCGCTTTTTCGTAGGCATATAATGATATCCCGCGGAAACCGTACCTTTTTCTACCGTGGAAAATAGCCTTTATGTTATTCCAGTACACAAACTACTACCATACCAAATTTCATCAAAATCCGTTCAGTTTTTACGTGAAAGAGTAATGTCAAACTTGCGCGTCAATATCAGTAGGTAGTAGGATTAACTGCATCTGCCTACATCTATAATAGCTTTCGAATGTTCTAGAACAACGTTCTCGAACGTGCAGCTGGAGCAGCTGGAGGCAGCCTTTCACAAGACGCACTACCCCGACGTGTTCTTCCGCGAGGAGCTCGCCATGCGGATAGACCTCACTGAGGCGAGGGTGCAGGTACAGCTTTTATTTTATAAGCTTTTATTTATAAGCTTTCAAACGATTTCGGTGTCGGTGTCTGATGTTTTTCACTTTCATACTTTCATAACCCAGTTACTGAGACGGTCCAGAACCAGGAACGGACCTCAAACTGAGAGAACAGGTACAGAACCGACTTTTTACATGCCCATCCGACGCATGGATCATCATTCTAGTCGGACAATCAGGTGATCAGCCTGCGTTGTCCTAAACAAACTTGCGAAAACCCTTTTTGTTGTTTCAACGTGGTAATGACAAGATCTCCAAGCTCAAATTCACGGAGGGTTTTTTTTAGAATTCAGTACAGACCTCCTAACGCCTCCGTGGGTTGACTCTCGATCTGGCTCACTTATTGTTAAATTATAACAAACAATGTCGATATCGTTTATGATATGATATTTGGTTCCACTTATATTATCTACTTTGTGGTACCACCTATTTATTTTCATACTCAAATATTGAAATTGAAAGATATTCCAGGTATGGTTCCAGAACCGTCGCGCCAAGTGGCGGAAACAGCAGAAGGCGGGGTGCGAGTACCCCCCACGCAGCACCAGGTCACCAGACCCCAGGTCCCCTTCCGCGCTCGCGCTGGAGATGAGGGACTTCATCACCATACCTGGTACGTTCTAGAAGTTCCTACCAATATTACTAAGGCGATAGTTTGTAAGTATGGATGGATGGATGTTTGTTATAAATCCACGCAAAAACTACAAAGCGGTTTTTGATGAAATTTGGTATGGTAGTAGTTTACATGCTGGATTAACACATTTGCTACTTTTTACTGCAAAAAAAATACGTTCACAAGTTACGTTAGTTTACGCGTAGGAAGTAGAGGGAAACATCTAGTAGGTAATATAATATAGCCTATGTACGAGGCTCGAACCTATTGTATCAGTTTTGTGTTTGCTATTATAATCTAATCTCTTAAGTTTTACATATTTTTTGCAATTGTTCTAAGGCATTATTAAAAAATAAAATAAACACTGAAGAAGATGGCTTATTTAGTTTTTAATATCTATTTCTCTCCATTAAAATTAAATAATCACCTTTTAAAAAAAAACTATAATTTATATGATGTTTTCTCATTATGTGATACATTAGAAAAGTGATTTGATAAGGACAGAACATTGTTAAAAGCTTATGCAGTGAATGGATATTATTATCTATCTATCTATACATATAATAAATCTGTAGAGGGGTCATGTCTGTACATTAAGAATATTTAAGTGAAAATCAAAAAAAGGGGGTCTATAAGAGCCACAGAACCTAAAAATAACATTTTTGAAAAAAATGTCTGTCTGTCTGTCTGTCTGTCTGTCTGTCTGTCTGTCTGTCTGTCCATATGGGAATGTTTGTCGTCGCATCACGCTAAGACCACTGTATAGAATGAAATGAAATTTCGCAGGCAGGTAGCTTATGACCTGAAGAGCATTATAGGAAATTATTATCCCGAAAAACGAAAGGGTTCCCGTGGGATCTTCAAAAAATTGTAGCTATCTATTTGACAGTATTTCAGCCAAACTACTTAACGTATTTAAATGAAATTTGGCAGGCAGGTAGCTTATGACCTGAAGAGCATTATTGGAAATTATTATCCCGAAAAACGAAAGGGTTCCCGGGGGATCTTAAAAAAATTGTAGCTATCTATTTGACGGTATTTCAGCCAAACTACTCAACGTATTTAAATAAAAAATTTTCAGGCAGGTAGCTTATGACCTGAAGAGCATTATTGGAAATTATTATCCCGAAAAACGAAAAGGTTCCCGTGGGATCTTCAAAAAATTGTAGCTATCTATTTGACAGTATTTCAGCCAAACTACTTAACGTATTTAAATGAAATTTGGCAGGCAGGTAGCTTATGACCTGAAGAGCATTATTGGAAATTATTATCCCGAAAAACGTAAGGGTTCCCGGGGGATCTTAAAAAAATTGTAGCTATCTATTTAACGGTATTTCAGCCAAACTACTCAACGTATTTAATTTAAAATTTGGCAGGCAGGTAGCTTATGACCTGAAGAGCATTATTGGAAATTATTATCCCGAAAAACGAAAGGGTTCCCGTGGGATCTTCAAAAAATTGTAGCTATCTATTTGACAGTATTTCAGCCAAACTACTTAACGTATTTAAATGAAATTTGGCAGGCAGGTAGCTTATGACCTGAAGAGCATTATTGGAAATTATTATCCCGAAAAACGAAAGGGTTCCCGGGGGATCTTAAAAAAATTGTAGCTATATATTTAACTGTATTTCAGCCAAACTACTCAACGTATTTAATTTAAAATTTG
Organism: Celastrina argiolus; assembly: GCA_905187575.2. Classification (NCBI taxonomy): domain Eukaryota; kingdom Metazoa; phylum Arthropoda; class Insecta; order Lepidoptera; family Lycaenidae; genus Celastrina; species Celastrina argiolus. The sequence continues at coordinate 10,232,707 of LR994597.1, forward strand.
GCAGGCAGGTAGCTTATGACCTGAAGAGCATTATTGGAAATTATCCCGAAAAACGAAAGGGTTCCCGTGGGATCTTCAAAAAATTGTAGCTATCTATTTGACAGTATTTCAGCCAAACTACTTAACGTATTTAAATGAAATTTGGCAGGCAGGTAGCTTATGACCTGAAGAGCATTATTGGAAATTATTATCCCGAAAAACGAAAGGGTTCCCGGGGGATCTTAAAAAAATTGTAGCTATCTATTTGACAGTATTTCAGCCAAACTACTTAACGTATTTAAATGAAATTTGGCAGGCAGGTAGCTTATGACCTGAAGAGCATTATAGGAAATTATTATCCCGAAAAACGAAAGGGTTCCCGTGGGATCTTCAAAAAATTGTAGCTATCTATTTGACAGTATTTCAGCCAAACTACTTAACGTATTTAAATGAAATTTGGCAGGCAGGTAGCTTATGACCTGAAGAGCATTATTGGAAATTATTATCCCGAAAAACGGAAGGGTTCCCGGGGGATCTTAAAAAAATTGTAGCTATCTATTTGACGGTATTTCAGCCAAACTACTCAACGTATTTAAATTAAAATTTGATAGGCAGGTAGCTTATGACCTGAAGAGCATTATTGGAAATTATTATCCCGAAAAACGAAAGGGTTCCCGTGGGATCTTCAAAAAATTTTAACTACCTATTTGACGGTATTTCAGCCAAACTACTCAACGTACTTAAATGAAACTTGGCACAAAGGTAGATTGTAACATGAGATAATCAACATAATAATTTTAACCGACTTCCAAAATAAGAGGTGGTTTCTCAATACGTAAATATATTATGTTTTTTTTATATTTGTTCGTGGATATCTTCGTCGTTTATGAATCGATTTTAAATATTAATGTTATACCACTACTACTTAGTCTTTGAAGATATACGTTGGGCGTCGCGGCGTTGGGTGCCGCGACGTTGGGCGTCACGGCGTCGGGCGTCAGCGTCGCGGCGTCGGGCGTCACGGCGTCGGGCATCGGGCGTCGGCGTCGCGACGTTGGGCGTCGCGACGTTGGGCGTCGCGACGTTGGGCGTCGCGACGTTGGGCGTCGGCGTCGCGACGTTGGGCGTCGCGGCGTCAGGCGTCGGCGTCACGACGTTGGGCATCGCGGCGTCGGCTGTCGTGGCGTCGGGCGTCGGCGTCGCGACGGCGGGCGTCGCGGCGTCGGGGGTCGCGGCGTCGTGCGTCGCGGCGTCGGGCATCGGGCGTCGGCGTCGCGACGTTGGGCAACGCGGCGTCCTTCAGCGTCGCGACGTCGGGCGTCGGCGTCGCAACGTTGGGCGTCGCGGCGTTGGGCGTCGGCGTCGCGGCGTTAAGCGTCGGCGTCGCGACGTTGGGCGTCGCGGCGTCAGGCGTCGGCGTCGTGACGTTGGGCGTCGCGGCGTCGGGTGTCGCGCCGACGGGCGTCGTCGTCGCGACGTTGAGCGTCGCGGCGTCGGGCGTCGGGCGTCGCGGCGGCGGGCACCGCGGTGTCTGGCGCCGCGACGTTGGGCGTCGCGGCGTCCGTCAGCGTCGCGACGTCGGGCGTCGGTGTCGCGATGTTGGGCGTCGCGGCGTCGGGCGTCGCGCCGTCGGGCGTCGCGCCGTCAGGCGTCGCGCCGTCGGGCGTCGCGCCGTCGGGCGTCGCGCCGTCGGGCGTCGCGCCGTCGGGCGTCGCGCCGTCGGGCGTCGTCGTCGCGACGTTGGGCGTCGCGGCGTCGGGCCATCGGTTTTCGCGCCGACGGGCGTCGTCGTCGCGACTTTGGGCGTCACGGCGTCGGGCGTCGGCGTCGCGATGTTGGGCGTCGCGGCGTTGGGCGTCGGCGTCGGGCGTCGCGGTGTCGGGCGTCGCAGTGTCGGGCGTCGCGGCGTCGCGCCGTCGGGCGTCGCGCCGTCGGGCGTTGCGCCGTCGGGCGTCGCGGCGTCGGGCGTCGACTCCACGACGTTGGGCGTTGCGGCGTCGGGCGTCGCGGCGTCGGTCGTCGCGGCGTTGGGCATCATATACGGGACATTAGTGCGTTTAAACAAACAAACAATTTACATTTGGGGACTTTCGTTGCATGCGCTGCATAAACGGTTTAAGTCAAACAAACACCACGCGAACGAAGTCGCGGGCACAGCTAGTACATATAATAAATCTGTAGAGGGGTCATGTCTGTACATTAAGAATATTTAAGTGAAAATCAAAAAAAGGGGGTCTATAAGAGCCACAGAACCTAAAAATAACATTTTTGAAAAAAATGTCTGTCTGTCTGTCTGTCTGTCTGTCTGTCTGTCTGTCTGTCTGTCTGTCTGTCTGTCTGTCTGTCCGTATGGGAATGTTTGTCATCGCATCACGCTAAAACCGCTCTATGGAATGAAATGAAATTTGGCAGGCAGGTAGCTTATGACCTGAAGAGCATTATAGGAAATTATTATCCCGAAAAACGAAAGGGTTCCCGTGGGATCTTCAAAAAATTGTAGCTACCTATTTGACGGTATTTCAGCCAAACTACTCAACGTATTTAAATGAAATTTGGCAGGCAGGTAGCTTATGACATGAAGAGCATTATAGGAAATTATTATCCCGAAAAACGAAAGGGTTCCCGTGGGATCTTCAAAAAATTGTAACTACCTATTTGACGGTATTTCAGCCAAACTACTCAACGTACTTAAATGAAACTTGGCACAAAGGTAGATTGTAACATGAAATAATCAACATAATATTTTTAACCGACTTCCAAAAAAGAAGGTGGTTTCTCAATTCGTAAATATATGTTTTTTTATTATGTTTGTTCGTGGATATCTTCGTCGTTTATGAACCGATTTTAAATATTAATGTAATACTACTACTATTTAGTCTTTTTGAAGATATTATACGTTTGGAAATTTCGAAATCGTTTATACTGCAAGCATATAAATGGTAATTAATTAATAAAAAACCGGGCATGTGCAAGTTAGAATTGCGCACCGAGAGTAGACCGCCGACGCCGAAAAATTTGGCGGTCGGCGCCAGGAGCGCAGCGTCGGAGTGAAAGTCGGCGCCAGGCGTCGGCGTCGCAACTTTAGGCGTCTCGCCGTCGGGCGTCGGCATCGCGACGTTGGGCGTCGCGGCGTCGGGCGTCGCGGCGTCGGGCGTCGGCGTCGCGAAGTTGGGCATCGCGGCGTCAGGCCCCGGCGTCGCGACGTTTGGCGTCGCGGCGTCGGGCGTCGCGGCGTCGGGCGTCGAGGCGTCGGGCGTCGCGGTGTCGGGCGTCCCGGCGTCGCGGCGTTGGGCGTCGGGCGTCGGGCGTCGCGACGCTGACGCTCCGGCGTTGGGCGTCGGGTGACGCGGCGTCGGGCGTCGCGGCGTCGGGCGTCGCGGCGTCGGGCGTCGCGGCGTCGGGCGTCGCGGCGTCGGGCGTCGCGGCGTCGGGCGTCGGGCGTCGGGCGTCGGCTATTATACATATACGGGAGATTAGCGCGTTTAAACAAACAATTTACATTTGGGGACTTTCGTTGCATGCGCTGCATAAACGGTTTAAGTCAAACAAACACCACGCGAACAAAGTCGCGGGCACAGCTAGTTGCTAATATAATAATTATGATCAAAATACCCTTCCGAATCTAGCGCCATTTTTGATATTCATCAATGGTATCCAAAAACCATTAGACAGGATTTACCTAATAATAACCATTTATCGTTTGTTTTACAGTGTCATCATCACCTATAATAAGTTTAGCAGAAACACCGTCCCAGAATACATACACGTCAAAAATGAAACAAACTCCAACCATACACATATCGGCGCTACCAACTAGACAAAATTCCCAGGTAGAGCTACCCTCCTTCTCTATTCCTCTACAATACAACCTCGGGACCTTCAAAAAGATCGGCGAAGAAGTACAACTAGACTTAGAAGCCTCGACGTCCGAGGTACAGCACCACTGGGACACGCGAATGATTCCGAACTTTAACGTAATGAACATAAAACCTATTTTAGAGAACCGCGACACCATGGACGTGAAATACGAAATCAAAAACGAGAACGTGAATAGAACAAATTATAACGAATTAAATAATATGCAGTCGAATATAGAAACTGATGATATATTAGGTAAGGAAGCGGTAAGTGAGGGACAAACTATATCACCCGATTTCGAAATCGAAAGATATCAGAGTTACCACAACGAAAACGAGAAGAGGTACAGGGAGGGAAACTTTGAGGAGTCCATTATTGAAGACGGGAGGAATGATTTCGTATGTGATAATGATTTTCTGTGTAAGAACAATTATGAGAAGAACGAAGACAAAAGGGACGAGTTTGGTGAGTGCCATCTGCTGTCCGCGGAGACTAACACCGTTAACATTGTTAACTTCGAAAGTAATATTTAGATCGTATATTATCCGATCGCATGTAATCCAAATGAATACAAGATCAGTCTCCTTATTGTCCAAATTAATTCCGATCGAACGGAATTGGATTGACAGTTTGATTTTAGAAAACGTTTCAGTTTACACGACACTAGTGCCAAATTGGGTGTCGATTTTATGGAACTAAGTGAAATTAGATAGAAAATATCCCGTTTACAAAATAATTTCCAAGAGTAAATGACATAATCGCAAAATTAACTTTGGAATCGAATCAAAATTGAATTTAGTTTCAAGAGTAACCCCCGGTTCCTGGAACGCTATTCAAATGTATGATTAACTAACATGGCATTCAGCCCAAACCATATTGAACGCTGATTGGTGGAATATTATCAGAGAGGAAGGAAGGGACAAATATTTTACAATTACCTCACGTTCGCACTTGCAAGGCTGGTTGAATTCCTCAAATAAGGAATACCTTATCGTGTGTCAACCTAATCTGAGAAATTTTAACCAGCCTTGCGAGTGCGAGCTTGATGTAATTATATAATATCTGTCCCTTCTTTTCTCTCTGATAAAGTTGGAGGAACCGGGGGTTAGTGTGGGCTATAATGCCACCAATTTAATATCACTTATTCACCGCGGAAGAAAGAAATTCAATGGCATTTTAATTTGGTGGAAATTTTTGTATACATTTCGATTACATTGTACCGGAGTTAAGTTAGTGGTATAGACAGCAATTAATTGTGATTTTGTTATAAGTGGTTAAAATAAATTGTTCTAGTCATTGTTGTTTTGTTAATTTTTTAATCCTCGAAATCCATTTTAATTATAGCTTTAGCTTTTGCCCTGCGTAAATATATTTATTATCACAAGTTAACTGTACTTATTATATATATTAGAGATCCTGTATACCAAATTTGGTCCTGCCCGTGAAGATGAAATAAACATACACACACTTTCACCCTAGGAATTCGAACAAAGCTTTAATGCTTTGTTCGAGTTCCTGTGATATTTAAAGTAGAACTTAAAAATATTTTTTATAAAGTGCGTGTGACGAAAATGAAAATAAATTGCAAAGTAGCAGTTTTAAAGCCCGGGTAATTAGTATAAATTTGACATAAATTTTCATATCAAAGTCACTTTTGTATGCCACTTCCACACTAATTATACAGAGCCTCTTTCGTTTCAGCCATATTTTTATTTTATTGCCTAACTTTTTAGGAACCGGTATAAAATGTGTAATAGATGCATAAATTTTCGTAATTTTTTAAAGTATTTTAACAGATTTCCAAAACAAGGAGGTTCAACAAGGAGGAGGTTCTCAATTTGTTCCGTTTTTAATACGTTTGAAATCACAAAACAGATTTTTAAGTAAACAAACTGTTCTTATTATAAAATACCTTTACCTTTAATCTGCACTTGTTGACATCATCGTGTGTCGCATATAATTTATTAAATAGCCAGAAAAGTACTATCAGCTATATTATCGACAAGATTCGTGTTCCATGATTTATTTACACCCTTATTCTGCCATGCAGGGATAGCAACAACCTATTTAATAGCCCTTAAAGGGATATGCTCGGAGTCTCTATACTAGAATCAGAAATGAGGAAATCCCGAAGCAGCACCAAGGTAACCGATATAGCCCAGGGCATTAGCAAATTGAAGTGGCAATGGCCGCTGGGGCTAGAAGGTTCTTGAGTGGAGACCGCGGATGGGACGTCGAAGGGAAGTCTTTTTCTTTTTCACCAAGTGGGAGGTCGTCATCTCCCACCGGGTTAAAAAGAAGAAGGACAGACGATCTGAAGAAGGTCGCAGGGAGTCGGTAGATGCAGGTCGCGAGCGACCGGTCTCACTGGCAATCTTTGTAAGAGGCTTACGTCCAGCAGTGGAAGTCCTAGCTGGAAAGAAGAAGGACAGACGACCTGAAGAAGATAGCAGGGAGTCGGTGGATCCAGCCCACGGTCTCACTGGAAAACGTCCTAGATGAAACGACGACATCGAACTAAAGAAATGTTTGAAAAGGACAAAAGTCGTTATTACAAGTATGTGCAGGGCCTTATTCAAATACCAGAGGGTCACAACTGCCAGATCGGCCGATAGCTGCCTGCGATTATACCACAATTAGAATATTATAAACGCCCATAAAACTTTGATAAATGATGTAATTTTAACGATTTTTTGATGACTGTATTGTATTGTAAAAATGCTTATATTTCAAATTAATAGGCTGCGTCTCATAATATTATTATGTATCTATTGTTTTTATTTATAATAATATTATTAAACGCTTTTGTAGTGTTTTAAACCTTTTTGTATTGTATTAATTTCACATAAAACATTAAATTAATCGGCTTATTTAGCGGTATAAAGTATATTTTTTGTACAAATACTTAATTGACCTATTATAAAATTACCGCGAAAAACGAGCGATGGTTCCACTGGTGGAAACTTCTGTCACCACACCGAGATGCGTGATTTGTACACCCGAACGAACGCCTTCGTGGGTTTAGAACCAACTCTCGAATCGGAGGTCATGGGTTCGATTTCCGCGCCGCAGCAACTAAAATGTTGTTTTCAAGATTGGTGTGCGGGCTGATCACCTGATCGGGCGGCGGCCTTCTTTTGCGAATACGTCATTTCGCAGAAGGAGGCCTCGGAGCGGGACAGAGAGATGGACCCATCCCCTGTTGTCGCCGGCGCAGGACGGGGGTGCGGAGGAGTCGCTTTGCGGCCCTCCCATCTCACGTCTAGTACGGGGCTCCGGGTAGAGGGATGGGTAACCTCCCCGGCTTCGTCAGTCTCTGATTAGTTTCAATGTAATCCACCAAATAAACTGATTCGATTCTCGATTGTGTCGGGAGTAACCGGCTGATCTGTGTTCGTAACTGTCCATCGATTTTGAAATATATCTCCTGCGTAAAGTGTTACCGGTTGTCCCACAGTTCAAATGTACCAACATTTTCGCCAACTTGCAGTATTCCTATTAAGCTATGAAGTAAGTTTTAAACCTCGATAATTGGTACGTTTTAGTTTTAATTGAAGTTTTGATGGACTTTGTCTATTACTTCGAATTACCGTTACGGCCTGTCTACATTTCCACTGTTAAATGCTGTAATCACCGTGCTTAAAAAAACTGGTACATTCTGCTCAGCTGTCGCAACGCATCTTGACGCGTCACCCCACTGAGCTATCACACCGCACAGTGATTTGAAACCGTATCGTGGCGCGACATCGTCACACGACGTGACGTGACACGACGACGCACCGTCCTTCGACACCGTAACGTGACGCTACGCCCCACCGTGACGCAAGCCGTAACGTGATGCGACACCACACCGTTTACGTCGTTGTAATGTGGACATGTGCACAGAAGTGGTAAATTACTCGTATTAGCTACTTGGCCTTGAGATTCTAATAACAAATATTATTATTCATCAAAACCACATTTTTAACAGTATAGCTTTTCTGAGCATGGAAATTTGCAAATTATCCATACTGATGCTAAGTACTAAAGTAATTCTCTCTGTTTCGCAATGTAACTAAACCACTAAGCATATTTTGTTGGGACCAGAGATAGATTAGATGTTCTTTTCTTTAGGTTCTGATATAAAGTTATTCTACTATTAATAATAATAGCTCCCCTCACCGATTTCGATGTCGGTGTCGATTTCATTAAAACCAGGCCAGCTACGCAGAAGTTATTTTATAGTGCCCAAGTGTGTGCGCAATACACAAAGACACTCTCTCTTCCTTTTACTCTCATAACCCAGTGGGACGGTAGACCGACACGACTGGCGAGAGAACAGGCGCAGGACCGACTTTTTACATGCCCATCCGACGCATGGATCATCTTTCTTGTCAGACAATCAGGTGATCAGCCTGCATTGTCCTAACCAAACTTGAAAACAACATTTTTTGTTTTTCCAACGTGGGAATCGAACCCACGACCTCCGGGTCGAGGGCGAAGCTCAGAACCACTAGACCACGGAGGCGAATAAAATGTTCTACTATTAATCCGCCTACAGCGAACCCAAAGAGTATTTGTAGTCTATATGTCGCAGTCATCTTATTGAATCTGGTTATATAATTGAATCACTAGGCGGTTATAAAATGGCGTCAAACAGCTCGTACAGATAGCAAAGTGTTGATATATTTTTTGATTAATTTACTTTAATGTTCGTTTTATTAGTACTCATTCGGAAATTTCGAAGTTTAAAACTAAAATATTAAATGGCTGTCCTAGTCTCGGATTCTAAAATTTGTTGGTAAAAACAGGATTCAATGAAAGCGCTAGTCATTCAATTAAATAGCGGATTCAATCAGATGACTGCGACATATATATGTAATATGTATGTCGGAGTTGAGACGTAAAGCTTGCAAAAAGCTTAACGAGTTTGGTGATAATTGACAAGGGATAACTGCTATTGCCAAAAATAAAAGAAGTAGAAGACAAGTGTCATTGACAGCGATGACTATGACAGCGATGACAGATGACATTCTCGAGGAGATGATGGTGGAGTGCAGAGAGAGCTTGTCAAGTTAAAGACCCAATTCGTTACGTTTCCAAAGTAATCTAAGCAATCACTAAATGGTTTAATGTATGTGTAATTATTTGATAGCAAACAATATAAAAGTGTACTTTTGAGTCTTATTATTTCCTGACAATATAAAGAGACGCCCTCAAAAATACCTCACTCCTAAAAGTATTTAAATTTCCACTGTAGCTCCTTAACTACAAATCTGGGGGCCTACTCAAGATGCCATCGCTAATTATCGCTTACAAAGTTCGATAGCAAAATGTATGGGATTTGACATAAGGTACGCTAAATGACATACCAAATCGCGATCATTGGCATCTTGAGTAGGCCCCCAGATTTTAATGAATAAAGATTCAATCGTCGTTCGTCGTTTTGGCTATGACGTCCACAGGACATAAGCTTTATCCCAACGTATTTCGTGGGGGTAGTTGGGGGTATATTGGTAATAGGGTTGATGGGGAGGTGCTTTATAAGTTTGGGATAAGATTATAACTTTTCTCATTCAAAGAATGTATACATTTTTCTCACATATTTTATTTATTTTTTAGTCTTGTGACATAACATATTGTAAAAAGTAAAAAACATTTTTTAGAAAAAAAAATTCTAGAATGGGAAAAGGTAGCATTACCATGTCCCAAAGTTATAGTTACAATTCTTTTAACACCTTGTACAATTTAGGTCGGGATGAATTAAAAAAAAAATAACATAGCTTGTAAAATTGTAAGTACTACATTCATTTAAAAGGACTTCTAAGAGTTTGTATATAAAATATGTTATTATTTTTTAAAAATAATACTTGGGCAGTTTGATGTGGCGTGCAGGAGCGTTCGTGCGGTCACGAAGTCCAATAATGAGACGGCATAAAATAACAAATATAAGATGGCTGACCGGGCTACTTTGTATTGTAGTTTTTATGGTAGAAAACGAGCAGTGATCGCTTCATGCGAAGTGATTACATGTTAGTGTAAGGTAAAAATAAAACAATGTCAATCGAAACCTCCGTGGTCTAGTGGTTCTAGTGGTGTTTCCGACAACCTCTCGATCTCCGTAGCGCAGTGGTTGAGTGCGTACTTGGTGCTCGAACAGGTCGCGCGATCGAATCCCGCCGAGAAAACAAAAAGTTTTCAATGTTTCTGGGTCATGCATTTGTATTAAATTTTATAAAAATATAATAAAAATCTTAAATATGTGTATAGTATTAAAGTATTAAATATATTTCCGTTGTCTGGCACCTGTAACACAAGTTCTTCGGATACTTAACACAGGGCCAGATTGACGTGGTGTGAAGCGTCCATATATTATTATTATTATTATTAGATATGTTTGTGTATAGCTTTCCTTGCTCACGGGCAATTAAACCCCAGACCTTTGGAAGGCATGCGTGGGGCCGAAGCCAACACGCAGAGGCCCCGTTACACAATTTTAATTTAAATGTAATGTGACACCAGCCGGCGACTCTCCCTGTACGCGCCATGGGAGTGCGCCCACGGAGACCAGTTAGTGTAGGACTATTGCAAGGAACGGTTATAGGAAAATATTCTGGGCTATAGGGGTGCTAGTGGACTGGGTATCTAAGACTATGGAAGGACTAGGGCGTCTGCCAGATACGATGTGGTTACATGTATCAGAAAGTTGGCAGACGGTGACTTGCCAACTCATTGTAATGGGCCCCTTAAAATGGTCGCACGCACGGTGCACCAAGGCGGCAACATTTACAGAGCGGCTTGAGGCAAGAGAGGTGTCGCTGGACTTTATACGCCGATCATTTGCACCCTCAGAGGGTCCCATCACGACGCCCACTCGCCACTTACGCTTCACATTCTCCCTCCGAGCATGAAGCTCTCGCGACTCCACTCTGACCGGCCGGTTAAGGCAAGCCGGAGATGGAGAACAGAGTCCTTCCCCTGGGAGCACTCAGGTACGTTATTATTATTATTATTATTCCTAATACAGTCTTGTATCAAATGTACTAATCAATCAAATATTTTATATACCTGATTGAATGTACTGTTGGTTGTTGATGGTAATTCATGTTCACAACAACAACACACAACTTTTTTACACTTTTCCACTTTTTATTACGTTTTAATAAGTTTTTAAAAAACACGACCGGTTTCGATTAAATCATCATCATACTTATTAAAAAGTTATAAAAAGTAGAAAAGTGTAAAAAAGTTGTGTGTTATTATTGTGAAATATTTTATTCACATCATGCAGTATACGGAGAAGTTATCTTAAATCTAATAGGTACTTTCATTCTACCATATAAATGGTGTGTGAAATTACCAAGTGTTCCTTATGCATCAAGGGTCCCTCTTCTCCCGTATACTAAAGTTACGCGGCGACGAAACAAACCCAAAAACTCGAAGTAGCTCAGTCCATTCGTAGATAAATCTATATCGATGTTAAATAAGGCCGTCTGGGTCACAGGTGGAAATAACACGCAAGCCAATCGCTTGATAAACTCTGACCTGGATATTTGGTAACCTCGGTCGGTGCAGACGGGACACACGCAACACATCACTACACAACTGGTCCCTACACCATGTGCATGTGAATGAATGAATATTTTCTTTATTTTGCACAAAAGATTTTTAAAAATACATAAATAAGATAACAATTTATACAGGTAACACAATGGCGGCCTTATTACTAGGTGGCAATATCTTGTCGCGGTTGTATTATATTTCCCGTGGCTCCGTGGGCGGCGGTTCTGTCGGAGTACCGCCGAGTTGTAGTGGGTATGGCTGTGTCCACTTTATCACCCTAATACTGGCAATTAGACTGGCTATTTTTGTTTTCTTCGATTTCCAGGGACATTCCGGAAACCGCCATCTAGTGCCACTGTTGGAAAATACTAATTTCGTTTCGTATCTTCTTCTTAATTAAGGAGCTAAATTTAGCTTAATGCGATGTTATGCTTAAAAATATGCTTACCTTTATTTTAATGTCAATATTTGTTCTTAATTCGGCATATTTACATTTTATAATTTACAAACATTAATAGTAGTGACTATTGCAATTTTTTTGTATTAAGCATAGATTGTATGGGATTGTAGGTGTAAGCGAATGCGGTAGTAGCTCGACTGCGCGGCCCCTAAATAAAACCCTAAGCTGATTAACTTTAAATTTGAGATTTATGTAGAGTGGCGTGGTTTCGCTTGAGTAAATAATCTAGACTTCGAATGTTTATAAGAATCTTTTTTTGGCAAAAGTTATCATCAAATTTGCGCGGCCGTGGCTCGGATGGGGATTATAAAGCCTGTCTACTGTTTTTGTCAATTGTGATAAAATTTTTGTACATCTATATTATGTTTATGTATACAGGGTTATTAGTAATTTGACGTATTCCCGTTAGGATATAGGGGTGACCCCCATATTACGCAAAAGTGAACCACATTTGAATTACAAAGTTTTTTTAAATGAGTAAAAAATGCAACATAAAAATTCTACTACAAACAATTATAATTTTTGCTTCTGATTTATAAAAACAATAAAACGTTGGTCAATGGTAAATAGTTATGGTGGCAATAAGCAAATCGCAAACAGCCACCTATCTTCATCCCTTCTTAACTAACCTCACTTACCAATATATATAACAGTAAAATTTAATTGCCTCCATCGACGCAAAGGCCAAACTATTTGGGCTACAAATTTAAAATTTCGCAAATTTTTAAGATTCCACGGACATAAATTATACAGCTTAAGTCACTTAGGCTTTATTATTTACAAAGTAAAGCCCAGGCTATTATTACGAAGCTACTGGCATCTCTTTCATTACAATCGGATCAGTGGTTTAGGCACTCCAATGGAACAAACATAATATAGTAAAATTACCCTTTACGAAGGGTAAACGAAATAATTACCCTTCCTTTTGCTGTAGTCGAGTAAAAACAAAAAATCTAATAACTGGTGTAAAAAGAGCAGTCACTTTATCTGTGAGATATGATTATACTACCTTTTCTCATTCTGGAAATGTTTTTTTTTCATATTTTTTACAAAAATTAAAATTTTTTTTTTGCTTCCTTATTATTTATGCGACAAAAAAATAAGAAATGATGAAAAGTAAACATTTTTTTTAGTTTTAGACAAAATATATTTAAAAAAATACATTTGCATAATACGGAAAGGTAGTATAATCGTATCTCAAAGTTATAGTGACTGCTATTTTTATGTGCATTCCACCGTTTGGAGTTTTATTAGTATGCAATATACTGTGAATACACAACGTAGGCAAATCAACATCAACGACCGGTACAACCGCAGTCAAATATAATAAAAGAGACACAAAAAACGTAGCGGCTTAATTAAAATATTCAAGGGCGAACATTTGAGGTTACGTTGTTGACCCAAAACGTTAAAATCGATATTGCAATGTGGCGATGGAAAGTTAAATCGATTTTATCGACACTCGGTTAGCTGCACGAAACAAATAGTATGGTAACTGAAGCGTTTGTGAATTATAATTGCGCTTAAATCTCTATCTTATATGTATGAAAAAACGAATTGCTGTTGCAAAAAGTCTTGCTAAAACTCGAGAACGGCTGAACCGATTTGGCTATTTTTGGTCTTGAAATATTCGTGGAAGTCCAGGGAATGTTTAAACGGTTTTTTTTTAATTGTTTATACTCAACGAAGTGGGCGCGGGTCAGCTAGTCTTATATATAAAAATTAATTGCTGTTCGTAAGTCGCGCTAAAACTCGAGAACGGCCGAACCGATTTGGCTAGTTTTGGTCTTGAAATATTCGTGGAAGTCTCGGGAAGGTTTAAACGGTTTTTTATGCTCAATGAAATGGGCAAGGGTCAGCTAGTTTTATATATAAAAATGAATTGCTGTTCGTTAGTCTCGCTGAAACTCGAGAACGGCCGAACCGATTCGGCTATTTTTAGTCTTGAAATATTCGTGGAAGTCTCGGGAAGGTTTATACAGTGAGAAAATACTGTTAGCATGTTCAACGAAGTAAAATTTAACTTACAGCCTATAAATTTCAAATAGCTTATCCCCGCGACTTAGTCCGGTTAAAAAGAGTACCTATCCCATGGAAAATATTCTGGAATACCACATTTTATTCAAACACTGAATTGTTCGCGCCAAAAATCCGCTTGTCTATGAGAAGTTGTAATTTTCAAAAAGGTTCAGACTAAAGGATAATGGGCCATGCTTACGATCCAGCACCTAATGGATGTCAGAAACTAAACACCGCTATTATACAAGCGCTGGATCGGCATGCTGGACCGTGAGTATGAGGTCTTTAAGTATATTGATTTCCTATACACGATGTCGACAAGGTGACATTGAAACGCCATGGAGACCATACCTCAAGGACAACACGATTATATATCTACAACTACTTACGCCTACTTAACTCTGACTTAAATATTTAACTCTAGTATAATTATAATAATAAGCGTAAAATCGGGGTTATCAAATTCAACCCACTCTGGTGATGGACGTAATTATACCCTGACTATCTTGCGCCAGCATGGCGGTCAGTGCTAATCAAACACAAATAGTTTATTTCCAATATTTATTAGAAAGATATTAAAAAAGTAACGTACCCTCAGACTAGGTGACGACTGTCCTATATCGGGTGTAAAAATACATCACTATAACTTTGGCCTTTCCTCATTCTAGATATGTATGGTTTTTCGTTATTCTTGCGACAAAAAAATAATGGTAATAAGTCCTTTTTTTTTTGACAAAAAAAATACATATTATATAAAATTAGTATTACAACCTGTATAGAGTCAAAAAAATATAAAAGTTATAATAATCGCGTAAACCGTAATAATTTTTATGTTTAATATAAGTTTGCATATTCATAAATAGTTAAATTTAATTTGTTGATATTTGATATACGTGTTTAGTAAACTATTGCTCGTATCTATGCCACATGGTAACTGCATTTATTCCTAACTTATATACGTCCAGTACCTAAAGAAAAATGTCCGAAAATAAGCCGAACTTAATCCAGCTGTCACCCTCAAGGCTCAAGATTGGTTGACACCAGATAACCAACTGGTCTTGAGACTTGCGAGCGACCTGTCCAATTGTTGGCAAACCGCCATTGAGTGTTTTAATCACTGAGTAAGGTCTTATCTGGCGATAAAGTACAGTGAACTATTTTTAAAACACTACCTTTTTCTCAGGGGTTTGTTCAAAGCTGTGAACATGGCCTAGCGGTTAGACCGTTGATTAGCACGAGGAAGAGGTTTGATTCCCAGGTTGTGGCATATATCAATGACACGTTTTCATGTACAATAAACGGTCGCTTTAACGGTGAAAGAGAAACAGCGTAAGGAAACACATGGTTGACTCCAGACGTATTGACTTGTCATGACGACCTCCGTAGCGCAGTGGTTGAGCGCGTTGGTGCTCGAACGAGAGGTCGTGGGTTCGAATCCCGCCGAGGGAACAAAAAATGTTCCTGGGTCATGGATGTGTATTAAATTTGTGTATAATATAATAAAAACCTTAAATATGTGTACAGTATAAAAGTATTAAATTAAATATATTTCCGTTGTCTGGTACCTGTAACATAAGTTTTTCGGATTTCGGCACAGGGCCAGATTGACGTGGTGTGAAGCGTCCATAGATATTATATTATTATTTCTTTGGATTAGGCTGTATGTGCTAGGCAACCTAGGCACTGAAATGTCTAAAGAGTGTTAACTTCGTTTGGAGAGTACTGTATAAATAATCTAATATCGGGTTCAAATGTCTACTTTTTGTTTAGAGCTATATAGAAGCTGCGGGGTAAGCAGGAACAATTGAAAACTACGTATTCGTAGTATAAGTCAACTGTATGGGAGTTGTCATAATTTTAATAGATGAGGCCAAAAAGGATTTGAAAGGTCCGTAATAGTAAAATTGTCGAAAGTCAATTCCATTGCTGCTGTCACGCTTTTCGTACAATTATCGATAACGCTATTAAAACGTGGTCATTAATAGTTCCTGTTTGATAAGCAGTGCTCTTTTAATAATATTAGAAACAAAAATAGCAGCTCTTCTCCGTCGAATAAAAAAAGAATTACCCAAATAGGATCATCAACATCAGAGTGATCGGTGTACATGCGTAAAAATAAAATAAAATAAAAACAGGCCGAATTAAGAACCTCCTCTTTTTTTGGAAGTCGGTTAAAAGCTCTCTGATTGAAAAAATATAACCGTAAACATAACACATTACTATGTTTTCGGTCATATTTATTGATACTTGATCTTACAAAATATAACAAAATATCTATCACGTCTAAAATCACAGGCTAATAAATCCTTTTTAACCGACTTCCAAAAAAAGGAGGAGGTTCTCAATTCGTCTGTATGTTTTTTTTGAAAAAGTAAGAAGTTCATCATTCGCTCAAACTATCAATTTGTCACATTTGAACGCATTAAGCGGTTCGCGTAAAGCGTAAACTAACACATTTTCAATGTTATGAGCCCGGAAATGAACTGCCTTCGGAAAAAAACAGCCGTAAATTAATGATGGTGATTTTAATAAAGTTTTGAGCGCGGGCCGGCGCGCGGAATATTAATCACTTTTTATTTAGATCGCAACCTGAATCAATAAATGGTTAGAGGTTTAATCAAACTAGACGATGCCTGCGGTTTCGAACACTTAATACAGTGTGTAAAAAGAGCAATTGGTACAATTATCGATAACGATATTAAAACGTGGTCATTAATAGTTCCTGTTTGATCAGCAGTGCTCTTTATATTTGTAGTGTGGAAATGTATTTTAATATTTTTTTTGTCAAAAACTAAAAAAAATAATTTTACTTTTCACCATTTCTTATTTTTTTGACGCATAAATAACAATAAAGCAAAAAAATGAAATTTTTGTAAAAAAAAAAAAAAAAAAAAAACACATTTCTAGAATGAGAAAAGGTAGTATAATCATATCCCAAAGTTATAGTGACTGCTCTTTTTACACCCGTTATATTGTGCTTATTGTCACAACAAAAGTAGTTTGTATGTATTATACATATAAATCAGGGATGAAATGGATATTAAATATCGGATACGGATATTAAATTATTTCGGATTATCCGTTTGTTTCGGATAATTTCGGTTACGGATATTAAATTTTAGTTTCCTTTTTCAATAGAAAATTTTCATTTCGGATTCGGTTACGGTTACGGAGCTCCGTAACATCCCTGATATAAATTTTCCTTTTTAATTACTCTTTCCGATAAAAATGCTATAGTCTTCTCATAGTAAACCTTAAAGTATGTATTAAAACACGAATTACTTAGGTACGAAAAAAGTACGGTGCACACTGAGGTACGGCAGTGGTACGGATGTATGACAAAAAGTACGGAAAAATTTTTGGTACCAAACGTACGTTCTGGCAACACTGGGGACAATATATATCTCTAGATGGGCAGCAGCATTTACGAACGACTGAAAACTGTGCTCGCCCGACCGCTCGCCAAGCGTGGCGAGTACTCCCCCCTATGAAATACTTTGGGTGAGTATACTGCCTCGGAGCTGCAGCGCGTCAGGTATGATTGCGGAGGCGCCTGTAGACTGCTTTTACGCGACCATGAGTAAAAGGTGCGCATCCCTTTTTTTTTTTTTTTGATATCGCAAGGGAAATGCATTACGCATCCCCCCGGGAGGGTCCCCGAGGGGTATGTGGTCTCCCGGCTCGCTACGGCCGGTTTACCCACTAAAACCACTTGCGGATTGCCATCAGCCGTTATTTTGGGTGGAGTGCCTGGATCTGTCTAAGCACAGGCCACTCCTCCATCGACCGGCCGGTTCACCTCTATAGGGACCGGACTTCCATCAAATTAAGGTGCGCATCCCTAGTGCGCAGGGTGAGAGGCAGCACCAATAGCTTACTAGACATGTTCGTAGACTGGACTGTCCATACGTGAACCGCTGTGGCGCCGTGTCGCACGGTATTACTTATATGTAATGTAAATGTTTTTTAAATGTAAAAGAATGTATTACTAACACTAGTTTATTAATATTACTGTAACTAACATCTGGGCCAAAGTTGTCTGAAAATAAAGAATTATTATTATTATTATTATTATATATATATATATATATTGCTTTCCTTGCTGGCCGAAGCCAACACGCAGAGGCCCCGTTACACAATTTTAATTTAAATGTAATGTGACACCAGCCGGCGACTCTCCCTGTACGCACCATGGGAGTGCGCCCACGGAGACCCACCGGTTAGTGTAGGACTATTGCAAGGAACGGTTATAGGAAAATATTCTGGGCTATAGGGGTGAGGTGCTAGTGGACTGGGTATCTAAGACTATGGAAGTAATATGGACTATGGCGTCTGCCAGATACGACGTGGTTACATGTATCAGAAAGTTGGCAGACGGTGACTTGCCAACTCATTGAAATGGGCCCCTTATGGTTATTATTATTATTAGTGGACGACTTAGCTTAATGATGATGAACTACTCCATCCATTGATGAAAACTGCATCAAAATCAGTTGAGTAGTTTAAAATATCGTAGCAAACATAAAGCGACTCCATTTTGTACTGTGTAAAGATAAACATCATGCTATCTATTTTAGTAAGAGATACATGAGGATGGTGGCGAATGAATGTGGGTTGAAAGCATAAGCAGATCATAGATATTTTACTTGCTGTTACATATTTTATTTTGATATTAATATATTAGTGAATGATAATACTTTAGGGCGTGTATGTGCCTCCTATGAGTATACTGTGAAAGTACCAGCGCTGAAAGACTTACTTTTGACTTTCATGTTTGTATGGAAATGCCCCAATATCATAAATTTTCCCATACAATACATTAAAAAAAAGTACTTCTTTCAGCGCTGGTACTTTCACAGTAAACTCCATATACTATCACACACCATAAAGTATTATCACTCATTAATATTATAGCCTTTATAGTTACTACTTCCTTTTGTTTTTTTAAATTTTCATTACATTGCTACATTAATGTGACATACATGAATATGATAAGTATATACTCGTATTTGATTACAAATTATAAAGAAGGGTCTAAAACAAAATATATTGCTAGTAAAGTCGAGAAAACCTACCGTTTTCCCGACTTCATGATACATTTTAATAAAGTAGATATATATTATATCTCTCGTTTGCATTCAATACGGTTCGATACTATTTTCATGGGTTTAGATTTTGATGAAATTTGAGTTTTTGGCACAAGGTTCGCTAAATGCGTCATAAATGACAAGCGAATTCGCGTGTCACTCTAACGAAGCTTATGTCAAATCCCATACATTTCACACAGTAATAATACACAAATTACTTGCACTTTCTCCACTTTATTAGTTATTAAACATACGATTTATTGAAATACACGACCGGTTTCGACACCTGATGATGACTTAGTGGAAACCGGTCGTGTATTTCAATAAATCTTATGTTTAACAACTAATAAAGTGGAGAAAGTGCAAGTAATTTGTGTATTATTACTGTGTACAATGTATTTCCATCAAGAACCTACAGTACATTCAATAACATACCCATACATTTCGTTTCCGAACTTCGTAAGTGACATTAGCGATGACATCTTGAATTACGGTCTCGGATAACCTAACTAATAAAAATATTTACACACTTGGCAAGCTATACATAATGTTGTGATTTTTATAAATAACTAGACGAGGAAAAAATATCTTATAGTAAGCTTAAGGTAAGCCTACTAGTGAATATTTTTAATAAGGGGTTAAGTATAAAAAAATATGAGAAAATTATTATCATTATTAAAGAGACCTCTTTATTATAAAGGAAACATATTTCAGGTTAGTTTGTAGTAATAAATAATATGACTCCTTAATACAAAAGTGCATTTATTCAAGCCGAGTCGCATTTCTTACGGTACTCATTTGACAAAATCTACCTCGACATTAATAACCTTCGTTCGGTGTTATATTTCGATTTTTCTTATTATAAACAATCATTGGAAAATCAACCCTATTACCGTCACAAAAAACACTTATTTACCTTTCAATACATTCGAGCTTTGTACTAGCTAATATGAGCCGTGGAAAGCAAACACTATATTCAGAAAAATGCCGCGCGCACACGAATATGCCTCTTACAATTAGGCGCATAAGAGCGATTGTTACGCAGAGCTTCATAACAATTATAACGTAATCGAATTCGGACATTCGTGTTCGATGCACACATTTGCAATTTTTCCTCATCTCCCAATACAATCACCGCAAAACGTGCCTTAAGTAGCGCGACGTAAAGTCGAAAATGAGGCAAATGAAAAAATATACTGTAAATGTGACTTGTGAGACTGTTAGCGTGCATTCGCTTTCCCAGCTTACATTCTTAGGGTTGGAAAATCACGCGAATTAACACACGAAAGTAACTCTTATATATCTGCGTTAAAGTCCAAAATGCATTGATCGGTTTTCGGGAGTTAGGTCGTGTCGGAGGTCACCGGGAGCGGCGGCCGAGGGCTCAAAGGGGTAGGGTGGGGGATGGGGGTTGCGAGGGGCAGCTAAAGGCTTCCAGGTCTACTACGTTAGTGGCACCGCGTCCGTCGAGTCGCCCGCACGTATGGCGCGCTATGGATCGCGCGGGCAAATTTCGATTTTTTTTAAGTATTATATTTATATTTCCTAACGTTACTCGCACCAGCCAGGGCCTCAGTGTACATAGTGACTTGGACGTACATGGGATTGGTAGCGGGAGGTAACTCGTATATGACCTAGTTGTAACTTAGTTATAATGTAGTAACTTATAAATATTGATACTATAGACGATGTGAAGGCGCGTCATGTATAAATTAGGTGCGAAATTGCAGTTTTCGTATACAATTCCATGTTTGTACTTCTTATGTAATCACATAAAATATTAAGTCGAAACACGTACTGAAATTCGAGACATACGTGGAGCAGACATTTGACACTATAGACGTAGGTTTCTAGCCTAAAATTCACAAAAAGTATTAAAAAAATAATTAATAAAAATTATTCGACTGTACAGCGCTAGATGTTTGCAGGTTACGATAAATGTAAAAAGAAAAACATTTGGCGCGCGCGGTAAGAGCCCGGGAGTAGCGATGGCGGGAAAAGGTGTGCGTATTAAAATTTCATTAAGTCTGTAGTAGAAACAAGATCCTTTATTATGAAACGGAAAACCTGAACTTAGAATGGAACATTGAGCTATTATTAAATATTAGATAAGAGAGTCTTCTTATAAGCGTCGGATAGCTTATTCGGATTTTTTGTCGCTGCTCTCTGTATATCGAGCCACGCAGACAAAACATGCAAATGAGCTATATTACTAATTTATTGATTGTGCAACAAGCTGTAAACTTGTCGAAAATCGATAAAACTCATGTATTAGTCAAAATTTGTCATAGCTTGTCTATGTCTGGGAAGAGATGACAGTATCTTCTTTATCTATGAGATTATATGTGTGAGGGATATGCTGGAGTTTTTTGCCGGTAAACGAACTTTTAGTAAAATTCGATATTTATTTGTTAGTTTATTTGGGCATTATTATCAAGGAATTTGTGATATTATGCATTAAAAGTCCATATCACAAAAATAAGTACTTTTATCTACCGAATGTATAGAAATCCCGAATCTTAAATTGAGGCTGTATCCTAAATGATCATCATTATAGGTTTTAATGTCGTATACTAACTAGAAGTTAAAAACTGCAGAAATGACTAAATGATG
Organism: Celastrina argiolus; assembly: GCA_905187575.2. Lineage (NCBI taxonomy): Eukaryota > Metazoa > Arthropoda > Insecta > Lepidoptera > Lycaenidae > Celastrina > Celastrina argiolus. The sequence goes on from LR994597.1 coordinate 10,254,265, forward strand.
TTCAGTTAAGACTTTAGTCTTTCAATATAATGTCGTCATTCGATAAAAACGCTAGGCACTCAATGAAATGGTGATTTCAATTTGATGACTGCGACATAATATATATGAGATAGCTGATCTTTCTTCTTCTGTATCTTCGTTTAAGGCATCCGAGGGTAAGACCTGGACCCTAGTACTCAAACTTCACTTGCTGACTGGTGTCTATATAATATGTATGTATATTGTATAGGCTGTGTCTCAAAAACCGCTAGCTAGTTGAATATTTCCACAAATTATGTAATTTAGGTTTATACGTCAAACAAAATATGTATTTAGCCTATTTAAAAATATTTCAAATTTCAAACATGACGTCATATTTTTTCACTGCCAAATTATTCGCCATTATATATATTTTTCAATTTTAATTAATACATTAATATACCTTACCAATAAATATTATTAATTTTGACCCCTAATTCAATTAAAATCCCAGAATAAAGATTTGGTACTGAATTAATTTATTTTTGTTTTCGCTATAACAATAAATACTAGAATTAAAATATAATATGCACTTAAGTGGGGCTTTCATACGACAAACGTCATATTTTTCGGGGTTTTTTCTGAATAAATAACTGAAAATTGCCAAACTTACAAAATACTCTAATTAGAGTAGAATGATAAAGAATAGTAAAGAATCTTGATAGAAATTCTTATTCGAAAGTTGCAAAGTTGTATAATGTAGATCCACGTTTAAGCGCTCTAAAATCTGAACCAAAAAGATAAAGGGAACAGAACGGGAAATGCCGAGACTAATTACAGTCAATTAAATAAAATATCAATGTTTGAGGCTTCAGTTTTAGTATTAATAACTCAAATACGAAAAAGAAAATTGTTAGATTTTTTCCTGTATCAGAATACGCGTGGTTCTTTTATTAACGTTTCGAAAAGTACATTATAAGCTGAGAAATTTTGCCCTTACAATCGCATATAATTACGATCAACCATTGACGAAGTATACAAATGTGAGATCGTTGAAAAATCTCTTTACAAAATGCATGGCAGATGACGTCATTACTCACTAAGGAACACTTTATGATAATTTATATCCTTAACCATTGCGTTTATGCGTATGTGCAATTTTTGTTGTATTATTCTGTGTATTTGGCAACTTAATGAACCTTTAGTTGAACGAAAAATAAATAATACTGCAAAAGAAAACCACGCTGCAACCGTACATTTTACATTTATTATAAAAATAGTTTCAGTTGTTTTAGAGTGTTCAGTGCAAACAAACATGTGGTTTTAGACAACGTTAACAAACAAATATCTCCTGATTTTAATATTTAATATCTGTATCATAGTTCTATGCTCGTTATAATGTCTATTTATTATAACACACCGTTGGCACAAATCGATGAGCGATACAAGTTTGTTTGAGATTAAATGGAACTTGTTCTCAAAGGATAACAACTGCCGTAGAAATAATTGCATTCTAAATGTCTCTACATTATATAAACAACCTCCTGTAGCTCTAGCAAAGATCTATCTTATACATTCAGTAACTGTTTCTGATAAATAATAATTATTATGTCACAAAAAAAAAATACCCACAAAATTTAGTTTAAACTGCCACCTAAACATTTTAGGATATCTAGTAACGCATTAAGTACATTGATTCTAGAGACGGATCTTCAAATTCATGTACTTAATACGTTACAACGTATTAATGTTTAAGTGACAGTTGCTACAAAATTTTTTCAAAATCATAATTTTGCTACATATATCACTTTCATCCATTTAAGTCTTCATTTATAATTCCTTCCACACTGATTTCGGTGACGGTGGCCGGTTCCATTAGAACCAAACCAGCAGAGCTGTTTTTATAGTGCCCAAGTGTGTGCACAATATTCGGAAGCTTCACTTTTGTAGCCAACACGACTGACGGGAGAACAGGCGCAGGATCGACTTTTTACATACCCATCCGATGCATGGATCATCTTTCTTGTCAGACAATCAGGTGATCAGCCTGCAATATCCTAACCAACCTTGAAAATAACATTTTTTGTTGAATCCACGACCTTTGGGTAGAGAGCTAGGCTCTGAACCACTACACCACGGAGGCATGTTCTAATAGATAGAAAATGAATATTTTTTTTTTAATTCATTTTAACAATTTCATTATAGATAATGAATGTTTTAATATATTTTGTATACTAATGTTATAAAGAGTGTCTGTATGTTTGCGTTGCATAAGCTTCAAAGCTACAAAAATAATATTGGAAAATTGGCACAGGTTTTATATGGAAGTTCACTTTTATAGCTATTCGTAGAGCGTCTACGGCGTAGATGTACTACGGCGTAGCATGGTAGAGCCGGAATGACGTAATTGTTGGTTTTCGTGATTTGATATGTCGAGCTGGCTAATAAAATATGACAGCCAGCATTTTTCATTATACAATACTAATAAATCATGTGGCTTCGCTCACTTTTGGTGCAAGCTCAGAACGTTTCAAATCTCAAATGATTCATAAATATTACGATAGTATTTTTTTGATGTGATGACTGTCGTGGTTGAGCGCGTTGATGCTCGAGCGGTAGGGTGCAGGTTCAAATCCTGCCGAAGGAACAAAAAGTTTTATCCGTTCTTGATTCATGGATGTGTATTAAATTTGTGTATTAATATAGTAAAAACTTAAATATGTTTATAGTATAAAAGTATGGAATACATTTCCATTGTAATTTTTTGTTCATTTCCGTAGAACTTGTGTTACAGGTACCAGACCTGTATATTAATACTAAGTACGGGGCTAGATTGACGTGCTGTGAAGCGTCCATAGATATTATTATTATTGATAGGATAGATCACATAAATCAAATAAATCAAATAACTAGTTGTCCGGTTTTTTTTTGCTTGCGCATTGGGCTAATATTATACATGCCACTTTCTAATATAACTACCAAAATTTATGTTTACAAATGTAGATCTAGTCTTTAACGTAGTCCAGTTCCTGCACAAAGTTGTTCCCAATTTCCCGAAGAACAACGCGGCTGATAAAACAACTGTGTTCCGAATGAATGAATTTTTGTTCTCACTATTATGACAAGAATGTAGGTTGCGTTAAATTTTTTATGAGCCCTCCTTTTGTATGATTCGGGTTTGTGTAGCGACCGTATTTTATAGTTATTTATTTATTACCACCTATATCAATCAAAATCTGTCCGTGTGACCAAATCATGATTTAGTATTTTCACTATCTTCTTCTCTTATATAACTGGTGTATAAAGAGCAGTCACTATAAATTTGGGATATGATTATACTACCTTTTCTCATTCTAGAAATGTGTTTTTTTTTTTCATATTTTTTTTCAAATTTGCTTTATTGTTATTTTTGCGACAAAAAAATAAGAAATGGTGAAAAGTAAAATTTTTTTTTTTGAAAACAAGAATATAAAATAAAAAAATACATTTCCAAAATAAGCAAAGGTAGTATAATCGTATCTCACAGTAATAGTGACTGCTCTTTTTACACCCTGTATAAAAATTAATTGCTGTTCGTTAGTCTCGCTAAAACGAGAACGGCTGAACCGATTCGGTTTTTTTTAGTTTTGAAATATTCGTGGAAGTCCATGGAATGTTTAAACGGTTTGTATGCTCAACGAAGTGGGCACGGGTCAGCTAGAAATATTATAATGATGCTTCAATAAAACAAAACTAGTAAAGTATTCCCCGTATTTATGATGATTAATTTTACTATACCTAAGAACATTTGCAACTACTTGCATTGAAATTAAAAAAGACTTGATCAAAATCGGTTCATCCTGTGGGAGCTACGATAATACATACACACAGACACGTCAAATGTAATATATTACTTATAATACACCTCTTTTTTGTCGGGGGTCTTAAAGTAAAGACTAAATAATTGTTAGTAAAATGCAAGAAATCTTTATTTTTTATACGTTTGGAACATCAAAATATTTGTATATATATTTAATTTCTTCTCCTTAACTTATAGTATATCAGGCTAATAATAATAATAGTTACATAATATTATGTAGTTGCGGTCTTTAATTAAAACAATGTACTTGTTAATATAAATTCATTAACAAATCACTGATAATGTTTTTTTTTTAATTTTTCTATTACAAAAAGGTGAATATTTTCTTTTCCAAAAAAATATTGAAATAAAAATGATTTAGTTAGACCAAACAAAGAAATTTTTATAATAAACATCTACATAAAATCATGCGATACCCAACGTTTTCAGTTTAATGTTTTATTTTCTAGCTCGTTTCTGAAGGCTCTCCGAATCCAATTTGACCGATTGAATTAAACCACGTCTTGCTTTCAACTATTACCCGCCGTCTAATGAGGTAAATAGAAGTTGAATTGAATTTCCATATAATGTCGTTTCAATATACTTTAAGGACTATAATAATCATATTGTTAATTCAAATACATTATGAAGCAATACTAGATGCTTCGGATAAAGTAAGATAACGCAAGTACCCGTATATTTGCTGCTATATAAACTAGCCTATCTTATTCCCCATAGTCAATTCTATGTCTGTATCGAATTTCATCACAATCGGTATGGAGCGTATTTACAGCAAATGTTATGCAGTAAAAGGGGACTAGACAAACAGATCACATTAAAATCACAACTTGTAAAGGATGCCAAGTCTCACCTACCGTATAAAGTTGTCTGATCAAGGTTATGCCAAGTCGTAGATAGTTTGTTGGTTTAACAACATCTTATAGTGATAATAAAATGTAAGCATTTGTTTTAAATCAGTGCCTCCGTGGTCTAGTAGTTCTGAGCTTCGCTCTTGACCCGGAGGTGTTGGTTTCGATTACCGCGTTGGAACAACAAAAAATGTTGTTTTCAAGTTAGGACAACGCAGGCTGATCACCTGATTGTCTGACAAGAAAGATGATCCAAGCGTCGGATGGGCATGTAAAAAGTCCTGCGCTTGCTCTCTCGCCAGTCGTGTCGGTTAACCGTCCCACTGGGTTATGCGAGTAAAAGGAAGAGAGTGTGTCTTTGTGTATTGCGCACACACTTGGGCACTATAAAATAACTCCTGCGTAGCTGGCCTGGTGTCAATGAAATCGACTACCGACACTGAAATCAGTGAGGGGAGCTATTTTTGATTTTAAAATATTAGATTTTTGATAACAATCATAATATTTTAGTTCATGATAAAAGCTGAATAAAGCGAATACTGGGATTAAAATATTTAGTGTATTTTTCACCAAGTCAGCCAATTTCAAATATTTTCATACATTTAGCTCGGAATGTGTTTTGAAAATATTTCAAACTTTTATCTAATGAAAGACGACCATTGGATGGAGTCCAAAAATAATTGGGCATGTGCTACATCCAAAATTTTGCCAAACGAAATAGTAAATATACGCAAGTCCAGTTTATATGACGTTGCATATAAATTCTATTAAAAATACTGTAAATATAATAATCATCGCAGTATTTTATTAAAAATATGAGAAGACGATAAGGTTACCTTATTTTCTCATCCAAAACTTAATCGACTTTGATACTTTTTTCCTTAAAAACTGAAAATCTTGAGCTTTGTTCCTAAGTTTCGATTGTATCATAAAATGTAATTTAATTTGTTTCCTGGATGCTGAAAAGCAGCCGAAAATTTGGCCATTTTTTTTTCTCTTTTAATAATTAATTTATGAAAAAAAATTGAGACATACTTAGTAGTATAATTTATGGTTAAACGAACTTAACTTAAGTGAAGTTCGACCAAAATTTTGTGAGATGCTGCATCTGAGAGACTTCCATAATGACCATGTAGTCCGTTTTACGACCTACAACATCGCCACACGATTTTTAGATAAGCATTTAAAAAGATCTAAAAAGTTCACGTTCACTCACGGCTCGAGCGGTCCCGATCTCCGTTCGGCTTCATTTGGTTTAGAGAATTGGTCGAGGCTTTTATTCTGCACCCTGGGGTCCTTGCTCAGCGTGCGCCTCCTGCGCACCGCGTGCTAGGGTGTGGGAGGGAGTGAAGTCTCTCAGATGCAGCATCTCACAAAATTTTGGTCGAACTTCACTTAAGTTAAGTTCGTTTAACCATAAATTTTATTTCGATGCTGCATCTGAGAGACTTCCATAATGACCATGTAGATGTTCAGCGCTTGTGGCAGAATAAAACGGTAATTACAATCTTATCACATCTGTGTTCATTCTTTATCACAAATAAAAACTTAATATTCAAGAATGTAATCATTTCAAAACAAAAACATAATAATGTTATCAATATTATAGTTCTATTCATCCGTAGTTTTAATGATTTATAAAAATAATTATTGTCTAATAAAGCATTTGAAATAAAGTTATATAATCTTTTGTTAATACAGAAAACGATAACACTTGCTGATTCATGTCTGATAAGTATCAGAGGTTGATTTTAAAAATCCGTAAAATAAAAGCGAGTTGCCTGACCAGTTTTGTAATTAAAATCTAATGACACGCCGGCCTATCTGACCGAGGAAGTGGCGGCGTGACGCGTGCTGTGCGCCGTGAATACGTTCACGTCCACGCCTCTCGCAAGTCGCAGATGCGACTTATGGTCTAAGAACTCGCGTAGTGAACGGGCTTTTTAAAAGGTGAGAAATAATTTATAAGTTTTTACACGATTGAGACAAATACTAGTTCTTTCTAAATATGATAACAAAGTGAGTGCAGGACAAATTGAAGGTTGGCCAAAGTCTTGACTTGCCAAAGCCAAGAGGCTTACACCTATTTGGTGTCGAGGTCTTAATTAATCATTAATTGCAATAACGATACGCGAATCGTAAAAGTGAACGTCTGCTATTCTACTTAGTGACAACGTCTCCAGTCTCCATCCGTTGTCCTGTGGACAACGCCATCAGAGTTAGTGCCTTTTGTGATAAAATTTGGGTTGCAGTGAAATCATACTTACAAAATTTAGCAAATATTCCAAGACTAAATTAGGTTCCTGGAACTAGTTACACCATTGTTTTAATTCCATTTTATATTGATAATATGTACCTTTTGTTACAGATTTTAGCTTTATGTCAATAAACTGAGGCCCGTTAGTATTCCACGCACCAAGTAGGCTTGCTGCACAATACTGCATATATTAGGTTTCAAATAAATTATGTCAAACTTGAGTAGCGACTGAAACAGAGGCAACCATGGCAGCAACAGCCAGTAGGAGATTAAAATTTTACATATTATTATAATATGTATATTGTTATTTAAACGTAGATCGCATGGAAACGCAAATAAATCCATATTATTAAGTTGTATAGATAATTAAAAGTCCTTCTTGGTTAATTTCCATTATCTATCGATACTAATGTACCTAGATGTTTCGTCGGCGTCTTTGTCATCGTAAGATTCAAAGTAAAATAAAGCAAAAATATAAATACTTAGGTACGTTTTATTTCGCACTACTACCTAGTTTTGTTGTGAATTCATTGAGATTGAACGCCACATAATCTAATAATATAAGACATAGCTCAAGTATTGTTTATTTCGAGCATTACATAAAATTTACAAAATTATTATAAGCCCATAAATGCAGCTAATAATTCCAGGTAATTACTATGATTTTGAGCCATCAACTAATTAATGGCGTCTTGTTATTACTCCATTGCATGCGACTCCTCAGCCTGTAAGTAGAGAGTACGTAAAGATTTGTAAATCGTACAAATTTCTTTATATATTAATTACTTATTATTAAAGGCTTTGGACCCGATAACGCAACTCCAGTCCATATCATAATATGAATAAGACTGTAGTAACATAATCGAATCAATATTATTAATATATTTCTCCAAACCTAAAAACTTTTCTCTTTCAAAGTATGTATAAATAATTATTACATAACTGGTGTATGCTGGACATGATAATGTCAAATTGTCAATAAACTTCACGAAATCACGTTCACCAATTTGGACGTTACTACGGATTTCGTAATATATTTAAGAGATTTTCAGAAGTTTTTCAGAAGGTAATTATAACTGCATTTGCAGTATCTATCTGGAACCCAAGAAATGTATAAACTTGTGAAGTTATCATATTGCTTTTCTCAAATTTTATAACAAAACCTAGTTATTCTAATTTTACCTTTAGTTCATTAGTACATAGTGCTTAATTACATATTATAGAATAATCTTTACCAACACAAAGATTTTCATCGAGGTAAGCAACTATTAAATGCCCATGGTTTCTTAACCATGTGAGAAGAGGCTTAAGTTAGTTAGTTGAGCTTTGTAAATACAAATGTAGCAGAACTTAAGCCACATGGAAGACAATAAAATTCATGAGGATTATAATTATGAAATCTAAACCTCACATATTTTTTATGCCTTTTATGTATTGACACAATAAAGCAAACTTCTTTGAGATCAATTGATGGGGGCTTAGAAGCACCTAAGAATCAAATTTTCTAGCGGTGCGAATATCTTCCACTATAAAATGTTAATTATGTACAAATTTGTTAAGATGTTCTTTAAGTTCAATATAAACTTATTAAACCCACCATTACCGTTCGGTGTTAGAATCATTACCCTTCTTTTTGGCTTCGCCGAAGTCGGGTAAAATATGAATTATCATATTAAAATAGCTTCTAATTCCTTATATTAATTTATAAGCTTTTTATATTTTTACGTCATGAAAACTGACGTCATGTAAGTTAGTAAATAAAAAGGTATATATAATACCTTAAACGCACGACAGAACTGTGCTGTCAGCATTAATTAGAAACCAATTGTGTAAAAACAATGGAATGCATCTTGCGTGAGGTACCTCTAATAACAGCGTCTCCTCTCCTTGTTGGCTCTGGCGCTCGTGTAGGCACGGCCGCGGCGCTGCGGCAGTGTCCTCCTCGCTGACGTGGATGGCTGCGGCTCGTGCAGGCGGGCCGGCGCTGCTGGCGCTGGCCTCGTGTACTGTTACTGCGGCTCGTGTAGCGGGCCGGCGTCGCTGGCGCTGGCCTCACGTACTGTTACTGCGGCTCGTGCAGCAGGCCGGTGCTGCTGGCGCTGGCCTCACGTACTGTTACTGCTGCTCGTGCAGCGGGCCGGCGCTGCTGGCGCTGGCCTTATGTACTGTTACTGCGGCTCGTGCATCGGGCCGGCGCTGCTGACGCTGGCCTCATGTACTGTTACTGCGGCTCGTGCAGCGGGCCGGCGCTGCTGTCGCTGGCCTCATTCACTGTTACTGCGGCTCGTGCAGTGGGCCGGCTCTGCTGGCGCTGGCCTCACGTACTGTTACTGCGGCTCATGCAGCGGGCCGGCGCTGCTGGCGCTGGCCTCATGTACTGTTGGCTGCGGCTCGTGCAGCGGGCCGGCGCTGCTGGCGCTGGCCTCACACAATGTTGACGAGGAGGAGCTCCGGAGTTTCCCGGCGGTATCCGATGCCTGCGCTGGGAGAAGGCTTTAAAGGTTTACTAGTTTGAAGACGAGTATAAATCCTTGGTATTATTTGTGTTTCCACAAGCTTTTCACAGCACCAGTATTCATACCTTTTTCACCTTGGATTGTATTCCAAAATTCTTTATACAATTGAGGCATTGATATATTAAGCTTCTTTCAGCCAACTGATTCATCAAAATGTAAATCTGGTAGGAGGTCAGCTGTTTTAGAAATTTATTTTATTATTTCTATTTTCAAAAGACTTTCTCTAATAAGTACTTTTGTTAAATTTAGGCACTTGTGATCGTAAAAAGATTTTTGGTATAAGTGGTTTTGCAACTAGAGACTCCTTTGCTCTGTCTCTTTGATAGCCCATTCAATAGGATTTTGCTCTGTGTCTTTGACAGCTCATCCAATAGGATTGTACCCCAACGTTTAGAGAGTTTAATGGGTATGTTTTCGCATTATAATTTGGCAAATTTATTTGCCACTCCAAGAATATTTAAGAATTCAATTACACCACAGAACAAGCGGTCAACTTCTTGGCTAGTCCACCGGCTCAGGGTCTGTTTGATTAACCGGCGCTGACGTCGGCGGATCGGGCTGCTGCGGCGTCGGCGCTAGCGCGGATGACTCGACGTAATCAACGTCTACGATGTCGGTCAAAGACCGAGGAGTGGCGCAGCCAGATTCGGCCACTCGCACTTATCACGTCTGCTGACGCCCGGCGAGCGCTCATAATCACGTCGGCTTTCCCAAAAACAGAAAACCAAAGCGCCAGGATGAAAAGCAAGAAGTAACTTTCAGGATGGCATCGCGTGTCATCACGTTAAGAAAGAACTTATTTTTGTAACCAGGATAATATCTCGTATTACCACATTAAGGTACAAAATAATGACTATCTGGGTAATATCATGTATTAACACGTTAAGACGGTCATTTTAGTAACATACAGTGACTACACCTTAACTGAGAACAAAGGAAAAACACGGAATATTTTTTAAAATAATTGTGGGTAGTTTGGTACCTTTAAAGTCCTTTGTTGCGGCGTAATTTACTTTCCATTCGCCATATATTTGACGAATATGTTCGTGATCATCCTTATACTTCCATATTTCCATGTTATCCGGCAATAAAAACTAATTATTGCACTGTATCACTATTAAAATTAATTATAAGTGTTGACGATGTCGCACACGAAAAACGAATGAAGCCGAACGGAGATCGGGACCGCTCGAGCCGTGAGTGAACGTGAACTTTTTAGATCTTTTTAAATGCTTATCTAAAAATCGTGTGGCGATGTTGTAGGTCGTAAAACGGACTACATGGTCATTATGGAAGTCTCTCAGATGCAGCATCGAAATAAAATTACATAGATATTGTATACTATTAGTACGTCCCTATTTTTGGCTATACAAAATATAAAGAGATATAAATGAATACAACTTATTTTATCTATACTCATCTATACTAATATTATAAAGCGGAAGAGTTTGTTTGTTTCTTTAAACGCGCTAATCTCAGGAACTACTGGTCCGATTTAAAAATTCTTTTTTGTTGGATATTCCATTTATAGATGAAGGCTTTAGGCTATATAACATTACGCTGCGACTATTAAGAGCGAAGCGTCAGTGAGAAATGTTGCAAAAACGGGGAATATTATTCACACACTTTCATTGCGTGCGCTGCATAAACGGTTTGAGTTACTCAAAAACCACGCGAACGAAATCGCGGGAACAGCTAGTGTATGTATCAATTGGTCCTTAAATAAAACTAAAAAATATTCCGGGAAAAAAAAGTTACTCTAGCGGCATTACCCAGGTAGGAAACAGGGGTCGCAAACCTGTTTCCTCTAAATAGTAACAGTAATAATATCATCAAATCTGAGCGAGTCATCAAGTTGGCAGTCTACTAACAGATGACGTCACGATGACAGTTGAACGTGCGGGCTCTAAACAGCGTGCTCAACATTAACAACACAAAAGACGGCAAATAGCTCATTATCGTCATTGTTAGCGACACAAAGAAAACTTGTGTGCCCTACTGGCGCATGCGACTTTGTTCGCGGTATTGTTTTACGTTGAAATAAATCTATACCAATATTATAAAGCGGAAGAGTTTGTTTGTTTAAACGCACTAATCTCAGGAACTACTGGTCCGATTTGAAAAAAATTTGTTGGATAGTCCATTAATAGAGGAAGAATTTAGGCTATATAACATTACGCTGCGACCAATAGGAGCGAAGCGTCAGTGAGAAATGTTGCAAAAACGGGGAAAATTATTTACATTTGAGTGCTTTCGTTGCGTGCGCTGCATAAACGGCTCAAGTTGCTCAAAAAATATGTCGGAAAGAATTATTCCTTTGTAATAATCATAATAACAAAAACCGACGTGAGCAATCAAAAGATAATCGCGATAGTGTTTCCGTTTTTGAACCGTTTGGGGTACCTTAGGTCCAAAGGGAAAGATTATTTGGAGAAATTTCAAAAAAACCTATATATCATTTAATTTAATTGCTTAATAATTTCTATTCATAGAAAAGTTCAGTAAAGTTTCTAGTAACAACTATTTGGTAAACAACAAAAATCCTCGTTTAATAAAATTATCTCTATTAAGCTCTTCCTAGAAACTTTTCGCCGCAAAATATTTTAAATTATAAATATTCTGCAAAAACTTCGCGCGAAAGTTTATCTGTACAAGTTTATGGTTTTCTTATCTTATCTTATACTTATAATATGAAACAGAAATGTTCCTTACCTCCACGATTCAAGAGGAACGTTACCTAATATTTTTAAGACCCGACGATTTTTTTATTTAACCAAATTAATTAAATGATATTGAAAATCACATTGAGTCATCAAACAGACATAAGAGCCTTTATGTCGATGATATTACATATTATTGTTTTTTACTATAAAAAAACAAATTTGTGGTTGTTTTTATGTTTCTAAATGCTTCTATATCAGGTTACTCTTTTTTTTATCTTGAGCCGCTTCACACCACATCAATCTGGCCCCGTACTAAGCATCCGAAGAACGTGTGCTATAGGTACCAGACAACCGCAGGCTGATTATGTATCTCGCAACAGCAATTCGACAGGCGTGAATTGTACAATTGTGTATAACATCGCTGTCAAGTGTATACGTTTGACAGCGATATTGTAAACAATTGTACAAATTACGCCTGTCGAATTGCTGTGGCAAGATACATAATCAGCCTACGGAATATATTTTATACTTCTATACTATACGATATTTCAGATTTGAGATCTATGAGTTAGGAACATTGAAAACTTTTAGTCCCGGGAAGGTTTAAACTGTTTCTATGCTCAACGAAGTGGGCACGGGTCAGCTGGTTTATTATAGAAAAGACATTAAGAACATTTAAAATAGTAATAGAATCAAGTTATAAAATTAATCACATGTCCATAACATAAGCTATGTCGTTAACGCGGTCAGGTTAACGATTTTTTATAAAAAATGTAGTTATGTACTCAAGTCTCGCTGCACGGCTTCTATTGTCTAAAAATAGACCATTGATTTCCAGTAGGGTTCTGGAAGGTTGTAACTTAGTCAAGCGGTCAAATCCATTATCATGAAAGAAAAGATGTCCAAAGTCAGCTTCGCCCCTCACAGTCTGCCGAGCAGTGATCAATGACTTGTACATCACATAAATAGCGAAATGTCAAATCATGCTCGCATTAGTGCGTGAGTGCGTGAGTTGACCGGAAGTCGCCATTTTTATTAATAGCCGACGAAGGGGTTAGGCTTATTGATTATTAAATTACTGGGCTCATTTTGCTTATGGAACTAGGAGTTTTTGGTTAGTAAGAAATCTAGAAAGACAATGCATATCTACATAATGGTTGATTCAAATATTTCTCATTTTTATTACGAGAAGTAATCCACTAGACCCCCCGTGGTTCATTGGTAGCTTAGCTCTCGACGCGGAGATTGTGAGTTCTATTCCCGCGTTGGAAGATCTTAAACTCTTGTTTTCAAGTTGGTATAGGACAATGCAGGCTGATCACTTGATTATCCCATAAGAAAGAAGATCCATGAGTCGGAAGCGGATGTTAAAAGTCCTGTGCATGTCATCTTAACAGTATGAGAGAGAAGAAAGAGAGGCATCCTTGTATATTGCACACACACTTGGGCAGTATGAATAAAGTTGAGCTTGGTTTCAACAAATTCGGTGTAGGAGCTATATTTATTATCACGATTTTTTTTTTCGTTTAGAATAAAATAATTTTCATTTTTCATTATTTATCCGTTTGATCTTAGAGCCTTTACATATTTATTTTCGATGCCAATGTTTAATGTTTGCCCAAACAATATAAATAAGAACACTAGTATTACCTAAGCTTGTAAGTTATAACATACAATCAAAGCGTCTGAGGAATATGTATAGCTTATGAAATTAATAATTAGGAATAATCCTATATTTGTTACATAAGCCGTTTTCGTAGCTCGGGACATTAAATATTTCACTAAGATAAACTAATAATGAAAATTGCGAATTAAGGACAAGCCCACACTTATCCCGTTTAAAATAACGAAACTGAACATAAACATTTTTTTAAATTAAACTAAAATAATTAACCTTTATTTAAAGATGCATAGGTGCATATTAGAAATATTTTACTTACATACCTACATATTATAATATACTGGTACTTTTATACTTGTTGTCGACGATGTGATGCGTAGGGAATCCGACCCTCGGAACCTACGGTAGACATTCATTGGTCAAAACAACAAAGGTTGACTGGTGATTTGTCGGCACTCTCACCACACTTTTAAGAAACCACCGAATTGTCAAGCAGTGAGGGGAACTGATGATGATAAATTATAGCTAAAAACACTCGCGATCACGTCAGCTTACAAGCAAAACAAAACAGATCTCAATCTGTTCATCCGTTTAGGAGCTACGATGCCACAAACACAGACACGTCAAACTTATATTACCCTTCTTTATTATTCATAGGTGGTTATTTGAATGAATTTAAAAGAAGAGGGAATTGTTTTGAAAATAAAGTAATTATTATGCTTTGGGCATTAAAGTAAAATTAGCAGTTTTTAATTTATTTATTTAAGGTCGCTTTTAACCACAAAGGTGATTAACGACCACAGTAACAAAAGACGAAATTCAATATTAAACTAAATTATAAATATTAATCATTTTTAGAAATACTCTAGCGGTTTTTGTATTAGAAAAAATTGAAAAATAAGCAATGAAATGAGTTCAAATATAAGTATTCTTAATTTTTTTTTCTATGAAAATTGTCCGTTTACATAACTAAAGTTAAAACATCCATGACAAAATACAAAATAATAGTTGATACAAAATATCTTGTTGTGTAAGCTCAGCCTTATTTCTGAATATTTAACTCGTGATCAAGTTTAGTGAGATTAATTATAAAATAATTCGATTTCGTCTGGTAATTCAATTTGGGTTTGGCTGGAAGTGCCGACGTCGGCTAGACTCCGCTAACTTTATAATCCTGTACGATCAATTGTCCTCATTAGCTATCCTCCGAAGACCCAGACGCCAGACTCCGTGGTCCAGTGTCCAGAGTAGGTCGTGGGTTCGATACCCACGAACAACTAAAGTTTTCAAGTTTGGTTTGGACAATGCGGGCTGATCACCTGATTGTCTGACAAGAAACATGATCCTTGCGTCGGATGTAAAAAGTCCAACGCCTTTTCACTCGCCAGTCGTGTCGGGTAACCGTCCCTTCGCTATGAGTATTGCGCACACACTTGTGCACCACAAAATGACTGCGTAGCGAACTGGTTTCAACGAAATTGGGAGCTTATTATTACGTATAGAAGGGACGTTTTGACTATATATCAAAATTAGTTTAACTGACTGGGCTGCCATGAATATACACACATATTATACATACACACACACACACACACACACACACACACACAGAGACAGACAGTGTTTTCAAAAAGTGGGTAAAATATACTGTTTCGATTCAATGTGATCTTAATGTAAAGTAATAGTTGTAATTCACCAAAAATGATATGCCATTGTTTTTCATTATATGGCGCCGAATCAATGATTGGAAGCATGATAGCCGCATTATATTAATATTAGTAATATATTTGGCTATGTAATTTAATGTTTATCTAGATAAAAGTTGTTTTAAATTAATGTGAAAATGAAACAATTCGAAACAACTATAACGCGAAAAGAATGTCACAAATCTGAGCTCAGACTTGAATAAATTAATGTTTTATAATAGCGTTATTCGAACATAAGATTTTTATCTCGTTGAAGAAAAAAAGAAAAATATGAAAGTCTTTGTTCAGGTTTTAATGAAATTTCCCCTTATATTGGGGAAGTTTTGAGAACCGAAGTAATATACGATTTGAATGACGAAAAAGTTTAATAGCGTATTAGGGATTTTGTTTTTAGGTTTTTTTGGCGGTTTTATAATGTATATTATACTATACCTACTTGGGCAGTTTTCACATGACACTGCGTTTGTGCCGTAAGGTGCCATAAAAATCTAAGTTAGAATAATGCAGCAACCGCAATGTCGTGTGAAAACTAAAAGTTGCCATTCGCTCATAGAAATTCTTTTAACCTTATAGTGTTTTTTGCCTCTAACAGTACGTAATCTGAAATAGTGTTTGTTGATGCAATAGCATTTCAATTAATAAATTGAATTTATTTCTATGAATTATTTGAAAAGTATTATTTACTTTTGCAACTTCTTCCACATTAACTGAAGCTGTCCCAAATTTCATAATCGTCGTACGCACAACTCTCGTAAAAATGCTGTCGAAGATTTGTCAAAATACAGTGAAAGTCTAAACATGTTACGCCAATGACCAATACCTAGTGCATATACTTGTTTACCTTTAAACAACGTATAACAGAAATTAGTGATAAAAATTTACTGGCATAATTTTTGAGATGTATTGTATCCCAAAGTAGTACCAGACATTTGCAAAATATACAGTCTTAAGGTGTAACGAATTGTACAGTCATAGACATAAAATCGACACGTGGATTTCATTAATCTTGTTAGTAGCCATTATAATTTAACTCTCCAATCAGAAAAATACATAATGGAGCTATTCGTTGGCAGCATGTCTTTAACTTACACGTGCTTGGTCTGAGTAAACAAAAGTAAATCTCTAAGCGTTGCTACTTTCACAGTAAACTCTATAAATGGATTACCTACACAAGGTGTAAAATAAATGAGTGAAAATACTTTCGGGTGTGTATGTGCCTCCTATGTAGAGTATACTGTGTAATTATCAGCGCTGAAAAACTTACTTTTGACTTTCATGTTTGTATGAGAAATGCCCCAACATCATAAATTTGTCCATACAATAATTAAAAAAGTTTCTGTTTTACTGTTTTAGTTGGGTCCCGTGTATAGAGTTTACTGTGAAAGTACTAGCTTTCACAGTAAACTCTATATATGGGATTAATATTACAGGCTGTATAGGTTTAGTGTTTATGCTATATTATACTGTAACATCTTAAAATATTATTATCACTAATTTATTTTATACGTTATACATTTTAAGCTAAATTTTAACATTCTAAAATTTTGTTTTGTGGATGTTTCCAAATCTACTTACATCTCACAGAGAGGTCAAAGAGTAATTACATTACGTAGAAGGTGTAACGTCCAAGTCACTTAATGTAATACACAAATTCTTTAGTAACGAAAACATTAAGCTTTGTACCCAGCTTCATGTTTTCGTAATTATATCTTTTTGTAGTTTTTGTGGCTCGTACTTTGTATACAATAGGCAGATAGAGCGCACATCTGAGTGAAACATTAAAGCAAATACAAATCAAAAGTGAATAACAATGACTCTCGAAAGAGTTTAAGAATTTTAGAATACAGTAAAGTTACGTTCTTGGTGTATTTAATTGCAAAGTTTTATTTGTACTAATATTATAAAGCTGAAGAGTTTGCTTGTTTGTTTGTTTAAACGCGCTAATCTCAGAAACTACTGGTCTGATTTGAAAAAATATTTTTTTCTTGGATATAATTCATTTATTGAGGAAGGCTTTAGGCTATATGTACGTAATGATACGCTGCGACAAATAGAAGCGAAGCGTCAGTGAGAAATGTTGCAAAAACGCGGAAAATTATTTACATTTGGGGAATTTCGTCGCGCGCGCTGCATAAACGGTTTAAGTCACTCAAAAACCACGCGAACGAAGTCGCGGGCACAGCTAGTTCGTTTATAATGTTGTATTTGCTTTAGTGGCTTCACTTCTTGATGCGCTCTATCTGGCTATTTAATGATTTGAGCTTACCAGTATTATTTTATATCGTAAAGTATTTTGCATATACCTTTATTTATTCATTCCTCTTTAGGCACAAATATTATTGAATATACAAGTTTTCGGTACACATACAAGTCAATTATGTAAACATATCATTACACATAAGCGATAGATGAATAACAAAAATGACACGAAAATGGATGAACACTTTCTACGAGTGCCAAGAATGGGGGTGACTCTGCAGTGCTCGATGCCTGGACTATGGGGGGTGGGGGTGGGGTTGATGATGCTGGCCGTGGTGGGGGGAAGCGAGTTCCCGGAGAGGGAGTGCTGCGATCCGGTGTACCCGCCGAACACGGCGACGACGGCGGCGGCGCCGGTCACTCATCCAGTCAGCAAGGTCTCAGGTATGTTGCTTAACATTAAGTATAATTTGTTGCTTAGCAGTAAGATTTCCCGTCCGGGCAAGTGCAGAAGCTTGACGACGTTAACTTTATAATGGTCTTATAACGGGTGTAAAAGAACAGTCAGTAAGTATAACTTTTTTTTTACAAAATATTAAAAATATATATTTTTTTGCTTTTTCATTATGCTTGCGACAAAAAAAAATAAGAAATGGTAAAAAGTAAAAAAAAATTTTGTTATGGACAAAAAAAAAACAATTCCAAAATGAGGAAAGGTAGTATAATCGTATCTCAAAGTTATATGACTGTTCTTTTTACAACCTGTTTAAGAATTTTGTCAAGCATAGTATTAAGAATGAACTGCAGATGAAAAACCGGGCGCAGTTTACACCGATCCTATTATTGAATAGTGAATATAGAATAGACATTGGTCTATCCTCATTTCAGTGTAAGAAGAAAATTAAGTCGACCAAATTAATATACAGTTTCATATTGCGATGAATAATTTGCAAATTCTTTTGATTTTAGTTTAGTCATTACAATTGGGTTATTGAATTAATAGTAAATCTGGGGGCAATCGGTTCTCGTTATAGTGATAAGATGTTGTTAGACCAACCGACTTACATCATGCTTGGCATCACATATATCTCATAACTTTTTACGGCAAAAGATCTTAGTTGCGAGACTTGGCACTTTTTACAAGTTTTTTTTGGATGGGATACTGCTTTTTTGGAGAATATTAAATAAACATTATAAAAATAAGCAACTATTTCCTCGCCCCTAATCCCTTTTTCTTTAATAAGGCACATTATTTCAATGCTATAAATGTTAAGCGAAATTGTCAAAAAGTACGTCAAAAAGGCTTTATCGCGCGTCTTTATCGTTAACAAATTGAAGCTAATGAAGGCTGACATGGCAAGGTTCAAACGCACGAACTTCACGCATGTAAAGAAATATTTGACCCAAATCGGTGCTCGCCCAAAACGTGGATAAAGGCAATACGACATTTCCAACCAAAATTCATTACATATATGTGTATTTAGGGTTTTTTTGATTTATTAAGCAGCACTAAAATCTACGTTGAATAAGCTATAAGCATAGGTTTGTGCATAATAACTTTTTTTTTGAAACGTGGATAAAGTCAAAACGACATTACCAACCAAAATTAATAATCAATAAAAATATGTGTATTTAGGGTTTTTTGGATTTATTAAATAGCACTAAAATCTACTTTGAATACTGTATCTATAAGCATAGGTTTGTGCATAATAAACATTATTTTTTTAAATATTTGACCCAAATCGGTGCTCGCCCAAAACGTGGATAAAGGCACGACGAAATTTCCAACCAAAATTTATAAAAAATATGTATATGTAGGGTTTTTTGATTTATTAAGCAGCACTAAGATCTACGTTGAATACTGTATCCATAAGCCTTGGCATAATAAACTTTTTTTTTAATTATGTATTTGATCCAAATCGGTGCTCGCCCAAAACGTGCACGACGAAATTTCCAACCAAAATTCATTAAAAATATGTGTATTTAGGGTTTTTTGATTTATTAAGCAGCACTAAAATCTACGTTGAATACTGTATCCATAAACCTAGGTTTGTGCCTAATAAAAATTCAAACAAATCTAGATCAAAATAAGTTCATGTTTTTGGAAGCTGCAATGCTAGTAAAAGTAATTCTGAGAAGCCAAAATGATTTGAGGATCTCTTATATTAGTTAATTAAGTTAAAATAATTATGTCAAACTATAACTTTATGAATGCTGCATAAATTCTTACATTTCTATGAAACATAACGAACTAGCTACTGTTCGCTATTAATTTTGTTACCAAATTGACTCAACCGTCTAATGCAATTATATCGACATTAATCATATTATAACAATAAACATTTGCGGGCGATTCCCATAATTACTGTAAAATGAACAGCAATAAAACCAACGGTCCGGTTAAAAGTTAATATTCATGGTGCGATTTGTTGGGGAATGACCCTTTAATGGCATACGCGAAATTGCATACTGCGCTCAAATAATGTCGCTTACAAAGAAGCCGATTAAATCTATTATTGATTTCAATGTTAAGGCCTTGATGAAAAGAAAAACTTGTAATTAATACCGGCTAACGGGCAGACTATCGCATGATAGTATGTGATTAACATTTTTAAGATTATCCTACCTATATACAAGACATACACTTTGTTTAACCGAATTTATTCTGACGACCTATTTAATAATTTCATTGGATAGGCCCATATTATACCTTACAGACTTACATACATATATTTTAAATACTACAAACACTACACGTGTTGTCGGCGACGTGGTGCGCGCTTCATTCCGGAGTCTCCCCCGGAACCTCCGGTAGACCAATCCCGTCAGCCAGAATTCCTTCGCCTCGAAGGTCGACAGAAGATGCGTCGGTACTCTGACCATAACTGACATTGACCTTGTGGCGAGACTCCAGACGCTCAACCCTCAAGGGAAGGAACGTCTTCTGTAGATGTAATCTACGACGTCCTTAACCTCCATGGACCAGTGCAGGCGGGACACGTACAGCGTACAGCGTACTTCACACCGCAGGCGCTGCTCGGATCTGCAGGGAGCGGTGCCGCGATGGTTGCGGGCGGCGGGCTTCTTTTTCCTTCTTTCCATCAGTATGAAGCCTCCCTCATCGCACCTCCTGATCTTGTCCTTGCTAGATTAAGAAGGCAGAGAGCGTGTTTCACCAAGCAATGTTAAAGTTAATTCTTCGATAATATCATGTTGTTCCTCTCGTAATTCCTAACATGAATAAGATGGCATGGTAATTTAACAAGCCGTGAACATTAACATGCGTTGGTGAATTAAGGACTGAACCTTGCAGCTTGTGGCTCTGATTCTTTTCCTTTTAAATTCAAAATCAAAATATTTTATTTCCAAATGAAACTTAACAAGCTATTTTCGGGAAGTCAACAAAAAGGCTACCACCGGTTCAACCCTAGCCCGCCGAGAAGAACCGGCGTAAGAAACTCGGACGAATTTTTTGTGAAACGAATTCTATGAATGTTGCTCAGTGGTTGTGAGCATCGGGGATAAAGCAGAGGTCACGCGTTCGAAAACCGTCGAAAGGTCATAAAGCTTTTAATATTCCTGAGTCATGTATGTGTGTTTGTAACTAAATTTTAAAAGTATGTGACAAATACAAATTTAATATTTCCGTTGCCTGGCACCTGTAACACAAGTTATCCAAGAACTTAGTATAGGATTAGATTGACGTCGTGTGAAAGTGTGCATAGTATAGATATTATAACCGTGCATAGATATTATAATTATATAATAAACCTAGTCTAGTGAGCCTTCTACCACACTTACTAGACGAAAATAGTTTTTTTACGCTAGCTTTCTCAAATTGCCAAATTGTGGTTCCTTCACGCTAGAATAATAATAATGTCAGCAAAGATCATTATTGGTCCACGATGTCAGTTATATAATAGTTATTCAAATAAAATAAATTTATGAAATGTTAACTAGAATAACATTTCATAATTTCAATGTTAAAGTTCTTGTAATAAAATATTATGATGTTTCATAATGAGTTAACTGCAAGTGAATACAGCATAAGTACTGAATACTTATACATAAATTATTTTGCATTTTCATATTGTTTAAATTATTCATTTTGCAAATGAAACAGAAATTGCTGACAATCCAGTAGTGATTAATGTAATGTAAATTATAATTGAAGGCATGGATCGATTAAGAAAATTGAATTTAAACTGTTACTTAAGCATTTTAGGATATCTAGTAACGTATTAAGTACATTAATTCTAGAGACGGATCATCAGATTAATGTTCTTAACACTTTTCGACGTATTTTAAAATGTTTAAGTGCATATCATCTTCATCCATTTGACGACCTCCGTAGCGCAGTGGTTGAGCGCGTTGGTACTCGAACGAGAGGTCGCGGGTTCGAATCCCGCCTAGGGAACAAAAAGTTTTCAATGTTCCTGGGTCATGGATGTACGTATTAAATTTGTGTATGATATAATAAAAATCTTTAATATGTGTATAGTATAAAAGTATTAAATATATTTCCGTTGTCTGGTACCTGCAACACAAGTTCTTCGGATACTTAGCACAGGGCCAGATTGACGTGGTGTGAAGCGTCCATAGATATTATTATTATGTTTGTGTATAGCTTCCTTGCTCACGGGCAATTAAATCCCGGACCTTTGGAAGGCATGCGTGGGGCCGAAGCCAACACGCAGAGGCCCCGTTACACAATTTTAATTTAAATGTAATGTGACACTAGCCGGCGACTCTCCCTGTACGCACCATGGGAGTGCGCCCACGGAGACCCACCGGTTAGTGTAGGACTATTGTATGGAACGGTTATAGGAAAATATTCTGGGCTATAGGGGTGAGGTGCTAGTGGACTGGGTATCTAAGACTATGGAAGGACTATGGCGTCTGCCAGATACCACGTGGTTACATGTATCAGAAAGTTGGCAGACGGTGACTTGCCAACTCATTGTAATGGACCCCTTAAAATGGTCGCACGCACGGTGCACCAAGGCGGCAACATTTACAGAGCGGCTTGAGGCAGGAGAGGTGTCGCTGGACTTTATACGCCGAACATTTGCACCCTCAGAGGGTCCCATCACGACGCCCACTCGCCACTTACGCTTCACATCCTCCCTCCGAGCACGAAGCTCTCGCGACTCCACTCTGACCGGCTGGTTAAGGCAAGTCAGAGGTAGGGGCTGTTCTTCCTCAGTAATCACTCCGGCCGGCCAGTGAAGGCAAGCCGGATATGGAGAACAGAGTCCTTCCCCTGGGAGCACTCAGGTACGTGGGGTCGCTACTCCCCAACAGCTCGCCACAAGCTGCCCTGCGGCCTTATTATTATTATTATTATCCATTCATTTCTTCAGTTATCCGTGGGGTGCGAAAGAAAGAGCACCTCCCGATCAAGTATCTTCCCCGTGGGTGTGGTAAAAAGCAACAGCGGGAATATATACCCAGAAATGGGCAGCTCAAATAATGGAAGTTTCCAAGGACATTGTTTTTAACCCACCTGCCAAGCGCGGCGAGAATAGGCAACTCCCGTGTAGAACAAGAATAGGCAACTGCTGTGTAGAACAAGAATAGGCAACTCCTGTCTAGAACAAGAATAGGCAACTCCTGTGTAGAACAAGAATAGGCAACTCCTGTGTAGAACAAGAATAGGCAACTCCTGTGTAGAACAAGAATAGGCAACTCCTGTCTAGAACAAGAATAGGCAACTCCTGTGTAGAACAAGAATAGGCAACTCCTGTGTAGAACAAGAATAGGCAACTCCTGTGTAGAACAAGAATAGGCAACTCCTGTCTAGAACAAGAATAGGCAACTCCTGTGTAGAACAAGAATAGGCAACTCCTGTGTAGAACAAGAATAGGCAACTCCTGTCTAGAACAAGAATAGGCAACTCCTGTGTAGAACAAGAATAGGCAACTCCTGTGTAGAACAAGAATAGGCAACTCCTGTCTAGAACAAGAATAGGCAACTCCTGTGTAGAACAAGAATAGGCAACTCCTGTGTAGAACAAGAATAGGCAACTCCTGTGTAGAACAAGAATAGGCAACTCCTGTCTAGAACAAGAATAGGCAACTCCTGTGTAGAACAAGAATAGGCAACTCCTGTGTAGAACAAGAATAGGCAACTCCTGTGTAGAACAAGAATAGGCAACTCCTGTGTAGAACAAGAATAGGCAACTCCTGTGTAGAACAAGAATAGGCAACTCCTGTGTAGAACAAGAATAGGCAACTCCTGTGTAGAACAAGAATAGGAAGCTTCTGTCCAGGGGCCGGGTCAACATGCCATCGCTATTTATCGATTACGAAGTTCGTAAACAAAGTGTATGGGATTTGACATAATATCGCTAATTAAATTCGTGTGTCACTTAGCGAGGCTTATGTCGAATCCCATACATTTTGAACTTCGTAAGCGATAAATACGAATGCTAAGAACCAGACAAGCATATGACAAAAAAAAAAAGTAAACTATTTGCATTTTATCTGCCAAAAAAACTGGATCGATATAATATCTAAATGGTACATACAAAAATAACATTTCAAATGAAATGAAGGTAACAATAGGTATTTGCGTCGTTTTTCGGCTCTCCTGAAAAGTTGTCATTTGGCCTTACGCTTGTCTGGTTCTTCACCCGCGAATAGCGACGCTATCTTGAATCATGGCCCAGCAGTGGATGACATAGCTAAAATGATGAGGAAATTATAATTATAATTTTGGAATACAGGAGTTATTCTTTAATTATATCCATCATGACGAAAAGTATCACAACAAAAAACTAAATCGGTTCATTTATTTCAGACCTACCATACTACAGACACACACACTTTAAACTTCCCCCAAAACCCTTCAGTTTTACACGGGGCTTAAAAAAGTAAATTAACATCGAAATTAAACAAAAAAATGCAGAAATAAAATGATCTGTTGATTGTAGGTCATGATTCGGCTAAGTTTTTGACCCAGTTGGTAAGATGTGTCGAGTGGCTGGAGGCCGTGTAACTTCGTAACGTCAATACGTGGCTGACATACACTAAAACCACGAGATGGAATCATTTAGGTAAATATGTAATTCTGAAAATCACTGTTAGTATATAAGACCTCCGTAGCGCAGTGGAATGGTTATGCTCGAGACGGAGGTCGCGGGTTCGGGCGCAAGAAACTGTGAATTAAATACGTGTAGGTATAATAAAATAAATGCTACACTAGGTGACCCGTGCCAACTTTGTTGAGCATGCAAGCCGTTTCAACCTTACCTGAACTTCCACGAATATTTCAAGACGAAAAATAGCCGAATCGGTTCAGCCGTTCTCGTCTTTTAGCGAGACTAATGAATAGCAATTTATTTTTATATTTAAGATGTGTATGATAAAATAAATGTTTATTATAAAAGTACTACCTGACCCGTGCCCACTTCGTTGAGCATAGATATTTCAAGACCAAAAATAGCCGAATCGGTTCAGCCGTTCTCGAGTTAACTAACGAACAGCGATTCATTTTTATATATAAGATTAAAGTATTTATGTTTCTGTTGTCTGGTTCCCGTAATGTTCTTCCGATACTTAGCACGGGGCCAGATTGACATGGTGTGAAGCATCCATAGATATTATTATTATAGATGTTAATTAAACATTTTGCAGCAAACGTCATATTTTAGCCATAACCATGTAGTATGGCCGTCGTAGAAATGCGTTTGGTCTACACTAAAGATAGTATACAGACATATTATTATTTCATTTATCAATCTGTCATTTTGTCAACTCTTCCGTAGAGAGAAACCATGTCTACAGTGGTCTTGCTAAGCGTGCTGTATTTGGATGGTATTTGGATACAGTTGGCTGGCCAAGCAAGTTGCAATATTAATTGTTTTTTTTAAATGCATCAGAATGAAGTGAAACAAAAATTTTTCATAGATTAAATCTTATATATTTCTTAGAGAAAATGTCTTAATAAGCTAAAGCTTTCGTTTAAGTCAAGTTTTCGAGCTTAATTAGTAACAAAGTACGCGCTGTGTTACTGAGAAAAAGCTTCTTGATATTAAAAGAAAAATATTTTGAAATTGCGCATCCTAATACGGACTTTACTTAAATCTGTTGTCTTTAGCAAAAGTACTACTAGTTATAGTTTTCCATATAAACTAAAATGGCCAAGTGCGAGTAGAACTCGCGCAAGCAGGGTTCCGTACAAAGCGCAAAAAACTCGTTTGTTGTGTTTTTATTTTATTTATTTATTTAGCCTTATTTAAAAATATATATATATTTTATATCTATAGACGCTTTGACACTACGTCAATCTGGCCCTGTGCGTCCGAAGAACTTGTGTTACAGATACCAGACAACGGAAATATATATTTAATACTTTTATACTATACACATATTTAAGATTTATATTATATTAATACACAAATTTAATACGCTTCGATGCCCAGGAACATTAAAAACTTTTTGTTCCCTCGGCGGGATTCAAACCTCCTCTCGGTTGAGCACCAACGCGCTGCACCGCTGCGCTACGGAGGTCGTCAAAATTAATTTGTTGTATGGAAGCCCTTAAATATTTATTTTACTTTATTGTCAAATTGAAGTTGGACTCTGATATAAAATACGTGAATTTTCTGTTTTGTACGGAACCCAACTTGCACTTGACTCGATTTTGAAATAGAAAAACCGCCCAATACTTTACAATGTCGGGCTAACTTCAAACTCATAACAAGACAAACTTTGTGATGCCGTTTTTAGGTAGAAAACGTGTAAATTTCCTGCTACAGGTATTACCTACTTTGATAAACACTAATAAGTACCTATCAAGGTACTTATTGTGAGTAACTTTTATAACATACTCTTATTTGTTTTATAATATACTCTACTTTATGTGATGTGGTCTACACGTACACTACATGTACTCTATGTAATGTGTGCGATTGCCAAGTCAATCTACTTATTTATTTAAAACATTTTGAATAATCTGGTACTTTCACAGTAAACTCTACATACGGGACCCATACATACCCTAAAGTATTATCATTTATTTATTTTACACCTTGTATAAAATAGGTGTATAAAGCAGTCACTACATCTTTGGGACATGATAATACTACTTTTCTCATTCTAGAGATGCATTTTTTTACAAAAAAAAAAAAAGTTAAATATACGTGTCTATTTCTGTAAATTAAATTACATTTCATTACTTGAAAAGTGATGACACACTAGTACACCGCAATTGTGTTTTACGTACGTTCAAAATTACCACTTGTCAGTTGAAGTTCATAATAGGCCAGCTGGTCAATACACGTCATGTATATTGTATAAGGCTATTTGCCGGACATCCGGCTAACTTATGAATATAGATGGACGGTGAATTACGCTGATACTTTGAGCTGCGATAAGTTTATGTATCCATGGATGAGGAGACTAGAGGCAAGGAGCACCATCCATATACAGGTTGCTTTATGATTCATATGTTATGCTGAATACAGTACGAAAAGAATGATCGCGTAGAGCATTTTTTATTTTGGCACCTCATATAAATTATTTACCATAATGCGACGCTTCGCTCTCGACCCGGAGGTCGTGGGTTTGATTCCCGCGTTGGAACAACAATTTCAAGTTTGGTTAGGACAATTCAGGCTGACCACCTGATTTTCTGACAAGAAAGATGATCCATGCGTCGGATGGGCATGCAAAAAGTCGGTGCTGCGCCTGTTCTCTCGCCAGTCGTGTCGGTTTACCGTCCCACTGGGTTATGAGAGTAAAAGGAAGAGAGAGAGTGTCTTAGTGTGTTGCGCACACACTTGGGTACTATAAAATAATTCCTGCGTAGCTGGCCTGGTTTTAATTAAATCAGCTACCGACACCAAAATCGGGAGCTATTATTATATTAAACCGAATGTAGTGTGAAGAGAATGATTCGTGATTTATATATTTTATATGAAATATATAAGATAACAGTGATTTGTCGCGTTATGGTAAATAATTTATATGAGGTGCCAAAACAAAAAATGCTCTACGTTCACACTATATTCGCCATAAATCACCCTGTTTGACAAAAACCGTTACTTGAGAGGCGCTACTGTAACAAAGGTGTAAAGCGGCAACAATCAAACATAAATCTTGCATCTTTTAGCTAATTTCTTCATCGTTATTGTTTTAGCCTTGATGTCCACTACTGGACATAAGGCTCAAAACTGACTGTCAGTTTTGAAACTCTAATTTAAGTACTTTCGTCGGAACATGTTAAGTTTTCTGCTTAGAGGCCTACCTTATCTAGTCTCTTTTTTTTATTATTTATTTATTTATTACACATAAACAATATAACAAAACAAGCTGCACATACATGTTAACAGTATTTAGATAAAAACATAAGTAGGTATTATTTAACAAATTAAGATACAAAATCCAATTAAAATCTGTTTCCTCCAAGTATGGTTAAACAGATAGGATAGTAATTAAGTAGGTAGGTACATGAATTTAATTATTATTTATTAAGGTAGCTTGCCTTAAACTTACAATATCAATACAATAAAGAGAATATTATACATTTTATGATAACATTCTGTGATGCTTTTATTTAGAATCTCAACATTTCTTTAAGGTGTAAAAAATAATACACTTTGTAGTGGATTTTTACACACAAATAAAAAAATAAGAGTCTTGCGTAAGTAAAAATAAACACTTTTATTCCTTTCTTACAAAAGTTTAACCAAACACAAACACATGAAAAAGCAGTCCTTTACACTTTTTTTCTTACGAGCCGACGGAAAACCAACATGGCTCCCGGTCTTACAAAAAATGCCACGCGCCGCGCTCTCATTGGTTGAGCGCGGCACCACCTATCGTCGCGTTCCTGTTAACGCGCGAAAACGAAAAAATTAGAACGCGCTCGGTTACATCCTCCCCCTTTTGATCTAGCGGTAAACTATCGCGACGATCAAATCCTAGGCCTACCTCGACCACGTTTAGGAGCTACGGGCTCAGGACACTCACCCTCGCGAGCATGGTAACGTTGAAGATCGGAACGATGGTACTTGCCTATAGACTCATCCGTCTTATTCGGGAAAGCCAAAATGAAAGATGTTGGACTAACCTTTTTCGTAATTACGTAGGGTCCATCCCTCCGAGGTAAGAATTTCTTAGTGATACCTTTAGAAGCGTTGCTAAGAGCGTGCGACTTTAACAACACGAGATCACCAGGCTCTAGAGAATCTTCACTACGACGCGTAGCATCTTTATAAGTCTTCCGACGATCTTGCTGCTTCTCAAAAGTCTCTTTAGCTTCCTTCAAGGTACTAGCCATCTTTAATAGATAAGGCGTTACTTGCGGTACGTAGTTCTCCGCCTCGATGATTGATCGGAGATCAGTACGAGCATCTATAGGAGAGCGAAGCTCTCTTCCAAAAGTAAGATATGCAGGCGTCTGCTGAGTGGCTTGTGTAATGGATGTATTCATTGCGAACCGGATGAAAGGCAATGCATCAGGCCACTGTTGATGATGTCCTTCGACTAAGATGGCCAATTGCGTCTTCAGGTCACGGTTCTTCCGTTCGACCGGGTTGGCCTCGGGGTGATATAACGGCACAAGTGACTGTTTGACGCCCAAAACATACATCGCCTGCTGCATGACGTCAGTCACAAACTGGACACCATTATCCGATATCACCCGACGAGGTACACCATAACGCAAAAATACCTGCTCAATCAATACCTTTGCACAGCATTCCGCAGTAGCCTCGACAAGAGCAAAGAGTTCCACGAGCTTAGTGGTAGTATCTTCTACTATGAACACCCAACGCTCTCCGCTAGGCCCTTTCGGTAACGGTCCGAACAAATCCATTGCAAGGACTTCAAAACGCTGCGCGGGTACGGGAGTTTGCAAGAGGCCAGCTGGCTTCGTGTTTGCTGGTTTATAGCGCTGGCACTCGACGCACGACTTCAAATACTCAGT
Source organism: Celastrina argiolus (assembly GCA_905187575.2). Taxonomy (NCBI): domain Eukaryota; kingdom Metazoa; phylum Arthropoda; class Insecta; order Lepidoptera; family Lycaenidae; genus Celastrina; species Celastrina argiolus. Next base: position 10,283,826 of record LR994597.1, read on the forward strand.
TACATACCTTCTCATTCCAGGAAAATAATACCTCTGGGTAATACGATGGAGAGTTCTCTCTACACCACCGTGACCAGCAGTTGCAGCATCGTGACACTCGACCATGATTTCTTTTCGTAGGGTTGCAGGTACGACGAGTTGCGGCTCTTCAGACTCTACGTCTTCGACATAGCGGTACAAGACGGCCTGAGATAGGTGGTAACCTCTCTCAGTCCAACGACTACTATTTACTTCGTCCTTACCTTCCAGGTCCAACAAGATTTTAGAAACCTCCGCATCGGCTAACTGGGACTCACGTAAGTAAGCAGCTTCCCATCGCGGGGTGTCTACTATCACCGTGCAAACCTCGCAGACAGCTTGAACCTCCTCGTCACATGCAGGTCGACTCAAAGTGTCGGCTACGACATTACATTTTCCTGGTGTATACTCGACAATTAAATCAAAAGCTTGAAGCTTCATTGCCCACCTGACCAACCTACCAGTTGGAGACTTAAGCGTCAATAACCACTTCAATGGTTGATGATCGCTGGCAACACGAACTGGATGTCCATCAACATATCCTCGGAACTTTTCTAACGCCCAGACTACGGCAAGTGCCTCCCTCTCTGTAGTCGAGTAATTCCGCTCGGCTGAGTTTAGCAACCGACTGGCATACTCTATCGGTCGCTCCTCCTGTGGGGTGATACCCTGGACTAGTACAGCTCCTAGAGCATAAGCACTGGCGTCTGTCCTGAGGATGAATGGTTCATCATAGTTAGGTTGTTGAAGTACAGGACTCGAGACGAGTCGTGATTTGAGTTCCTCAAAAGACTTCTGCTCCGTCTCCCCCCACTGCCAGCGTCGATTCTTCTTCGTTAGATCTGTTAGCGGGCGGGCTACCTCTGAGAAGTGCGAGATGAACTTCCGGAACCATGAGCAGGTCTGCAGGAACGATTTAAGGTGTTTGATGGAAGTAGGGGCTTTCATTTCCATCACGGCGCTGACCTTGTCAGGATCAGGAGCCACTCCTTGAGGTGAAATGATATGCCCTAGATACTTGACACTCTCTCTTGCAAAAACACACTTACCACGATTGGCACGGAGTTTAAACTCACGTAAGCGCTGAAATACTGCCTGAAGATCCTGCAGATGCTGCTGAAAAGATCCCGACAGCACTATTAGATCATCGATGTACCCTAGCAAAGTCACATGCTTGACAGAGGCTCCGGATCGAAATCTATCGATTAACCTCTGGAAAGTTGCAGGGGCGTTGCGTAGCCCGAACGGCATACGCTTAAAACGATGAATTCCGAGGTGCGAGACAAACGACGTCTTGTCCTGGTCTTCCTCTCTGACACAGACCTGCCAATACCCAGATCGAAGGTCGATAGTACTCATGAAACAGCTTTTACCTGTGTACTGCAACAAATCGTCGATGACGGGTAAGGGGTATGAATCACTCTTGGTGACAGCATTGAGCTTTCGGTGATCGACGCAAAACCTAAAAGAGCCATCCTTCTTTGGAACCAAGAGAGCCGGTGCTGCCCAAGCAGACTCACATTCTTCTATTATTCCTTCCGATAGCATGCATTCTATCTCAGACTCCATGATAGCTTTCTTCGCCGGCGTGAGCCGATAAGGCGGCACAGCTATAGGTGGATGCTCACCTGTGTCGATCCGGTGCTCAGCAAAAGGGGTAGGCTCCCCCTGTTCTCGAAAAATATCGTCATACTGCTGCAGTAGCGCCGCCATGTCATCCTTCTGCGACGGGGACAACATAACACCCTCATCCGACCTTAAAACATCCGCAGCGGCGCAACCCACATAATTATGAGAGCTTTCGTATTGCAAAGGGTAAATATCCTGAGGCCGATGAGCGCTAAACCACGTGTCGTGCGCTAAATCTAAGATTAATCGCGCCTTTCGCAAAAAGTCTATACCTAGGAGCGTTTCATTATTATTCGCGTCCGGAAAGATAACGAAAGATATATTCACCGCTAAATCTTTTAATTTTACCTCAACGTCTGTAAACTTTACCGGTAAATCCCGAACAACACCGTCAGCTAGCTTAACGGACATTGTACTATCGCGAAACGGATGATTAAGACGTTTTAGTAACCTATACAGGGTGTAACCGGCGATACTACGCTTCGCGGCGGTATCTATTAAACCCGTTCCGCGGTTCCCAAAAATTTCAATGCCTAAAATAGGTCTAGCAGTGACCTGGGCATCCGCAGAACTAACAGTAATACAATGATCAGAAGACTTGCCATTAACATTGGCATTAAAAGTACTTAAACTATGATTAAAAGTATTAAATTGAGTGTTAGAACACTTTACACTGTCATCAAAAGAATAACTACTTAACAAAATACTCTCCTTTGATATTTCTTTACACGAACTATAATTATCAACAGAGTATGAAATATCACTACGTGTATTATTATGTTTACACATTAATAACATTTGATCAGAATGTAAACAATTACAATTAGTATGACCATTCACACAAGTAAACAAAGTATTATCCTTTGACACAATATTCGCCGAGTTATATTGTCTATTTTTAGATACATTTTTGTAATGATTACGATTATCGGGAACAATAAAGTCGCACGCGTAAAACTGATTATCTTTCGAGTTTTTGCTGCAATTTCCACAATTCGCACGTATTACATCTCGAGCACCACAACCGTAACAAAATACAGATTTTTCGGTTTTATCACTATTATCACTTTTGCTTATTAACTTTGAACAGTCGGACCTTACGTGTCCAGTCTTTTTACAATAAACACAGAAAAGTTTACCTGGTTTAGACGAAACCACCTGACTAGTAGACGCATGAGGGGGCCGCGGGTGAGCCGCAGCCGCTGTGAACGTCGCCGGGGCTCCGGGCGCGGTAGCGGAGTCCGCGGGCAACAGCTGTGGCGCGGCCGTAGCGGAGTGCGATCGCGCGGCGGCCGTTGACCCCGTCCGCGTCGTAGGTATACTCCGGTCGACCGCTACCAGCGGCGCCTTCGGCGTCAGCAACGTAGACTCCACTAGCGACTCTTCAATCACCCTTCTCGATCAGCTGATCAACACTTGATACTGCGTCAGGTTGAATCCGTTTTCGTATTCGCCGATCCAGCAACCCGTATATGATGTCCACCTTGACTCGATCTTCCAGATCGTACGGCAGCTTCGATAACGTCGCCCTCAGACGCGCGATAAAAACGTCGGCTCGTTCCGTCCCTTGTTCGGACGCAAAAACATCGCGAAACAGTTTATAAGCGGGTCGCGGCGTACCGTACATGGTTCTGAGGCGTTGTAGGGCATCCGTCCATGACTTGACATCACTTTTAACTCCCTGATAGAAGACAGCGGCATCGCCAGTCAGCAGCATAGGCAGCCCTCGTAAAGCGTGTTCGTCACTAACGCTAGAGCACTCCTTGAATATCAGCACCGCATCCAGAAACGCTTCCAAAGTTTCGGGATTACCGGAGGCTCCGTCAAATCGTGCTGTACATTTGACAAAATTGCCGCCATGCGACGCTACCGGGAATGGAACCGGTGACTCTGTGCTAAAGTGAGCATGATGATCAGGCGCACGGAAGGACTGCGCGGCGATGCACTCCACGAGTTTTCAGTTTGATTCCGCCTGTGCTTTGGCGAAGGCTTCAAGGAATTGAAACAGACGATCGTCCCCAGGGGACGGAGCTCGGGAATCGTTGCCGGCAAGCATGTCTCGACGTGTTTCGTCATCGAACTCACGATCGCGTTCACTCGCAGTCGCTTTGCGTGTAAGCGGCATAGTGTAAAACGAGCTGGAGTAAGTATAAAAAGTTACTTTACACAGTTTACACAAAGTTTACACGACACTCAACGCGACGAAAAGTTTTTTATGTGCGTGGTTCGGCCACAAGTTGGAGCGCCATTTGTAGTGGATTTTTACACACAAATAAAAAAATAAGAGTCTTGCGTAAGTAAAAATAAACACTTTTATTCCTTTCTTACAAAAGTTTAACCAAACACAAACACATGAAAAAGCAGTCCTTTACACTTTTTTTCTTACGAGCCGACTGAAAACCAACATGGCTCCCGGTCTTACAAAAAATGCCACGCGCCGCGCTCTCATTGGTTGAGCGCGGCACCACCTATCGTCGCGTTCCTGTTAACGCGCGAAAACGAAAAAATTAGAACGCGCTCGGTTACAACTTTAGTTTCTATTTAAAATAATTTAACTAAAATCAAAAAATGGTACAGACCATAAAGATCAAGGCTATCATTTTTGCCTACTATTTATTTCAAAGGTTATTAGTGATTATTTTAAGTAGATTAATCCATTAGGTAAAAGTAGTTATGTAAGTACTTAGTTACTTCAAACAATTTTAGTGTACCAAATGAGTACCTAATCATAATAATCATAATAAGTTCAAATACTTATATTTGCTTACTATTTATTGTACCTACCACATATAATCTTAATATATATTATAATAATTTATATGAGTGGTTTCAAACACTTTTAAAACTGACTGTAAAGATGACTTATGCCCAGTTACTGTGTTTTTACGTCGATATTTTTCTATTCAACAGCCCTTTTAATTGGAAGACGCGTTTGTGTAACTGTCTAGACCACAACTATACAAACCAGTGCTTGTCTGTGACTTCGTATCACCTAAACTGCTGTACCGATTTTTTTAAGCAGACATAATCTATACTAATATTATAAAGAGGTAACATTTGATTGTTTGTTTGTTTGTTTGTTTGAATGGAATAGGCTCTGAAACCACTGAACCAATATGAAAAATTCTTTCACCGTTGGAAAGCTACATTCCTAGCGCTGAACATAGGCTATATTATATGTTTAAAAAAAGTAGGGTTCCTTACTAAAACCCCAAAAATGTAGCCCAAAGTATAAAAAAACGACCTCCAAAATTTCTTACATCGTGTGCGCTTCGACAACGGCTTGACCAATTTCGCAAATTTTTTTTACGGTATGTTCGTTATTGTCACGAAAAGGTTATTATGAAAGAAAATCATCATAAACTCTTTTTATGCTCAACGAAGTGGGCAAGGCTCAGCTAGTCTTAGATATAATTCATCATTACCAATTTTCGCACTGCTTAAATATTTAAAAATCCTGTATGAAAGTCGCGGTTTAATTAAACACTTTATTTATGTTTAAACTTACTTTAAAGATTTAAAACTTTAAAATATCAACTGATCTTTTATAGGGATAGTATGGGGTGATTTCAGATATTAATAGAAGACCCTTTCATTCAATCACCCTTGATTTTTTTTTCTTATAAGTTACAGGTAATTTTATGATTCAGTAAACTTATAAAGAAGAGTGTGTAGGTTTTACGCCAAGTGGTATTCTAATAATAATCTAGATTCTAGGACGCGACCTAGACCTTTTTATGACTGAAGTCTTTTTATTACACTTACTACTACATATTTAAATAAGCTCTGTGTGTATAGACTTTGTATATTTATCTATACTTATCTATACTTTGCCTTAAAAAGTGGTTTATTTTAACTGTTAGCTGACCCGCGCCTACTTCGCTGAGCATAGAAACAGTTTATGATGAACCGTTTGAACATTTCTGGGACTTCCATGAATATTTCAATATTAAAAATAGCCAAATAGGTTCAGCAGTTCTCGAGTTTTAGCGAGACTAAGATAGCTAGTTTCTTGTCACAACAATATGTAGATAAGTAGTACTTATTTTGTATTTGTAGCTTTTGAACCTTTTTTTTTTCATAATTTTTGTTAGTTTTAGATGTACTTTTAGTAAGTAGTTAGTTATAATATTGTGATTAGTGTTTTTTATTTGTTTCTTTGATTTAAAGTAATTTAATCAATACGTTAACGTATTTTCATCCTTTAAAAGTCGTGATCTCTGTATATCAGTAGCCAGAGGTCGCGTGTTTGATACCCGGTGAGAGCATTAAGTTATGAATGTTCTCGAGTGTGTTAAAATTATCTGGTAAACAAAAATTTTTCGAGAACTAAACACGGGATTGACGTGATGTGAATTCCATAAATATTTACTCTTATGAAGTTATTCGAAAATTTATCGCATGTTAAAATTGAATAACACCGTAATATCGCATGTAGGGCATTTGCGGAAGTATCTACTTAAAATTCTACATAATACTTCCACCACAATTACTTCTCCCGCGGGAGGAGGGTTTTGTACGACTTATGTTAATTAAAATGAAGCAATTTGTTAATCAACTAAGCCTTTGAGAGGGATGTAAGCTATAGTTTTATGTTATAACTAAAATCCTGCAAACCAGTTAGAACGCAATAATCTCGGTGCTAAGATCTGAAAAAGTATTTAGCGTTTAATTGATAATAGCTTGGCGCAAAATATTAATATATGATATACAGGTCTATGAACTTGTTCAAATATTAAGCCGATATAATGTGAAGAGAAGGACACGACACGAACGACACTATGTGGTCATACATTCGTTTATATCATCTAAATGTTAATTTACAGGTTGATTCATGGTTCATATATTAAGCCGAATATAGTGTGAAGAGAATGACGCGCAGAGCATTTTTTGTTTTGGCACCTCATATAAATTACTTACCATAACATGACAAACACGATTAAAAAGCTATATAAAAGTCACAAAACAAATGAATTTCAATCCTGATCAGGTCTTAGGTCAACGACCTGTGCGTTCATGTGATATATAGACAGCGAGACCAGCGTAGTAAGATCCTTGTGGTCATTTTATACCTTTGAATTATTTTAGGTTATATTTATGTGGTACCAAAACAAAAAATGCTCTGCGCGTTATTTTCTTCACACTATATTCGGCTTAATATATAAACAATGAATCATCCTGTAAATTAACATATAGATGATATAAACGAATGTGTGACCACATAGAAACTTACAAAACCACTGTTATCGTTTAGAATTAAAACAGATTTATATGTTTTTTTAAAGGACCCAATCCTAAAATTCTAACAACATTAGAAATAAACACAACAGGTAGAACAACATTATACATGATATACACAGACCAGTTATAATAACTTTGGGATTATACTACCTTTTCACATTCTAGAAATGTATAATTAAAAAAAATATATATATATATTTTTGATGATAAGTGATTAAAAATAGAGAACAATAAATTTTAATAATAAATAGTATAATCATATTCCAAATTTATTACTGATCTCTACACCCTGTAAAGAACACAGGCACAAGAAAATTAGGCGTGTAATGTATCTAAAATTATTTAAAAATAACGCTCCTGGTACAGGAGGAGCTGATTATAAAAGGGATGGAATTAAAAATGTAACGATTCGATTAAAACCCTTCACAAAGGGTGGCATTTGCATCCCCTTGATCGGGTATTCCGCGTGCGTCTCCAACTTTGCCTTTTAAACTTTCCCATCCTGTATGGTTAACAAAACACTTTAGTACGTGATACGTAAATACCATATACAAGGTGTAAAATAAATGAGTGATGTGTGTTTGTGCCTTTAGGGTGTGTATGTGCCTTCTATGTAAAGTTAGTACGTGATACGTAATACCATATACAAGGTGTAAAATAAATGAGTGATGTGTGTATGTGTCTTTAGGGTGTGTATGTGCCTTCTATGTAAAGTTAGTACGTGATACGTAATACCCTATACAAGGTGTAAAATAAATGAGTGATAATACTTTAGGGTGTGCATGGGAACGGTATATACAAGGTGTAAAATAAATTAGTGTTAATTCTTTAGTGCCTGCTATGTGGAGTATTCTGTGAAAGTACCAACGGTAAAAGACTTACTTTTGACTTTTATGTTCCTATGAGAAATGCCTCAACATCGTAAATTTGCCTATACAATAATTAAAAAAGAAGAACCTCTTTCAGCGTTGGTACTTCCATAGTAAACTCTACAGGCTATAAAATAAAGTATAAGTTTGACGTGTCTGTGTAAATGTATGTATGTCTGTGGTATCGTAGCTCCCAAACGGATGATCCGATCTTAATGCGGTTTTCTTTGTTTGAAAGGCATATCAGTCGGGAGTGTTCTTAGCTATGTTTGGTGGAAATCGGTTCAGGTCTTCAAGGACATCATGTCGTTTGTTAGGTGTGATAGGAATGTTACACGCTAAGTCGGGGATTTTTATTTTTAATTTACTTTATCTCTTATTACATACAAATTGTCATGAAAGATAATATGCTAATATGCTATTCTTACTTTGGCACCCCAATAAACATACATATATACATACATCATAATAAATAAAGCTTCAAACATTATACATGTCTTCTGTGGCCGTTGCATAAAAAGTTGATGCCACAAAATCCTCGTTTTAAACTTGAGCACTCGAAAATGGTCCCCGAGGTTTTGTGCGAACATCTTTTAAGATTTAGATGCTGACTCTTGCCGGAATTACCGGGAGCGGTAAGTCGGAGAGACAAGCGAAACTGCCGGCGACCCGCGACACGACAGAAATAAAAACCTGCCTTACCTACTGCTTTCAATTTTGTTCGTTAGGGTATTGTTGTAGAGAATGCTAGGCTATAAGCCCGAAATCTTGCTCGCTATCGAGCAAGATTTCGGGCCTGATTAGGTTAGTACCTTAAATACTTGTGAGACGCATTATAAAAAAAAGGTATAGCATTTTAATTCAGAGCTAACTTAACCAGTGGTTTAGTATGTGGTCGTTATATTTTAAAGCATTATTTTCCTTTGTTTTTACATTGTTACTACAGTAGCCTATGGGAAAACATTTTTTTCGGGATATAGGTAGTATAAGTAGTTAATCTGTATACCAAAGCTTTTTGTGTACTAAATTTTATTAAAACTATTAAAGCGGTATGCGCGTAAATATGTAACAAACAACACTCACAAACTTGCCTTATAATATTCTGTGATTATTTAGCATTATACAAAAGCAAAAAATGGTTTATATTTAAAAATATTCACTTATTCTTAAAACGTTAGCTTATTAAACGCTTAGTAAAATGGTTAAATGTTTACGTAGCAAATAAAAATTGCTAGAGATTCAAATTGGCAAAATAATTTAAATAATGGTACTTGAATAGTTGAACAGTCAATCATTGGCAGTCTGCCAGTAATTGGCACTTCACACCAACGATGTAAGATGCCAAAAACACAACCAATAGTGAAGTGACTTAATTTAAACCATTTCAATGACAAAGGGTTCCTTTAAAAACGAAATGTGACATGGGAATTATTCTAACCTTACTAGCTGTACGTTTACGATGTAAATTTTTATTAATGTCTCTATTCAAGGATTACTAAATTAATTAGATCGCAAGTTATAAAACAATGGGCACATAGAACGTACCAAACATCGGGGTGAAGCAATAAAAACGACGTTTCCCGAAAGTCCTTAAGAACTTACTGTATTGTTTTTTATTTTAAATGTTTTATTGTCTTTCGGAATATATCGCATTGCATTGGGAGATTGTATTTGCTTTTTTATTCTGTATTTGCTTTAGTGGCTTCACTCAGATGTTCGGTGTGCTCTATCTGTTTTATAATCTATGGAATTGGATTATTATAAATGTTCTTACTATACATATTACAACAGATAGGTTAGGTTAGGTTAGGTTATTCTATTCGTTAGGTATCTGCTATATGCTTGCTTTCGCTAATATTTTGGCTTTAGCAAGTACTAGGTAGAAATTAAATGCAAATGCATAAAAAAAACGATTTTTCGGTCTGTTACTGAATTTTCTATAAAAAATAATGATTAAACTTGAATTGTTTAAAGCTATAGCATAGCATAGCATTACCGCAGTGTGCCAGAAGGCTAAGCGATAGGGAAGACAGTCGATATGTGGGGCCAAATCGGTGGGCCACGTGACGGCAGGCGATCCCTTCTGCGGTTCACTTATTTATAGCCGCCATGATTAAACCCTTTGATAATTTCTTTTCATCATCGTCAGGCTGTGTTATTATTATCTTATCTATCTTCATATATAATAATATAAGAATATAGATATGAATTGCTGCTCGTTAGTCTCGTTAAAACTCGAGAACGGCTGAACCGATTCGGCTATTTTTAGTCACGAAATATTCGTGGAAGTCCTGTGAAGGTTAAAACGGTTTGTATGCTCAATGAAGTTGGCACGGGTCAGTTAATTGTTAATAACAATTAACATAAGTATTTCAGACTAGGGATTAAGATTTTGTGTTATACAGGCTAATTGAGTGATATTACTGTAGGGTGTGTATGGGTCACGTATAAAGAGCTGAGCAGGTACCAGCGCTGAAAGAATGTGTTTGTGCCTTTAGGGTGTAGAAAGAGGTACCTTTTTATAATTATTATATGGCAGAATTTATGACGTTGGGGCATTTTTCATACAAACATAAAAGTAAAAAGTAAGTCTTTCAGCGCTGGTACTTTCACTGTTTACTCTACATAGGACCACACACACCAAAGTATTATCAATCGTTTATTTTAAAAGAATTTACTTTTTAAGTGGGTACTCATGTTAGAAAAATGATCTATTTTGGTATTCACCGTGATCGTTTCAGTTCGTTTCGTATAATCTTCTTAATTAAGGAGTTGAATTTAGATTAACGTGATGTTATGCTTAAAAATATGATTATCTTTATATTAATGTCAATATTTGTACTTAATTCGGCATATTTACATTTTATAATTTACAAACGTTAATAGTAGTGACATCTATTGCAATTTTTTTGTATTAAAGATAGATTGTATGGAATGGTAGGCCCTGCCCACGGGGAAGATAGTTGATGGGGAGGTGGTATTTGTACTCCTGCACCCAGCGGACTGGGAATTATCACTTTTTACAGGGCAGTAATTATCTTATAATTAATTCATATTATAATGAGGACATATAACTACTATAAAATAATTGTCAATTATATGCCAAAATTAAGTATCACATCAGTAAACAAATTATCAGATTAAACTGTCCAGGGATCAGGGGAATGACCTGCAAAATATGAATCTCTGTGTTTTAACCCAACTACGGCAAAGTAAAAAGGAAGGGTAATTTTGGCGTGTATTTATGTTTGTTCAACATTACTGAATACTACTGATCCGATTTTAATGAAAGAGCTGTCAATAGATTCGTGATAGTAGCAAGGGTAACATAGGCTATATAATTTACTTCATAGTTTTTAAATCTGCTTTAAGTTTTTCTTCTACGTTAGTTTTTACGCTTCACACCACGTTAATCTGGCCCCGTGCTAAGTATCCAATGAACTTGTGTTACGGGTACCGGACAACGGAAATATATTTAATACTTTTATACTATACATATATTTAAAAAAATTATTATATTATACACACAAGTTAAATATACATCCATGACCTAGGAACATTGAAAACTTTTAGTTCCTTCGGCAGGATTCGAACCCGCGACCTCTCGCTCGAGCACCAACGGACTCAACCACTGCGCTACGTAGGTCGACAAATATTATATTTATTTTCTAATGATAACCTGCCATCATTAATCTAAGTAACTCACTTTAATTTAGGCTGTTTATAATATTCTCTCATACCTTGTAGCAATCTGAGAGCAAGGCATGAAACACCTATATTTTATAATAATTATAACCTATATTCACCTAGCAATAGAACTAGTAATAGAAAAGTTCTAGAACAATCTAATATCTGTCCGGCGTAAGGATCACACGTTATTTGTTTAAACTTTCGCCTAAACAAAACTTCACCCGCTCTAACTCTGTGCAGTGGAGTAAAATGTTACTGTTTTTGGCAAGTTTCGCTTGTATTTTAAACGGTTCATTAAAAGCATAAACGTTTACAAATGACCCGGTGATATGGTTTTATTACGGGATAGAAATTAATCAAAATGGCGTCCATACAGCACAATTATTACACAGTAATACACAAATTACCTTTTCCACTTTACTGCTTACTGGTTATTACACAGTAATAATACGTAAATTACTTTTTCCACTTCACTACTTACTGGTTACTACACAGTAATACTCGTAATACACAAATTACTTTTTCCACTTTACTATTTACTTCTTATTTATATCCTAACAAATTCAAACTAATTATAACGATAATGATTTAGTCCTAGTCCAGCATTTTATTAAATTTAATGTTTAATAAGTAATAAAGTAGAAAAGAGTGCAAGTAATTTGTGCATTATCACTGTGTAACATGAATTTCCACCAAGAGCGTGGTACAGTATATTTAATATCATATGTTACCACAATTTTAATTGACTAGAATATGTAGCAAAATTCTGATTTCGGAAAATTGAGTTCAAACTGTCACTTAAACATTTTAGAATACGTCGTAACGTATTAAGTACATTAATCTAAAGATCCGTCTCTAGAATCAATGTACTTATTATGTTACTACATATCCTTAAATGTTTAAGTCACTGTTTAAACTAAATTTTCTGGGGAATTTTTTTCTACATCACTTTCATCGATTCATGTCTTCAATTTTAATTTTATTTTATACACTTAAACCGCAATGTACCATGGCAGTATTCATGCGAAATGGTATTTACTATTTTCTTTCACTCAACATGTATTGTAATAGGTGATGCAGAGACAAAATAAAAGAAAAGGTCAATCATAATATTAGAGATAAATGTAATGGCAACGAGGGAAATATATTGGAAGAGTTGAAGGAAATATATCTAACTAGCTGTGCCCGCGACTTCGTTCGCGTGGTTTTTGAGTGACTTAAACAGTTTATGAAGCGCACGCAACGAAAGTCCCCAAATGTGAATAATTTTCCCCGTTTTTGCAACATTTCTCACGGATGCTTCGCTCCTATTGGTCACAACGTAATGTTATATAGCCTTAAGCCTTCCTCTATAAATGGGCTATCTAACAAAAAAAATATTTTTCAAATCGGACCAGTAGTTTCTAAGATTAGCGCGTTGAAACAAACAAACTCTTCCGCTTTATAATATTAGTATAGATATAACAAATAATACTATATAATACCAAAGGAGTTATATTTTATAAACACATACTATAAATATATTATGTATATTAGTATACAGAATATAACAATATAATGTTTATATTAAGATACATAATATTTCGAGAGATGAGATTTGATGAAGGATTAACTTTAACATATTGTGTTGGTGAAATTGGCACTTAACCTACGTTACCCGTGCTATTATTACAAGTCAATTGATATACCTCTTTCATGGAAATCGGATCAGAAGTTTAGGCTCATCCGTAGAACAAACATAGGTACATGTATGTTACCTATGCTACCCCGCTATTATAATGAGTCAATTGACACCTATATATGAAAATTGGACCAGGAGTTTACGCTCAACGGTGAAACAAATATACATACATAAAACATACTTAAAGCAAGGAATGAGTTTTACAGTCTATATGTCAAAATCTTTTCTTCATGTATTTAATTTCACGTGATATTTGGCCGTTATTGCAACCGTTACGAAGGTTTCATAGGTATTCATCGTGTGTGTAATAAAACAGCCAAGCATCACGTTTTGACTGAAATCTACAGTATTGTACACTATGTGATGTTAGGCTTGGTAAAGTAAGGGCGCATAGATCAAGAATCTTGGTTCTATGTGAGTACTGATAACATTTTCACAGGGCAAGCTATGCAGATTTGTCTTGGCAACATTTTTACATGAAAATATTTTTGTTGGGATATGTTCCTTCCTTTTTAGTTCCGACACAGTCGATTGTTGTTAAACAATGGTTTGTTCATCCGTCTCTCTCAGTTCAGTCACCCCGGGCCGGCGATGTCGAGGTGTGAAATTGACTTTTCCACCCACTGACTCGTTTGCCCTTCTGTGCACTTTTGTGCACTTCATTTTTTGAACGACGAAATTTTTGTTGATACAAAGCGTAAAAAGAAGAGTTATAGTAAAAGAGATAGAGAGAAAAGGTAGTATACATCTCAAAGCTATAATAGTGACTGCTCTTTTTCAACCTGTATAAGGAAACTACTATTACATCGATATGTGAATGTATTGAAATAGTGGTTAGGTACGTTCGTAGAGTAGTGCAATATAGTGTGGAAGTCTGGTTCTCATTCAGAGGAAAGTTAGGAAATAAGAAAAGTGAGAGGATTCAAATCGTATGTCAACTAATTTTTCTTTGGTGAATTAACCGATTATTTGTGAAATTTTATATAAAATATCTGTCCTTTCCTTTCTGTCTGAAAATATTCTACTAATCAGCGTTCAATATATGTTGTTGATTTTAATGCCATGTTAGTTGATCATTCATTTGAATACCGTTCGAGAAACCGGGGGCTAGTCTGTATATTATGAAGGTATTTAGTTTTATGTAATTTATTTAAATTCTTATGAGAATAAACGTCTTAAACCATTTAGTTGATGGTTTTCAAAAAGTATTACAAGTGAAGTCGAAAGGAACGAAGTTATAAGATCTCCTCGTCATTGGTGTATTATGATCAGTAAATCATCCAATCATTGACGAAAAAGCCTTAGATTCTGTAATATTATTGGTCAAAACGTACACCAAGCGGAGTGGCAAATTTTTCATCACGATGCACCAGATTATGCATTTGCTTTGCATTTCGTCATTCTTATGCAGAAAACTTGCAAAAATTTTCGTTTCAATGTTATACTCTTGCGAGAAGAAAAGAGAGAACAATATTCTCTGTGATAGTCTCGTTTACACTAGATCTCAAGGTCATATATCTATACTTATATTATAAAGCGAAAGAGTTTGTTTGTTTGTTTAAACGCGCTAATCTCAGGAACTACTGGACCGATTTGAAAAATTATTTTTTTGTTGGATAGTCCATTTAAAGAGAAAGGCTTTAGGCTATATAACATTACGCTGCGACCAATAGGAGCGAAGCGTCAGTGAGAAATGTTGCAAAAACGGGGAAAATTATTCACATTTGGGGACTTTCTAATAAATGGCTTAATTTACTCAAAAACCACGCGAACGAAGTCGCGGGAACAGCTAGTCAAGATTAAAAGTTCCTTCCTTTGTGTAACAAATAGTTTATACTAGATCTCAAGGTCACGCTGATTTTTTTATTACCGTGAAAGAATCCTCAACTCCGCAAAAGGTATAAATAGAAAAGTTGAGAAATCAATTTGCTATTATATGTTCCATTGGTTTCGATATAGACAAGGGTAAAAAATCCATTTACCTTCAACCTACATCAATACAGGGCACTTCCAGTCGGGTTCTCGGGTAACGGGTGGCCCACACGCAACAGACGCACATGTATATATTATTAGAAAAGTCCCAAAGATTTATAAAGAAAACAATCGCTGACGTACTTAACCAATTATATTTTGAATTGCTGTTCGTTAGTCTCGCTAAACTCTCAAGAATGGCTGAACCGATTCGGCTATTGTTAGTCTTGAATTATTTGTGGAAGTCCAGGGAAGGTTAAAAAGGTTTGTTTGCTCAACGAAGTGGGCATGGGTCCTCTAATAATAAATAAAAATATCTTTATTGAACATATAAGGGACCAAAAACACAAACCCATGAGAGAGAGAATAGGTAAGTTACAGAGTTACGGGCAATAGATATAATAGTAATATTATATATGAATCATCAAATTATATCATCTAAAATTTTACCTTTTTCCAGTGATTTTTCAGCCAATCGATTAGTATTTGAAGACATTCGAATGTCTGAAGGTGATATGACGCAAAGAAATGCCAAGCAAATTGTGTTTAAACTGTAACTTAAACATTTTAGAATATGTAGTAAAGTAATAAGTACATTGATTCTAGAATCTAGAATGGATCTTTAGATTAATGTACTTAATACGTTACGTAATTACGTATACGAAGTATTCTAAAATGTTAAGTGACAGTTTCAACTCAATTTTCTCTAAATCAGAATTTTGCTGCATATCACTTTCATCCATTCATGTCTTCAATTATTATTTATATAATATTAGAACTTCATACTAATAACTTAAGACCGAAGATAATATTACTCCGAAAAAAAACTAAAATAAACTCTGTCAACACCGTAATACACAAAGTTAAAAATCATTTATTACTTTACAAACTTTGCATGTGACCCGAAAGTTTGTCTACAAGTTAGATAGTTCATTATCATTAGCAAATTGTATTAACTGTCCAAGATGGGCACCCGCGGGGCGTGTCAAGATACCGTAACTAATTGCTCCTAAATCAACACTTTTCGACACTTGGTTTTGTCACATTTTGCAAGAGCATTAACATGTACATAGGGCATTTTCAAGCCACGTCAATCTGGTCCCGTGGGGTCCGTGGGGTGCCGGAGCAAGATAAGCAACTCTGCATCAACCATCTTGCCTGTGGATGTGGGTTTTTTTTTTATAGAAAAAGGGGGCAAATGAGCAGGCAGTTCACCTGATTTTAAGTGAATCCTGACGCCCATAAACATCCGCAACCCCAGAGGAACTGCAGGTGCGTTGCGTATATTGACGACCTCCGTAAAAACTTTTCAATGTTCCTGGGTCATGGATGTGTATTAAATTTGTGTATAATATAAAAAAAAAATTAATATGTGTATTGTGTATAGTATAAAAGTATTAAATATATTTCCGTTGTCTGGTACCTGTAACACAAGTTCTTCGAATACTTAGCATATGGCCAGATTAACGTGGTGTCAAGCGTCCATAGATATTATATTATTAGCCTGTCTGCCAAGTTACAGAAATATGCTTATACTCAACATACAGATTATATTTTTATTATACAAAGTGTTTCATGGTGCATATATCAAGCCGAATATAGTGCGAAGAGAAGGACGCGTAGAGCATATTTTGTTTTGGCAACTAATAAATTACAGTAATGCGACAAATCACGATTAAAGATATCCATAAAACTTGGTGTGTATGTAGTTCATGTATATAGAGTAGGAGACAGCGAGCCCCAGCATAGTAAGAAACACTCCTTGTGGTCATTTGATACCTTTTTTTTTGAGTTATATTAAGTAATTTATAGGAGGTACCAAAACATGCTCTACGCGTCATTCTCTTCACACTGTATTCGGCTTTATATATGAACCATGAATCATCCTGCACACACATTTAATATACATCCATGACCCAGGAACACAGGAAACCAAACTGAGTTACAGAGTAAACTGACCATTATATTTTATGAAATTACGATATCATTATATTTTATGGCATTATTATACCTATACTTATAAGTCAAAAATTATAAAGCAGTTATACTTAGAAGCCTGAATTCAGAACTTAGGAACATTATACGTGGGCGTGTCGATATAAACATAAAAAACTATAACCCGACTTCGCAAAAAAGGGGTCTAAAAAGGCTGAAACAAGAAAATAATTTAATTTGAAATCCAGATATGCATAGGCACAGATATGGTCAAGGTAGAGCCGTGGTCGTACCCGCTATTGGGATTGTATATTACAACAGCAGACAAATATTATACATTTGTGTAGCGGGTACGACCACGGCTCTACCTTGACCATATCTGTACCTATGCATATCTGGATTTCAAATTAAATTATTTTCTTGTTTCAGCCTTTTTAGACCCCTTTTGTACGACCGCATTTTAAACCCTTATTTTGAATTTAACAACAAAATATAATAACTAATTAAAATTTTAAATACATATTTGTAATATGCTTGCCAAGACCTATCTTTGGATACCAAACACGATCCAATCTCTTAATTTAATTTTTTTTGGAGATAGTTTATGAGCTATAATTATCAAAATCCAAAATTTTTCGACAAATTATATAGCCTATGTTACTCGCGGGACCACTACGAATAGATTGACACCTTATTTATTAAAATCGGACCAGTAGTTTAATCGCTACGAGGGAACATACATACATACATACAAACATACATACATACATATATAGACTGCCAAAATCATTACCCTTCCTTTTGGCTTCGCCGAAGTCGGGTAAAAATAAAGTTTCCTTTGATTTATGAATCTGATCTCAATCAATATGGAAGTTGGGGGTTCGAGTGAGTTCTGTTGTTCTGTATAAGTGGGTTTTGTTGTTCTCTAAAAACTTCAGCTATTTTCTTTATTTCGGAATTATAGCCTAAAGAGCCGGTTAATATATATTTGGCATTAAAAAATTAATAGGAATTGTTTTTATTTTCAATTTCTATGTCTATTTTCTAACTTTATATTATATATATTTTATACATAAAAATCAATCGATGTTTGTTAGTCTCGCTAAAACTCGAGAACGGCTGAACCCATTCGACTATTTTTAGTCTTGAAATATTCGTGAAAGGCCAGGGAAGGTTCAAGCGGTTTACATGCTCAACGAAGTGGGCACTTGTTATCTAGTCTTCTTCTTTATATATAAAAATGAATCGCTGTTCGTTAGTCTCGCTAAACGGTTTATTTAATTTTTTTTATGCTCAATGAAGTGGGCACGGGACAGCTAGTCATGATATATTTTATCTCATATGTAGGGTGGTCCTAAAATGACCTAGATATTAAAACGACCTTAAATAAATAAATAAATTTTTAATACATATATAACTTGCTTACGTCTTAATTCTGCATTATTTAGGACGAAAAAGCTAGTGGCAGAACAGCTAATTACAAAAACATATCATAAATACTAACGGACAAATACTGAAACGATAGTTGTATTAACTGGCGCTCAAATCACAAGCTCTTGTCTGCAAAGCAGTGACAGTGACATACTCTTCTAGGAGGGCACATAATATCTTTATTTAGCGTTTCATTATTCAGCTGTAAGAGAATAATTAATAGCCATTATGCTGTTTTTAATAGATGATTATTTTTTAACTAACAAAAATAAATCTCATTTATTATACGAGGACATGGACAAACATAGGGTACCAAAATCATTTTATTCACCGCAATCGAGTAAAGAGCTCAAACATTACTATAACTTATAACTTTTACAAAAGAATTTAACATTTTCCTCAGAAACCCGGTAATACCTCACATAACCCTCTCCAAGTGATAATAACAAATTACCTGAAACTTGAACGTAATGGGCGATTTTATCCCGACTCCGAAGCAAATTGGTTCCTAATAAGTCCGGGACTTTGCAAGGGTTAAAGAAATGCCTTAACCGGGTATCGATAAATAGCTAATAGTGAAGATATTACTTAGGTCAATTTACAAAATCAAAGTATTTTATTTCCAAATGAAACTTAACAAGCTATTTTCGGAAAGTCAACAAAAAGGCTACCACCGGTTCAACCCTAGCCCGCCGAGAAGAACCGGCGTAAGAAACTCGGACGAATTTTTTGTGAAACGATTTCTATGAATGTTGCTCAGTGGTTGTGAGCATCGGTGGTAAAGTAGAGGTCACGGGTTCAAAAACCGTCCTACCAGTTCAACCCTAGCCCGCTGAGAATAACCGGCGTAAGAAACTCGAACGGGGCCATCTTTTAGCATAAAGATGGAAAATTGTTCTTTTAAAAATAGGTATACAGAATAAGTTTACAATGTAACTTAATCTATATTAATATTATAATAGTCAAGGTAAATAATTATAAGTCACCTTACAAACAATTGGTCAGTATAGGGACAAAATATATTTTTTTGAATGGATATTACTTTATAACATAACTATCTTTCAAAACAACAAAATTTGATTTGAAATGCCTATACGTGGTCTCCTAACAATATAAAGAAAAGCTCTATAATAGAATGTCATTAGAGCTGTCAGCGATCGCTGTCCTGCTCGCACTCACAATAGTCCCGTATAGGTATTGTGAGGTAGAGTATAGTCCACAAGAGGGTACTTGTAAGGAAAGGTCCATTCGATATTATCCCCATTCGAAGATTGGGGCTTACCTGACCTCACAATAGCACTCGAATATCGTTTTGCTCCGTGAATATATTTTGTTTTATTCTCCTACTGTACGATCGAATCTCGATTTCATCACGAATTATGAGATCCGATCGAAGGGTACTTTCCCAAGAATTTCCTTCCGAAAATGCATAAAATAAGAAAAACTTACTTCTTCATAAATAAAAACTTTTTCTTTTACATTTAATAACACTAGATGAAAGGTCCTCAATCCGCTAATCGTGGGTTCGAATCCCGCCACCCGCTATATGTGTAGGAACACAAAAACATCTTTTGTTCTTTAGGAACAGTTGTTTGTAATTAGGCAAAACTTTAATACTATAAAAATGATTTTTATAATATTAATATAGATTAAGTTACATTGTAAAAATACATAATATATTTTTTCAATGACCAATTTCCCATCTCTATGCTTAAAGCTGTCCCCGTGCTTGTTTCTAACACAAGTTCTTTTCGGCAGGCTAGGTTTAAACTGGTTTGTTATTTTGTTGATGAACAGCTTCTTAAGTTTGATCAGGAACAATTTTTTTCTACCCAGATAAATATACCTAATAAAAATACAAAAACAGAATAAAAAGTATTTTAATACTAATTTCCGTTGTTCTCTCTATACTGTTTGGTACCCATGAGACAAGTTCTTCGATAACTTAGTACGTGACCAGATTGACTTGGTGTAAAGTGTCGATAGACATATTATTCTTTATACATATCGCTACACCTGATATACCGCATCCAACATACAAATACAAACGTACGAAAATATTCTCACAAAAATCTTAGTTCTGGTACAACGGTAAAACGATAATTATACAAATTTGCATAATTATCGTTTTTATCAACATTTGCTCTCTAATACTGTTCTTGTACTTTGAAAAAACATTCAGTAATATTTAACTGAATATTTGTACAACGGCTGGGGATCAAACCCACGTCCTCCACAGTCAAGCTCTAACCCACTAATAATTAACTCCCCTCACCGATTTCGCTGTCGGTAACCGATTTCATTGATCCCAGGCCAGCTACGCAGGAGTTATTTTATATTGCCCAAGTGTGTGCACAATACACAAAGACACTCTCTCTTCCTTTTACTCTCATAACCAAGTGGGACGGTAAACCGACACGACTGGCGAGATAACAGGCGCAGGGCCGACTTTTTACATGCCCATCCGACGCATGGATCATCTTTCTTGTCAGGTAGCCTGCATTGTCCTAACCAAACTTGAAAACAAAACTTTTTGTTGTTTCAACGCGGAAATCGAACCCACGACCTCCGGGTCGAGAGCGATGCTCAGAACCACTAAACTACGGATGCGTCTTGGTGTACTTATAAGGTTGAAAAACCATCGAAGTAAAAAATTAAAATTTCCACTTTTACTTCCGACCATTTCTATCCCACTATAGATTCGCTCTCTTCATAAATCAATACCTCTCAATACATTTTCGGAACTCTTATCTTCTGGTCTATTGATGACTCCGAGGGGAGCGTGGGCACCTAATGAAAGTGCCCTAACAATCCCCCAGAGCTTGGGACCAAATTTCCTCTCAGCCGATTGCTAGACGATTTAAGTAAAGGCTGCGATACACCAGTCGCTTATGTCAGAAGTTGCGCGTTAGAGGTTCCAATACTAAGTGTAAGGGTGTAAGGGCGCAAAGAAAATGCGTCTTAGAAACGCGCGCCAACATTTATTTTTTCATTAATTACAAAGAAAATCACAAAAATGAGCAAAATCTAAAATAAGAATTAGGACAAGTTTTTACATATTTAAGTTGTAAGCAATTAAAAAATATCTTTGTTTCTCTATCAGAATCGGTTGTTCCCTTCTCGTTCGCACATTATACTTTCATTACTTTTAATGGTACTTAAAAAAAAGGGCTATAATAACTTCAATTATTAAAATAAAAACATTTTAAAAAATGAGCGTCTAAAATATGCGCCATGATTCAAAGTTATCATGGCGCATATTTTAGTATTTATTATTCAGTATCATTTAGTATCATTAATTAACATGCACACACACAAATCCCTTTAAAAAATTTCGCCTAAAGTATTATATAAATTTAACTGCAAAAAAGTTTTATTTGACTATATAATACAAATTTGCAAATTCCATTGCCTGTTATCCATTCAAATCATATGTAATTGTGGCGACATCATTACATGCAAATAGTGGGGATGATGGTTCCATCTAGTTTTGTAATAAAGAAGTACCTACGCCTTTCCATCTTCTATTGGATGATATTTACAGTATCCGAGCGAAGAACTCTTTAGATACTGGGAAAGAATAATGTGAAGTAACTCTTTAAATACGGGAAAGGTGGTTTTAAATGTCGCATCGTTGCTTAGCACATATAGAGAATTCTCACAAAATTGTCGGCTTAGTCCAGAGGAACGACTGGTCATACTGGAACCAACCATGTGCGGGTTTCTTCACGATGTTTTTCTTCATCGTTAGAGCATCCGTATAATGTATTTAAGATCTGAAAAAGTCTCATTGGTCATCACATGCCACAACAAGGGAATCGAACCTGCACCTTATCGAGTGACCCTAATGCCCTAATCAACGATCTACCTACTAGGTGTTTTGTATTAAATATCCTAGAAATCTTCCAACCATCTGTAAACTACCTTGTGTGTCCCAGACTTAACGTCGATATATTTTTCGAGCAAATATCGTCTGAAGTGGTCAGACGGACGACAGCGGACATTTGCGGGGATTTTTCATGAAGTTCATCGGCACAAATACACATACAGTCTCATACATACAATACAATCTTTACTACGACATCCTATACGAACCGTACTTTTCCAGTAAATATTATATTATGTGGCCCGGGCTATAAAATTGTATGTACATAAAAATGTATTTCAATTAAAGTTAAGAATAAATTAAATTTTGATTTTTTCTAGATGATTTTTATACAAAAAACTAGCGACCCGCCCCGGCTTCGCACGGGTGCAATGCTGATACTAAATTAAATACACTACAGAAAAACTATGAACGTTGTATATAAAAACATAGCGGCCCGCTCCGACTTTGCACGGGCATAAAATATATATGCCTATGTCACTCAATGAAAACATGATTAAAATCGATCCAGTATTTTTGATTCATTCATTACTGCCCTTGGCCTGCACGCATTAAATTTGGAGTAAAACAATTCCTCTTTCCCTATACTTACTATGAAGATTTCCTCCTATCTTTGGAATATCTAAATTCATACAATTTTTATTACATTACACATTTTTACTTATTTACTTTTTAAATTTTATTTTATTTTTACAACAATTAATATATTACAGGATGTCTTTATACACAACGTTCACAGCTTTCTTGTCATTAGACAATACAAACATGTTTTCTCTTGAGGTTACTCTTGAAAGAGCGACATACAGTTGGCCATGTGAAAAACAGTCAACGCTCAAATCTCCCCGCACTGCCCCGTCCGGCCGGTACCGCCCGCCGCAAACGCAAATTTTAAATTTGTAATATCTCCGAAAATATTTGTTTAATTTACATGCTGTAAGGAACCATATTGATCTATATTAATTGCACACTGTATTTAAGGTACTTAATTCGATAAGGATTAATGTCGTATTGCTTAAAATAGCTTCGTAAATAAGCCATTTTTTCATGTAAAAAGTAAACAATAAAAATGGTTAATGTGGGTTATCCCTAAAAGATAAACATATACCATCGCGGACTTTTTATGGTATGGTACAATACTGTAGTACATTAATTTGATCTAACTCGTAGGGTTTAGGCAGCGTTTTTGCTAAAATAGTTTAATTTACGACATTACGTTAGAAACCTCTAAAATTAGCAATGTTACCTTAGTATATTATGCATGTATTATACATATAAACCTTCCTCTTGAATCACTCTATCTATTGGAAAAAACCGCATCAAAATCCGTTGCGTAGTTTTAAAGATTTAAGCGCACATAGGGATATAGGGACAGAAGGGGCGACTTTGTTTTATACTATGTAGTGATAGTGATTTGCACGACAACGTAATCCCGGGCAACAAATTACAAATCTCACAAACAGCTGATCTCGAGTTTTAGCGAGACTAACGAACAGCAATTGATTTTTATACAGCCTATGTTACTCAGTGATAATGTATCTTTATAATGAAAGAAGAATTATTAAAATCGGACCAGTACTTTTTGAGTTAAGTCGTTACATACAAAAATACAAATCTTTCCTCTCTATTATATTACTGTAGATGTAGATATCGTGTCAAGGCAAATTTCATTTCAGCGAATATTACCTTACTTAAAAAAGTGAGCTGTTATTTAATTTAGCTTAGAACACTGGCAACGTCAACACGTGTCACAATGCCGCAATGTGTGTTTAAATTTGGATAAAAAAGTGACATAATTAGTGACTATAAATCACCAAATCACTTTCTCTCATTTTGTTATCAAAATAATGTTGTGTAGTTATTATTAAAAAAATGGACAGATTTTAGCATTGTTTTCGTATTTGGACACCTTATCTAGTAGGTATATTGTTAGTCGAAGTTCGCCTGCATAGTCTGGTAAAAAACTGTTTTAATCCTAGCCTGGGGAAGGCCTCAGGCTAGGATTAAAACAGGAGAATAAGGACTTTCCAAACTGATTCGATTTTGATTCAGATTCTATCGTGCCGCCTACTTTCCAATAAATTGACGTTTTTATTATCAGACGATTGATATAGTTGTGAGTACAAAAAGTTACAATCTAACGATTTATCCTGGTTAGTTTCAAAGTAATCCACCAAATAAAATACTAAAAGCCATTGAGATCTAATTGATTTGATTCTCGATTGTGTCGGGAGTAAGCCTGCTGGTTATGATGATTCCATTTAATATTTCACAAACTAAACTTATTACATTTGAGTGTGACGTCAGCTAGGGCCTTTCATTAGGCGAATGTTTGTTCTTAAGAACGTGGGGGTCCCCTAAATGGGGCTTTGGCGTGCCCCAAACGCACTGCGATAAACTGAGGACCTTGAACTTAGAATAACTCTCTTGGACTTGGAATTACTAACACTAAGTACACTCAGGACATTACTGTACTGCAAATGTACGTTGATGATTTCTGGGTTAAACTGAGTTTGTCACTAACATTTAGTTTTACTTTAGTCCGCTATAGACTTAGTATATAGTTTAGTCACAGTTGACAAACTATACAACGTTTAACAGAAATGAGTGCTAAAATATTTACTGGCGTAATTCTCGTCTTATTTTTAACATGAGCGATAATTGGTGAGCGACATTTGCAGGTGAACATTATAACACAAGTTTAATGATTTATTTATTTTCTTTTACACAATTTTTGTTACGAGCTAAGAGTTTTGTTCGAGAACGGCTGAACCGATTTGGCTATTTTTAGTCTTGACATATTGGTGGAAGTCCCGGGAAGGTTTAAACGGTTTGCATGCTCAACGAAGTGGGCATAGGTCAGCTAGTAATATATAATTTGTGATTACGTAAGAATCTTTTTTTAAACGGGCACACCTCACATTCCCACCATTGCAACTCCTGTAAGCCAGGATCAACCAGCGGTAACTAACCACGACAAACCCTTTGATATGATCTCAGGGAGCCCGAGGGACAAGCTAAATCTGTCTTGGGACCCACAACGAAATTAAACGGAAGAAAAAAAGGAGGATTAGGAAGTATTCCAGTTTCCCTCCCCAAGCAAAGTGGGAGACAGTACAAAATTGTAATGACTCAAACGGCCAAAAAATTAAGGGAAAGCACCACGGGTATATATATTATTATGTCATTGTAATCAAATAGATTATGTAATTTATGATGTTGATGAATGTTATAATATTAATATTATAATATTATAACATTCATCAACATCATAATAAATCCCCATAAATTACATTACGTAAGAATCGTCTTATCCTAGGTTTTAAATCTAGTAATTACAGAGCAATCTCACCTATTGTTCCACTAATTTTAATCTAAGGACAGAACGATTTCCAAGAAAAAAAGCTAGCAGACTAGCGGGCGCCGCGATCAATCATGTGTAATTACCTTTATGTTGTTTGACGGCGTAAAAATTTGTAGCCGTTTTATTACGAACATTACTCACCCTTTGTTTTCAAACGTTACCTTAGTAATGCTAAATTAATTACAAAAAGGTCAAAGGGCTCTGTCATACAATACTTGTATGAGTTACGACACATATCAGACATCTAGATTGTAGAAAAAAAGGTAAATCCCATCAAAAACAAAACTTGTAAAAACACACACAAGTGATACATATTAAATCAGATCGTTTAGTGCCATTGCCAAGTCAATCTACTATTTGTTTGAAACATAAAATATTATTAATAATATTGATTATGATCACTGGTACATACATAATATGTGGTCTTACAACGTCATATAGTGATCACAATCAATATCATATTAGTAATATTTAATGTTTTAAATAAATAAATAGATTGACTTGCACTAAACAATCAGATGTAATATGTTATATCCAATACATTAGACGACAAACACCTACTTTCGGCGATGCTAGTTGCCGGTCAAACACGGACCTAAACGATGAAAATGTCAAAAAATTCGTTTGCAAACGGACATTTTCGCTTTCGTGATACTTAAAATCCTTTTGTACTAGACAGAAGTGAAGGGACGCTCTGCAGGTGAGCGATGTTTATTCGTGAATAAAATTTTAATATACACGCGCCAACGTTTAACCCGTTTTTATGTAAAAACTTTTTTCTGTATGTAATCTGCGATTATAACGTTGGATACCTATATTTTATACTAGATGTTTCTCGCTACTTCTTACAAGCGAAATGAGATTCCGCATAACCGTGCATTTTACTGCAATATAAAATAGCCTATGTGTGAATCCAGGGTCTCGCACTAAATTCATACCAAATTTTATTACAAACAGCCGTTCTGACGTGAAAGAAGTAACAAACATAGCACTATTTAATGTGACCAAATGCAAGCATTGTTTGACGAAAAACAAGGTTTTTATAACAACCTTCATTGTCCGACCCTGAATACTTTACAGGGACAAAGTAC
The DNA here is from genome assembly GCA_905187575.2 of Celastrina argiolus. NCBI lineage: Eukaryota > Metazoa > Arthropoda > Insecta > Lepidoptera > Lycaenidae > Celastrina > Celastrina argiolus. The sequence continues at coordinate 10,310,629 of LR994597.1, forward strand.
TCTTTGTAACAAATCAGATGAGCCCAAACACGATGGTGTTAAGTTATGTTATTGCGGAGTTCCTATCCACCTTCCAGGTCCAGCATCAGATCAGCACTTCGTATTGCATTGTCACGCACCGTATAAATGCAATTTTAAGTCAATCTAACTGGATCAATAACGTGCAAGATTCTAACACACGCAGGGACAGGTGAAAGTAAATAAAAGCTCTACGTTTTCGAAGCTTAACAACCCACGTGTTAAACAGCCGACAAACGAAGAGTTTAAACGCATTAGGTTCAGTTAGATGAGTAAAATGGCAATCTGCGCACTAATTTAATAGGAACAGACAAACGAGCGGATATTAGTTGTTGGGTCGAGGCATAAGCGATAGCGGGTGAAAATAATTAAAGTTTACACTGTGAAAAACTGTTAGTAAATTGTTGCATCAAATTACTAACAATTTTTCTAATTGCATATTATTGTTAAGCATAAATTTTAATATATATGTGATAGAACAAAAAGGTTCGCGTAATGTAATCCGACTTTAGTTATTATAATTGTTAGCCTTATAAAATATACGAGGAAAAATATAATTATGTTAACTTGACTAAAAACATTATCGGTCGATTAAAACATCATCATACTTTGGTAATTTTGTGCAACGTCAGTAAAATTTAACAAAATATGTGTTCAGTTTTTAGATTTTACAATATTTTTTATTAATAACACGACCAGTTTCGATTCTAATCAACAGTTGTGTGTTTATCATCATTTACAGCATATAATTATATATATATTTTTTTATATATTTTTTATATCTTTCAAAGGTTGTCTGGAATTGCTATTAAAGTAATAAGGCCGCCTTTGTGCACTGTCGTGTTTCTGTGTTGATTGATTTTTTTTTTGTGTATGTAACTTTTGTTTGTGGGCAATAAAATATATTTTAACTTTATTTTTATAATGTACATAAATTTCTATCAAGAACCAACAGTATAATCAATCATTTATATTTATATCTTGTGTATTTTCTGAATACATAATCTGTAATAAAAGTCTTTCAAAAAACATTATAATCACAATTTTTTAAACATTTTTTTATAAACAGGGTGTTTCTCTAGCTTTATATTGTGTCGCTACATCATTAGACTTGGACCACACGTGGAATAAACGTTATTGCGCCCCGCCCTACATTCCTCACGCCAGTCGCCACGCTCCAGCCAACCTTGACTTTTCACTTTTATTTGTAAAGATAACATATACAATAGTAAGTTATGTTAGAGCTCCTCCGTGGACTAGTGGTTCAGAGCTTCGCTCTCGTCCCGGAAATCATGGATTCGATTTCCACGTTGGAACAACAAATAATGTTGTTTCCAAGTTTGGTTAGAACAATGCAGGCTGATCACCTGATTTTCTGACAAGATAAATGATCCATGCGTTGGATGGGCATGTAAAAAGTCGGTCCTGCGCCTGATCTCCCGCCAGTCTTGTCGGTTATCCGTCCCACTGGTCTACGAGAGTGAAGAAAGACAGCATGCTTCTGTGTATTGCGCACACACTTGAGCACTATAAAAGTATCTCCTGCGCAGCTGGCCTGGTTTCAATGAAACCGGCCATCGTCACTAAAGTCGGTGTGGGAGGCATAATTATTATGTGAGTTAGGTCAGTCTTACACCCTTATCTTTTTTCGTTCGAAAATTCTTGTCTGTATGTGACTACTCTGAAACCGCTTAATCGATTTTCATGAAACTACGCAGTGTACAATTTTATTTGATCGTAAAGTATTTATATTCCAACAATTGATAAATAATAATCGACACTAATATTATAAAGATGCCGAGTTTGTTCGTTGACTTGAAACGCTCATCTCACCATTAGTCCAATTTGATAAAATATTTCAGTGTTTGATAGCCCATTTCACTGCTATAGCTATAACGGGTGTAAAAAGAGCAGTCACTACAACTTTGGGATATGATTACCTAATACCTATACTACATTTTCTCAGTCTAGAAATGTTTTTTTTTTCATTTTTTTAAACAAAAAAAAAATTTTGGCTTTATTATTATTTTTGCGACAAAAAAATAAGAAATGGTAAAACGAAAAAAAATTTTTTTTTATTTTTGACAAAAAAAATAATAAAATTAACACATTTCCGAAATGAGGAAAGGTAGTATAATCGTATCTCAAAGTTATAGTGACTGCTTATTTTACACACTGTATATCCCACGGTTCATACACCAAGCCAAATATACAGTGTGAAGAGAATGACGCGTAGAGCATTTTATTTTGACACATCATATTTAAATTACTAGTTTCAAAATCTATTTGAATTCAAAGTACACATTAAAATATTAACATAGTTACACAATGTTTACTGTGTGCTTATTTCCTTTCCACAAATTCAAAATGGCCGTCCTTCTCCACAATATTCCAGCGAAAATGAACCTTTTTATAACCACTTAAAGCGAGAAATAAGCTTTATTCAATCTTTATTAAATATTAAAAACTCTCCATAAAAATAATTCAAACTTCTTACGAAGTAACATAAATTATTACCCAAGGTATTGCGTTATCGGGAAATCTTCCGTCGGACAGGGGTTTTCAACCTTTTTTAAATATGAATATTCGCATTTTTGTGACAACACAGATTAATTTAATGTCATCAATTAATTTGGGAGATAAAAGGTTAGAATAAAATGGCTACTGGGAATACTCTGGGCGTACCTACTTTGTGTGAATTGAATGCTAACAGCTATGGCAGCATTTATTGTCGAGTTTCGTTAATTGAGGAATACTTAAACTTGGTCTCCAGTTCAAGTGCATTACACTACCTAGAACCTTATCGTATTACTGTATTTTCTTTTTCTTTTAAATTTTGTTTTTGTATTTTTTTGTCGCTGTGTATTACTACTTTCAAAATGTGTTGTGTTACCGTCCTAATTTATTTTGTCTTAGCTAGTGTAATGTGAAATGCCTGAATAAACATCTTATTATTATTATTCTATCTAATTTATTTGACATTCCGAAAAAAGCTTGTTAAGTTTCGTTTGGAAATAAAGTATTACGAATTTTGAATAATTTACTTTAAGATTGCCGCGGCTCTACCTGCGTAAATACAGTATCCCACAGGAACATCGCACTTTTGGCGTGAACGCTTTTATGAAATTACTTTTATAGGGAAGGAATACTGATGAAAAAGTACGCCGGTTCTTCTCGACGGATTAGAGTTGAACCGGTGGTATATTTTTGTGTTGACATTCCTAGAATAACTTGTTAAGATTTATTAGGATTTTTTTTATTGTTTTTAAACAAAATCAGGGATCAAAAATCAATAGACATGTATGTTTACATGTCTATCATCCGTTATTAATTATACTTAGGGATAGCTAGAGTCAGCTAAGGGCTAATTCACGTACAGTAAACGGCCGTGTCCACACCTCTCACCCACCTTTTTTCTTTAAATTGTACACGTGCCACCAGTTTGCGACGCTGCCCGGACGAGCGTACGAAGATGAAGTGGAGAAAGTTTTGATTCCAGCAAATAGATGTAACTTAGTATTACTTTATTTGTTTGTATTACCTTACACGAGGGCTCGAGAGAGCTTTTACGTACGTTTTCTTCAAGTTTTTCAATGTCTTATGCCCGCTACACACGCTTATAAAGTGTTGCTGTGACTTTTACGTCTGTTTGGATTATTATCTTTATTACATTACTAGCGGACCAGTGCCCACTTCGTTGAGCTAAATGTAAATGCAAACATGTGATAATAATAATATCTAAGGACGCTTCACACCACGTCAATCTGGCCCTGTGCTAAGTATCAGAAGAACTTGTGTCATAGGTACCAGACAACGGTATATATTTAATACTTTTATACTATACACATATTTAAGATTTTTATCATATTATTCACAAATTTAATACACATCCATGATCCAGGGACATTGAAAACTTTTTGTTTCCTCGGCGGGATTCGTACCCGCGACCTCTCGCTTCAATCACCAACACGCTCAACCGCTGCGCTGAGGTCATCGAAGAAGAAGAAGAACAAACGCGGAACTCGCAATAGGCCGTTTCATTACGCAAAAATCGTCCGACGCAAAAACGATGGGGTGTTATAAGTTTGACGTATCTGTGTACATGTGTGTGTCTGTCTATGGGGATCGTAGCTCCCACACGGATGATCTGATTTTAATGAGTTTTTTTTTGTTTGAAAGGTATGTCAGTCGAGAGTGTTCTTAGCTATGTTTGGTGGAAATCGGTTCAGGGGGCCTATAACAAGCTCTTAATTCCAAGCAGTTTACAAAAATTTTAAAATTCGATCATGTTTCTTGTTATCGCTCCAAGTTGCACTGGTTGCCAGTTCGTCAACGACGCTCCGTGCGGGCATTGTGCATGCTTTACTCCTTGCTGCACCTCCTTGTTCCCGAGTATCTCTCTTCCCTTTTTCACATTTAAGTCCAGACTTCGTGACTTTTACTTTAGACAATTTGCAGAATCTTAGAATTCTCAGTATTTGTTTTTTATTTTATATAATGTAGTATTTATATCTGTTATTTATTATATAATTATTAATATTATTATGGTATAGTTTATATAAAATATAATATCTATTTTATGTATAGTATTTTATAAAATTATTTATGTTATTAGAAAATATGTTTTGTTGGTTTTTATTATATTGTGGTTATTAGTATATAATAATTCTCTTTACCGGCACCTATACAGTTTTGTTTCTGTTACGCCCAAAGGTTGACTGGCAGAGAATGCCATACAGCATTAAGTCCGCCTTTGTACATATTTTGTTTGTGCATTAAGTTAAATAAATAAATATTGTAAAAGATAATACGGCCGCTTTTTTAATTTAGTTTTTTGCTAAGACACTAGCGCCAAAAACAATTTAGTGACAATCATAGGAAAACAAAAATGTATTAAAAAATACTACATAATATTTATATTATTGAAATACAAAAACGATATTATAACAAATGCTTTTTTATCACCTTTGTAATAAATCAAAAATAAAAGTAGCTTATTTCTTTTTTTTTCTTTCGGAAGGATACAATGGCATTTAAGCCGGTTTAGTTGCGCCGGAATACTCAGCTTATTTCATTTAACACTTGACATTTATACATGAAAACCGTTTGACATTGGCTTATACAACGTATATCATAAATGAGCGATTAAAACTAATTGGCGTGAATCTTGACTTACGTTTTATACAAATATGTAGTAGTTATCACACGGTTTTATAGAAAACCCAATTTGGGATATTGCAAAAAAATATTTGAATTCAGTCTGTATGGCAATATACACGTGGAAATTCATTCAACTAGTTCGAAGCCATTTTGATGTACAGCTCCATTCAGAAGAATAGATAACTGACCGCTAAATCGGTGGTATGTCTCTGATATAGAATGTTATGGTCCTTCGGAATGCGTAAACAAAAGGAACTTTTACAGTAAACTACATAATACATATTATGTCCCTGGAATAGATGAGATCCCTTTTATACGCATCCTTAAATATTCTCACTCGTTTATTTTAAACGCTGTAAAGGTACCTGTAAACCTATATATTATGATGTATAACTTACGATAACAACTATGACGCAAAACAATTTTATACGGTTTTCTGAGCACACATTAAAAAAAAGAAAAAAAAACATTCAATAGCTTTTTTTAAACCGATATGCTCGTACTGCGTAAAATAAAAATATCGGGTTTTCAGGCTGGGTAGCCGGTAAATGGGAAACAGGATACATGTGGGATGTTACTTTGTTCGGAAAAGTATTATCATTGATACGAAATTTCAATGAAATGCTTACAAATATTCGAAATATGTTTAATGTTCACAATAACACAACTTTTTTACACTTTTTCTTACGTTTTAATAAGGTTTTACAAAAACACGACCGGTTTCGATTAAATCATCAACACCTGATGATGATTTAATCGAAATCGGTTGTGTTTGGTAAAAACTTATTAAAACGTAATAAAAAGTGGAAAAGTGTACAAAAGTTGTGTGTTATTATTGTGAATAGGAATTTCCATCAAGAACCAACAGTACATTCAATCAGTTATATAATATGTTTAATGTGATTTCTTATTGATGAATTTTATGATAACAATCTAGGTATTTACCTATCGCTATAATAGCGATGGGTGGGATGGCAAATATGTAAATAAATAATCGAAAACGAAAATGTATCTTATTAGCACAAGTTTAGGAGCGTCAAACCCTATACATGTTGGTTTACGAACTTCTTAAGTGATTATAGCGATGACAACTTCGCTGGCCTGGAATTTTCCTAGGAAATTGGCATCTATATTTCCATCGCTCTCATATTCATACATATTATTTTATAAAAAAAGTAAATAAATGTGAGAGAAATATAATACACCTATAATATCATAAATATACTTCATAACCAAACTAACACTTTTTTCTAGTTTTTTTACATATAATGTTCTCTTTTGTATTATTGTGATCAATTTTTTTTCTGTTAAAATTAATTGTAAACTGCAATGAAATTAAAGACTTTTTTTATTTATTTCCATCTCACTCAATTCTCTGTCTAATCCTAAAACTTAGTTCACGGAGTTGGAGGTCGGAATAATAAAAGTATAGAGTTTTTTGCATATCAGAGAGACCCGCATCATGTCGAGTATACTCGAAAGTTCGCCAAATTTATGACGTCGTAAACTTTGTACCACTGTAACGCCCCAGCTACTTGCACGAGCTAGCGGGAGCGCTGGCAAGTAGAAAGAGTTTCGACAAGACGAGACAACTCATACGGTTTGGGGAAGACCAGACCAGGGCGGTGATTCTCAGGCCTCGAACTTAGTTTTACTATAGGTCTGTCCCGCAAATGAGATTTACCGCGCGTGCGAGCGGGATATACTAATATTCGGAACTAAGTTCGAGCCCTGAGAATCGCCGCCCTGGGTCCTGATTCGAAAGTTCGAAAACAAATGTCAAAGGAATTCGTATGTCACTTAGCGAAGCTGATGTCAAATACATTTTTGTTTTCGAACTAAGGAAGTGATAATAGCGATAACATCTTATATTGGCCCTAGTATCGCGGTAATATACCTATAGGTATTAGGCGCGTCGCGTCATGGTGATAAACCTGTGTGGTATTTCATTTTGGTTTAAGACAATACAATTTCTACCGGATATTTTCTTGGTATTGGTTATCGTTTGTTGTATAGTTATTTTCTATTAAAGTTATCTATATATCTTCACTTAATGTTAGTCAAAAATTTCCAAATACCGTTTTATTTATTTATTTGCAAGTAGGGATCAATTCGTGTTGGCACAGAGTCAAGTTATCGCATTTTTTATGTGTTATTATAGGATAATGTATGTTTTTCAATTATTAGGGTACAAATTATGTACATATAGTAGGTAGCAAGCGTCAATGCTCGCTTTTGCTCCATATTATTAAAGTTATATAACTTTATATATTGTAAATACGATATTATTTTAAATCAATGCAAACAGTTATGTTCTACTATTATAACTTGTTTAGGATTTGTCTTACACTCCGGGAAAACTAATGAATAAGACATTCATACAACAGTGATACAATGAGTATTTAAGAAAAATAAAATTTAAGTTATTTTATACTAGCAGATGCACATTATGAAAATATTGTACTAATTCATCTATAGTACAGTCTTTATTACTTTACAAACACATGCAAAACTAAATCGCTTAAGTATACTATCTACAAGTTTCAAGTAAACGGTAAGTTAAAAAACTAAAAAGCCATTGCATTTCTTTTACCGTTGTTTTTTTATTTTTATATACCCAATTACCAGTGCCTCATAATAAACACGTATCTTACAACACCTTTCAATCTAAAATAATAATAATAATATATTATGCTTCACACCACCTGAATCTGACCCCTTGCTTGGCTTGAAAACTTTTTGTTCCCTCGGTGGGATTTAAACCTGCGACCTCTCGCTCGAGCAGTAACGCGCTCAACCACTGCGCACGGAAGTCGTAAAAATCCAGTCTGTTCAGACTGTAGGGCGTGATAAACTATCATACACTAAACACTTTCGAAAACCATAACCCATCTGACGTAGTCGGGTAAAAACTTAATCCTCAAGTTCTTCCCACACATAAAAATGATTAGTACTGTCCGTGTGTCAGGTGTCCCCCCCCTGCTGCGCATCGCCAGGCGGGGCACGTCCTCCCGCGTTTTCAATATATCCCGACACATCCTGGTGGGTTTTGTCTAATGTGACACGGGATAAATCATATAAGTGTCACGACAATAAACCTGTTAGGTAAGCTTCCCGAAAAACTGTTTGTATTTATTTGTTGTTGGTCGTTCGCGTAACTCACATGCTCCACGTACAGGCAACCGCGTTCCTGTGGACTTTGTTAAGTCGGCTATACATATTGGCCGAGCGTAAGCCAACGCGAGCGTCGGCAAATAGGTCCAAGGCGAGTGCTGCCGTCCACACATTCGGTAAGTGCACACAAGTGGCCAATATACATGAGCGTTTGCAGCGCTGCCCACAGGTTGGCCTGACAGTGATGAATGTCACATCTATGCTTATATTATAAAGCGGAAGAGTTTGTTTGTTTCAACGCGGTAATCTCAGGAATTAAAAATTCTCTTTTTGTTAGATAGTTCATTTATAGAGCTTAGACTGTCTACACGTTGGCGTTGGCCGCCGCACGACAAAGCTCGGCCAATATGTATAGGCGGCTTTAGTATATGTAAACTGCTCCAACCAGTCATAAATATATGCAACTACCTGATATGAAGAGATTAAGTAAGAGTGTATTACCAGATATCGTGGACAGCGCGTGGAATTTCCGCGCTTTCAAACGTTTTTGTCATAAGTACTATTAGAAACAGTCCAATCCTATTTTGCTCCCATAATTCAACGTCAATAAACATGAAAACATAATTAGTATTGTAGTTTAGGATTTGATATAAACATAATTTTACTATTCCCGTGGTGCTTCTCCTTTTTCTATTGTGACTTTGACATTACAATTTTGCTGTCTCCCGCATTGCTTGGGGAGGGAAACTGGAACACTACTCCTCTTTCATTATTCTGATTAATTTCTTTGTATCCCAAGACAGATCTAGTTTATTCCTCGGACAGCTTGAGATCATACCAAAATGTTTTTGAGGTTAGTTACCACTGTCAATCCTCGCTACAAAGGAGTTACAGTGGTGCCATTTGCCCATTAAACACCATATAAATAGATCCCCTCACCGATTTCGGTGTCGGTAACCTATTTCATTGAAACCAGGCCAGTTACGCAGGAGTTATTTTATAGTGCCCAAGTGTGTGCTAATTTCCGGATGTACTCGGTCTGTTACCTTTTATGACACCCACGGGGAATATTGATGGGAAGGTGCTATTCTTTTACCAGCACCCCACGAATGGAAAACGCAAAACAAAACCCCATTACGTATGAATGATACAATTTTATTAACCCTCCACTGTCCACCTTTTATTACAAAATGTCCGCTGACGCTGCACAACTCCTCAGATGACGAGCATCACACAAAGGCGGGGAACAAGATTAAAGCAACAATGCATTTTATATTGTTTAGCGTCACAGAGGTGAATGTATTGTGTTGGATGCTCAACGATTTTATATTACTGGTAGTGTTGTATTTTGTCGATAAATTAGCTGTTATTGTACAAAAACATATTACAGCAAGAACGAAATGATAATATAATATCATCACAAAAATAGTGCAGTCAAAGTAGTTTTTGAATTCAATCGTTAATTTGTTGAAAAAAACGTTTCTATAGAGAACATTTCTATAAAGGTGTAAAAGGGCTGTAACTCTAACTTTGGAATAAAATAATAAAGCCACACGGATTTCGGTGATGGTGGCCGGTTTCATTAAAATTAGGCTACGCAGGAGTTATTTTATAGTGACTAAGTGTGTGCACAATACACAGAAGCACTTTCTCTTCTTTCACTCTCGTAGCCCAGTGGGACGGATAACCGACATGACTGGCGGAAAATAAGGCGCAGAACCGACTTTTTACATGCCCATACGACGCATGGATCGTCTTTCTTGCCAGACAATCAGGTGATTAACCTGCATTGTTCTAACCAAACTTGAAAACAACATTTTTTATTGTTCCAACGCGGGAATTGAACCGACGACCTCCTAGAGCGAAGCACTAGACCACGGAGGCGGCAACTTTTTTGGAACATACATAATATGTATTTAGTAAAAATATTAAATACTGTTATACCGTTATCTGGTCACCGCAACAAAAGTTCTTCAAGAACTGGAACCTTACCCTCCAAACTGAATCAATTGTGATTGAGATTCGATCGTGCGGCGTACTCCCGAATGAATTGACGTTTGTTTATTTTGATTCTCAGTCGATTGATATGGTCGGGAGTACAAAAAGTTATGATCGAACGATTTTCGCTATCCTGGTTAGTTTCAAAATAATCTACCAAATAAAATACCAAAGCCGTTGAGATCGAGCTGATTCGACTGTCGATTGTGTCGGGAGTAAGCTTGCAGCAACCCGACACAATCGAGATCCTAACAATCGTAACTTAGTATATAAGTGTCAATAGATGTAAGTATTAACAAAAGAATATAAACATCGACAAACACAATCACATCCCTGGCATGGCGGAGAGCGCTGAAGTGCGCCTATGTACGTTTCATTTGTCTGAGTCCGCCCGAGTGCTCTGCTTCACGCGCGTAACACGTGCTACAGCTTATGAGGGACTCTAAATGAAGGACAGGAATGAGGGTAGCTAGGTTTTTTTTAATTCAAGACGCAAAAGGATACGAAGATTTGTTGCGCAAAAATAAGTAACCACCATTATAAGAGGGACTGATGTAAGTAGTAATGCATAAAATAATATATAACATTATTTTGCAACGCGGACGTAATCCATGCTACAGCTTATGATGCACTCTAAACGAAGGACAGGAATGAGGGTAGCTAGGTTTTTTTTAATTCAAGACGCAAAAGGATACGGAGATTTGTTTAGTAATGCATAAAATAATAATAATAGTAATGCATAACATTATTTTGCAACGCGGACGTAATCCGTGCTACAGCTTATGATGGATTCTAAATGAAGGACAGAAATGAGTGTATATAGTTTTTTTTTTAATTCAAGATGCAAGGATAAAGAGACTTCTCAAAAATATATGACGTCAACTGGACGTATTACTGACGTACAAATATAAGAGATATTATATTTATACGCGAAACAAAAACTTAGTATCATTTTGTACCGATTTTTGACTGCATTAAATGTTACGACAATTATTATAGTTTGTGTACAGGCAGTGCAAAATGTCCATATTTCTAAACGTAATTCAGAAGTACAACATAAAATTAACAACAACCTACAAGACCTTATAGTGTAATGCATTTGTTAATAATAACAATATGTTTAATTCCTTATTTAAATAATATATTTATTGGCGATTAAAGAAGCAACACAACCTTAAAACTTGAAACTAAAATAGTGTAAATATTATTGTAAAAGGTTGACTACAGAATGTAAAATATAGTGTGTAATATTGCTCAAATAATTATTGCTGCTGCATACCAGTGCTTAAAACGCGATCCGGAGAATGTGGGTTCGATACCCGCGTTGGAACAACAAAAAATTATATTTCAAGTTTGGTTAGGACATTGCAGGCTGATCACCTGATTGTCTGATAAAAAAGATGATCCATGCGTCGGACGGGCATGTAAAAGTCGCCCCCGCGCCTGATATCCCGCCAGACGTGTCGGTTATCCATCTATGTCTTGCGCACACACATATGCTTCTATGTCTTGCACACACACTTGGGCTTTGGGTACTTTAAAATAACTCCTGCGTAGCTGGCCTGGTTTCAATGGAACCAGCCACCGTCACCGAAATCAGCGTGGGTGGCATTACTATTGCTTCATTTTATAAGGAACTTTAAATGAAGAACGCAAGAATCTTTCTTTGCGTTCTTCATTTAAAGTTTCTTCCCAAGGCAGAGCTAGTTATATTACAATAATTAATATAGTAAGTAATGAGATGATCGAACAATTTAAAGTTCAGTTAAGCTATACTCACAATAATATAGTTGATTCCACTTTCGTGTTTTCCTTCTAAATATTCCTTGACATAACCGGATTTACTTCAAGTTCTGTTCTCAAAGCGATTGCCTCATTACTGGACTAAAATCTCTGAAGTTCCAAATAAAAAGTATTATTCAAATTTGGGTCACCTCTTAGACTATTTATTTCGTTTACTTGACGAATTCTTTAGTGGAATCTCGTGAAAAGTGTAATAACGTTAATGCTAAACAGGTTCTTTACACACAATTATAAATTACTTTTGCCCGGGACAACATCATCGTGGAGAGGTGAAATAAAACCCCGATTTTGGAACACTCTTCATTGATGTTATGGTTTGTATGTATGATCGTGACGACATATTATAGCTGTAAGCTATTATGGCCTGCCTCGATAAATGTGCTATCAAACTTTGATTTTATTTTCAAATCTGACCAGGGCCCTGATTCTCTTGATACAAGGTCAGATTTGCTAACGAAGTTCGAAAAAAAGAATTTGAATAGTCATTTAGCGAAGCTTACGTCAAATCGATAAATAGTGATGGCATCTTAAATCAGGGCCCAGTACTTCCTCATCATACAACATATTTCGGGGGACACTTCGGGGGTAGGCGTGCAAAAAGTTAAGTTGAACTTTTAACTGCTCCTTAACCAAAATTATAAATTAATTATTTTAAATCAATATTATGTAAAAATTTATACCTGCATCTACTAGTGTCACAATCTCCTATAATTGCAATAATAAGATACAGTATATAAACACTGTTTTCTTAAACAAATTATATCACTTGCACTTTTGTCAAAATTTGCTGTTATTTTTCTCTTCCACTTGTTTACAATGGAGTCCTTGCAAGAATCAATAACACAAATGAATAAGATGTTTAACTCGAAGATGATGGAGTTCCAGCAGGAGTTGTGTGCGGTCCAGACTACAAACACCTCTACAACACTGGCATCTGATTTTTGTGAGTTCAAAAATTTTATATTGAATGCACTTAAGATGATGCAGGCTCAGTTGGAAATATTGATGGATGCCTATGATCAAACTGAGATGAGGCACAGAAGAAAGATTTTGCTTGTGCATGGAGTTCCCGAAGCCAAAAAGGATGCACAAGAAGCTATTGCATCTTTGTTGTCTTCCCAGTTAAAAGTCCAAGACATAAACATTTCTTCAGTAAAATATTGTCACCGCTTGGGACGCTTAAAGGAATCAAAACCCAGACCGATCTTGGTTAAGTTTCAGAATTTTACTGATCGGAATGAGGTTTGGAGGGCTAAGACCAGCCTGAAAAATTCCGGCATCACTCTATCAGAGTTTTTAATTAAAAAGAGACATGAAGTGTTCCTGGCGGCCAGGCAGCGTTTCGGTGTTACAAAGTGTTGGACATATAATGGCTCTATTTTCGTTGCTAGATCTGATGGCTCCAAAAGCAGTGTTTGTAGCATAGCGGAGTTGGATGCCATTTCTGATCTCTGTGGTGATATGGCAGAAGTCACATCTCAAGTTCCGGCATCCAAAACCAAAAATGAAACTGGAACAAGACCAAGGCGAACCAAAAAGTAAATACTCTAAGGGTAACATACTTTAAATAATAGCATGGTAACTTTCTCAATCTTCACATATATATGTCGAAAGGGCTCTCATGATTTAATAACATTCCTTCGGATACTGTGGGCTTTCGTGGGTAAATCGTGAAAAGAGAACAGAGTAACAATATCACTTGTTTATTCGTAATCACAATTTCTTTATAAATTCACTATTCACTACACTTTATGAATTTACTTTACTTTAAATTCACTTTACTTTACTTTACAAGTATTGACACTAACGAAACATAACACGTTTCAAGACATCTCAACTTGGCGACCAAATCACGAATGCATTCAGTCTCGTCAAGAAAGTCCCGAGTCATGTCAAAGCGCGCCATAGACAAGTTGCGCCATTTTGCCACTTGGGGGCGCGCTTCCGTCTCGTTTTGTGTCCATATTCATATCCGGCTCCGACACGGCCATTCTGATAAGTCACACGTCCCGTGTGATGCTTCTGCAAAAGAGAAAACCAGCTGCAATATCACGAGCCTTTCGCTCGGCCAACTCTGACCAATCTCCACAAATCATCAAAAATAAAGTTCAGATCTCAATAAAATTTTGTTTCAAATAATCTTTCAAATAAAATTCTCGATCAAAAAAATTTCGACATGGAATGATACCCTGGGTCATGTTACTTAAATCATGTTAAAACTGTAGGAACTGTAACACAAATAAACTAGTAAAATCTCTAACTCCACTACCATACCCAATTTCATAGACATGGAACTCACAAGGTTCATTGTCCCAGACCCCCAGTCAAACGCCCTCCTGACATAAAACGGACTTAATATAGTCCGAGTTACCGGTTACGAAATAACTGGACGGTCAACCTCATCACTCATAGTACGGTAGGTAGAGATTTTACCCAACAACACAAACTTGTTCATCATTAGCAAAATCTTATATCATCTTTCACCAATACATGACCCGAAGGAATCTTTCTCGTAACGTATGCAGCGTCATAAGTACGCTTTGAACTTGCAACTTTTACAGCCTTATTTTCAACTATGAAAAACAACCAATCGAAAATCTATTTACTTACGCCTTATTGCTTTTCATAAGGTGTATTATTTGAACTATCCTTTTATCTCGGTTACTGTATAAAACAGTCAATGTACCTTCTCAACTAAGATTTGTAAAAAGGGTTCATAGAAACAGACTATACATTAAAGTCACGAGATAAACAATTACGCTCACCAAATAAACTCAATATCCAAATCTGATGAAGTACAGAGTGCAGGCCCCTTGACGCCTGATGCCATCATTATAGGCCGATACATTGCAGCATTGCTGCATTGGCAGCAGTACCCAGCACAGCTCGACGCGCGCCGTCTGCGTCACGTCGCGGCGCTCGTTCATTGAATCTCCGTCTGTACACAAAATTAAACAGCACAAAAAAATGTTCAAACTGTCCAATTATGTTCTTTTTAGGGTTTCCTATCCGTGGGGTGTCGAAAAAAGAGTAGCACCTCCTATCAACCATCTTTCCCGTAGATGCGCCCGCCAACCCGCCTGCCAAACGTGGCGAGTATAGGCAACTACCCCCCATGTAATATTTTAAGGGAGGCTTATATCCAGAAGTGAACATCATATCCGAAATGATGATGATCATCCAAGGATAAATAACAGGAACAGAAAATTTTAATACTTTGCTGTATGTCTGTTTGCCACAACATCGCAGTTCAAATATCGCGGACAATTATTATGAGATCAAAATGTTAAATTGATTTTGCAATAAATTTCATTTTATTTCCTTTCAACGATCTAACTAATACGATAAAGAAAAGCTGTTACAGTAACAGTCTCATAATAACAACTGATCAGCAGCTGTCCCAATAATACAACTTGACCACTACATTTTAGTTGCACCATCGCGGGAATTGAACCCACAACTCTTAAGTGGAGAGCCACGCTCTGGTCACGTGAGCGATCACAATACCAGAAGACTCCCAAGTGCGTTTACAACCTTTCACATGATAACCAAGTTCACCGAAGCTGACTGAAGTAGACCGATGAACTTTCTTATCCACCTCAGCCACAAGCTCACGGCCTCTGCCACTGGACCGTTGAGTGTGTGCTGCCGCGTTCACCATCAACACCAGCCACAGGCACCTAGTACTGGCACTAGTAAGCACCTAGGCTTACATACTGCAGCTTCTGGAAACGTGAAATTAAAATGCGTCAATTCAATAAAGTTTATTTAAATCACAACCTATTTTCTTTTCGACGCAAATTACACTATTATTGTCGTAACTTATAGTAATTCAAATCCGCCTAGTGTGAAAGTCATAGATAGACAAACATGTTTCAATTTCACAGCTTACAATAACAATATCATAAACTGACAGTTTTATTGCGGATGTCCTAGCACTTATTATCAGTTATCTGTTTGTTTAAACACTCTCAGAATAAATAACAAACACGACATTATTTAAAGTTACTTTTGAAACTGATCAATGGCTATTTCTTACTACGTATGCGGTAACGCCAAATAAGAAATAGAACTGTGTACAAACTGTATGTATCTTCTGTGATTAACACCCACTTGATGAACTTCACTATTTAATAGCAGGGATGTTAGGGAGCTCCGTAACCGTAACCGAATCCGAAATAAAACTTTTGCTACTGTAAAAAGGAAACTAATATCCAATATCCGTAACCAAAATTATCCGAAACAAATGGGTAATCCGATATCATTTAATATCCATATCCGTATCCGAAATTTAAAATCCATTTCTTCCCGGTTTAATAGACATGGTAAGTTTACGGAAATTTTAATTTAAGTCGTTTCAAACTAGGTAGCATCTTCCAAACAATATTTATACACGTCAATTGCTTTTGTTTATGCAGTGCAGGTGCACCGATACGCATACCGGATGTTGTTTATTTCAGGCACACCTAATAAGAATATAGTACATCCAATAACAAGTTTCAGGTGTTGGTAATCAATCGATATCGATACGATATCGACTCTATAGTACTATTCACCTTTCCTACTTTCTTACTTCACGTTAATGTGAATCCGTTGGAACTTTATCTATTCTGAAATGAACACCCAACAAATAACACGAATGCCTAATTGTATTATCAAAATACACGTCATGAGAATTGCTTATCATATTCTGATTTTGATCACTTTATTACAAACAGTACGATTTCACGAAATGAAATGTCGATAATGATCATCTGCTGATCAAACTTTCAAGTACTGCTGTATTACAGCGTGATCTACTTCGGTCAATCAAACAGTAATAATAATGAATATCTGTAAGACGTATGTCCTATGTACTAAGTACTTGTTTTTACTTTGCGTTAATGATTGCTTATTCACTTCGATTATTTTTTTAAATAATACTTTGGTTATAAAACCAGAACCATTTAGAACTTTATAATGAAATAAGTAACGATCATGATACAACCAGTTCACATCATTGCGAAGCGAGTAGAGAAGTCCATAAGATGCACAATGCTTGTCTGCGCTGGTCGGACACCCAGCACGCTGGTCGGTCACCCAACAGCCAGCACGCTGGTCAGTCACCCAGCACGCTGGTCGGTCACCCAGCACTGCTCGTTCTCCCCTTGGCGAGGCTATGCATCATCCGGTCGAACATCATCCCAGTGTTTTGTCCATCTGCACATAAAACAAAACAGCAAAACAAAAGAACACTTTAGTGTCGGTACAATTTATTGTAAATGAAATTTTGTGACAATACTCGTATAAGCAAGATACTTTATGGACACTTGAAACACAAATTAATAACTAGTGTATTGGTCTTTAAAAATTATTTGAGGAATAAAAAGTTGGCTACCACCTTTTACCAAAACCATAATCAAAGCCTGTCGTTAAAGCGCCACTGCTGGTGTCGCCACCGTGTAGACGTCACGTCACTGTCATCATCACGTCACCGCTGTCAGTACTTCTACTCCTTCTTAATCATCGTGGCGGGATTATTGGTACATGGTATCCTTGCAGCACTCGGCTCACCGCTGTCCCGTCTTACCACAATTACGCCATGTACATAGCTTGCAAAGCAGCACGTGTTAGTACGTACTGCCCAACTCATGTGGATCGAGTTCGTATTGATTTGCAATGATTACTATTATCACTTTTTGCAGACTACACAAAAGATTAGGTACACTTTTTTTTTTTTTTTTTACTACCCGCACTTTTAAGAAAAACCTGTCTCTCTTGCACGATTTGATCCCAGATTCTGATGTCGAAAGGGCTCTCATGATTTAATAACATTCCTTCGGATACTGTGGGCTTTCGTGGGTAAATCGTGAAAAGAGAACAGAGTAACAATATCACTTGTTTATTCGTAATCACAATTTCTTTATAAATTCACTATTCACTACACTTTATGAATTTACTTTACTTTAAATTCACTTTACTTTACTTTACAAGTATTGACACTAACGAAACATAACACGTTTCAAGACATCTCAACTTGGCGACCAAATCACGAATGCATTCAGTCTCGTCAAGAAAGTCCCGAGTCATGTCAAAGCGCGCCATAGACAAGTTGCGCCATTTTGCCACTTGGGGGCGCGCTTCCGTCTCGTTTTGTGTCCATATTCATATCCGGCTCCGACATATACATATAAATCTATAATTCTGCTTTGCCAATATTCGCTTCTCATTAATCATTCACTTATAATTTTATTGTCCATACTTAGATCTCATAGTTACTTATTTCTATGCATCATCACTAATTTCTTTTGTCACAAATTGTCGGTATTTCGAAAATGAAACATATTTAATTTTGTAATCTGTACTTTTTGAAAATGTTTGATATTGTTTCATTTTCTTCAACACGAAGCTTTTGACAGATGTGTTTCGGTGACGTCTGACAGGAGTGAGTGATAGTTATTCTTCTTCGTCTTCTTAATGTCACTTTAATTATAATTTTTTTTTTTTGTTTTTTGTGTGTGGACATGAAATTTAGCATGAGCCATTATGTACTTAACTGATTTCTCTTAATCTAGTATTATGTATATAAATTGCATCTTTGTTATGTAATTTTTGTAACTAATAAGCTGTGCTTGTACTTAGAACTTTATTATTATATCTCAGTATAACTCCATTAAAATTTTAATTGCCAATTTGTGTTGGGCTAGCATCTCATCTTAAATCTAATTATATTTTGTTAGAATAACTGCTCATATTTAGCTAGGTGTTTAAAAAATAATAGGCATGTTTGGATTATTTCCATTTATCTACCTACTCTTTTTCTATTTATTTACTAATTTTATTATAGCAAATTTATTTATATACTTATGTTTTTTTTTTATGACACAGTGGGCTGCAGGCCAATTATATTTCAATTGTTGTAGGATAATATATTTATAGTGTTTTATATATTTTATTTATATTTAGTTTGTATTATTATCATGAATGTAAGTGTTGACTCATTTGCTTCAGATGTTTTTTTATCCATTTCTTCTAACAACAGCGATGATAGTTTTCAAAGTGCCACATTTATGTCTCTTAGGGATACCATAACTTCAAATTTTAACACAGTTAACAAATGTTTTAAGGCCGTTCATATTAATGCACAGAGCATTCCGGCTCATTACCCCGACTTGCTTGCGTCTTTTGATCGGGCTAATGTTGATGCTGTCTTTATATCGGAAACGTGGCTTAAGCCTTGCTTACCATCAACATGCTACAGTTTACCCGGTTTTAAGTTAATTCGCAACGACCGCATTGGGAGGGGTGGAGGTGGCGTTGCGATTTATCTACGTTCAGACTTGTCCTACACTATTATTAGCTCGTCAGCGCAACCCCCTCCATCTGATGCTCTCGAGTTTTTGCTGGTAGAAGTCCAGGTATCGCACTATAATAAATTATTACTCGGGGTCTACTATTGCCCATCAATGCACAATGATTACTTCTCATCCTTTGAAAATACGCTTGATGCTTTTACACCGTACTACGATCATTGTGTTATAATGGGCGATTTCAATACTTGTCTACTTAAGGGTGATAGTCGATCGACTAAACTTAGTTCAATTTTAGATTCATATAATATGAAATTACTACCTCTGAATCCTACCCACTGCTTTCCAGGTTCCCGTCCTTCCCTGCTCGACCTAATCATAGTCTCCTCTCCTAATCGTGTTACTACGCATGGACAAGTCTCAGCTGATATGTTTTCATACCATGATCTTATCTATGTCGCCTATAATGTTCGCCCTCCCAAAGCTAAGGTAAAAACTCTTCTTCAAAGAAATTTCTCTTCGATGAATATTGAAAGCCTAGAGGAGGACGCACATAACATAGACTGGTCAAACTTACTCTCAGCTGATTCCATTAATGACAAAATTGATATATTTAACGCTAAACTTAAATCTCTTTATGATATTCATGCACCTGTTAGGCCCGTTAAAATCAAACATCTTCCCGCTCCCTGGTTATCAGACGAAATCAAATCTCTGATAAATGCTAAGCATGCAGCCAAAGCCAAATTTAAAATAAAAAAGACAGAAGAATATCGTAACAAATATATTAAAATCCGGAACCGCTGTAATATGATGTGTCGTGACGCACAAAGACGTCATATTCACGCCTCCGTTGAGAACGGGGATCCGGCTAAAACATGGAAATTTCTCAAATCCCTCGGCGTGGGCAAATGCTCTGAACCGCAAGACTCTCATAATATAGATATAGATTCACTTAATAACCATTTTACTTCCTCTTTTAATCTCGACCCCAAAATTAAATCACAAACGTTAAATTATATTTCTTCGCTACCTATATTGAATTCTGATCCGTTCCTTACTGTTCCAGTTTCCGAGTGTGAGATTAAAAAGCACATCCTTTCCATATCGTCAAACGCAGTAGGAGATGACGGTATCAGTCGTAGAATGATCACACCAATATTAGATATAATTGTTCCTGTTCTTGCACACATTTTTAATTCATGTTTAGAGTCTTGTACCTTTCCTGATGCCTGGAAGGCAGCTTACATAATTCCTTTACCTAAATCCTCCTGTCCTAAGACTGTGTCTGACTTCCGTCCTATTTCCATCCTACCCTTTTTATCAAAAGTTTTAGAGCGAATCATTCATCACCAGCTTACGAAATTTGTTACCCACAACAGCTTACTCAGTCCGTTCCAGTCCGGTTTTCGCACTGGTCACAGTACGACTACCGCATTGGTAAAGGTAGCTGATGATATACGGTCAGGTATGGATGATAAAATGCTTACTATTCTCACACTTCTGGATTTTAGTAATGCCTTCAATTCCATAGACCACGATATTCTGCTAGCCCGGCTTGCATCTTTAAATCTTTCACCATCAATAATTAATTTAATTCGTAGCTACCTTGTAGGACGACGGCAGAGAGTTAAATCATCTGATTATTTCTCCGATTGGAGTTATATCTATGCCGGCGTGCCTCAGGGTGGTGTGCTATCTCCTCTTCTGTTTGCAATTTTTATAAACCCTATAACAATATCGATTTCATCATCCTACCACTTGTATGCGGACGATCTTCAAATATACACACAGTCTCCTTTGGACAATCTGAATTCCGCTTTTGATCTAGTGAATCACGATTTGTCGAATATTTGTGAATGTAGCAAGAATCATGGACTTCTTATTAATCCTATTAAAACTCAATTAATTGTAATTGGTAGCCCCGGGCTAATTTCTAGAGTTGACCATGATTCTTTACCTCCTGTCCTTATAAATGGTGTAACAATACCTTTCAGTAAAGTGGTTAAAAACTTGGGAGTGTACTTTGATGAACATTTATCGTGGACGTATCAATTGCAAGAGATTAGTAGAAAGGTTTTTTCTACCTGGCGTTCCCTAAAACGTCTACGATATGTTCTTCCGATACCCACTAAGGTAGTTTTGGCTGAATCCCTACTCCTTTCCCATTTAGATTATGCGGACGCTTCTTTCACTAACTTGACGGAGGAACAACTGAACAAATTGGAGCGCCTTCAAAACCTGGCTTTGAGGTTTGTTTTCGGTTTACGTAAATTTGACCATATCTCCGAGTATCGCCTCAAGTTAAAGTGGTTGCCAATCCGCTACCGCCGTGACTCTCGTGTTCTCTCCTTCCTTTATAACATCCTATTTGACTCCCATTGTCCCACTTATTTAAAAAGTAATTTTAACTTCCGTACCTCTGACAGACTGGAACTACGATCTATATCTAATCTTCTTCTTGACATTCCTATCCACCGCACTAAATACTTTAATTGCTCTTTCATTGTAAAATCCATTTCCCTTTGGAATTCTTTACCTATCCATATAAGGCATGCTGAAACTATACATCGCTTTAAAACTCTTATAAAAAATCATTATCTGGAATCATATTGTGTCAACCCTTGACTTATGTAACTAACACTTATTATTATAAATTAAAATATCATGTAGGTTTATCTATTGTATATATATATATATATATATATATATATATATATATATATATATATTATATTATATTGTATACATATATTATATATTTATTGTGTTTATGTATTATTTTATTTTATTTACTTTTATTTTATTAAATATACTTTTGCGCAACTCCCATTCTCTAGCATTGTTTTCTCTAACACCATAAGGTTGTCTGGAAGAAATTGCTATCTAGTAATAAGGCCGCCTTTGTGTGCATGTCTGATTTTTGTAATGTATATTTTTTATGTTTTTTTTTTGTAACTTGTTGTGTGCACAATAAAGTATATTTGTATTGTATTGTATATTTGTATGTTTCAACGCGTTAATATCTGCATATTAACGGCTTGGAACATACAAAAATACCGTTCTTTATGTGCTTTACAATACAAGTATAGCTAATATGATTGCGAAACAATGTATGCGAGTAATTTTTTCACGCTAACCAAAAATATAGCTAGGTTAGGCTAGGTTTGCAAAACAGGGTACTAATTATATTAATACGTAATTAAGAGTGTTTTAGCTTTAGTATAAATTCACTATTAATTTTGAATAAATGCAATCCCACAAACCATGGCTTATCCAATTAAATTTTGTACATCTAATTGTTCGTACTAAGTAATAATGTAATCCTACATCAAAATATTTAAAATATCCATGACAAAAACGCTTGAACTATCGGGTGTCCGGAGACACACACGTTTTTTTTAATTGGTCACTAAACATGCTAAACGTAGAAGTCGAGCATGGCAACACTGGTGATTATAAGTTATACGTCCAACGTCGACCACTCGCGTGGCAACACTAAGTGATTGTATACTCCAGTATGAATTATGTTTGCGGTCACTTAGAGTACGTTGTTAAAATGTTTTGCGAGCTTCGTGTAGTGGTATTATTTATTTTGAGTGTCTGTTAAGTGAATTTTGTCTTCGTCTGTGTAGATAGTCACTGGATAATAGTTTAGTAAATGTCGTTTTCGGTGTCTATTCTGAGAATTTCGTACGAATTTCATTTTTTTTTTAATTTTGATCGGGCTTCGTAAATTATGATGTAGCCTATGTTACTCGTATTATTGCAAATCAATTGACACTTTCATTAAAATCGGATCAGTAGTTTAGGCGCTGCTGAGGAAAATAATCTTAAACATAGACTGCCAAAACCATTAAGTTTGCTCCATTAAGTAAAACAAAGTATGTAAATAACAATAATAATATAACTTTGAGTGAGAAGGAAGTCGAAAATGTCACCTTTTCGACATTACAACGTCACAACTAGTATTAAATATTTATGGCATAATTTAATCTCAGCTCTGATTACTTTAATAAGATGGGGTTGTTCAAAGTAAGTTAATTACAAGCGCCGCCACTCGTCCCAATGACGTGATACGGCCCCCACCCCCTACACTCTCTAAGTACCCGCAGTATAATTGCGCCGGTGTTGCCGGGTTAGAAATTTTCCCCGGAGTTAGGGAAATTTGTGCATATTATGTTTGAATTATTAAGTTGCACTTATTTTGTGATCGATAAATATAATAGAAGTGATCGTTTTGCGGAAATAATATAAAACGCCTAGATGGAAAAAGTGTGTCAAATACACAGATTTTAATATTAAT
Organism: Celastrina argiolus; assembly: GCA_905187575.2. Taxonomy (NCBI): domain Eukaryota; kingdom Metazoa; phylum Arthropoda; class Insecta; order Lepidoptera; family Lycaenidae; genus Celastrina; species Celastrina argiolus. Next base: position 10,334,317 of record LR994597.1, read on the forward strand.
CGTTGCTTAGTGTAGCAAACAATAACATAATATGACTCACCCACAAGCATTACTTTTTTTTTACAGATATTGGCATCTTTACAAACCAAAAGTTTTCAAACAAAAAGTATAGTTTAGTATGAAAGCTTTGTTAAGATGAAAACATGTTATTTATCGAAGTTCGAAATTGAATTATTGTTATAAATATTTGGCTTCTAAATGTCTAACACCTGTCCTGTTTATTTCAACAATCTGACTTAGCAAAGCGGTAAGTAATTATCACAATATGTATTTTATAAGAACACTAGCTGTCCCGGCAAACTTCGTATTGCCTTATTAATTAATTGCTTGACATACTGACTGCAGCGCCACCTATCGGTTCCAATTGTAAATCTAAACCATTCTCGAATCTCCACGAACACACACAAAAAATTTCATCAAAATTGGTCCAGTCGTTTAGGAGGAGTTCAGTCACATACACACGCACACAAGAAATATATATATTAAGATTAACCCGACTGCATAAGTTATATAACCTAAATTATATCAGTCTGGACTGATATAATTCTTTTACTAAAATCAGACCAATAGTTTAGACGTTACGGTGAAGTAAACTGCCTCATCTCTACTCTTTTTCAACTTATTTTTTAGCTGTAATCGGCTAAAAACTAAGTTGAAAAGTAAAATTACTAGTACAGATGTCGCACTAAAACATTTCTTCAAAAAATGGCGACTTTCTATCCAGCAATTTGGCAATACTCGATCCGGGTCTTATGCTGTGGACGTGTTTGGAATTAGAAAAAATCCTATTCACCTAAAATCCGGGGTAGGCGGGCATTCAGAGACAAATCGGATGTATTAAGTTAATGCCCTACAAAGCCGGTGTGAATAAAATCGTTCAATATACATTAGCGGCTGCGAGCGCGGAATGCTGAACGGGGGCCTCATTACATGGGAACCAGTGGCCTGGCAGCCATGTCAGCTAAGAAACCATTCATCGCCTCCGTGGTCTAGTGGTTCAGAGCTTTGCTCTCGACCCGGAGGTCGTGGGCTTGATTCCCGCGTTGGAACAACAAAAAAATGTTGTTTTCAAGTTTGGTTAGGACAATGCAGGCTGATCACCTGATTGTCTGACAAGAAAGATGATCCATGCGTCCGATGGGCATGTAAAAAGTCGGACCTGCGCCTGTTCTCTCGCCAGTCGTGTCGGTTTACCGTCCCACTGGGTTATGAGAGTAAAAGGAAGAGAGAGTGCTTCTGTGTATTGCGCACATACTTGGGCACTTTAAAATAACTCCTGCGTAGCTGGCCTGGTTTCAATGAAATCGGCTACCGACACCGAAATCGGTGAGGGGAGCTATTATTAAGAAACCAGTAGACAATCTTCTGTCATCTGGAAGAAGTGAAGGATGTAGTTGTAATTGTTATAAATTTTGATGGCGCATAAATTCGTAACTAGGCAAAAACACTCCATACAAAGGCATTGGATAAGATTAGTCAAGGGAACAATTTAATTTAGGGTTGATTTTTCAATCGTCAGATAACTTTTAGTTGTCGAATAAATATGTAACTTTGACAGATTTTGAATAAAACAAATGTCAAAGTCACATGTTTATTCGACAGATAAATGTCATCTGACACTTGAAAAATCAGCCCTTAGTAAATAAAAAGTTGAATTTATTGTATTATTTACTAACACTTCTAACATTAAAGGTATTATTTAAAGCAAATTTTTGTAACTAACACACTAATTACTTTATAGGATTGTTATATTAGTCTGAAATAAATGTTTTCTATTCTATAAAAAAAGAAAAATAAAGGCGTACTTTTATTTAGGTCCTATGGAAGTGCAATTGATCAAATTATGAACAATATCTGAGACCTGTATTTTTTTTTTATTTCACGTGAAATGACTTTAACCCAGAGTTACCGCGTTAAACCGCGGATAAATGAATGTAGACTGTCTTTATCTAACACATTGGAAAAGCGACTTGACGGACAAAGACAGCAATTTCAATAAGAGTAGTCGTAGCATAATTATATTTAGTTCTAATTTAGCTCCAGAATAGGAAATAGCTCTGGGTTATTTGTTTAACCCATAACTAACTTTCACTTATTTAATAATAATGATAATCCTTATGTAATTACCGTACATTACCTAGGCTTTGCAAACATAAGCTGGTGTTTCATTCAAAGTACTAAGTCTCAAAGTTAAACAGCTTGTAAATTAACTAGTTAGTACTTTAGTACTTTAACTAGATCTGGGTTAAATCAACCTTACACGTTTACGTTTTTCCTCTCAAGCCTATGTATGAATGTTCACCTACTTCACAAAAAGGTTGTATATGTGTTTTGTAGCTTTTAAACGAATGTACATGTTTTGATGAGGTTTTCTATTAATGAAAGCTGATCAAAATGATCTTAACTAGAAATCATTATTGCGAGATACTGTTAGGGTGTTAAAAATTACATAAGTTTATTTCCAAATGAAACTTAACAAAATAAAGGCTTGAACAGGGGTATGTTCAACCCAAACCTGCTGAGAAGAATTAGCGTAACAAACTAGCAATAGATGAAAGGATATAATATATAATATGTTAAACTTTTATACTAATAAACTAGTATACTAGCTGACCCGTACCCACTTCGTTGAGCATACAAACCGTTTAAACCTTCCCTGGATTTCCACGAACATCTTAAGACTAAAGATAGCCGAATCGGTTCAGCCGTTCCCGAGTTTTAGCGAGACTAACGAACAGCGATTCATTTTTATATATGTATAAGACTAGCTGACCCATTCCCACTTCATTGAGCATACAAACCGTTTACACCTTCCCTAGACTTTCACGAATATTTTAAGACTAAAAATAGCCGAATCGGTTCAGCCGTTCCCGAGTTTTAGCGAGATAAACGAACAACAATTCTTATATATAAGAAGATAATATATAATAGTATATAGGTATATAGTATGTTATGTTATAAGTTAGTATGTCATAATATTATAACGGGTGTAAAAAGACCAGTCACTGTATTCGTATATTTTTTTATTTTTTTGTCACAAATTGTAATATATGTAATATGCACCTAATGGTTTTTGTTACTGTTATTATTTTAATTTTCCTTCGCCAGGTCTACTGGAAGAAATTCCATTGCAATATCCGTGTTTTTATTTTAAGTTTATACTGCCATTCAATGTGTTTACATAAAATATAAAAATAAAATAAAAAATATATTATGTTACAAAAAAATTAGATTAAAACAAAATATAAAATTACAAGAATAATTATTTAAATAAATACGATGGCGGGTTTCACTTTAGTAAGTTGCAGGCGAAACCGCAACAACCAATTTCATTTAATTTTTCATTATTTTCCTCGCCATTTTGTTTTGAACGTTTGTATTTTGCTTCGTGTTTTAGTCCCTGACGAAAAGAGAGGGGTGTTGTTTGACGTCAGGTATGTTTGTGGATTAAGCAGAAATTGTTGGCATCACATGTATTTATAACGTTATCGAAAGGAAGGTTATGACAGCGTCGATACAATTGGCATTCGATAACGTGCAAACACGTCGCTGTGGTTTGCTTCGGGGGTTGCTGTTTTCCGAACCCTATTTGATTTAGTTTTTAGGGTTCCGTGGCCAAATGGCAAGAATCGGAACCATATGGATTCGTCATCTGTCAGTCCGTATGTCGCACCAACTTTTTGTATAAAGCTGTCGTGATACAGAAGATGAAGAGTATCATTAGCTAAAACAATAATTCATATGATAGGTCGCTAACTGTTCGAAGGGCAGTGGTTGAGTTCTCAAGTTGGAGGTCCCGGGTTCGAATCCCGCTAAGGTAACAAAAACTTTTTAATGTTCCTTGGTTATAGATGTGTGTTAATATTGTAGAAATCTTAAATATGTGTATAGTATAAAATTACTAAATATTATATTTTCGTCGTCTGGTAACACAAGTTCTTCGGATATTTAGCACGGGTCTAAATTGACGTGGTGTGGAGCGTCCATTAATTTTTTTTATTATTATTATTACTGCTTTAAATTGGTGGAAATGGCTGACAAAAAATAGTTTTTTGTAGTATTCGATAGATACGTTACATTTATGTTATTTTATAAATTACTTGATTATTCCACCTTTTGAAATGTCCATCACTTTTCCCAGTTAAACCATTCATTTCGCAGGGTTTAAAGCTTTTTTTTTAAATCTTTATTCAACACAAATTACTGTTACATACAAGCAAATGACAATAAATTATCCCCATTCAAAAACCATTTAGGTTTACCTGTATGGGGGAGACGCTCTTATACATAGATTTAATTAGTTTAAGATGATTTATAACTAAACAAGTTAATTAAGTTAGTAGTAGTCAATTAAGAAGCTGGTAAGTTCATAAGAAATAGCTAGTTTGTAATAGGTAAAAATTTACGTATTGATTTCCCTGGTAATTAACTTATTCAAAGAAGTCTCGAAAGCTTGAAATAAAACATGATAGGGCTTATTAAAGTTTAGAAACTGGGGGCAGACATCTTACAGCGTCTTACAATACCTTCATTAATTAATCAATATTAGTCACCACTGATACTTTCTTAGCTATTGAGCTAAAGGAAGGAATTGTCCTTCCTTCCTTACTTTGTATCTTTCGTAGGTATCTAGGAAATCACAAAATACTTGCACTTTTTTCCATTTTATTTGATATTTTACATTAATAATGACTTAAAATACATTTCGACATAATCATCATCAGTTCGTAGGTATCGTTAGGAATCTAAAGTTAAAAACAGGTTTATACATTTGGAAGCTACGTTGAAAGATTGACACGTCGAACTTAAAACACCCTGATTTCGTCGTCAGTAAAAAATATGGCCTATGTCCAAAAGGTAATTCTGGTTCTAGATTCGAGATAACATCGCTACTTATCGAAGCTTATGTCAAATGCCATATATTTTTGTTTTCGAACTTCGTAAGTGACAATAGCGATGGCATCTTGAATTATAGTCCTATACCTCTATTCCTCACTTATCCCATCCCTACCTTTTGAAGATCCGCATTATACCTGCCTTTCACCTATTATACATATAGTTTGTAAGAATTGATGGATGTTTTTTACTCTTTTACGCAAAAACTACCGAACGGATTTTTATGAAATTTTCTATGGTAGTAGTTTAAATGCTGGATTAAGACATAGGGTACTTTTAATCACAGAGAAAGGTACGGTTCCAACGGGATTTTATTTCACAAACATCTAAAATTAAACATTAGAATAACCTGATATTTCATTCGTTTGTCTGACATTCAGTAAAATGTATATTGCAGTATTGCATGCAAGCAATAATTGCAAAAAACGTATTTAAATTTATTTTTTACTCCACAAAACACCTACTTAATTTCAACTAGTGATAAATACTTTTTAATGCTTTTCCATTTTTAATTTATAAATTCGAGGAAACGTTGGCTATTGCCAAAGCTCCATATCATTTTGTTTTATCCTTATCTACATCGGCACGCTATTGGCTAAAGGTTTTTATGACTTAAGTATAGGTAGCCTGAATAACTGAGATTGTTGATTGTTTTTAGAAATTAGTTCTGAATTTAAAATTACTTTTTAGGGTTCCGCACCCCAAGGGTGAAATCGGACCCCTTTTACTAAGGGAGTCATCACACGACACACTAGTGCAGAGTGTCTGCTACTAGTAGCAGAAAGAAAAACAAAAAATAAATTGTGCGTTTATGATCCATTATGTAAAAAGTGTCGGCCAAAATTATTTACTATAATTTATTTTAATTCTGATTAATAAAGTAAGCTTATTTAAAAGGAAATACAACGGATGTTTTAATCAGACACAGGGATCTACGCGATCTCTGTTTCCTTCCTGGATAATGCCACTAGATTAAAAATTGTTTTCCTAAATAATGTATTATATATAACATTAACTATACGTAACATTATTTAATTTTTTTTATAAATTAAATATTAAAAAAAATATGGACACAATTTTAAAAAATCATGCCTAGATTACCAGAAACATGTGGGACACATACTATCTTAATCTGACGCGCTCGAGTTACTACAAAAATCCCCTCTTCGGCTCCCCTAGGTGTATCCTCTTAATAATATTGCGATTGCTCTGTGGTCAATATGCGACCAAGGTTCATATTTTAAATTTTAACTTCTTTCTGGTTCTTTAGATTTTATTTTATTTGGATGATGTCCTTCTGTTGTCCATAATATTAATAACACACAACTTTTTTCCACTTTTTATTACGTTTTAATAAGTTTTTACAAAAACACGACCGGTTTCGATTAAATCATCATCAGGTACCTTATGTTGTCGCTATAACAACTAAGTTAAGTACCAGGCAACAAGGGTGATATTTTTCTCCATTTTATGCGGAACCCTTCTTGTGCGTCCAACTTGTTTAAATAGCTGTCGACATCAGATTGCGTTAAAGTCATAAAGTGTAACAAGCCATTGTGCATTGCATCCATAAATTCACTATTACTTTAAGTGGTACCATGTTATATTTTCATATTTTTTATCGATTTTTTTTATGATTAGTCTATGCTATCCCACTGCGGGGCCAAGACCTCCGCCAAGGTCTTCCACTTATCTCTTTCCTGTGCCAACACTGGCCAGCCCAGCTGATGTGCATCCAAGTCGTCTTTATCGAAAATATAAGAGTTTTTTTTATTCTTTATTTAAATGCTATTCATCATAGTATAAGAGATTTTATTGCTTGAAATGCAGTCAAATAACCGACACGACTGACTGGAGATCATCTTTCGTCAGACAATCAGATGATCAGTCTTCATTGTCTAAACCAAACTAAAACAACTTTTTGCTGTCGAAACGCGGTAATCGAACCCATGATTTAACTAGTCGAGAACCAAGTTCTAAACCACTAGACCACGGAGACATTCAAATGTAAACAAACTGATATAATATCGTATAGACATTAACTTTAAAACAATTATTAAATTAGAGTATTTGCATAAAAATATCATCAAGAAATCACAGCTGATATATTATGTTTTTATGCCGGGCTCAAAGCAATTCCAGGAACCGTGTGTGTATTTATAATAAATATCTATACAGGCTATAACATTATAATACTTTATATAGATAGAGTTTATTGTGAAAGTACAAGCGGCGAAATAGTAACTTATTTTTAAATTATTGTATGGGCAAATTTATGATGTTGGGGCATTTCTCATAGAAACATGAAAGTCAAAAATAAGTATTTCCGTGCTGGTACTTTCACAGTATACTCTACATATGAAGCAAACACACACTCTAAAGTAATATCACTCATTTATTTTACACCTTGTATATGGACGCTTTTCATATCACGTCAATCTAGTTCCGTGCTAAATTCTCAAACATTTTTCACCAAACAACAAAAACCATGTTTCATTATTTTTTAGTGTAAAAGATATTTAAGATTTTTACCATACAATGCACAATATATTATTTCAACAATAACATTTTACATAGTTCCCTTGGCAGAATTCAAATCCCGAAACCCCCACCGGTTTGTGCGTCTAACCACTGAGCCACAGCGAAACCACTTCCCTGATCTTCAAAACCAGTTCATATTTGAAACGACTCGGATGAATTCCTTTGAACACACCCCATAGTTCAAGGGTTGCTATGAATTAATCAGGCCAAGTTCGCGGGACGCATGTTAACATAATTCCTGATGTTTTATTCACAGAGTCCCGACTGGGTCTCGGGATTCCCGGGAATGCAAAATGTTTGATATGAACACGAATAATCTGTTTACCTGGGAGCTTTTGGTTTGGCTAATTTACAGTGAGCGTTTTGAAGTACCACATTTCGATATTATTAGAAACTAGCTGACCCGGGGTCTGATTCAAGGTGCCATCGCTAATTATCGCTTACAAAGTTCGATAAACAAAATGTATGGGATTTGACATACGCTAAATGATCGCGATTTGGTATATAATTTAGCGTACTTTATGTCAAATCCCATACATTTTGTTATCGAACTTTGTAAGCGATAATTAGCGATGGCATCATGAATCAGCCTATCTAATCAGCATACGAACAGTTTGTGATGAAATTCAAATAAAAAAAAAACCGGGAAACCCGCAACGTGGAACCCGGAACCCGCAACGCGGATTCTCTAAAACCGGACCCCGCAACGCGAAATTTTATAATATTCTGCTTGTTTATTTTAACGGTTTTATTTCATAAAAACCTACTCCTGACCATAACAAATACAACAAAAAAGAATTGGCCAAATTGATCCGGGAGTTGTTGAGTTATGCGCTTACCAACACATTTTGCGATCCGTTTATATATATTATAGAAAGATTATAGATAGATGAGTGTGTTGTGGTCTACAATGATGTAACTATACCAGGTAATAATCATTTTATATGACGTCCACTGCTGGATATGAGCCTCCCCCAAGGATTTAATGGGAGGGTAGTTTGGAGGGTAGTTGCCTATTGATGATTGATATATGATTCAATATAGAGAGAGTCAATATCCAAGGAAACGCTGCTGCTCATTTCCAGATATATCTTATTCCCTCTGTCACCCTTTACACCAACCAGAAGAATGGTGGACGGGGAGTACTATTTTTTTTCCGGCAACCCACGTATAAAATTGCATACGACGTGTAAAATAATTTAATAATATTTAAGTATGTGTATTGTATTGAATTTGAATTGAATTGAATGTGTATTGAATTCACTTTGAAAATCAAAATGAAGATAATGCATGACTATTGTTTATGATATAACGGGTGTAAAAAGAGCAGTCACTATAACTTTGGGATATGATTATACTACCTTTTCTCATTCTAGAAATGTATTTTTTTTTCTTTTTTTTTGCTTTATTGTTATTTTTGGTAAAAAAAATATAAAAAATACATTTCCAAAATGAGGAAAGGTAGTATAATCTAAAACTCAAAGTTATAGTGACTGCTCTTTTAACACACTGTATATTATGTTTTGCATTATGTCAAATTTGTTTTATCCGAAATCGTTTGGTTTAACGTTCGGCCAATCTTTATTATAATAACTACTACCTTTACTATAATATAAAATGTATGTGTAATAATATTTATAATCTTCTCTGCGCACAATTCTCGTAAAACTGTACCTTACCTTCTCTTATTAATACAGAGTGCAAAAATAACAGTCACTATATCTTTGGGATATAATTATACTACCATTTCTCATGCTGGAAATGTTTTCTTTGTGGCAAAAACGAATATTTTTTATACTTCGCACCATTTTATAATTTTTTGTCTCAAGAATAATAAAAAAAACAAAAACATAAAAAAAATATATAGACGCGTATTTCCTCGCGTACTTATTTGTTTTTTTTTTGTAAAATAATAAAGAAACACATTTTTAGAATGAAAAAAGGTAGTATATATTGATGTAGATGTGGTCTATTCATATAACATTGTAACACAAGGGCAATGAGCGACATGTAAAAGAGACCAAGGTCAAAATGTGACACGTTTTATATTAACCATGCATGTAAATGACACCTACGTATTTGGTCCAACGGTATAGAGACTCTGTACATAGGTCGTGGGTTCAATTCCCCAAACAAAAAAGATGTTTTCGGTTAGGGCAATGCAGGCTTAACACCTGATTGTCTGACAAGAAAGATGGTCCATGCGTATGTAAAAATTCGGTACTGTCCCTGGGTCCTGATTTAAAATACCATCGCTATTATCACTTACGAAGTTAGAAAACAAAATTGTTAAGTTTTGACATAAGCTTCGCTAAGTGACATACGAATCCACTTGTCATTTAGCGAACCTTATGTCAAATCTATACTAATATTTTAAAGCCGAAGAGTTTGTTTGTTTGTTTGTTGCATAAACGGCTTAAGACGCTCAAGAACCACCCGAACGAAGTCGCGGGAACAGCTGACTAGCTTCGAAAGCAAAAATATATGGGACTCCATATATTTTTGCTTTCGAACTTCGTAAGTGATAATAGCGATGGTATTTTAAATCAGGGCCCAGGGACAGTACCGAATTTTTACATACATATTTAAGTGATAAAAGTGAAGACATTAAATAATGATATCTAAACAGACGTGTCAGTCATTCATGTTACTGGGCAACGAGAGTAAGAGGAAGAGAGTGTGTTATTGCGCACATACTTGGACACTATGTCACAGACACCGAAACTCACGTGGGCGGTGTTAAATGTAAAATGTCTACCACTTTGGGTTAACAATAAAATAATGTCAAAGGATATTTCAACCCTATTTTAACACATGACATTTAAAAGTCTCGTGTTTTAATCACTACATTATAAGGGTAGTCTAGAGTACCCTGTATTTTAATTAGATACCCTGTAATTTATATATAAAATATTATTAATAGGACTCCAAGTTAAATTACTTAGTAACGGTAAGTAAGTAAAAAGGACGAAAAGTAAACCGGACTTGCCTGTACATAATATAATATAAGCTTTGTATTAATATTTCAACATAGTATTGAGGGCCGGACAATAAAAAAAACTAAAAAAAAATATTTTAATAATTTTTATTTTATACTAGCTGACTCGTGCCCACTTCGTTGAGCATACAAACCGTTTAAACCTTTCCTGGACTTCCATGAATATTTCAAGACCAAAAATAGCCGAATCGGTTCAGCCGTTCTCGAGTTTTAGCGAGACTAACGAACAGCTATTCATTTTTATGTATAAGACTAGTTGACCCGTGCCCACTTCGTGAAGCATAAAAAATTCGTTTAAACATTCCCTGGACTTCCGCGAATATATCAAGACCAAAAATAACCAAATCGGTTCAGCCGTTATCGAGTTTTGGTCACACTAACAAACAGCAATTAATTCTTATGTATCAGATTAGCAACTTTTATTTTTTGAATCATACTGACATTTAAATTTTGTCTTTACTTTGCGTAGGTATGTAAGATTTGCGTACACATTTCTCAGAGTTACTTGTCAGTGAGACATTATAAGTACTTTAAGTATGTAAATAATATAGAGGCGTCACCGCCCGAACTTTCCAGAAGCATGAAACAAATGAAATTATTAAATATGTACTCATAATCCAAGTTCAGAATAACTGAGAGCTAATGAAGTTCTACAACTTTAGTATTTAAATCACGTTTGGGAGCTAGCTGGCTGCGAGTGAAGACAAAAATATAGATCTCCGTTTTTACGCTAGTAGGGTAATTTACTAGTGTAATGACATTTTAGAGAATTACTATTCTTTATAAATAGACAAACTTATATTTAAGGTCACGACAGCTTATGTAGCGATGCAGTACTGTCGCCCTTAAGGCTCGCACACAAAACCACGATGCGATGCGATACGATGCTGCATTTTTACACTACAAAATAAGAGACGCGGCATAATATCGCATCACATCGTGGTTTGTGTGCGAGCCCTTATTCACTTAATCGACTTTTTTCTTGAAAATGAGTTAATGTACGAAATCGCCGCAACGAGGACCAGGATACCAGGATCAATCACTCAATTTTTAATAGCTGTTATACTTTTCGTTATTTTGTTAATCATAAACAAAATATTATGTGGGATTTCAAAGTAATAACTACGAGTAATAACCATCGCAAACTTATATGTAAAAATGAATTGATGTTCGTTAGTCTCGCTAAAACTCGAGAACGGTTAAACCGATTTGGCTATTTTTGGTCTTGAAATATTCGTGGAAGTCCAGGGAATTTTTAAAAGGTTTCTTTTTATTTTTTTATGCTGAAGTGGGCACGGGTCAGCTAGTTATAAATAAATATGTACATATTGCACGTGCAAAGATCACATTGAAAGGCACTGATTAAAACAAAAATATTTGGAATATTCCTATTAGTTTCATAGAGACAACAAAATATAGAAAAACTTTGATTGCGATTTACCCGAAAGTAATTTTCATTAAAAGTAACCTCCAACCAAGTGCGTTGTTTATGATAAGGATCGCTCCAAAAATATGTGGTTCACACGCACATGTTTTTTTTTATACTGTCCAAGTATGTGTGCAATACACAAGAGCACTCTCTTCCTTTACTCTCGTAACCCAGTTGTATAGATGACCGATACGACTACATACTGAATCAATTTGATCCTGAAAAATGTACGGTTACCGTGTAAAAGTTATGTAGCATTTTCAACAATCAAGAATCTCTCGCTAATATAACACAACGCATTAATAAAGCAGTAAGCGTTTACGGGTGAGCGCACACTACACGGGCTTAGGGAGGGCACACTACACGAGTTAAGGGTCAACGCACACAAGCTCGTTTCATATGTGAATTATTTAACTCAAACTTCTACGCCGTTAAAATACGAAAAACCAGATTTCGCTGAATCGTGGATAACTTTACCGTTCGTAATAATACTTTTTGAAAACCTTTTTATTGTACTGTCCAGAAATTTAGGCCCGTATAGATAAAACAATCTCAAACCCAACCTCACCTTGAGAACCTATTTGACAGATAAAACAACGTTTCGTTTCACTTTTAAAAATGAAGAATTTTACTCAAGTTACATCCCTACTTTAATTTTTTTCTTTCTTAAAACGTAAAAATAAAGATTATAAAAATATACATTATACTTATTTTATAGTTTCCTGTAATCTATAATATGAATATAACGGTATAAAAAGAAAATAAATTAAAGTACTATAATATAACATAAGTAAAATTCTTAATTTTTAAAAGTGAAACGAAACCTTGTTTTATCTGTCAAATAGGTTCTCAAGGTGAGGTTGGGTTTGAGATTGTTTTATTTATACGGGCCTAAGGGCCGTATTAATATAGAAGTATTAAACTACGCCTCAAGTTCTTGGTTTATACGACCTCAAACTGCGATTAGCTTCTCAAGATGATATTTGATTAATAGTCTGATTTCAAAAGGCGTATCAGCTGAATCGGGTTTAGCAGCGCAGTCTTAACTAGAAACGTCTACTTACCTTTGAAAACTGAACGCTTCACTATTTTACATTATATATATATATATATATATATATATATTTTTTTTTTAATTCATTTTTGAAACATAAACACTTGTACAGATCCTCACATACATTTCTCCATAAATTGTTATAATGACACCGACTGTACCGTCTCCATGGCGTTTAATTATTTCCCGTGTCGTACACGGCACGCCCGAAAACATTTCAATGCCTTCGCACGATCCTTTTGTGAAAAAAAATATTCGGATTTTGTTCTACAAAGTTTTCGCTAAATAGACGTTCGTACCACTTGTCAAATCTGGGTCAGGTCAAAACGCAGTAAAAAATTTGAAATATAGAAAAGAAAATGCTTTTAGCTCACCTTTTTATATTGGCTTTTAGCATTGTGTTTTACGTTTTGTTCTATCAATTCCAGAAATATAATATATAATATAATTCAAATCGATTGTAAAACTTATTATATAAATATTATTAAAAATATTTTATATTAAAATATTATACATGTTTAAGTTGGCTCGTGCCCACTTCGTTGAGCAAACAAACCTTTTTAACCTTCCCTGGACTTCCACGAATATTTCAAGGCTAAAAATAGCCGAATCGATTCAGCCGTTCTCGAGTTTTAGCGAGATTAACGAATTCATTTTTATATATATATAAAAATGAATTGCTGTTCGTTAATTTTCTTATAAGAAGAAAAAGAAAGTAAGGATACGACAAATAGTGAAACGTGTTGTTATAATTTAAAATACGTAATACTATGCTTTCTACATAAAACACAATAAAATATATTCAATTATCAGTCATAATCAATCGTATAATTTAAATTTTCTAAGCCATCATAAATCGTACGGTAAAAATTATATAGCCTATGTCACTCGCGGGACCACTACGAATCGATTGACACCATATTTATTAAAATCGGACCAGTAGTTCAACTGGTACGAGGGAACATACATACATACATACATACATACATACATACATACATACATACATACATATACATACATACATACATACATACATACATACATACATACATACATACATACATACATACATACATACATACATACATACATACATACATACATACATACATACATACATACATACATACATACATACATACATACATACATATATACATATATACATATATACATAAATACATAGACTGCCAAAATTATTACCCTTCCTTTTGGCTTCGCCGAAGTCGGGTAAAAAGTATTGTTAGCATTAGATCTCGTAGCATGCGCGTAGACCGCTACGACGTTGTAGCGTAGATCTACGTAACTGAAAATGCCGTAGCATGCTCGTAGTCTGCCTCGCCATCGTAGTATACATGTATGGACCAAGTGATAAATTAAGCATATTATACTAATTAATTGAGCATATTATACTAATAATGTTTGGTCATAATGAAAGATTTCCAATATGAGATGCAATTCAAAAACTTAATTAAATCAGACATTATACATAATACTTTTGGGTAGAGTAATAAAATTATCATTTTATTAAAAATTTGCCTGATATAGATATTATATATTATTATAATTCATAGTGCCTGCATGAATCACCTGGTCCAACATGTCATCCCGACCGCTACGTAGGCGTAGCATAGACGTTTATGAGACTGAAGTTAAAATTCCACAGATAAGGTTGATTAAAATCGTATGTCAACTAATCAGTACCTTTTTGTGAATTAGCCTTTCAGAAACCTACCTTTAGACCCAGTCTTTAGGTTGAAAATGCAGTAATATCTTGATCCTGGCGCCATCTTTTAGATTATTTACAAATTACAATGAAAGATAAAAATTAGACTGCATCGAAACTATATTATTCTTAGAATCATATTTGTCCAGTAATTCGAATCTAAGTAGCATAAATTTCGAAATAACATACAATTTACTATACCATACTTAATTGTAATTAAATATCGACCACAAGCACTTGTATTTAAGGTCTTGTTTTACTTACCTAAAGTCTATCACGGTATCAATATGAACTATCTGTAGACACACCAAAATAAATAATAATTTTAACAACTTGCAACTCTAATACTTTGAAATAGAATTGAAATCCCTTTAACTTGGTTCTAATCTGTGATAACAAATTAATTGCGAATTGTGACTTTATTATTATATACTTAAGGTCTTACTTCACTAATTAGCGTTCAGGGTATATCTACATCATTTTAGGTAAGCAATGTATTTAATTATAAAAAATAATTATTAATGATTAACTTTAATTAATTAATTTACACAAAATAAAAGTTTTTACAAAAACAATAATTTATTTAATCATACTACTTTGAACCTTAATACGTTGACATAGAATCCAAATCACTATACTGTGCACAATTCTAAGATTAAGTCAATGAAATTCCGACTCTATACATATATAATATTAGGTATTATTTCGCCAATCAAAATCCTTTTATAATATTCCACAATGTAGTTGTTATATTTATTAAATGTTATGATCAAAACAAAACATCATCCACCAAACAAAACTTTAACACGTGTAGTTAAAATTCAAATTCCTATAAACCCGTTTCTAATCCTTAATTAGCGACTCTATGAGTTTTTAATAATTAAGGTCTCATTTCAGAAAGCATTGATCATCTACAGTGTGCGAGTATTATTTTTATAACATTAAACCATATTTATTTAATATTAAAATCAAAACAAAACATATTCAATCTAACAAAACATGACTTTAACACGTTGACTTAAAATTCAAATTCCTCTAAACCCGTTTCTAAACCTAGATTAGGATAATTGAATTGCGACTCTACGCGTTTTTAATTAAGGTCTAATTTCGGAAATCAGCCGCGATCATGGTGTATCTACATCGTGCGTATCAGGTAGCCGGATAAATATCTTAAGTGTGGCGTTGCGCGGTACCGGCCCCCTAGCGCAGTAGGGATACGTCCACAACGGTTTAAATGTAGAAAGTTTTATTCGAATTTTGAATTTAAAATAAAAATTATGTGCTAGTATTATTTTTTGTTTTTTTTTTTTTATATAATTCAAATGTGAAAATGTCAGAATAAGAAGCATTTTTTGATAATTTATTCCATCAATCCCAAATTTAAATTTTTATACCATAAAGTATATAGTGTCCATAGGCTCAAAATAAAACGTGATCTATATCGTTTAGGGAACAACAAAAATACCTGTTTAAAATTCAAAATATTAATATTAATATTTAGAATTTTAAACAGGTATTACGCAATTTAATTTCTTTATTGATAGTATATTTTTGTATTTATCAATAAGTATAATAATATTAAATTCTATTTATTGATAAATACAAAAATATATTATCAGTAAAGAAATTAAATTGCGTATAAACGATACCCAACTCCTAAGAAAATTAATACTAAAACTTTTCTTCGTACCATTTTCATTGTATTTTTAACTTTGAAAAGCTAACATAGCGTTTCCGAACATCGAAATCTTACAAATACTTCCGATTATATAGAAATCGAAATAATATAAAAACGTTCTTAGAATTTTCGCTAACATCTTATATATAAAAATGAATTGCTGTTCGTTAATTTCGCTAAAACTCGAGAACGGCTAAACAGATTCGACTATTTTTAGTCTTGAAATATTCGTGGAAGTCCAGGGAAGGCTTAAACGGTTTGTATGCTGAACGAAGTGGGCTCGGGTTAGCTAGTTATTTTATAAAAGTAATTGGTAATCAATCAAATTTTATACTTTATTGGTCCCTGCGTTAGTAATGAAATTAAATTTACATTTTCATTATAGTCTGCGTCACAGTCCTAAGTTAGCATAATATATAGAGCATACATTTTTTAGACTTTCAATTTAATAAGCAATATTTTTTAATATATTAATTTTCATTACGATAAACACATTGCGAATTGGCCTTAAAGGTGCAAAACATATAAAGTTATGAGCATACCCAAAAGCCTTGAAGGGCGAAGATATTTGACGGTACCGGTAACCGCGGCTTAACAATGTACGCATACGGCAGTGCCCACTGCGCATGCTCACTCATTCCGGACTATTTGTTTTGTCGTTACACTATCAAAACCCATTGGATTGCGGAAGGAACATCTTCCTGATCATCCACCGGTGCCCTGAACCTTCGGCTGCTCTGCAAGCGCGGAACCCCTCGCTGACAGATCCCTCAGCTGTCAAGCGTTCGCGCCAAGTGACTTTGACGTGTTCCAAATTTGAACCGTGTGTGAACTTTTGTGACTTACTTTCCAAGTGCAGTGATTCCACTTGACTTTTTGAACTTCGCTGTGCATTTGAACTTTTTCTACTTGTTTTCGTATCGAGAAGACGTGACGAGGGTGACGTCAAGATGAATTTGACGTCGACGGATGGTAAGACATTCAGATTTCCAACTTGGTGACTCAATTCTAACCTCAAACTTTTTTATTAATACACGCTTGTAAAATTATAGGCAAAGCAGCTAATATCTGAGTAAAGTAAATACAAAAAATATTTATTTCTTTCGCTATTACTTGATATGTATTTGCTTTAGTGGGCTTCACTCGAATGCTCTGTGCGATTTATCTGCCTATTGTTTTATAATCAGAGCTTGACTTGTCTGAGCTTAAGTCCCAATTTCACCAACGCATGTTAGTGCTAACGGCTTGTTAAATTACCATGCCTTCTCATTCGTTGATAGGAATTACGAGAGGAACTTTAACATTGTTTGGTGAAATACGCCCTTATTCTTGTCTAAATTATTAAGTTGAAACTGTAGTATCCACCATAATTTAGATCATTAAATATGTAAATATTAGTCTAACAATCAAGTCTAAAAACTAACAAAGTCAATGAACTAAGAAATTTTAAAACAGGAGAAGGTTCCTAATATATTAAACATATTATAAGTACCTTCTGACCACAATATACGTTTTTCAAAATACAAGAGTTCAAATTCAATTGACCTTAAACATTGTTGTATCGAGAAATTTCCCCTACGAAATACTGCTACTAGTATCGCATAAAACACATCATTAATAAATAATAAAACCTTCCATTAGATTTATAAGTATCTGCAATATGAAAGCCGGTTCAATCGCTTGCATTTCAAAGATGCGTACCATTGCGGACTTTACGAAGCGTTCGATATTGAACTCTATTACAACTGCCGAAAGCTGTAAAATCCACTCGCAAAACGTTTTGGTTACGTTCAAATGATTATGAACTTATCGGCGTTGAAGTTACGGTCCGTATTCGAGTGTTTCGCACATTGTAATGTTCATGATGAGGTGTTGAACATGTTTTTCAGTGGTACCGGTATCTGAATACTAATTTCGGTATAATGGGAGCATTTAGCGAGACTCCTGCATAATAACAGCAGGTTTTTCATCACTACTGACAAATGCGCCATTTTGCGTCTTATTTTATAAACTAGGTTTTGCACGTGGCTTCTTACACGTAAATAAAGCATCCCACGGGAATAATATACTTTTTTGGGGATAAAATGTTGGCTATGTATTCATTCAGAGCGTCTGCTTCCTGCATATCAAATTCGATCGAAATTTGTGCAGCCGTTTGTGCGTGAAGAAGTGACTAAAAATTGCCCGTGACGTGAAAAAGCCAATCCCATAATAGTTCATTAACTATACTGATTCCATTGAATCAGGCGTTACTTTGCGGAAATCCATAGCATAAAATTAAATATATTATATCTAGCAATATCCCGCGAAACAATTATAACCACAATCTGCAAGCAGATGAGTGAGTGTACGCATAGGCATGCGTTTGATGCACCTCCCTCCTCCCACACTGCTTATGCGTACACTCGCAAGAAAAAAACATGAAAACACCACCACCACACAAGCAATAATGTTAACACGGTCGTGCAAATCCCCACACCACCGTGCTGGTTGCAAAACTCGACGCGCGTTTCGCTCCGACCCCGGAGCATCCTCAGGACGTAGACTCTGCGAACAATGTTTGCAGAAGAATCGGCGTAAGGACCTCGCACGGGGCCATCTTTTAGCAAAAAGATGGATAATTGATATTTTTTAAAAGTATATTATCGTTTTGCCATGGTCATTTTGCTGCGATAAAAAGTAGCCTAATGCCCCATGGTTCTCTGTTGTTGTAAGTGTCCTGCGGTGGAAAGCACCATCAGGGGGGCCATAAACTAATTTACAGTACAACGACCTCAAACAAGTTAGGCAATGACCTAAAAATTGTTTTTATTTATTCATTATTTAGCAACATAGATAAAATTATAATAATAATATCTATGGATGCTTCTCACCAGGTCAATCTGGCCCTGTGCTAAGTATCCGAAGAACTTGTGTTACAAGTACCCGACAATATATATTTTAATACTTTTTACTATACATATTTAAAAAAATTATTATATTATACACAAATTTAAACCTTCGATTCCGTCCACTGCTTGTGCTCTTCCGGGGTACAAACTAATTAGAAATGATCGAGTAGGTAGGGCCGGCGGTGGTGTTGCCATTTATGTGCGTGGTGAAATAGCTAGCAATATTATTACTGCTTCACCAAATCGGTACTCCGGATCAATTGAATATTTATGTGTTGAAATCATCTTGCACTACAAACGGATCTTGCTCTGTGTCGTTTATAGCCCATCTATGCGTATTGACTATTTTAACACTCTAGAAGCTCTGTTAGCTACGCATAGTCCGAATTTTGATTACACATTACTTGCAGGTGATTTCAACACATGTCTCATGAAATTAGATTCGCGTGCTTTGAAGCTCCACACTTTACTCTCCTCCCTTAACCTCAGCATTCTTCCACTTTCAGCAACCCACCATGTTCCAAATTGCACTCCTTCTCTTCTTGACCTCCTCATCACTTCGTCACCCGATCTCATAGCATCTCATGGCCAATTTCCTTCCAATCTCTCGCATCACGACCTAATTT
This sequence comes from Celastrina argiolus, assembly GCA_905187575.2. Classification (NCBI taxonomy): domain Eukaryota; kingdom Metazoa; phylum Arthropoda; class Insecta; order Lepidoptera; family Lycaenidae; genus Celastrina; species Celastrina argiolus. The sequence continues at coordinate 10,354,159 of LR994597.1, forward strand.
ACCTTTCCTTTAAAATTAAACCTCCCCGCCATAAACCTAAGCATGTTTTCCTACGTAGTTTTAAGGGCTTGGATTTGGCGGCTCTAAAGCGTGATATATCTGATGCTGATTGGTCTCGTATCTACTCGGCCACGGATATTGATCTGAAGGTATCGTTGCTAACCGATTTGTTAACCAATATATTTGACGTCCATGCACCTTGTAAAAGAGTAAAAATTAAACACACTCCGGCACCGTGGCTTTCGCAGGACATTTTATCTGTGATGGCTAAACGTGATAGAGCTCTGTTTAGGTATAGAAAACGACCAACGGATGATAATCTCGCAAAATACAAGTTTCTTCGGAATCATTGCAGTCGTCTGTGTAGAGATGCTAAAAGACGCCACATACACTCAACTATTGACAACAGTCCCCCCTCCCATCTCTGGAAATTCCTTTCAACGCTTGGAATAGGAAAATCTTCCGTCTGTTTTAACAACACAGTGGATTTAAATGCGCTTAACTCTCAATTTTCTCTTCCACCTGTAACTGTTGACCAAGTTACCAAAGCGTGTACAATTTCCCATCTTTCCTCTTTTCCCCTCCCTAGCTGTACTCCATTTTCGTTCATGCCAGTCACCGAAGATGATGTTAAGAAGCATATCATGTCTATAACCTCCACTGCTGTGGGCAATGATAACCTTAGTCCCCGTATGATTTCCCTTACACTTCCTGAACTCTTGCCAGTTCTCACTCATATCTTCAATTTTTCTTTGTCAATGAGTTCCTTTCCTTTGGCATGGAAACGTGCTAATGTTATTCCTCTACCTAAAACCCCAAATCCTTCTTCCTTGTCCCAATTTAGACCAATTTCCATATTACCCTACCTTTCCAAAGTATTAGAGCACATTGTCCACATGCAGCTTTCTCATTTTCTAGCCTCTAATAACATGCTTTCTCCTCTTCAATCTGGTTTCCGCCCGGGTCACAGTACTGTTACAGCGCTGCTTAAAGTCACAGATGATATACGACTGGCTATGGAAAAAAAGCAGGTCTCTATTCTGGTTTTACTTGACTTTAGCAGTGCTTTCAGTTCTGTAGACTTTGACATCTTCCTATCTGTCCTTCGCTCCCTTAACATATCATCCCCGGTGGTACATTGGTTCGAATCATATCTTCGGGGACGTTCGCAGCGAGTCCGCTCAGATGAGGCTACCTCAGATTGGTGTGAGCTTGATGCGGGGGTTCCACAGGGTGGTGTTCTTTCTCCTCTTCTTTTCTCAATTTTCATTAATACAATCACTTCCTTAATTTCTAGTAACTTCCATCTCTATGCAGACGATCTGCAGATCTATCGTCATTCTCATATCGATGACTTCTGTTCCGCAGTCAGAGATATCAACGCTGATTTACAGCGCATTGCAGATTGGGCGAAATCTTTTGGTCTACTTGTGAACCCTAATAAATCTCAGGCTATTATTATCGGAAGTAAATATATGACCCAACGACTACATAACGTGCCCAGAGTTTTGTATAATGGTATACCTATAGAGTATACAGACTCTGCTAAAAACCTAGGTGTAATTATGGATAGCAATCTGTCCTGGAATATTCAGATCAATGATGTGAGCAGAAAGGTATATCACTCATTACACATGCTGAGGAGCCTTCAAAACTTCTTGCCCTTGAAAACTAAAATCCTTCTTGTTCAGACACTCATTTTCCCTATCCTTGATTATGCTGATTCCTGTTACCTAGATATTACCGATGAGTTGTTAGCAAAGTTAGAACGCTTGCAGAATGTCTGCATTCGTTTTGTATTTGGGCTGAAAAAATATGACCATATATCTGCTTACCGGTTAAAATTGAAGTGGCTCCCTATACGCTTTCGGCGTAATGTCCATATTCTATCTCTCCTATACAATATCCTGTATAATCCTATGTCTCCCTCTTATCTCACAGAACGGTTCAACTTTTCACGACCCCTTGACACTCCTTGTAGGGCTAGTGTCAGAACGAATCTCACCCTACCTTCCCATCGCTCCAACTTCTTCTCCTACTCCTTCACTGTTCATGCTGTTAGATTATGGAATTCCCTTCCCCATACCGTTCGTGACAGCCCCACTATCACTGTCTTTAAAAGACGCTTAAAAGACCACTATCTTAATAATGAATCCCAATAATATTATTAGACTGTATATGTTTTGTATTATTTTGTATTATTTATCATAATAGAGTATAGTATAGTATAGTATAATATAGAATATTATAGTATAGTATAGTATAGTAGGTATGGTATAGTATAGTATAGTATATATATATATATATATATTATATATTTTTTTTTAATTATTATTATTATTATTTACGTATAAGAATACTACGTTATTACATAGCTGCAATTGTGCACGCCCTGCCTGATATCTCTCATGTAATTTCTCTCTATGGGACTGCTGGAAGAAATTTCTTTTAGAGATAAGTAGTCCTTTTGTGTCGTTTTTCTTTATATGTAATCTGTTTATCGTTTATGTGCATAATAAATTGTTAAATAATAAATAATAAATTTAATACACATCCATGACCGAGGAACATTTAAATCTTTTTGTTCCCTCACCGGGATTCAAACCCGCGACCTCTCATTCGAGTACCAACGCGCTCAACCACTGCGCTACGGAGGTCGTCAAACGAAAGATCGACAATAATATCTGACACCGCGTCAATCTATGGTAATTATTCGAAAAACTTGTGATATCAGACAACAGAAACATATTAAATACATTTAGACTGTTTAATATAATTGTATGATGTAAATGTATTAAATATGTTTCTGAATATATTTATTTTGAACATTTTATCACATTCGTGTATATAGATAATCTATTATTTCTGGTTTTATCTATGCTCAATATTTTAGCAATTTTAAAATTATATTTGCTATGTGATATTTGCATTGTGGCTGTCAGTTTTGGGTATTACGGCGGCTTTATACCGACTTCCAAAAAAGGAGGAGGTTTTTCGGCCTGTTTTTTATGTATGTACACCGATTACTCTGAAGTTAATAATTTGCGTGTTTTTTTTTTATTCAACGCAGAATAGCTGCTATTTGGTCCCCTTAAAAAATTTTACATAGTTTGCAAGCAAATGTTAGTTTCAAGCACCTTTAGGGCGTGTTTCACCAAGCAATGTTAATAAAGTTAACGCCATGTTAAATATCATGTTATCCCTCTCGTATTTCCTGTCAATGAATGAGATGGCATGGTATTTTAAAATGGCGTTAACTTTAACATTGCTTGGTGAAACACGCCCTTAGGATGTTGTTCTTTTAGCTGACACCGACCCCAAAAAGAACATTAATTGTAACTAAAAATATTATTTTATCATTCTTAGTTATTGAAGTCAGTTTTTTAAATGTAGTTTCTTTTTTATGCTTGCCATTAGATGACCCATCTTCTATTTTTTCCTACTACATAAAGACACTGCCCTAATTGTGGTCCTTGACCCTAGGGTCAGTTGGCCAGGTGACAGTTGGCAAGCCACAGCAGGTGCGCTGCGACAAGAACTTACTAATGAATGGTCTAATTAAATGGTGCAGGGTCGAGTGTCTTATACAAAGTGTAAAATAAATTAGTGATAATACTTTAGGGTATGTGCCTCCTATGTAGAGCATACTGTGAAAGTACCAGCACTGAAAGACCTACTTTTGACTTTCATGTTTGTATAAGAAATGACCCATTATCATAAATTTTCCCATACAATAATTAAAAAAAAGTACCTCTTTCAGCGCTTACTTTCACAGTAAAGTCTATACACGGTACCCACACTACAAAGTATTATTACTCATTAATTTTATAGCCTGTATATCTATAGACGCTTCACACCACGTTAATCATGTGCTATTAGAACTTGTTTTACGGAGAAAAGAATTATATTTAATACTTGTAAGTTGTTTGAACACATATTGTTATGTTTCAGATTTGTATTAGATAAAATTTAAAACACATCTTTTATCGAGGAGCGTTGAACTTTTTGAATATCAACACTATTTTAATTCACGACCCCTTTATTAAGGAACTGGCGAAAAAGTTTTTTTAAATTAATTATTTATCTCAAATTCTTCTTCTTCTTTTTTATGTATAAATAATTTATGACAATTAATATATTATTTATTGCCAGAACAATAATAAAAGTTGACTTTAATTATTATTAATACAGGGTATAAAAAATTAAGTTATAATAACATTGGTATATGATTATACTTCCTTTTCTCTTTTTTATATCGGTAATCTATTTTTTTTTTTCATTTATATTTTACAAAAAGGGTAAGACAATTGTTATACTATAATATGTTATAATAATAAATGGTAAAAAGTGAAAAAATACAACTCGTATTTTACATCCCCTATACCTGGTCAAAGGTGCGTGCTCGCAATGGCTCGTATCTGGTTGCATACTTTTTTTATGGTATGTGGCCTGTAATAACGTGTGCATGCCCTTATAACTCGATTCTTAAGAAAGTGTCATCAGGGGCATTACTCTCTAAACTGATTTGATTTTGATTCAGATTCAATCGCGCCGCGTCGGCCGCGTACTCCCGAATAAATTGACGTTTGTTTATTTTGATTCTCAGTCGATTGATATGTTCCGGAGTACAAAGAGTTACGATCTAACGATTTTCTTTATCCTGGTTAGTTTCAAAGTAGGTATATATCCATCAAGTAAAAAACCAAAAGCCGTTGAGTTCGAACTGATTCGATTCTCGAACGTGTCGGGAGTAAGCCGCTGACCTTAAGTTCGTCAACTGCATGGTTATTCAATAGCGGATATGTCAACAACCTTGACTTCTACATTTTGGTCAGGGTCACAGAACACGGGGTATAAATATACCACCCATGTTTAACCTTTACATTTTGCAGTGATCCCTAAATCGGTACCTAACGTCCCACACGCTAAAAATACATTTGGGGATATTTCATTCATGTTCAAAGGTCAATTGGAGGGCTAAGTTGATTCCCAACGTTTAATTTTCATTATTATTGTTGGCCAAGGATAATTTTGTACCTAAATGTCAAATATGGATAGGTCATGCTGTCCACGAAAAATGTAAAGTTTTTCTTTAATGTTCGATCATTTCATGATGCGATGACTTACAATGCTGGACATAAACTTTCCCATTGGGTAGTAGAGGGTAGCTCTATCCCATCACGCTTGGCAAGCGGCTTGGCGAGCAGTTTACACAGAATGATTCATGGTTCATATATTAAGCCGAATATAGTGTGAAGAGAACGACGCGTAGAGCATTTTTTTTTCGTACCTCATATGAATTACTTAATATAACTCAAAAATTAATGGATTCGAAGGTCTAAAATGACTACAAAGAGTGAATATTATTATGCCACCTTACGGGTTCCTAGATACACGATCGCACAGGTCATTGACCTAAGAACTGACCAGGATTGAAACTCATCTTGCTTTGTGACTTTTATGGGGATCTTTAATCGTGATTTGTCGCGTTATGGTATGTAATTTATATGAGGTGCCAAAACAAAAAATGCTCTACGCGTCATTCTCTTTACACTCTATTCGGCTTGATATATGAACCATGAATTAGCCTGTATATTCCCCATATCACCTTTTAAGACACCCACGGGAAAGATGTTGGGGAGTTGTTACTCTTTCTCCGACACTCCAGGAATATACATTCGTTATAAATAGATTATTGATTTCATTCATTGGACCTAAACGTAACCGCTTTTTTTATTACGTTTTAAGTCTAAAGTAAACTTAGATTTTGTATTTCTGTGTAACGAGTCCAAAAGTAAACAAATTTAAAGTTCGTTCAATAACCAAATAAGACATAATTATCGACAGTACTACATAATCATATTTTAAACAGCCGCTAATGTAACTTAAATGTACTTAAGAGGAAACACCACGGTTGAGAGAAATACAAAATAGGTATTTATAAAATCTATTGCTGTCTTGTAGTGCCTTAGCTAGCCAGCACTAGTGCGATAAAGACAACTGCTCAAACTGAAATTACCTATTAAAAGTACAATAAATCGACGTTTGCTTTCTTCTCCAAAACTTAACCGGTATAGTGAATTTTTTCATTGTAAGCTAAAATAAGACTTGAGCTAGGTTCCTATGTATTTCATTTTATTGTATGATGCAGTCAAATTTGTTTCCTGGATATTTAAGAGGAAATACCACGGTTGAGACAAATACAAAATAGGTATTTATAAAATCTATTGCTGTCTCGCAGTGCCTTAGCTAGCCAGCACTAGCGCGATAGAGACAATTGCCAGAAATCGACGTTTAGGGGATTCCTGTTTCCTCCTCCAAAACTTAACCGATTTAAATATTTTTTTATTTATTAGCTAAAAAAAGAATTGAGCTAGGTAGGATCTTTTGATTTTGTTGTTTATTGTAGTCAAATCTTTTTCCTCGATGTTTAAACATACCGGAGAGACAGGCCATTTTTTAGGTTTTTGAACGTCCTCTTTAAATTATTAATTTATTATAAAAAAGGGAAAAAATAGATACGGACAAATAATATACATAGATATTCAGGAAAAAAATTGTTACTTTAGTGGCTACCCAGGAGGAAACAGGGGACAGTAGATCCCTATTTCTGTAAGGAAAAACAGGCGTTGTGTTTCCTCGCGGGTAGATTGACGTGGTGTGAAGCATCTATATATAATATTATTATTAATATAGTTTTCTTTATACCACACGGTAAGATCTATTATATGAACTTTATTGGCCTCATTTTTGTTACGAATCAGATCAATATCTAAGCGCGAAATAAAGTAAATCGCAAAATGAACTATTCACAAAATAGCCATGGGGGTAATTTTGACCACCCTAATTACAATTACCCAAGTACTAAAGTAGTTTCGTAACGGGTTATTTTCCAACTTCGACCGCATTTACTTCGCTGTGCGTAACTTTCCATTTAAGCTCACATGACTCATAAAGTTTCCAGAACTTTTAACCCTAAAATGGTACAAATTCAAAAATCCGGTTTTATTACTTTGTGGTTTATCATTAAGTATGTAGAATTGTTTAATACCTACATGGCTACGTGCTTTATGAAAAAGGATATAAATACTAACAGTTCAATGTTGCTAGCGGCCTACAGTAATCTTTGTAGAAAAAAAAACACATTTCTAGAATGAGAAAAGGTAGTATAATCATATCTCAAAGTTATAGTGACTGCTCTTTTTACACCCGTTATATGTATAATATTATTTTTATGTCCTTATTTTTTTAATGCATTAATCATTTAAGGAGATATGAGCGGTAAAAAAAATGTATGAAATGACCAGACTTGTCACTGTGTTTAATCATCCAGGAAACAAATTTGACTTTATTTGACTAGAGCCTAGCTTTCAATCTGTTCAGAGTTTGCTCACGACCTGGAGGTCGTGGGTTCGATTCCCATGTTGGAAGAACAAAAAATGTTGTTTTTAAGTTTGGTTAGGACAATGCAGACAGATCACCTGATTAACAAGAAAGATGATCCATGCGTCGGGTGGGCATGTAAAAAGTCGGTTCTGCGCCTGTGACCCGCTAGACGTATCGGTTATCTGTCCCACTGGGCTACATGAGTGAAGGAAGAGCTCTTGCTTATGTGTATTGCGCACACACTTAGGCACTATAAAACAACTTCTGTGTGCCTGGTTTTAATGAAACCATCACGGAAATCGGCGTTGGAGGCATTATTACTACACGCATTCGTTTAAAGTTTTATATAAAATTTATGGTTATTCTATAAGAACGAACATAAAAAGGCGCAAACAAAAATCTAAAATAATTGTCGTACACAAGATTTACATAAGTAATCGTACAAATCGAAGATTGGGGGGAGGGGGAGACAATGCCCTGACCTATTTCCGGGCGTAAATATTTGATTCGCCCTCATACATGTCACTTAGGGGCCTTCGATAAATATATTTAAATGGAAGGGGTATTTCTTTTGTTGCAAATATAAAGTATTCTAAAGCTTTAAAAGTGGAAAGGTTATTAGTTATTTGCAGTAGCATCCAATGGACATATTATAGGTTATTACAATAAAAACGTTTATTTAAAAATTTATTTAAAAAGTTTTTGAGTGGCTAAAACCGTTTATGCAGTACCTACACGCAACGAAGGTCCCCAAATGTGAATAATTTTCCCCGTTTTTGCAACATTTCTTATACTGACGCTTCGCTCCAATTGGTCGCAGCGTAATGTTATGTAGCCTTCCTCTATAAATGAATGAAGGAACTATCCAACTAAAAAAGGATTTTTTCAAATCGGACCAGTAGTTCCTGAGATTAGCGCGCTTAAACAAACAAACAAACTCTTCCGCTTTATAATATTAGTATAGATTCTAAAAAGGCTGCGATTTCTATTTTGATACACTCAGTATCACTTTCACAGTAAACACAAATCTTACGACTACTCAAGCTTATATCCATCGAGCCGTTAAGGCTGCAGAGCTCAAACAATTATAAACACACATATACATAGTTATATTTTTAACCTTGATACAAATGGAAAATCTAAATAACTTCAAGACAAATTTATTCTATCAGAAACATAACTTGTAAAAATGCCAAGTTTTTGCCGTAAAAATTTGTGAGATTTATGGAAACATAATCCGCCTTCTGGAACAGTTGGGTGAAACACTGGTAAGGTTGTTTTGCATTGAATTGAATAATTATTTACAATAATTAGAAATTACATACTCATGTGAAGTAACTCCCACCTAATAGACTTACAATTTAATTGCTTAGATAATGTTTTGGAAAAAAACAACGACTCCTGAAAGACATTACCTGGATTTTGTTTTCACATGGGTGTGCATGTCCCTCCTTTGTAGAGTTTACTGTGACAGTACCAGCGCTGAAAGGTGTACTTTTTCCTTTTATGTTGAATGTATGAGAAATGCCCCAATATCATAAATTTTACTATACAATCATTTAAAAAGGTAAATATTTATGCGCTGGTACTTCACACTTATCCTTTTTATATTTAAATACGTTTATTTATCTGAATAAACAATTAAATTATAACTAAAATTGCCAAACTGTGATACAGTTTGTTGGCAATAATTAAATTAAAAATAATTAAACTCTAAATACGGGACACATACACACCGTAAAGTATTATCACTCATTAATTTTATAGCCTGTATATTGTAATATTCTTATTTTAAATATTCCTAACCTCTTTCCGGGAATAATCGAATATCATTGTGAAGTAATTAATATTCGCTTTTGATTTCGTGTTTGCTTCATATGATTCCATCTGACTATTGTTTAATAATCGTAGGTAAAAATATGTACGATTCTTTATTTTCACGTTTCGTATATTACATTAATAATACCTAAGGACTCCAACACAAACATAAGCCTCACATTCATATCACACCCGAGGGATCAGCTTCACAAGTCAAACTCCGGTCAAATTACTGGTAAATGCTGGTATTTTACGAATGCCTGAAAGATTATTATACAAGCTGCTGAAAAAACTTATATCTATGGTATATATGGACGCTTCACACCACGTCAATCTGGCCCCGTGCTAAGTATCCGAAGAATACAATCCCAATAGCGGGTACGACCACGGCTCTACCTTGACCACTTTTGTACCTATGCATATCTGTATTTCAAATTGAATTATTTTCTTGTTTCAGCCTTTTTAGACCCCTTTTTTGCGAAGTCGGGTTATAGTTTTAAAACTTTTTTTTGGAAGTCGGTAAGTTATACAATAAAGTTTTAAATCAAATCAAATCAAATCAAATCAAATATTTTTATTCAGAGTAAATTTTACAAAAAATGTTTTCTGAACGTCGTTTCTATATGATGCCTACCACCGGTTCGGGAACTAGCCCAGCAAGAAGAACCGGCGTAAGAAACTCGCATGGGGCCATCTTTTACCAAAAAGATGGAAAATTTCTCTTTTAAAAAAAAAAAGTATAAATTTAAATTTACATATTTAAATATGTCAATACTAAAACTAAATAACATGAGTACATTCTATATATAAGTAGCCTAGTAGGGGGCTACTTTATTCCCAAGGTGTGCTATCATTCATATAATCATTAACTTTATAGTAAGCTTTTGCACACAAACGTTCTTTGACTACTTTCTTAAACTTATTGGTTGAAAAATTTTGAACGTTTTCTGGGATCCTATTGTATAGGCGTATACATTGGCCTTTAAACGAATTCTTTACTTTGCTTAGTCTTGTTACTGGAACAACAAGTTTATTCTTATTCCGAGTATTTCTATTATGATTATCATATTTTCTTATAAACAGGTTTACATTTTTCTTGACATATAATACATTAGAGAGGATATACTGAGAAGCTACAGTTAGTATTCCAGTTTCCTTAAATAAATAAAATACAGGTTAATTACTACAACTTATATTTTAAAACATCCATAACTACGTTTTTATTTAATAACTGATCATAAATAGATTTTCCATCTCAATTTTCTTAAAATCACATCAATATCCGTAAACTACCTAATAATTTGGGGGTTCCCGGAAAATTGACAACTTGGCAATTAGGCGGGGATATTTTAATACGGGCTCGGTCCCACACTCTACCCAATCCACTTTGGTCATAGATTATTAAGATAAGGACGCTTATTAAAATTTTATCGACTTTCTTGTCACAATTTTCTTAAGGCGGTAGGGACAAATTTGATTTATAATTATCATCAGCCTTGGCTGTTTAAGAGATTAGATTAGGTTCGAAACAGAGAAAAAATGTTTGAAATTCTTATAATTTCTTTCGTATGTAAATATATTTTTTTTAAATTGGAACTACGTTGATGACCTCTGTAGCACAGTGGTTGCTACTCAAGCCGAAGGTTGCGGGTTCAAATCCCGCCGAGGGAACAAAAAGTTTTCAATATTCCTGGGTCATAGATGTGTATTAACTGTGTGTAACTATACTAAAAATCTTAAATATGTGTATAGTATAAAAGTATATTAACTATACTTCTGTTGACTGACACCTATAACACCAATTTTACAATAATAACACACAACTTTTTTACACTTTTCCACTTTTTAACAACACCTGATGATGATTTAATCGAAACCGGTCGTGTTAGTGTAAAAACTTATTAAAACGTAATAAAAAGTGGAAAAGTGTAAAATAGTTGTGTGTTATTATTGTGAACATGAATTTCCATCAAGAACCAACAGTACATTCAATCAGTTATACAAGTTCTCTAGATTGACGTGGTGTGAAGATCCCAAAGATAATATTATTACAAATAAAAATAGGTTGTAAAATATTTTCGTCCCTTTCTATTGTTTGGTTAAACAGAGTTAGCACTAATTAGTAACAGATTACACTAAAATTCGCAGCGTGTATTGTTCAGAAGCTTCTAGACTCAATTAGTGCCTAATGACAGAGATTCTGTAGCCTGAAGTTAGTAAACTAACAGCTACCGGTGTGTTCCACTCAATGCTATTTCTGCTCATAACGATACGATAATAATTTGCCACAAAAGTTTGCAATTTCAACAAATTTGACACTTTCGATCAGAATAATTTAAGTTAGCGGAACAATTTAACACCTGTCTGGTGGTAAATTTGAAATTTCTTCTTGGTATATTAAAATGCTATTTTTTTAATAATCCTAAAACTCGGTTGCCAAATTAGTCTAATTTATATCAGTGTATGATAACCTAAAAATAGGACGTTAAGATTAGTGAAATCTGTCAAATCCTTGTAATCTTCTAAACTATTAGTTTTGACCCAATTAGGGATGAAAAAACAAAAAAGATTATTCATAGAGTTTTTAGCAAATTTGACAATATAGACAGTTTCGTGTGGAACAAACGTGAAAACGGAAAGGAATAACTGAGATTAATTATCTGGGGGCACGGTCGTGCCCCCGTCAAGACGAGCCAAGCGAAGCGCAAGGGCACTACCTACCTTTTCTCGAAAGGTTTCGTCGTTTTTTTGAACTCCCATAACTTTGCTTTGGATGATGCTAAATAGTTGAAAATTTCAACATATTATTGACACCAGTAAATACATGAATTATACAAAGTTTGAATGTCGTAGCTACTATACTTTAGATTTTATCGATGTGTAAAAACCCCTGATTTCGTCACTGACTCATTTATAGATCATCAAAATTCTTAGGTTACTTCCGGAAATCTTAGAAAGCTGAAGTTATGTATGTAAGCTGTTATTGCTACAAAACCAACAAAAAAATTATTAAAATGTAAATGCCGCCATTTTGAATCCAATATGCAATCAGTATATTCTATTATTCATCTACAAAAAGTCGGCCACCAATTATTAATCGGTGACCGACTTTTACCGAAGATGAAAAATATATTATTATATTATTTATGAGAGGAAAATTTGTTTTTTATCCACTTATTTAAAATTAGCGCGAATATGCAGGCAGCTAATAGTTGTAAATTGCTGTCGGTCACAAAATAACTGTCGATGTATGGAACAGGTCCAACACAAGCTCCATCTGTTGTTAAATTTCTTTTCTGTAAAGTTGTTTGTATGCTTAGCATTATTATAATGTGATTTGTAAGAAACTAGCTTGTCAGTGGCTCCAAATATTCTATAGAATTCCTTGTGCTAGTTACCATCATCACTACTACTATTAGATATAAGGTACTGTTGAAAATACTAGCTGGTATTAGCTAATATTAGCACCGGGCGTCGGCAGGCGTCGCGGCGCTGGGCGTCGGCAGGCGTCGCGGCGCTGGGCGTCGGCAGGCGTCGCGGCACTGGGCGTCGGCAGGCGTCGCGGCGCTGGGCGTCGGCATTCGTCGCGGCGCTGGGCGTCGGCAGGCGTCGCGGCGCTGGGCGTCGGCAGGCGTCGCGGCGCTGGGCGTCGGCATTCGTCGCGGCGCCGTGCGTCGGCAGGCGTCGCGGCGCTGGGCGTCGTGACGCTGGGCGTCGGCAGGCGTCGCGGCGCTGGGCGTCGGCAGGCGTCGCGATGCTGGGATTCGGTAGGCGTCGCGGCGCTTGGCGTCGTGACGATGGGCGACGGCTGGCGTCGCGGCGCTGGGCGTCGGCAGGCGTCGCGACGCTGGGCGTCGGCAGGCGTCGCGACGCTGGGCGTCGGTAGGCGTCGCGGCGCTTGGCGTCGGTAGGCGTCGCGGCGCTGGGCGTCGGTAGGCGTCGTGACGCTGGGTGTCGGCAGGCGTCGCGGCGCTGGGCGTCGGCAGGCGTCGCGGCGCTGGGCGTCGGCACGCTGGGCGTCGGCAGGCGTCGCGACGCTGGGCTTCGGTAGGCGTCGCGGCGCTTGGCGTCGTGACGCTGGGCGTCGGCAGGCGTCGCGGCGCTGGGCGTCGGCACGCTGGGCGTCGGCAGGCGTCGCGGCGCTGGGTGTCGTGACGCTGGGCGTCGGCAGGCGTCGGCAGGCGTCGTGACGCTGGGCGTCGGCAGGCGTCGCGGCGCTGGGCGTCGGCAGGCGTCGCGACGCTGGGCGTCAGTAGGCGTCGCGGCGCTTGGCGTCGCGGCGCTGGGCGTCGGTAGGCGTCACGGCGCTGGGCGTCGGCAGGCGTCGCGGCGCTGGGCGTCGTGGCGCTGGGCGTCGCGGCGCTCGGCGTTGCGGCGCTGGGCATCGGCAGGCGTCGTGACGCTGGGCGTCGGCAGGCGTCGCGGCGCTGGGAGTCGGTAGGCGTCGCGGCGCTTGGCGTCGCGGCGCTGGGCTTTTGAATCCAATAATATGGTGGACCACCATATTCGGATGTTTATTATAAGGATCTGATGATCTTTAATTTATAAAAGGAATATAATATACAAGTTCATAAATAACCTACGACCTACTTTTTGTAGGACCCATAATCGTGCAGAGTTTTGCTCCATATAATTTATGTCCAACTGTATGTATGTTGAGTGCGTTGCACTACTGCAATCAGTATATTCTATTATTCATCTACAAAAAGTCGGTCACCAATTATTAATCGGTGACCGACTTTTACCGAAGATGAAAAATATATTATTTTAATATTATTTATGAGAGGAAAATTTGTTTTTTATCCACTTATTTAAAATAGCGCGAATATGCAGGCAGCTAATAGTTGTAAATTGCTGTCGGTCTCACAGGAGATTAATATAACTGTCGGTGTATGGAACAAGCCCGGACAAGCTCCATCTGTTGATGATGACATGATGTGAGATGATTATAAAGCTAACGACAGTGTTAATGTCCTACCTAACGATGTCCGGGCACGCCGGGCCCGAGTGGCCCAGGGCGGGGGAACCACGACCAGGGGCAAGCCCCTCTACGTGGGGTCGAAGGGCTCGGTATTACCGAGCCGAAATTTATATTATGTTTTTCTAGGGAAAACCCCCCGCGGCAGAACGCAGGGGAAAACCATGACTCTAGGGGAAAGAAGCCTTGAAGGACTTATCCCTGAATGGCGAGCCAACATGCGACGTGTGGAGGCCCCGGTCCTGGGACCGGAGAGCGTGTCTGGTTCCACTCCTCCTCCAACGCCGCGCATCGACTCGCGGACCAAAGCCCTAAGGTGGGGGCAAATAAATGACACGACAAGACGTTTTTTTGAAGGCAAAACCCCCGCGTCAGGGCGCGAGGAAAAACCGTCGAAAAATACCATTTTATTTTAGTATGCGACTGCCTGAAGGGCTAGACTTGACGAGTGGTCTTTAACCAGCTCGCGGACCCAGCCGATCCAGGGAGTGGGGGGGGGGCTCCGGGAGCCATGAAGGTGGGAGGGGGCATGGGGATGCCAAACGGTAAACGCTGATAGCGTTGCTGGGGAGCGCTGGGCGCGCCCGCGCGCCGTGAGGCCTGACCCCGAGGCCGGGCGGCAGGCGGCAGTTGGCGCTCTCCGTACGGGGGGTGCGACGTTGTCCGGGGCCGCCGTAGGATCCCCGCCAGTCTCCCAGGCTCCTCCCCGGGGAACCTCCTTCGGATGGCAGGGATATCCGTGGGCTGGCGCGGGACTCCGTCGCAAAGCTCCTTGCTGCTGCAGAAGAGCGGTGGTGTGGCGGATGTCATCCGCTGCGAGGCTGCTGCACGGTTGCACCACGAGGCGAGGCGGCTTCGCAGGTCCACGGCGGCGTGACCGGGGGTCAACCCAGGCGAGGGGAGTGTTGTTCGTCAGCCTGGCGGGGCCGGTAACTCTAGCCCCCACCCCAGGAGGGTGAGTAGGCCGGCGCGGCCTAGCCGTCAAACGCGACTCGACCCAAGCAGGGGACCCATCAGTCAGGCGGGCAGGCGGAGGGCTCGGCCATCCCTAGCGACGAGGCGGGGCCGGGCAGCAGCGGTAGTGCCATGTTGGCAGTGGTGGTGATGTGGTGGTGGTGTGGCTGCGGTGTGCAGCGGTGCAGGCCGGAGGGTCTGCGGTGGTCATCGGCGGCGGCTGGGCGCTCTACCGGAGGCCGGGAGATTGCTCCACGGCGGCTGGTGCGGCAGGTAGGTCTGCCGGATGCTGGACGGGCTCAGGCAGGGTGCCTGAGGGCGGTGGTGCGTGGCTGCGGCAAGGGGCGCAGACCAGGAGGCAGCGCTGAGTGCGCTGCGGTGAGTCCGGGCACTTCACGGCTGGACGGAGCGGGATCCGGGACGCGCAGCAGGTCTCGGCCGGACATTGGGGTGGGACGGTATCACTACCCCCCCACGAAAATGCCGACGGGGGCCCGGCGCGAACGGTGTCCTCTCCGTCGCAGCTAGGCACGGTGCTGATGTGGTGGCGTGGCAGGCGGCCGCAGGGCGGCCACAGGACACGGTGGGCCATGGTCGAGGCGACGACGACGGCGGTGTACACCAGGCAGGAACGCTTGGTGGGGCTGGCCTCCCGTGACCACAACGCTGCGATGTGCAGCGGGGCGGGCGGGCAGTTCTTCTCCCCGGCAAGGCGACAATCCGCACTCAGTTCGAATGAACCGAGCACGGATTGCCGGACGCCATCAGAAGATACCGGAACTGCTCCAAAGGTGGTCGGCACGGACGCGTCACGATCGAGACGAACGCGGCGAAATCGACGTGCGCGCGCGACGGAAGCCAGGACGATCCTCAGTGTTAATGTTTTATCCGTATAATCTTATATAAAAATCGTTCGACACCTCGATAGCGCGATGCAGGTGCCTAACAGCGACATCTATGTTTAGAACTGTGAAACATCTAAACACAAACATTTAACAGTCGGTAACGTTTTATAATGATAACAAACAAAAACAAACGTTACATAAAACTCCAAATGCGTAGATTTTTTGTAGTCTAAATTGTAAAAACTTCGATACGCAAAGAAATTTGTGACCATAAATTAAGTACCTAATCGACTTTTAATTGATTGGCGCATGACAAAATTTTATAAGTTTCAATATGACACGATCAATTTATTTATACAATTTTAGTTATTAGTTACGCCTCCGTGGTCTAGTAGTTTAGAGCCTGGCTCTCGACTGTGGTCGTCGTGGGTTCGATTCCCACGTTGGAAACACGTTTTAAGTTTGGTTTAGACAAGGCAGGCTGATCACCTTATTGGCTGACAAGAAATATGATCCATGCGTCGGATGGGCATGTAAAAAGTCGGTCCTGCGCTTGATCTCCCGCCAGTCGTGTCGGTTATCCGTCCCAGTGGGTTACGAGAGTGAAGAAAAAGAGAGTGCTTCTATGAATTGCGCACACACTTGGGCACTATAAAATAACTCCTGCGTAGCTGGACTGGTTTCAATGAAACCAGTCACCGTCACCGAAATCAGTGTGGGAGATATTATTATTTTTATTATTATTTTAGCAAACACTAAAATTATTAAACAAGCTTATGACTAAACAACTAGCCACCCGGATAGTTATAGCACTTTCGAAAAAAAAACAAGAATACAGTATAAAGAGACTTCAATTATAGTAGTGACGTGTTATAATGAAGTTCGGTGTTAAACAGCCACAATGGAGACTTATAGTTTTCATATCAACCCCTACAATATGGGTAACAAAATGATGAGAGAGTTTGAGAAAACAAATACAATTCATACAAGATTTCATGAATGCCGCTATTTTTAATCCAAAATAGCGATTTATCGTTTTCACAGGTACTCTCACAATATGGGTATCAAATGAAAGAGAAATACAATAAATCATCTAAATTCCAGACGAAGAATAAGGCGAAATTAATTGCCCGGGGTCGAAATAGGTTATTTTTTAACTCAAACAAGTCCATTAACCAACTTACAAAAATAAATTAAATCCCACCAAAAACATTTTCATGTAAAAATGTTGCCAAGACGAGTCTATATAGCTTACCCTGTGAAAAAGTTATCAGATATCGTATAAAGCCAAGTTCTAAAGACTACTCGCCCTAAATCTACCAGCACCTTGATCAAAATCTATCAAAAAGTGGACAAATCCCATGTAGAACCAAAGTTCTTGATCTATGCGCCCTTACTTTACTAGGCTTAGCTTCACTTACTCTACATTTCAGTTAAAACGTGATACTTGGCCGTTTTGCTACCGTTATGAAGATTTTATAGGCATTCATTTATCGTGTGTGAAATAAAACGGCCAAGCATCACGTTTTAACTGAAATGTAGAGTAAGTAAAGCTAAGCCTAGTAAAGTAAGGGCGCATAGATCAAGAACTTTGGTTCTACATGGGATTTGTCCACTTTTTGATAGATTTTGAACAAGGTGCTGGTAGATTTAGGGCGAGTAGTCTTTAGAACTTGGCTTTATACGATATCTGATAACTTTTTCACATGGTAAGCTATATAGACTCGTCTTGGCAACATTTTTACATGAAAATGTTTTTGGTGGGATATATTTATACTACTTCCATAACGAACGTTCATTATAAAATTATGATAAAGAAACAGGGCCCTGATTCAATATGCCATCGCTTTATCGCTAACGAATTTCGATAACAAAATGTATAAAATTTGACATAAGCTTCGCTAAATGACATAAGTCATTTAGCGAAGCTTATTGTCAATTCCATACACTTTGTTTTCGAGTTTCTTAAGCGATGGCATCTTTTTTTTTTTGTCAAGCTACACCGATACACAGTCTAATATTAAACAGACCGTTACGAGCAGAGATACGTTAGTAACAGTTGTAATTCTTTCGAGAATCGTCATTGTTTAGACATCCTTTGTAATTTTTTTAAATTCAGGCTAGTTTTAGTCTAGAAATATTCCTGGAAGTCCCGGGAGGTTTTAACGGGTCATAACAAACTGTTTGTATGCTCAACAAAGTGGGCATGGGTCAGCTAGTAAACAATAAAAATGTCAATATGATCATAATTTAAAACTTAGCGACAGCGATAAAACTTTGTAAGATTACTAAAATATTTTCCGTTATAAATGTAAAAAGTTTTATTATATTAATGATCCAGCACCCGCCATCTTGTCAAAATTAATCTTACAAACTCTTTGAAAATTCACTCATTAAAATGTATGTGTACCTAAGTTGTTTTTTTTTTCATTTCAGGTAAGTGCAGCCTCGGTACTCGCCGACTTAAATTTAAAAGTTTTAAAAACTCTGCAAAGGAGAAAGCCCATTTCAGGCCCAGAGCGGACAGCCGTCTTAAGAAGCCTTAATTTCTCCAGAAATGTACCATAAAGAGACATGATTTTTGATAACATTCAAATAACCGCCACCATAATCAGTAATGTTTCAATAAAAAAAGGAATTTTATTGAATTATTTGGAACCTAAACAAAACGTTGAGGTGAAATGTTACCCGATGATAAAATATCTTTACTTTAATCAATCAATCCGAATATCGATTTATTAACAAATAAAATAAACTCATGTAAAATACAAATAACGGGCCACTGTTGGTAATTCTGTAAAGAATTAATCAAAAGAAAATATTTTATCTTAAAACCAATTTTTACGTTTGATACTATAAACGATAAAGATTAATAAAAAGTCATATTATATCGATTGTTTTTTACGTAACCGATTTATCGATTTCATTTTTTTGCGACAAGCGGCAACACTGATGACTGAACTGTCATTTTTGTGCAATGCTCAATGTGGATGCGTTTTGTTTTGTTTTCGATTTTTTTCACCGCAATCTGGCTTTCTCGCCTTGTTTCGGCTTTTCACGTACGACTTTGGCATTGTTTTACTGGTTTTGTTCTCTCCTTCTACGATTACTTGGCCCTGGATTAAATGATTACGCTATTTGATTGTGCATACCAAAATGTCTGAAGAACATTGTATACATTGTGGTAATAATGTTACCGAGAACCGTATTTTAGAGCCCGAAGAATTAAGTGTCATACAGCAGTGGGTTGCACCGCAGCAGGCAATCATAATATTATAATAAAATGTTTCTATTATTTCGTCATCATGGTTTAATCGTTAAATCTTTTACTTTTGAAAATATTTATCATTAATGTTAATATGTTTTAGGTGTCAGGCGATAATCTTGTTTTCCACAATTGCTGGGTAGCAATAACTGAAAGTCTTGCACTACAACAAGGGCTATCTTATTATATCTTACTATTATAAATTATTGAAAATTCGGAAAAGGCCTTGAAAATAAAATAGACAAAAAGTAAAAATAAAAATATTTCTACAATAATGG
Organism: Celastrina argiolus; assembly: GCA_905187575.2. NCBI lineage: Eukaryota > Metazoa > Arthropoda > Insecta > Lepidoptera > Lycaenidae > Celastrina > Celastrina argiolus. The sequence goes on from LR994597.1 coordinate 10,373,683, forward strand.
CGCCATTTTAAGTTTTTTTCTCAGATATCTAATACTATTAAGATTTTAGAACACTCATTTTTAATGCGATTTTTTGATGTCCACATTGGGCCTGAGACACTATGGAGAGTGGGCTTTCTCCTTTATGGGTAAGTTTTAAATGTGTTGCATTTAAAATATCGTAATTGTTGTTTAAAATGCTAACTGTGGCTCTAATGAATAGTAAGCTGTAAGAGCAAGGAAAATCGACGTAGGTATATTATATTAAAAAAAAATTGATGTCGAATGAATTAACGCAAGATTTTTTCATAAAAAAACGCTTTAAAATTTGAACGTTAAAACAATTTTTCCGTGTTTTCAAAAAACTATTAAAATGTTTTAATTAATTTGCATACAATTATTAGTAAAGCCGAAAGCGTATTATTTACATACATTTTAGAAACTTAAATCGCTGTCAAGAATGTATGAGATGAGATGTCACTAAAGGCGGAATCTACGTTTGTATAGATTAATTATTTCTTTTGATTAATTATTTTGTATAATGGACATTGCTTAGTTGTATTATGCAGCTAAATAATGTTCTAAAGCGAGTAAAATTTTATTACCTAGGTATGATAATTCGTGCAAAAAATAAGCAACCAAAATCATGCACAATTTTTAAAAAATATTACCAGCTTGGAATATTGTAAGACGTTGATTGTTTTATACATATTTATTATCAAGGCTTTCAATATACAACGGTAGCATCAAATTTGACACGTTTGTGGCCATTTGTGCTAAAAATTGTTACAGAAGTTTAATTGTTTCGAATGTTCGGTATTTGCGGGCGCATAAATAATGTCGGTCTAGCCGGCGGTCGTGAATTGGAAACAATTCCCTCTCGTGATAAAATATTACTGTGACATCTGACGTGTTAGCTTATTATTGCGTTGCTGAAATTAGAGCCAGCTAGTTAGCGAACGCCTACCAGTCTGAATGGACTGGTTGGCATCCGCATGTGTTAGACTGGAGAATGACATGTGGATATCATTCCCATGTCATTCCCGGCACAAAGCAGATATATAACAGAGACACGACCTAGTACTAGAAAATGGTATCACCCTAACACTGGCAATTCGACTGGCAATTTTTGTTTTCTTCGATTTCCAGGCACATTCCGGAAACCGCCATCTAGCGCCACTATTGGAAAATACTAATTACTAATTTCGTTTCGTATCTTCTTCTTAATTAAGGAATTTAATTTAGCTGTGATGTTATGCTTAAAAATATGCTTATCTTTATTTTAATGTGAATATTTGTACTTAATTCGGCATATTTACATTTAATAATTTACAAACGTTAATAGTAGTAACATTTTTTTTGTATTAAACATAGATTGTATGGGATGGTAGGCCATGTTCCCGGTCACACAACATGAGAGTGGTTCACGTCGTCACGGTTGTGGTAGCTTTACAGGAAACGGGCGTGATCCGCGTAGTTTATTTTTCGTTTTAAAAAAGTAGTGTTCCCGTGGGATATTGTTTTTACGATGGTGGAGCGGCAGGCTTACCTATTAATTTAAGTAATTTCTTCCTCCATGTCAGAAAAACACAAATGCAGGTAGAAACACCTACATGATTTTTTTACATTATTTTTTTGCTTTCATTCTTACGACTACACTTTATATTCTAAATAAGAATACTAATTTGTACTCTGTACTCCTGACAAACGAATTATAGGTCGCAAACACATTACAAAGGTTAACTAAGTGCTTTTAACAGCCGTTTCAAATAATAAGCATACACATAAACGTTAAAATAATTACTTCAAATTGTTATTGGTTTAAAACGAAGATAAGAAGCTGGAATTTCAATTAACTAAGGCTATTTATATAAATTAATTGAGACATAACAATTTTCAGTCGCTTTCAATCTTCGCAGGCATTTATACAATACAAACAAAACATTTTCGCTCCATTAGTCCACAAAAGCATTACTTCCCTCCCTGATATATAAAATTAAGGACACGTGACATGCAATGTAGTGCACGATTAATAAAAATTCTCAGAATGTGACGTCACCGTTTATTAGGGTTGTGCATCAATGAAATTTAAAATAACAATTTACTATCTTTTTAAAAGATAGCCCTGTCCGAGTTTCTTAGGCCGTGTTTCACCGAGCAATGTTAAAGTTAACGCCGTGTTAAAATATCATGCCATAATATCTTTCATTGACAGGAAATACGAGAGGGATAACATGATATTTAACATGGTGTTAACTTTAACATTGCTTGGTGAAACACGCCCTTAGGCTGGCTCTTTTCGGAGGGCTAGTGGTGGAACAGGTGGTAGTATTTTTGTTGACTTTCCGAAAATAGCTTGTTAAGATTCATTTGGATTTTTTTTATTTTATTTATAAATTCAAGAAATTTGGTATGCGAGAAACTCATACCATTGTTATTCAGTTAAAAGCAAGATAATTAATAAAGAAAACTGGAGATTTTTATTCATATCAGGTTATGTGTTACTAGTCCTACAGGGTAATAGTTATATGTTTCGCTCGGACTCTTCACATAGAGGGCGAACTATCAATAAAATAGTATGGGCCTACATTCAAACACTTAAAATCGATCTAGCAAGTAGTAAGTAAATAGTATGGTGGCTTGTAACTCTAACCTAAAGATGATGTCAAAGTCAAAAAATTGAGTTTCTTGATTAAGCTAGTTTTTAAGTTTGTAAACGAAATCGCATCGATTTCTTACCTTTTGAAAGAGCGCAGTGTAAAATTAGGGCTGCCTCATACATGAAATTTATCAAAATTATAACATACCTCAAGACGAAAATAAATAATTAGTTATTCCTTTGTGTCTGAATGAGATATGGAAAAGCGTGGGAAGCTTGTTTAAGTAGGTATCAGTATTATGCAAGGTGTAAAAATAACAATTATAATAACTTTGGGATATGATTATTCCTAACCGCTCCATAACAAAATCATAATTTGTACCGGAATCTTATATATAAAAATGAATTGCTGTTCGTTAGTCTCGCTAAAACTCGATAACGGCTGAATCGATTTGGCTATTTTTAGTCTTGAAATATTCGTGGGAGTCCAGTGAAGATTTAAACGGTTTGTATGCTCAACGAAGTGGGCACGGGTCCGCTAGTTTTATATATAAAATGAATTGCTATTCGTTAGTCTCGCTAAAACTTGAGAACGGTTTAACCAATTCGGCTATTTTTGGTCTTGGAATATTCGTGGAAGTCCAGGAAATGTTTAAACGGTTTGTATGCTCAACAAAGTTTTTTATATTTTTTTGCTCTTTTTAAGTACTGCAATTTCCTGTTTTCTTAGGTCTTCTGGAAGACATTCCATTTTGGAATAAGATGTACCTTTGTACAAAATGTATTTTTTTAGCAATTTTTGTTTGTAAATTTATTGTGTGTACATAAATTGTAAAATAAAATAAAATAAAATAAATAAAGAGGGCACGGGTCAGCCAGTAATATTATATAAAATGAGATGAATATGCGATGGGGATAAACACGAAAAAAAACGACGCTCTCTGTGTCAATGTGAATTGAGCCTTAGGGCTCATTAATATGCTGAAAGGGAGTGAGGTCGGAGTATTTGGCGATATCCTGATTTATGTCCCGGGACCGGCCAGTAATGGGGAAAAATTGACTCCACTCTCGTTTGTGGGGATTTTAGTGTAATACTGACACAAAATTGACACTAATAGGTGAGGTATTTTTTATCTTTACTTAAACATGAAAGGGAAAAGGCGTTTTATAATAGTTAACTAGTTGTTAAAACTAAACTGAGTAGAGGTATCCACGTATGTAGAATAATGCCACACCGATGGCGGTGACGGTGGCCAATTTCATTGAAACGCGGCTACGCAGAAGTTATTTTATAGTGACCAAGTGTTTGCGCAATACACTGAAGCACTCTTTCTTCCTTCCCTCTCGTAACCCAGTGGGACGGATAACCGACTCTACTAGCCGTAGCCCAGTGGGACGGATAACCGACTCTACTAGGTTAGGCACAGGACCGACTTTTACATGCCCATCCGACGCATGGATCTTCACCTTGTCAGAAAATCAGATGATCACCCTGCATTGTCATATTTCATTTTATTTATTAGCGCGTTTAAGCAAACCAACTTTTCCGCTTTATAATATTGAAACGATTTCAATAAAAGATGTTTCAATATATTCGTAGTATTATATTATATACTAAGAAAAATTTATTGACATGCGAATCACAAAATTCCACCCACGTTTGGTCTAAAATTTTGTGATTGTGTAATGCTTCTAAGGAACATACATACTCGTAACACTATATCCTTACTTTGCGTCGCACAGTCGGGTAAAAACCCGCCTACAATATTGTTTTCAAGAGTAGATAATAACATGACATCAAATCATTGGAATCGGATTAAAATTAAATTTAGCTTCAAGGGCATTTAAATCAAATCAGAGCTAACAGATTTCATTTAGTTCCATAAAATCGACACCCAATTTCAAACCAAGTCGGCGCTAGCCTCGTGTTCAAAATTAGAGAACTCTCAAATTCCAATCTATTGAAATTAGTTTCAAGAATACTGGGCGTCCTCTACTGTCAATAACCCAACCTTATCATTCAATATTAACCTGTTACAAAGTTCCAAATGTTTAAGAACAATTTTTCAAAGCCCAACTTCGTCGATCTACGCAGTACTGCGAAACGCTTAATAATGCCATTAAGAAGTTCTTTATCGAAGAAGAAGTTTTTTATATCGGTCATTTGTTTCACCCTTTTGGTCGATTTATAATTTCTACGTGGCGCCCTGGAGTCGAAATTCACCCATAATAATTGAAATAGTTTTTAAGTTTGAACTTAACAAAAGTGATTTTGCATGTATTATAGAAAAATAAGAAAGTAAATTTTGTAAGGTTGACAAATAAGCAATGTAAAAAACGTGTAAAATGCGGTAGTGTAAGTAAATAAGCTGAGATAACATGCATTAATAACATTCCTCAACACTCTGACTTTGCCAAATTTCAGGCTCAATGCGAGCAAAACTGCACCTAAAGTTTTTAGTTTTCGTAATAATATAATAACTATTTTATGTTTTGACATTAAAAAGAGGTATACAGAGTGTTCTTAAAACAAGGATCGATTAAAGATATAATAGAAGTTTTCACAATTTTTGAAGTGAAAAGTTATTTAGGGGCATTGTGTACATACTTTTTGGGTAGGGTAAGATATTAAACTCACGTCAGTACACGTGACCTGATTGAAAATTCGTGAGATGAAGGAAGGGTAGACCGCCTGCGCAGCGTAGGAGAGGATGAAATATCCCCCTCTCTTTCTATCGCGCGGCGAAAATGTCTGCCTACTCTTGCGGTTTCGTTTTTCGACTACAACAGTTTTTTTAATAAAAATCCTAATAACACCTAGGCTTATAAATACTGTTATATATAATTAATATAAGAAAAGGAGCTATTAAAATACCATGAAAATATATTTTCAATACTTACCAAATTGGTCATTTAGCGCTTACAAGTGCCTGGAACAAAATAAACCCACAATGTAGTGAGCATTTTTCATAAGTTTTCAGTCCATTAACTGTAAGAGTTAATAGCCAATGCGTGCACTGGTGCCAGCTTATCACACGCGAGCCAATTGTTTTGAGGTCACTAAACAGCTTTCGATCAATATCACATTTCTTTAAAAAAAATCTATGGACTTTTGTATGCCCTCCAAAGTTTGGATGCATTGAAGAAGAACGTAAGGTTAAAGGTTTTACCGTGTTATATTGAAATCTTATATACTTATATATATAAATGTATTGCTGTCTCGTCTCGTTGAAATGTTGTCGTCGAATCGTTAGTATTATGTTGTAGAACGGCTGAACCGAATCGGCTATTTTTAGTCTTTAAATATTCGTAGAAGTCCCGGGAGGTTTAAACGGTTTATCACAAACTGTTTCTAAGCTCAACGAAGTGGTCACGGGTCAACTACTAATAATTATAATTCAGTCATTTCAACAGTTACAAATATAAATAAAAAAGTTAATTTAGACAACTTTTTTTTATATGTCCCGTATCACTCTTGAGGTAAACACGAAACTAATGACACATCTGAATCTGAACTCCATCAAACCGTTCAGGCAGCAGAGCGTACCAAGCATTTTTAGTAATAAAAAAATAGGAAAATGGTGTTCTACTACCCTACCCTACTTTTAAAAATACCAATTTTCCATCTTTTACCTAAAAGTTAACTCCGTTCGAGTTTTTAACGCCGGTTCTTCTCGGCTGGTTAGAGTTGAACCGGTGGTAGATTGTTTTTTGTTGACTTTACGAAAAATGCTTGTTAAGTTTCATGTGAAAATAAAATATTTTATAACACATAAAAAATTTCAACTAAAAGGAAATAATTTTAAAAGTGCCCAACAAATATAGAATTTCGATTGTTTAAAAAACAAACATTTAAATTAAAATAAGATCAATGGTCTGCGTAAATAATGTAATTAACTTAAAATATTAACGGTAAGAGAAGAAAGAAAGAACAGGTCACCATAATGTAGTCATTAATAATATTAAATTGTTATTACGACATTTTTATGTATTCAAAGAATTGATATCAGATCTCTTCCGGGTGGCGTTAAATTTGTTTGCCTTGGTTATTAGGTTGGTTTTCCTTCTATCATAACCGACTTCCAAAAAAGATGGAGGCTTAGAGAGCTAATTAATACTTAAAGTAAATTAAGAGGTTCTCAATCCGTCCTTCTGATTATGTTTGGCCGATCTCTGAAATGATCTATAATATGATGAATAAAAATATAAATGAGCCTATTTAAAGAGGATTTCACTATCTATACTTGGCGGAATAACAAAGTATATGAGCCTATTTTTAGGCTGTCACTATCTCTACTTTACAGGAAAGCAAACTATAGGAAGGCTCCTATAGTTGTAGATAGGCATCTACAGGCAGTCACTATCTCTCCTGGGCGAAATAATTAATGAGCAAGCAAGATATCATTGAAGTAAATGACATGTGAAAGTAAATAAAAATTTGTAGAAAAGACATGTGAAAGTAAATAAAAATTTGTAGAAAATCGCTTCTTCACGTCCCTGTGCAAACTGACCCTTAGTCGTTACAAGGCTTTAGGCAGTTTCCACCCGACACACGAAAAATATAAAATTTGGGTTTTATTTCGTATTATCAAAATACTAGTTTTAAAAGTCCAACACTAACAAAACTTGAATGGTTCTTAGAACCATTACTAATAAGTACTCTACGAAAATTATAACTAATAAGGCGCTTATACTTCTCTAAGCGCTTTTACTTTAATGATACTAGTGAAAATATGTAGCATGTTTTTTTATAAGAAGAAAAACAAAATAAAACGTAAAAATTAGCGGCAAGTTATAGTCCGACATAGCTTAATCGGCTATTCCATTAAAGAGCTTCCATTCGAAAAGAGGCTTAGTTAATAAAATATTTCAGATATTGAGGTACACCCATAAGCATTTTAGTGTAAATTTTCCCAAATGTAATTGACAATAAACGTGAATATTAGTAACTTGAAGTATTATTACAATGTATTTAACCTTCCTCGAATATTCTTATTTCGAGTTTATAGTAAACAGACAGACAGAGGACTTGCTTTGTATTCGTGACGTAGAATGCCTCAATATACTAAATAATTCAACGATACTAAATACTGAGCCAAAACACATTTAAGTTTCATAAAAGAAATATTACTTTTCTGCCCGTAGCTTCGGTGAAGAAAAACTTTATCAGCTTCCTACATCTTTTGTTACTCGGTAACTTACAAAATAAGATAATAACAGCACATTGTATTCGATTGTATTGAAACTAGACAACTCGATTCTGAAGTATTTTATGTTTTTCGAGATAACACCCTACTTCGGGTTCTCGATTAGATTTTAGATATCTCACGAACTCATTGGCGTATTGTCTACACACGTCCAAACTCTACAGCTCATATTGCAATAACGAATATAATTTGAAGTTAAATAAAGTAAAGTTAAATAAATTAATATTTATTTATACGTGTTTTCACTAAGTTTAATGAAAGCCTACTGTCAGTATATTTATTTTTACTTTTTTCGCTTTTTTTTAGACAAACACTAGTCTCAGTTCATTGTGAATATATTAGAATATGAATAATGCTTTTTTTAATAATAGGTCCAATTAAAAGTAGTATGTACTAGTACGTGCCTAATTTAATTTATTACTACTCTAATTATTTTTTTTCCTTCAGTAGGCCTACTGGAAGAAATTCCAAATTGGAATAAGAAGCACCTTTGCACATAATATCAGTGTTTTAATTGAAGCTTCTATTGTCTTTTAATATGTGTACATCAATTATAAAATAAAATAAATAAATAAAACATAAGCTACTCGTATATAATATAAAAGTAAGATTTAAAATAAGTTTTGAGATGACTCAGCTGATAGTGCCATCTTAGCGGCAAATATTAATTTTAGTACAAAATAGACATTTATATTTTCGCATTTCAATTATTTTTTAACCTGAACGTTTTAACATTAGATATACAGATAGAATGCTTATTCTATCCCGACTCTAACAAATTCTTTGATTGTAAAAAGACTTAGACTTCAGAGCATTATCTCGTTCTTTTGTCTGTCTGTAAATATTGATAGTGTAAACGAGCCTTCGATTACACTAAAACATAAAAAAGAATAATAATAGCTCCCCTCACCGATTTCGATGTCGGTAGCCGATTTAATTGAAACCAGGCCAGCTACGCAGGAGTTATTTTATAGTGCCCAAGTGTGTGCGCAATACACAGAAGCACTCTCTCTTCCTTTTACTCTTATAACCCAGTGGGACGGTAAACCGACACGACTAGCGAGAGATCAGGCGCAGGACCGACTTTTTACATGCCCATCCGACGCATGGATCATCTTTCTTGTCAGACAATCAGGTGATCAGCCTTGGAATGGATTGTCCTAACCAAACTTGAAAACAACATTATTTGTTGTTCCAACGCGGGAATCGAACCCACGACCTCCGGGTCGAGAGCGAAGCTCTGAACCACTAGACCACGGAGGCGGAAAAGAGTAAACTCACCTTAAGCTATAAATCATGAAGTGTCTGCAGTTATAATATTTCATCGAGCACCAATGGTAGGGTCGTACCTCTCGCGCAAAAATCGTTATTTATTGAAAGTCATGAATACCAAACAGAATCCTGTACTTTTCACTTTCTTTGTTTTTTGTTTGTACGTCTTCTTTTAAATGGAGAGTTTTCTCAGTATGCGATACGATATCGAATCGGACAATATGTCGTCGATATAACTTCGTTTCAACATGTGTGACTATATATTATATTAAAATTAAGACAAATAATAGCGCAGTGGGTTGCGGGTTTGTATACCGCCAAAGGAACAAAAAGTTTTCTATGTTTTTGGGTGAGTTTTGTGTAGCAATATAATAAAAAAATTAAAAATGTGTATAGTATAAAAGTATTAAATATGTATACTTCCGTTGCCTGGTACCTGCAACTCAAGTTCTTTGGGTACTTAGCAAGGGGCCAGATTGAAGTTGTGTGAAGCGTAAATAATTTTATTATATTATGTTCTTCTTATTATTACACAATCCAATAATTATAAAGGAGGTATAATTGTGTGTGTTGTCTATAATATCGGTCCGATATCGTATCTCATGAAGTAAAAACAAACTTTGGGCTTTCTTTGTTGAATATATTGAATTAAGAAAATGTTTCTTGGCTCTTTTAAATGGATGAACTAAGTTTTAAAATGTTATTCCTGAAACACCTGAGAGCGTAACCAAATGGTATGAAATACTAAGGTTACACAGAATATAGTGCGAAATACCAATTGAGGTATATTACTCGTTTTCTGGTTTTTACTATAAAAATATACAGCACTAGCTGACCCGTGTCCACTTCGTTGAGCATAGAAATAGTTTGAGATGAACCGTTTAAACCTTCCCGGGACTTCCACGAATATTTCCCGACTAAAAATAGCCAAATTAATTCAGCAGCTCTCAAGTTTTAGCGAGACTAACGAACAGCAATTGATTTATATATATATATAGATAGATTACAGCGTAAACAAATTTGAACTAAAACAGGTGTTGTAGTTGAACCTACGGTGTAAATTGACTCTATCGCCAATAATAATATCACAGTAACACGGCAACGGCGTATTGCCGAAATGCCAGCTGGATATGGTATAAAAGAAGAAGAAGGATATTTTATTTTACAAATTTGCCGCGGAGATTCGAATTTAGAATAATTGTGGGAGTTGGAATTATGTAATTAGAGAGTTCCGCGCGCTATTTTTAGTTTTTCCTTGTTAAATAATTTTAATTATATAAAACATGCTTGATTATTTTTTGTTAGTGTTCATTTATTTCTTTTTATTTATAAATATATAGTTTTATCAATCACAAGTGTGATTTATTCATAATATAGTCCTCGTAGAACAAATAAGCACTACAATAACTCATAATTATTATGTAAAGCAAAATATTTGAGAAGGACAACGAGAATTGTTCGAAATACGGACTATGAAATCTGGCACATTTAAAGTGGAGGAAGGTGTGCAAATATATCTTTTAGGTAATGCTTAGAAAAACATAAAATTAATTAAAATAACGAACTACACACACTACTTACAAACGAGACATGGTCGATTGGTCGCCCCTTATTTGTATAACGTAATTAACGACACCCACCTACTTTACAATAATAATTAATTAACAATATAAAATACTAGTTCCATTGAAATACTACTTTCGAAATAACAAAACTTAAAATCTGGGGGCACGGGAGTGCCCCCGTCAAGACAAGCCAAGCGAAGCGCAACCTACCTTTTCTCGAAAGGTTTCGTCGTTTTTTTGAACTCTCATAACTTTGCTTTGGATGATGCTACATAGTTGAAAATTTCAACATATAATGACACCAGTAAAAACATGAAACATACAAAGTTTGAATGTTGTAGCTATTATATTATTATATGGTGGACGGTACAAAATGGATGTTTAATATGTTTACTATACGGATATGATCTTTAATATATAAAATAAATATTATATTATACAATATTATACAAGTATATCAAAAAAATAAGACCTACTTTTTGTAGAACCGATAATCGGTCAGATTTTTGCTTCATATTATTTCTATCCGACTTTATTTATTTGAGTGCGTTGCACTACTGCAATCAGTATGTTCTATTTTATTCCGATTATTAATCGGTGACCGACTTTTTGTAAATGAAAAATATATCTATTTGAAAATTAGTTTTTTATACACTTATTTAAAATTAGATATTAATTTTTTGGTAAGTAAAAATTTGGTGAGAATTAACAGGCAGCAAGTAGTAATTTGTTGTCAGTGTATAATGTGTATACAGGGTGTAAAAAGAGCAGTCACTATAACTTCGTGGGGTAATAACCAGGCAAAAGATATATCCTATGGTACTAGTCATTTGCTTTTAATCCACTGTTTTAAAAATTTAAAAATTATCAATAGGCAATGTACAACATGCACAACCCAGCGATCATCTGATTACGCTGAGAGGTCAATAGCACGCGTAAGACGTTCATTACGTACTAGGGCAAAAATTATAAAATTTAAGAATTTAATGCAGAACGTTGTTCCAAACAGTTCAGCCTTGCGACTAAAATAATAAATTGCAAAAAAAATATTTTTTTTTTTCAAAAAATAAATAATGAAAAAAAATCATTTATAGAATCAGTCAAGGTCCTATAATTATACCCCAAAGTTATAGTGACTGCTCTTTTTACACCCTGTATAAACAAAATATTACGTCGAGCACTTGAAATCGGTCCGGCATAAGCTCCCGCTGATGTTATAATAACATTGTTTATAGAGGGAAAATTACCCTTATTCCAATGATAAATTTCCATAAAATCTTATGTAAAAACCGTTCGACACTTCGATAGCGCGATGCAGGTAGCTTACAGCGCAATCTATGTTTAGAACTGTGAAACATCTAAACATACATGTATCAACACATTTAACAGTCGGTAACATTATAATGATAACAATAAACGAAAATATTACACGATCAATGAATAAATAATTTTAGTGTTTAACTATTAACATAATAATAATATGATTTTTAACACGTCACGTCATGACGTTTAAAGATGGCCATAATCAAAAGAAAATCTTAAAGCTATTTTTCAAAAATAAAAATAAGTACATTTTTTTCACAGTACAGTCAAAGTTGCACTTGGTGTATGTGTCGCAGTCATCTAATTAAATCAGCTATATCATTGAGTGACTAGCGTTTTTATCTAATGACGACATTTAATTGAAAGACTAAAGGACAACTCGTCAAGTTGTTTATTGTAACGTCCAATGTCTTGACTGAACATTGATTGACCGTTTTGCTACCGTTACGAACATTTCATACGAATTCATTAATCGTGTGCGAAATAAAACGGCCAAGCATCACGTTTTAACTGCAATGTAGCGTAAGTGAAGTTAAGCCTGGTGAAGTAAGGGCGCATAGATCAAGAATTTTAGTTCTACTTGAGATCTGACCAATTTTTGATAGATTTTGATTAAGGTGTAGTGTAGAACTTTGCTTTATACGATATCTGATAACTTTTTCACAGGGTAAGCTGTGTAGGCTCGTCTTGACAACATTTTACATGAAAATGTTTTTGGTGGGATGGTATATAAAGCCATAATTTTAAATACGCTCACATACGTGCCGCGTCGACTCGTTGCAACAAGCGTTTATAATAATAATTAAAATACTTCTATACTATTTAACTATTAATATTATAAATAGGCAAGTGAGTATGTGTGTCTGCCTAAACTAAACCGATGTCTCAAAATATTTGAGCCCAGTGGAATAACATACAAAACTATCCTATAAATACAATAGTTTTTATACATTCGTTACGTTACCGAATGTCAATTGTATAGGAGATGTCGTAACTCTCATACAATTGAAGACACGAATGCTATGCGATAATCGAGAAAATTGAATTTAAACTGTCACTTAAACATTTTAGGTTTCAGTTTAAACTTATTTTTCTCGAAATCAGAATATCTCGACATATCACCTTTATCTATGTCTTCAATTCTTTCGATAACGTTACGAATATGTAGCTGTCAATCGTTTCTTTCTTCCCATTGAACAGTGTCCCGTGTGTTATTACACAATATTAGTCATATTGTTATAGGTACAAATATACATAATATCAGAATTGTGTTCATATATCCTACAATCAATTACATAATATTACGCCATTGTAAACTGTATACACATACACATAGGTGTAAATTATTCCCGCTTTCCCCAGGCAATATACCATACTAGACGTGTCTCGCTACTGTGTACCTACAAAATGAAATTCCCGCTCGAACTGTACATCTTGCTGCGGTAAAATGTAGCCTTTTTTTAAACAATAATAATATCTATAGACGCTTCACACCACATCAATCTGGCCCTGTCCTAAGTATCCGAAGAACTTGTGTTACAGGTACCAGACAACGGAATTATATATTTAATACTTTTATAATATACACATATTAAAGATTTTTATTATATTAATACACAAATTTTATACACATCCATGACCCAGGATATTGAAAACTTTTTGTTCCCTCGACGGGATTCGAACCCGCAACCTCTCGGTCGAGCACCAATGCGCTGAACCACTGCGCTACGGAGGTCGTCAAAAAAGGCTGTGTAACTGGCATACCAAATTTCTTCGAAATCTGTTTAGTAGTTTTAGCTTGAAAGAGTAATAATAATAATGCCTCCCACACTGATTTCGGTGACGGTAGCTGGTTTCATTGAAACCAGGACGGCTACGCAGAAGTTATTTTATAGTGCCCAAGTGTGTGCGAAATACACAGAAGCACTCTCTCTTTTCCTTCAATCTCGTACGTAGCCCAGTGGGACGGATATCCGACACGACTGTCGGGTGATCAGGGGCAGGATCGACTTTTTACATGCTCATCCGACGCATGGATCATTTCTTGTCAGATAATCAGGTGATCAGCCTGCATTATCCTAACCAAACTTGAAAACAACATTTTTTGTTGTTCCAACCCGGGAATCGAACCCACGACCTCAGAGACGAGAGTAAGGCTCTAAACCACTAGACGACTGAGGCGCTTGAAAGAGTAACAATCAAACGTACATCCACACATACAAACTTTATTAAGGACTAGCTGACCCGTGCCCACTTCGTTGGGCATGGAAGATGTTTAAACCTTACCGGGACTTCCACGAATATTTCAAGATCAGAAATAGCCGAATCAGTTCAGCTGATCTCGAGTTTTAGCGAGACTAACGAACAGCAATTGATTTTATATAGCCTATATTACTCAGTGATAATGTAGCTTTCTAATGAAAAAAGAATTATCATAATCGGTCCAGTACTTTTTGAGTTTAGTCGTTACATACAAAAATACAAATCTTTCGTCTTTATAATATTAGTGTAGATGATTAAGAAGGACAATGCGCTGGAGCCGCAGCGCGTCTGTAGAGACATTAACTCTCCTTCCTATCTGCTCCGGTACTAAGTCATATCTTTCCTCGATATTTCCTTTCATTTATTTTACCTTTCTTATTTTCAATAAGTCTCTCTATTTTATTGGTCCGTATCGGCTCTGTTTAGACTGGGGCTCTATTCAGAAGATTCCTTTCAATATTTCTATAGTAAATAGTAGGTCGTTAACTTGTATTTGACATGATTATTAACTTTGTGGTTAATTAATATTAAATGCTTCGATATTATTTATAAGGTTTCGAGTTATTAGTATTGCTAGATGAAAATCTTAGATGTGCAATAAAAATATAAATCTATATTTTATATAATGTTTTTTATGTTATTGACATAAGGAAATACATTTATGAGAAAAGGAAGTATAATATGTCCCAAAGTTACAGTAACTGTTATTTTTACACTAGTAGTAATTCAAAAGTAATGAAATTTTGTACATAATATATTTTTGTTACCTCTTATGATCATCAGTTAGGTAGTTTACGCGAGAAAGCGTAACAAACAAATAGACATTAACATCAAATATAATGCTAGGGATAAATGTAGGATATTTCATTCTTCTCCGTCCACGCAATTTTGTAATATTAGGGATAAATGTAGGATATTTCATCCTTCTCCGTCCACGCAATTTTCGTCAAAGGTACAAATCCGCACGCATTAATATTATGATAGGGAAATACTGGACATTTTCTGCTGAAGTACTACTGAGTTAAATAGTACGTGTAGTTGCGTGCTAACCTTGCAGCTTCCTGCGATGGGTGATAAGATTGAGCCTCCAATCGATAGAGGCCTTAATTATAGGCCTTCAGTTTGTAATGTACACCCACCACAACTTACACCCCCTCCAACGTTCAAGTCGTTTGAAATCAATGTGCATAACTAGTTGCCGTCCGTACGTATGTTATTTGAAACTGAAGTAATGAACTAATTAAAAAAATTTAAAAATCCGACTAAGCGTGCAACATTCCTATCACACCCTACAAACGACCTGATGACCTAAGACCTGAACCGATTTCCACCATCCCTAAGAACACTGTCGACTGATATACCTATCAAACAAAATAACCGCATTAAAATCGGATCATCCGTTTGATCCGTTTGCCAGAGACTGACACATACACCTTTACAACGTCAAACTTATAACCCCCGTTTTTGCGTCGTGGGTTAAAAACGGAGTTTCGTATCCTAAATAGCTCATAGGTTACCTGTTGGGTGACGAACGAGTCGCTACATAGTATCAATGTGATTGGACAAGCTATAGATTTTGCTGCTATCTTAGAATCTACAAAACAAGACCTCTGGCAGGTCAGGCGGGGATGGAGGTTGCGGGTTCGAATCCACAGGGGATGTACATTTTTTAAATGTTCTTAAGTCAAAGATGTTGTTTCCGTTGTCGATATAGTCAAGTTTTTTGAGAAGTTAGCACGGTATCAGGTTGACGTGGTGTAAAAGCATCCATATATATACAGGATCTTACTAGGGTGAACTAATTCAACGAGCGTTATGAGCATGAGATACTCGTTCCGAAAATATATATATAACTAGCTGTCCCGGCAAACTTCGTATTGCCTTATTAATTAATTGCTTGACATACTGACTGCAGCGCCACCTATCGGTTCCAATTGTAAATCTAAACCTTTCTGGAATCTCCACGAACACACACAAAAAATTTCATCAAAATTGGTCCAGTCGTTTAGGAGGAGTTCAGTCACATACACACGCACACAAGAAATATATATATTAAGATTACCTTTAATTTTTGGTCATAATATTAACCTATTGATGAAATATTTTTTAAACAAAAAGCGTCCGCGGCGTGGCGGCGATCGTCTGTTCAATTGCGTCAAAGCATCCCAGCACCAGCACCAGCACCCGCGCCGTCGCTGAGTGCAAGTCGTCGCACATAACGAATCGAGATTTTGAAAGAAAGTTAATAATACTATTTACATAGTAAATAAAGAAAAATGTTGTCTATGAATGTGAACCTTACAGTTACTTTAAAATGTCCCATGTGAAAAATTACATCCTTTATAAACCACGACGTTTAAATATTTAAATAGATTTTAAACTGCCTTAGCTTCTGTTAAAAAGAATACTCTTTGAAGTCCTCTTCAAGTAGCTTTTATCCTGTAGCATTATGGTTTAATTTATTTGATTTTTCACTTCGCTAAGATAATTCTTCACTAGCTTTTATGCCTTTAGTTTTTCACAAAGCGGGGATCCTTTATACTGTTTTTAAAACTGTAAAGCATTTAGTGCACTTTAAAATTGTTTTTTATTTAAAGCCCAGGGGCGGCCGCGTTTTATAGCAGTGTTACTTTGATATTACTTTTGAATTAGTCTTTTGAATGTTTCTTTTTAATTTATGTTATTATAGCTCCCTGGTAAACAAAGAATGTAAAACTAAAATTATTTAAGTACTTACCATTGTAAATAATGAAGAAATTAGACTATTAATATTATAATGCGCGACTGAGAAGGGAACAACCGATTGTGACGTCACGGTGTTAACCCTACATAGATATCGTTTTGCGAGAAAGAGATTTTAATGTTTTAAAACTTATCCTGATTATAATTTTAGATTTCGCTCATCTTTTTGATTTTCTTCGTTCGTCAGGACTCACCTGAAGTAAATAAATTTAATATTCATTCAATAACCCAATTCCGTATAAAATGATCTTTATTTAAGTTTGAAGATAGTTTTTAATTTGCGTGAAATTTAAATGAAATGTTATATTAATACTCCTGTAAGAGTTCGTGGTACGGGCCTTGGATCCTTACGAGACCAGCGCTATTATCACTTCCTAAGTTCGATAACAAAAATATATGGTATTTGACATAAGGATGGCTAAGTGACAAGAGAATTCGTATGTCTCCTATAAGAGCGTTCCATATTATGTCTAATCCAATAACTTTTTTTCCGAATTTCGTGAGTGCTAATAGCGATTGCTTTCGTGATTAAGGGCCAGGGTCCTCGAATCGGGGCCCTGATTCGAAAACAAAATGTGTGGTATTTGATATTTTTAAATGACGAGCGAATTCTTATGTCATTTCGCAAAACTTATGTCTAATTCCATACATTATGTTTTCGAACTTCGTAAGCGATAAATAGTGATGGCATCTTGAATCAGAGCCCTTGGCGCTTATTCCATTTGCTATCGCTATTCGTTGTGTTATCGACGACGGGCGATGCCTATATTTCTTAGGAGGAATTTAGTACAAGATTCAAACAATAATTTGATAGATCTATACAACAAATCAAATCGTTTATTTGCAAGAATATGGTACAAAAGGTGTTATAATTATTATAATACGATTCACAAACATATTCTGCCACTTATGGCTATGGCGTGCAATTATTTTACAGATAAATTTTGCATATTATGTTATTGAATCTACTGTAGGACTGTAGGTTCTTGATGGAAATATATGTTATACTATAATATAAGACACTAAGGGCGTGTTTCACCAAGCAATGTTAAAGTTAACGCCATGTTAAATATCATGTTATCTCTCACGTATTTCCTGTCAATGAATGAAATGGCAAGGTAATTTGACATGGCGTTTACATTAACATTGCTTGGTGAAATACGGCCTAAATACTTGCATGTTTCCCACTTTATTAATTATTTTACAATTGTTTAAAATTACATAAGTCATAAGGAGTCATAAATTAAAATTATTTTACTTGAATATAAATAGCATCACATACGATCGTCAATAAATTATTATTTACTATAATATTATTTATCTAATTAAAATGTAATTGTTTATCTTCTAGAAAATTTCTAATACTATTATAACATTTGTTCAATATTCATTCATATAATCGTTTTTTATATACTGTCAAAGATACTTGTATAACATTTGAAGGTAAATTATTAAATATTATAATGCACACACAATCAACGTATTTCTTATATATTTCTAATTTATACATAGGTTGGCGTAGTCCAACTCGTGGCTTAGCGGCGTCGTGCGTCGGCATCAGGTGTCAGGCGTCAGGCGTCAGGCGTCAGGCGTCAGGCGTCAGGCGTCAGGCGTCAGGCGTCAGGCGTCAGGCGTCAGGCGTCAGGCGTCAGGCGTCAGGCGTCAGGCGTCAGGCTTCAGGCGTCAGGCGTCAGGCGTCAGGCGTCAGGCGTCAGGCGTCAGGCGTCAGGCGTCAGGCGTCAGGCGTCAGGCGTCATGCGTCAGACGTCAGGCGTCAGGCGTCCGGCGTCAGGCGTCCGGCGTCAGGCGTCGGGCGTCGGGCGTCGGCGTCGCGACGTCAGGCGTCGGGCGTCGCGGCGTCGGGCGTCGGCGTCGCGACGTCTGGCGTCGGCGTCGCGTCGTCTGGGGTTGGCGTCAGGCGTCAGCTTCGCGACGGCAGGCTTCGGCGTCGCGGCGTCAGGCGTTGGCGTGGGGCGTCGTGACGTCGGGCGTCGGCGTCGCGATGTCAGGCGTCGGCGTCGCGATGTCAGGCGTCAGCGTCGTGACGTCTGGCGTCGGCGTCACGACGTCGGGCGTCGCGGCGTTGGGCGTCGCGGCGTCGCGACGTCAGGCGTCGGCGTCGCGGCGTCAGCATCGTGGCGTCTTGCGTCGGCGTCGCGGCGTCTTGAGTCGGCGTCGCGGCATCGGGCGTCGCGTCGTCGGGCGTCGAGACGTCGGGCGTCGGCGTCGCGACGTCAGGCATCGGCGCCGCGGCGTCAGGCGTCGGGAGTCGGCGTCGCGACGTCGGGCGTCAGCGTCGTGGCGTCTTGCGTCGGCGTCGCGACGTCGGGCGTCAGCGTCGTGGCGTCTTGCGTCGGCGTCGCGGTGCCATGGCGTCGGCGTCGCGACGTCGGGTGTCGGCGTCGCGGTGTCTTGCGTCGGTGTCGCGGCGTCTTGCGTCGGCGTCGCGGCGCCATGGCGTCGGCGTCGCGACGTCGGGCGTCGGCGTCGCGGCGTCTTGCGTCGGTGTCGCGGCGTCGCAGCATAATGTTATATAGCCTAAAGCCTTTCTCTATAAATGGACTATCCAACAAAAATATTTTTTCAAATCGGACCAGTAGTTCCTGAGGTAAGCGCGTTTAAACAAACAAACAATACACATTTGGGGACTTTCGTTGCATACGCTGCATAAACGGTTTAAGTCAATCAAACACCACGCGAACGAAGTCGCGGACAACAAAATATCTGTAAATAAAAATATACAGTTTCCGAAATGCTTTAGCCAATTATACGCATTATTTTTATTTATAGACCAAAAATTAAAACCAGCCAGTATAATGGTAATTTATAGGTATATTATATAATCCAAAGTAAGTAATTCTTTATATATATATTAAGTATGTGGTTTCTACGTCGCTGGTGGATTTTCCAAACCTTTGAGAAGGTTATTGAAATGCAAAGTTATATTAAAAATTCACATCTCATTTTCTAGCACACACAAACATACGAAATAGCGAACCAAGTGTCCATCTTGGGACAAAATATTGCATATTTTATGACATACTAGGTACGGCATAACTGCAAATAATTTTAATCTTAATCTTACTTTTAAGATAACTAGTTAAGACTAATTGTAATAATTGAACACATAAATGGATGAAGGTGATATGTAGCGGAATTCTGATTTCGAGAAAATTGATTGCAAAATGTCAATTAAACATTGAGAATACGTTGTAACGTATTAAGTACATTAATCTAAAGATCCATCTCTAGAATCAATTTACTTATCACTTTACTTTTTATTTGAGCCGTTTGGGGTGGAAACCCTAGGCTCCTGGGGTCCTGGTGCACATAAGCTTTTTAAAGCACTGTCTAAAAAGCTTATGGAATTGACCCAGGACCCTAGAGCAGGGACCTACCTAGCACAGCGGATAGCCATTGCTATCCAACGCGGCAATGCTGTCAGCTTGCTAGGTACTCTGCCAGAGGGGGACGACCTGGCGGCGTTTTTCTATTTATAGAGTAGGTAGGTCTAGAGGTGTGTTAGGTTAGTTTAGCTATTATTTGTTTATTTTATTACTATTTGTATATATTATTATTTTAATTATGTTAATCTTATTATTTTTAATTTGTAAAATAATTCAAGTTTGTAAAATAAATAAAGTTTAATGTGATTTACTTAATACCCTAAATTGTTTGTGACAGTTCAAACTAAATTTTTTTGGGTATTTTTTTTTTCACTTCACGTCTTCTATTACGTCAGTAATATTTATCAGTCAATTTCTGTTACACGTTGTACAACCCCAAATTTTCACACTCCATACATCTCTTTGCGGACAAAAGAGAGTGTCATAGTAAATATTGACACAAACACAACAAGTCTCTTTCAGTTCATGGGTGAAGTTTACATATTAAAACGTCTTCTCATTAGCACCGCACCGGGACTCGTACGGTATAAAAAGATACCTCGTAAAATGTACACTTAACTTTCTACGGGGAAAGTTTGGTGATCTGTGTTGCCAGGATACAGATTTTTGCCATTTGGGGAAAATTTATGTTTAAATTTAATATTTTCAAAATTACATCTTATATATAAAAATGAATTGCTGTTCGTTAGTCTCGCTAAAACTCGAGAACGGGTGAACCGATTCGGCTATTGTTAGTCTTGGATTATTCGAGGAAGTCCAGGGAAGGTTTAAATGGTTTGTATGCTTAACGAAGTGGGCATGGGTCAGCTATGACTTAATTATTTAATGATATAGAATTGTAAAATTACACATATATATAATATATATACAGTATTAATTATTAGTATGTTTATTGCCAGGCTATCCAATTTTTGCTGGCAGTGATTTTGAAAATGTCAGCCGAAATATTTATCGAGTTTGTGTAATGTTTATGTAAAAAATTGCATGAATTCAAAACGTTTTTTTGCGGATTTCCGTGATTTTACTCGTACTAAGCTAATGTTTAATTGAATATTGCTCCGTATGTTTGTTCATTTACGGACCAATGAGCGCAGCAAACAGGGTTGCACTGCTTAAGTCGACCAAACATGATAATGGAGGTCTAATTCACAAATACATAGTGGAGTTAGGGTAAACATACCTGTTATTGACTATTTCTGATTAGTTTTCACTATCATATATTTTTCTGTTATATAATTCAAAGTTTTATCGTACGTTATATTCAAGATTGTAAATTAAAATTACTCTTTTTAGTAGTTATTGTTGCAAATTGTTATATTTTATTTTAAGTATAATATAACCTGAAACCGCCATAATATGGCAATGTCAATTTAACGTTACATACTTTTAATATGCGTCAATATGTTTATTTAGTAAAAATTCCACTCGACGTATGTCTGTATTGCCTCTATATTTGAAACATATATAAATAAATATTTATTACGAGCTGTATTATAATCAAAGAAAGAACAGAGGCTCCATTAGGATCTAACTCCTTTACTAAAAGTTGACTTATTAAATGAAATAGTGTTGTATTATTTATATAATGCAGTAGTGTAAACCCCTATACACAAAGACACACAACAAGTGCTTTTTTATGATTGCAAATTGTACTATTTCGTGTATTTACAGACACCACAGTTTGACACAAAACATTAGGTGACACAAAAACAAAGTAACTTTTGTCACCAGAACGATATCGCTTAAAATTCCATCACTGGAATAGTGACTGGAACGACGCACAGTTTGAAAACGAATAAAAGTACGTTAAAACGGAATAGATACACCCGAATTGAAAACCGTTTCATTTAGCCATGGAGGTGTGAGTCCATTTTACCTGTACCTTACCCTAATTTGAGTACAAAAAGCTTTGAATTTATAGATTAAATTATGATTAATTTTAAGTGAGTACTAAGGCTGCAATATAATGTAGTACAGGCTTAGTACAACAAAACTTCTATGGCATACATTATAAGACAATATACAATCTAAACTTTACAATAATTTATGTAGTTACTTGCTTTTGCCAATTCGCAAATTGGCTCACGTCAAATACAAACTATCCTACTATACCTCTACATCTAATATCTCTATGAATATGTGTACAAAGTTTCATGATAATCGGCTAAGTAGTTATTGCTTGTAAGCGTAACAAACAAACGGACAATCGCATTTATTATAATAATGATATACACAAATAATTACGGAATGTCAAACATGTTACGTTGAAACATTAAAGTAAAATATAATTAGGACAGCTTTAACGTTAAGACCCTTTGTCTGATCAATACCTTGTCTCTATTTACTCGTTTCTTGAACACAATGGACTCAATAAGAATACAATGTCTGTAATAGATTTCGTTCCAAATTCTATAACGGGAACATAATGAACGAAAATAATTTTATACTAACGTAGGCCTTAACTAAAGTAGTCGGCTTAATCGGTGAAGTAATTAAAATACAAAAGAAATTTGAATAATCGGACTAAATAAAACTAAATAAAAAAAAAACCCGACTACGAACGAGTAACATTCCTATCACACCTACAAATGACCTGATGAAGACCTGAACCGATTTTTACCAATCATAGCTAAGAACACTCGCGACTGATATATTCAAACCAAAAAACCGCATTCAAATCGGATCATCCGTTTGGGAGCTATGATGCCACAGACACATAATCATTTACACAGGCACGTCAAATTTCTAACACCCCGTAGTTTTGCGTCGGGGATTAAAAAACCTGAAGAAATACCTACGTGAAACAAACCCACGGCCAGTTTTGGAAGTGATAACTTCTTATAGGAGCGTAAACCGCTTCGTTACGTAACGCGTCACGAAATCAGTGTGTGTGGTAACTCTTTCTCTCACGTGTAAAAATGTTGTGGGAAGGCTCCCCTTTTCTCACTCTTATCAACACAAATACTCACTTCTATCGAGCGGACCACAACACACACAGCTAGTATACAGGGTTATTCATGGTTCATATTTTAAGCTGAGTATAGTGTGAACAGAAAAGCGTAGATACTTTTTTAACTTACCATAACGCGACAAATCACGATTAAAGATCTCCATAAAAGTCACAAAACAGATGTGTTTAAATCCTGGTCAGATAAGGTCAACGACCAGTGCGTTCGTGTATATTAGACTATGGGGCCGCGAGCCTCAGCATAGTCAGATTCACTCCTTGAGGGCATTTAATACCTTTGATTTTTTTTTTATATTAAGTAATTTATTTGAAGTGCCAAAACAAAAAAATGCTCTACGCGTCATTCTCTTCACACTATATTCGGCTGTATAATTTGGAAAAGCTAAGCCCGAAAAACTTGCCATTTTTCGGGCAGATTTCCCTTGCTGGCAACACTGAGGTGCTTAAGCTGAGGACTGTCAGTAAACAAGGACATGGCACTTTTATGGAATGGCACAATAATGAGTCGGAATACACCCCGCGGGTTCATTACACGACATCTTACTCTGTTTGCGCTCTTTACAAATGGGTTAGTCGACTGGGCCACGGTCTCTTCCATTCAACCCCTAGATTTCACCCCATTGCTTATTACATTACGTAGGACGGGGATCTAAGGGTTGAATCACACTCATATGAAAGCTTGCTCGCTTCCGTGGTCTAGTGATTCAGAGCTTCGCTCTTGACCAGGAGGTCGTGGGTTCGATACCTGCGTTGGAACAACAAAAAATGTTGTTTTCAAGTTTGGTTAGGACAATGCAGGCTGATCACCTGATTGTCTGACAAGAAAGATGATCCATGCGTAGGATGGGCATGTAAAAAGTCGGTCCTGCGTGTGTTCTCTCGCCAGTCGTGTCGGTTTACCGCCCCACTGGGTTATGAGAGTAAAAGGAAGAGAGAGTGTCTTTGTGTATTGCGCACACACTTGGGCACTATAAAATAAC
Source organism: Celastrina argiolus (assembly GCA_905187575.2). NCBI lineage: Eukaryota > Metazoa > Arthropoda > Insecta > Lepidoptera > Lycaenidae > Celastrina > Celastrina argiolus. The sequence continues at coordinate 10,397,987 of LR994597.1, forward strand.
TCCTGCGTAGCTGGCCTGGTTTCAATGAAATCGGCTACCGACACTGAAATCGGTAAGGAGAGCTACGAGTATTATATGAAAGCGTAAGTTTGTTATTTACGCGCCAACGGCTCGACAAATTTTGATGAAATTTGGTGTGTATTTCGCTGAATAAATTTTCGTGAGGCTTAAAGTGGGTCCTTAAAATGTGTATGACATTTTAAAGATTTGAGAGGCACTTGTAACACCTCTGGTATTGCTAGTATAATAACCATCACTCGATCCTTCTACGCGTAAAACATAAAACAAATTACAGTAAATAGTTTTAAAATAATTAAATAGATGACATTTTAATTGCTTCAAGGAAATACTACGTTCGCAATAAAACGTTAATAATAGATTTCCACGTAAGTTACCTACTAATGACGATAGTATTTCTTTTCCACGTGCATTCCAGTAATAAATTATTACAGTCTTAATTTATTACTGCGTTATTATAAACTGCATCCGTACAGCGTTATAACACAAGTTGCAATTATAAATTATGGTTGCAAGTGAATTGCGAAAATTGCGCATATTAGATTTTATGCACAAAAATCTTTCAACTGTGTGAAAGGCTCTACTGAAACTACACTTAGGGCGTGTTTCACCAAGCAATGTTAAAGTTAATCCTTCGTTAAATATAAATTATAATGTTGTGCCTCTCGTAATTCCTATCAATGAATGAGAAGGCATGGTAATCTTACAAGCCGTTTGAACACTAACATGTGTTGGTGAAATCGGGACTAAGGTCCGTATTAATAAAACTATCTCAACCACAACCTCAACCTCAAGACAGCATTTGTGATGACAGTTGAATTAATAGAGAATTAATCACAGGACTTAAGAGAGGTGTCTCAACTGAGACACACGTTGTCAACAGCTGTCAAACTGCTACTTGAACAGCTGACCTTTCATGAGTAACGTCAAATCGTGACTTGAGACTGGGTTTGTTCCTTAAGGGAGGCCATTTTGTTTTTCAATAAATTAAAAAAATATATTAGCAGATGCGACTGTTAACTATGTATTTTTATTATTATACTACAAAATATGTTACAGTTATGTAATAACTGTTTTTTTTTTATTTTAGTGTTCAATGGTGTTCCTAATTGAGACTGCGCTTCTAATCCCGGTTCAGCTGATACGCCCTTGAAATCAGACTATTAGAAAAAAAATATCAATGATATTTGACCATCTTGAGCAGCTAATCGCAGTTTAAGTTACTTCAGACTCAATTACTTGTAAATTAAATTTATTAGTGTAGTCTGCACTAACAAATGAAATATTTTTTTTACATTTCAGCGGTTATTTAAAAAATATTAATGTTTTTATAAAAAGGTTGGGATTTTCTAAACAAATTGCAAAAAAATGATTACTCATTAAACTTAAGGCAAAATGTTATTTAATTAGGCGTAGGTAACACGTAGCCAACGGAATTACCTATCGACATTTTTCCTATGGCTACTAACTACTCAAACAACCTGTATATTAATAATCATCGTTTTAAATAGTAAATAAACAAGAAAACAACCGCTCCACGCCAGCCCGCCGCGAGGTTTAAAGGTTATGCAGAGTCTAACGGATTATACGAATCGATATAACCTTTTGTGTAATGTGACGTCATCATGACCTAGGTCAGCTCCGCCACGCAACCGCACGGGCCCTTATTTGTGGACCGTTAGATAACTTTCCCAACTAACTTTTGATTAGTTTTGTTACCGTCAAGTGTTATTATGTTTCTCGTGATTTTTGATTGCGTATATATTGTCCGCGGGTACGTATGTAAATACAGTATTACACTGCACATTCGGTGTTAAATTGATTAATGTACTCAGACGACCTCCGTACCGCAGTGGTTGAGCGCGTCGGTGCCGAAGCCGAGGTCGCGGCTTCGAATTCCTCCGACGGAACAAAAAGGTTTTCTGTGGTCCTGGGTCATGCATGTGTATTAAATTTATTGAATAGATACTCAGACGACCACCGTAGTGCAGTGGTTGGGCGCGTCGGTGCTCAAGCAGAAGACCGCGGGTTCGAATCCCGCCGACGGAACACAAATTTTTCTGTGTTCCAGCGTAATGGATGTGTATTAATATAGGTAATAAAAATCTTAAACATATGTATAGTATAAAAGTATTAAATATATTTCCGATGTCAGGTACCTGTAACACAAGTTCTTCGGATACTTAACACGGGTCAGATTGACGTGGTATGACGCGTCCAGACATTATTATTATTTTAGGTAAAACCCGCTTTTTACTAAATCTATTTATATATCCTTGATTTGTGATTTTAATGATTAGATTAGTTATAGTAGTTACATTATTTTAAGTTGCATTAATTTTACTTCCTCTTTCAGCCAACTTAATTTTTTTTTAATAAAATATGTAATTTTTTATTTGTGTTTATTACAATAAAGCGTTATTCTACTAGTAGCCTGGGAACGTGCCTTCTTAATTTTACAGACTTTAAGAAAAAACAACGATTGCCGAAAGACATTGTTTTCGTGGTCCCGTAGGCCAAGCAGGAACATTTAATAGCTCAGTAAAAGTAATTTCATCGAATGATAATTGTATGACAAATATTAACGTAAGGTGTTAACAGCGCCAATACAATTAACACTCGATAACGTTACTTTTACGATGCTTTTAAATAGGTCCAAACCTAAGAGGAACATTTAAAACTAATGTACCTATGAAGGTAGGTGCGTAAAAATATTGGCGTTTGTTGAATGACTTCTCGTTTATTTGCAGCCACAATATTTCGATTACTCGATAAACTCAATAACCCATAGCTCAATAACCTCAGTAACTCATAGCTCAATAACCCCAGTAACTCATAGCTCGGTACTCAGTACATCATAGCTCAATAAACTCAGTAACTCACACACTGGAGCTCTTGGAGTAAATCCAAACGGCCTCTGTCACAGTATCGCTAAGCTGTGCCAATCGTGATTGGTTATAAAACACCCGAGCTTTAATCCTACGGCTGGAAAATGTTTATTTGTTTTTGGTCCTGCGAGCTTTGAAGCGAAATCAAACAATGTAAAAAACATTTTATCAGCTAACTTTAAAATATTTTATTTTTATTAGATTTAAAATCCCATTTTTTTTTTAAATACCTACTTAATATGCTTTAACTAAATACTGTTATCATGTGCTTGTATTGTCGTAATTGTGTATGTAAATAAGTTTTATTATTAATTATTAACTTATCGATATTTGTGTATGCTTGTTATAACTTATTAATAGTTGTCACTATCAAAGTGAATTTTATATAAGATTCATGTTCATGTTTTGATTTTAATAATCTTAGAATATTATCACTGATTTATTTCACAAATTGCATATTGGCGTAGCTACATATTACATCGCTACGCTACTAGTACACTACGCTAATAGGGTTTCTTTCAACTTTCATAATTAGTTTCGGTTAAATCACGTTAAGAAACACGGCCTTATGCTATTCGTTAGAACGCACTATTTGACGCTGCGAAAGAGATAGCGCGTTGAACAAATCGAAATTATATTGATAAAGTTAAGAGGACCGTAATATAAACCGTAATTTATAAGTTAATAATAATAATAATCGATATTGCTCCACTTTTTCAGAAATTACATCAGTTTTGTCCGTAACAGGGAGACCAGAGCGACGTGGATCTTTGATATCGAAATTTCCAGATTGAAAACGCTTGAACCAAATTTGCGCTACTCTCACAGATACTGCATTAGGTCCATAAACATCACTAATTTTGTTCGCGGCTTGTGTTGCATTTTTACCTTTTTTGGAATTAAAAATTTAAAACATATCGAATATCCTCATTAGAATCACTCATTTTAACAATAATAAAAACAAATGAAAATCTCACATTCACCTAATTTAAATTGTCTTCTGTAAAATTAAAACTTTTTAATGATACCAAAATCAGCTAGACACAATTAGTATAGCCCATGAGATTTTATGACAAGTTCATACCTACTATAATGCGAAAAGACTTTTTCCCCAACCTATTACATTAACTTTTACTAATTTTCGAGAGTTTCCAATACATTTTGTATGTTTCCCTAACCTCTTAGTCTATACAGAGTGGGTACATAGGTCTGCTAACGGGCCGAATGAATTAGCCCATTAGAAACGTGCCGAAGAGCCCATCCCGGACTCTCGTACGATTTCAGTGAACTAAACCATAGCTAGGTCTTGGTGTACCATATTTCCACCTTACTACCATTGATATAAGGTTCAAAAGTGAACGCAGATGTCGGTAACTGGAAATTTGAGTGTGTAAAGGTATTCGCTAAAAGATATATCTGAGAGACGTCTGTAAACTAAACCTTGTAATTTGGATTACATTTTAAACGACTTTCAAAAGGAGAGGACTCTTTGTGTTTTTAACCCCTGACTAAATCAGAGGGATGTTATACCCTTGACGTGTCTGTGTGTTGTGTGTCTGTCTGTCTGTGGCATTGCTCCTAGCTTTTTTGTTTGAAAGTTGACGTGATCACGGATGTTATTAGTTATAATTCATTATTATAAATTTTTGACGCCCCCGTGGTCTAGTGGTTCAGAGCTTGGCTCTTGACTCGGAGGTCGCGGGTTCGAATCCCGCCGAGGGAACAAAAAGCTTTAAATGTTCCTGAGTCATGGATGTGTATTAAATTTGTGTATTAATATAATAAAAATCTTAAATATGTGTATAGTATAAAAGTATTAAATATATTTCCGTTGTCTGGTACCTGTAACACAAGTTCTTCGGATACTTAGCATGTGGCCAGATTGACGTGGTGTGAAGCGTCCATAGATATTATTATTATTAATTAACCCTCCGCTTAACAACTACGGGCTCACTTAATTGTTTATGTATTTATACTACTCTATTAATGACAAAATTATATAAAAAGGCTCAGAAAAACAGGCTATAATACACGTATTAAATGAGCGATAATACTTTAGGGTGTGTATTGTCCCCGTATACAAAGTTTACTGTGAAAATGCCAGCGCTGAAAGAGGTTTTTTTTTAATTATTGTATGATAAAGTTTATGATGTTGAGACATTTCTCATCCAAAAATGAAATTCTTTCAGTACTGATACTTTCACAGTATCAGCTCTGCTCTACATAGGAGGCACATACACACCCTGATTATCACTCATTTATTTTACACCTTAATAAAGTAACTTTGCTCCTTTACTAAAAACACTTTCAAGTACCTATTCGATGTACTGTAATTTTCATTATTTATTTACTACAAAAAGTTCACTCATTATTTCCCCTGCTACATTCTTAAAAGTACTTTACAGATAAATCGACACACTTTGTATTATTTATCAGGTTGTTAATGTGAAAGCATTAATTTGCAACCAAATGCATTCTCATTAGTACACTTCTAAACATAACGCGTACTGAAAACGATCAAATTAGTTTAAACAAATTTTACGTATTTGACAAAAAAATCTAATATTATGCGTTTTTAGATTAAAGTTCGTAAGCGTTCGACTTGCTACTAACACGCGTTTTTTTGCAACACGCTACATAAGCGATGTCAACGCGCTACTAACGCGCTATCGTGCCGATTTACATCTGTGAAATAATAGAGATGGGGCTACTGTATCGCGAAAGAAGCGCGACAGTATCGCGTTTATATCGCGACTGAATCATTATTAAGTGTGCTAGGACACACAGGTAGAGGCTACATAGCGACTGTGTCGATGCGAACGCGCTACATCGCTGAAAAAAACACACAGGGCGAGAAACCTTAATGATTTCACAAACTTTTGTTGTTTTTCATGACCGACCTTTAGTATATAAATAAATAATTTGTTTATTTGATTATTTTTATGAAAAAATAGATAGACATCGTGTTTGCCTATGTTTGACAAATAACGGGTGTAAAAAGAACAATCACTTATAACTTTGGGATATTATTATGCCTTTTCTCATTCTAGAAATGTATTTTTTTTACAAAAAATATTTTTTTATTCTTTTTTGTTATTCTTGCGACTGAAAAATGAGAAATAGTAAATAGTAAAAAAAAATAAGTTTTATATAATATTATATATTTTTTTTAAATACATTTAATAAATTTGAATTATTTTACAAATTAAAAATAATAACATTAACATAATTAAAATAATAATATATACAAATAGTAATAAAATAAACAAATAATAGCTAAAATAACCTAACACACCTCTAGACCTACCTACTCTATAAATAGAAAAACGCCGCCAGGTCGTCCCCCTCTGGCAGAGTACCTAGCAAGCTGACAGCATTGCCGCGTTGGATAGCAATGGCTATCCGCTGTGCTAGGTAGGTCCCTGCTCTAGGGTCCTGGGTCAATTCCATAAGCTTTTTAGACAGTGCTTTAAAAAGCTTATGTGCACCGGGACCCCAGGAGCCTAGGGTTTCCACCCCAAACGGCTCAAATATGATGTCACCGCCAAGGGTCTCATACTTGCGCCGCTTGAGGTTCTCTGCTTGGTAAGCGGCCGCGCCCGCACAGCTTGAGGTAGCCTGGACATGAGACGGAGCAAGAGTATCGACGCAGGTTGCGTCCCATACAAGGGCCCGTCCCACACTCCAGGGAACCAGGGTCATTCCATCGGGTCTCTTGCCATCGTCGCGCGCCAGACCGGAGGGCTCCAGTATTGCTGGCACACCGGCGGTGACAAGAGCCCGACGGATGAGGTCATTCAGGCTGTGATGACGGGAAATGCGTCCAGCACTTCGAGTGCAGCACAGCCCGTGATGACCGTAGCTGTCTACGTTAGCGCCGCAAACACACTGATGAGGGACGACGTGGGGGGCACCAAGACGCAGGGCAGTAGCTAGCTGAAATGTACTGCGGTCCAGCAATGTTCCAATATTGGCAGATGGAAGTGCCTGCAGCCAAACACCCGATTCCCACCTTTCCACGGCTAAGAGACGAGCCCGCTCTGCCGGACTGGAAGACGTGTTAAAAAGACAATTCCGTACCAGTCGGCAGATGGGCTCATCCCAAAGCCTTTGGGAAGATGTATTTTCGGGCACAATGCTACCGGCACTAACGATGTCCCAGGCGTTCTTGGCCTCGTCCGCAAAGGGAATGGTTAAAGGGTAGTTTGAGCGCTCTAATATTTTGGAGATGACTGTGTGATTGAAATGGACTGAGGACAAGAACGCCGGTAGGGCTATGTCAGATGCTTTCCGAATGCCTAGGCCACCGAACCTTACTGGAAGTGTAGCTTGAGTCCATGAGCGGTGGTCGAAACTTATATTTAGGATAGAAGAAAGCGTATGTTTTAAGGTGTCATCTAAACGCTTTAGAAGTTCAGGGAACTTCCAGAGCTGACAACACCGCAAGACATACGTAAATTTTGGGACAAATAAACAATAACGAACTATGGTAAAGGCCATATGGCAGTTAATTTGGAGAAGGCGGTCTAAAGTATCACAGAAATTTTGTAATTTGTTGTCTATAAAATCTGGAACGGACTCGTCTAGAATAGGGGAACCTAAGAGAAGGAGCGAACCTTTGTCAATGATGGATAATTGTGGAGCCACATCTTTAAACCTGGATATAATGGCATCTCTGTCCTGACAATTATCAGGGACAAAAAGTTCGCACTTCCCCAAGTTCAATTCCAGACCGATTTTTTTGAGCTCATGGATTAGGTTCTGAAAATCAGAAAGTACGGTATGCGCGTCGCTTCCTAAAGTACCATCATCCAAATACCAAACATTAAATTTTGAATTTAGAAGCTCTACGACCGGTTGTATGGCAAGACTGAAAATTGCTGGACCAAGAGGGTCGCCCTGTTGACAACCAACTTCGGATGAGATAAGGTGGTTTTGGTAAATAAGTTTAGTCGGGTCATTGTAACATTGGAGCATGAAGGGTAAGATGGCAGGTGCTTTTAATTTTATTTGGGCCAACATGGCGACGCGGTCTACTGAGTTGAAGGCATTTTTGACATCCACCTTCAAAAACACGTCGCCGCTCTGATTGTGAATAGCTGTCCTGAACGAGTGAACGGCGGCCTCACAGCCTCCTTTGCATGCAAAACCGAGCTGTTTTGGTTGAAAGTAAGACGCCAGGAAAGTGAGCGACTTGCATGCTAGTTTGGCTGTAAGACGCCGGTATGTTGAGCCAACAGCGATAGGACGAATACCACCATCTCTTTTCTTTAGGGCGCAGAGGTTAGCTCCGTACAGGATGTCCACAATGTCTGTAACAACCTCTCCACGAAGCATCAAGTTGCACAAATTCGTGAGCTCATGCAGCAGCTTCTCGCCGGTCTCTCCACAGCAACAGCTGGTTAGATCCTTGAGATGCTGAGAGGTAAGACCGTCGAGGCCGCCAGCTGAACCCGGAAGAAAAGACATGATGGCACCTCGAACTTTGTCTGCCGATGTTTGAAGAGGTTGTATTGTATCATCGGCAGATGCAGGTGGATTAGGTGATATTTGTGTGGGGTGCTTGTTTTGTAGGGCGACGAGGGTTTCTGGGCAGTCGGGGGCGACCGTGTCACTGGAAAAAAGGAGCCGCGCTGCGCCTTTAACGTCTCCCATACTTAGTTTATTTTCAACGGTTTTCACGACGTTATACTTGGGCGTGGAGGAATATGAAGAAAAATGTATGTTGAGGTCGGTATCCGAAAAACAGTTCTTTTTTATTCGTGAAGTAAGGGAGGCATTGTTAAGCGGATCTCTATTGACGTGTAGAATGCGGTAGGGAAAGGTGAGGAGTTTTTTCCAGGCTTGCCTCGAGTTTTCAAGTACTGTTTTTCGAACAGTTTCGGCAAGCTTCTGAGCCACCGGCACTCTTGCGCCTCTAGGGATCCGCTTTACAACTGGTAGGGAACATTTAAATTTGGATAATTCATGCCAAAAATCGGTTGGATATGCGGCGTTTGGAAGTGGTGGGGTCACGGAGGAAAGCTGTTTGTGACATTTGCCTACATGAATATTCAAACCTCTCTGACTTTTAAAATAACGGGCTTGAGGACAAAATGAGCACTGCACCAGATTTCCCAGAGACACGGTCGAAATGTCGGTCTCTGTCCCTGCATCCTGGCTGCTTAGCATTCGTTGGTAGGGGCACAAAGTAAATAATAAAGGGGGGTAAACTATTAACAATAATACATATAGAAAACTACATTATAAACAAATGCTTATATTAACGTAAAAAACTAAACGTAAAAAATTTAATAACCAAACTTACACTATCACTCTATACTATTGTTCATTATTTTATACACTTACAGAATTAAAAGTTCAATATTTCCGTTTTTGGTTTGAATTTTGTAAAATTGCTACTTCCGATGATAATATTTTCTTCCAAAAAAAAGCGGGACCGGGTATGGGCAGGCTGTATGTAGTATTAGATTGTAGATTCGGCATAAACTGTAATATTATATTATTCCTTTTGCACCGTTCTGAAAATCTGTAGCAGCAACAATGTGGAGCGAGCTGACCAACGGCGCTACAGGGACCCGTTAAAATTGGAATCACATCAAATTTATTTTTGGTCCATTTTTGTATTGTTTTATTGAATATGTGCGCTAGAATTTTCTAAATAATATTAAAATAAAATATTATTTTAAAGAAATAATTTGCAAACATTTGACATGACACATGTCAATAAATTAATGTGGAAAGGTAGAAAAATCGTATCTCAAAGTTATAGTGTTTGTTCTTTTTACAACCTGTATATTTGAACATCACACGTAGAATATGATCTCAGTGGTTATTTTGAAATAACGAGGTTCTAATAATCCAAATATGGTTTTCGCAATAAGTATTTCTGAGAACTCCAACACTTCGAGAAAATATAGATTTACAAAACAACAATCTAAATAGAAAAAGATATATCCTAAGCTAATTTAATCTACAGCATATAGATTGATGAAAATGTAGATCGCTTATTATTCCATTCTTTTCTATTCTTATATTCCATTCTTTTATCGATACGTTGCTTATATAATGAAACACAAAAATCCCTTTCTATTTGTTTGTATTGTTATGAATAATATTTTAACTCGACCAAAGTCTTCGTAAAGGATTCGCAACTTTCATGGAATAAAAATTGAATTCCATATTCAACATCATCAGCCCTAGTTACTCAGAAAAACTTCACACAAACAATCCTAACTGTTGTTTATTATAAGTGCGACAGGCAGACAGACAGATCGGGCGTCACGACGTCGTGCGTGGGCGTCGCGACGTTAGGCGTCGCGACGTCGCGGCGTCGGGCGTCGCGGCGTCGGCCGTCGCGGCGTCGGGCGTCGCGGCGTCGGGCGTCGCGGTGTCGGTCGTCGCGGCGTCGGGCGTCACGGCGTCGGGCGTCGCGGTGTCGGGCGTCGCGGCGTCGGGCGTCAGCGTCGCGACGTTGAGCGTCGCGGCGTCGGTCGTCGGCGTCGCGACGTTGGGCGTCGGCGTCGCGACGTTAGGCGTTGCGGCGTTAGGCGTCGCAGCGTCGGGCGACGTTGGGCGTCGCGACGTTGGGCGTCGCGACGTTGGGCGTCGCAGCGTCGAGCGTCGCAGCGTCGAGCGTCGCGGCGTCGGGCGTCGGCTATTATACATAAACGGGAGATTAGCGCGTTTAAGCAAACAAACAATTTAGATTTGGGGACGTTCGTTGCATGCGCTGCATAAACGGTTTAAGTCAATCAAACACCACGCGAATGAAGTCGCGGACAAAGCTAGTGTATAATATAATAAAGGCACATGTTTTATAAGAGACACGGCGTGGATTGTTGGGTAAGGAGATAGTATTTTTAGTAAAGTCGAACCTTACTATATTTAAAAGAATGCCAACTTAACAATCACTAAAATCTTTTATGGTTAACAAGAGAACATCTGTTGGATAAAATGACGTTTATCAACGAGGATACGTGCGCTTCTCGTTTTCTAAACTGTCTTTAAAATGGCCGTCTCTCCAGCGGTTACCATTATTTGAAAGTGCTAGCTCTATTTGCATCATAAATTATATAATGCCAGGGCCCTGATTCAAGTTGCCCTCGCTATTTATCGCTTATCAACTTCGAAAACAAAATGTATGGAATTTGACATAAGCTTCGCTAAATGACATAGGAATTCGTCAGTCATTTAGCGAGGCTTATGTCAAATCCCATACATTTTGTTTTCAAATTTTGTAAGCGATAAATAGTGATGGCATCTTGAATCTTTGCCCAGGACAGACATCAAAGACAATTAAACAATAATTTTTACGTACGCCATCATGTATATCTTCTATATCTATACATATAATAAATCTGTAGAGGGGTCATGTCTGTACATTAAGAATATTTAAGTGAAAATCAAAAAAAGGGGTCTATAAGAGCAACAGAACCTAAAAATAACATTTTTGAAAAAAATGTCTGTCTGTCTGTCTGTCCGTATGGGAATGTTTGTCATCGCATCACGCTAAAACCGCTCTATGGAATGAAATGAAATTTGGCAGGCAGGTAGCTTATGACCTGAAGAGCATTATAAGAAATTATTATCCCGAAAAACGAAAGGGGTCCCGTGGGATCTTCAAAAAATTGTAGCTATCTATTTGACGGTATTTCAGCCAAACTACTCAACGTATTTAAATGAAATTTGGCAGGCAGGTAGCTTATGACCTGAAGAGCATTATAGGAAATTATTATCCGGAAAAACGAAAGGGGTCCCGTGGGATCTTCAAAAAATTGTAGCTACCTATTTGACGGTATTTCAGCCAAACTACTCAACGTATTTAAATGAAATTTGGCAGGCAGGTAGCTTATGACCTGAAGAGCATTATAAGAAATTATTATCCCGAAAAACGAAAGGGTTCCCGTGGAATCTTCAAAAAATTGTAGCTACCTATTTGACGGTATTTCAGCAAAACTACTCAACGTATTTAAATGAAATTTGGCAGGCAGGTAACTTATGACCTGAAGAGCATTATAGGAAATTATTATCCCGAAAAACGAAAGGGTTCCCGTGGGATCTTCAAAAAATTTTACCTACCTATTTGACGGTATTTCAGCCAAACTACTCAACGTACTTAAATGAAACTTGGCACAAAGGTAGATTGTAACATGAAATAATCAACATAATATTTTTAACCGACTTCCAAAATAGGAGGTGGTTTCTCAATTCGTAAATATATTTTTTTTTTATGTTTGTTCGTGGATATCTTCGTCGTTTATGAACCGATTTTAAATATTAATGTAATACCACTACTACTTAGTCTTTGAAGATATACGTTTGGAAATTTCGACATCGTTTATACTGCAAGCATATGGTAATTAATAAATAAAAAACCGGGCAAGTGCGAGTTGGAATTGCGCACCGAGAGTAGACCGCCGACGAGCAGCGCAGCGTCGGATTGAAAGTCGGCGTCGGGCGTCGGAGTCGCAACGTTAGGCGTCGCGCCGTAGGGCGTCGGCGTCGCGACGTTAGGCGTCGCGGCGTTGGGCGGCGCGGCGTCAGGCGTCGGCGTCGCGACGTTGGGCGTCGCGCCGTCGGGCGTCGTCGTCGCGACGTTGAGCGTCGCGCCGTCGGGCGTCGTGGCGTCGGGCGTCGCGGCGGCGGGCGTCGCGGCGTCGGGCGTCGGCGTCGCGACGTCGGGCGTCGGCTCCACGACGTTGGGCGTTGCGGCGTCGCGGCGTCGGTGGTCGCGGCGATGGGCGTCATATACGGGACATTAGCTCGTTTAAACAAACAAACAATTTACATTTGGGGACTTTCGTTGCATGCGCTGCATAAACGGTTTAAGTCAAACAAACACCTCGCGAACGAAGTCGCGGGCACAGCTAGTTATTTTATAAAACTGATAAATAATTACTTTTCACATTAGCTGAGGTAACAAAACAACAAAATATAATTAATAATTGTAATACTATCCTAATTATTCGAATCCAATCATGGAGTTCGATAATCGAATTATTCCAAATTTAAATGATATTCCATAACAATTTAATTGCTGGAATAACTGCGCCAATTACGGTTAATGCTTTAGGTATTGATGTTTTAGAAGATTAAAGGCGTGTACATATAAGGTATGATTTTAAACGCGCGTTAAAAAAACGCGGACGAAAATTACAGTGAGTACACACTTGAAGTCGATCCACCGTTCGAGGTATGGCGTAGCCCACGTGGTTTATTTGTCACATAATAGATATTAGCTTGACGAAATAGACAAAATGAAACAGAAGGTTCCTTGTAAGCCCGAAAAACGTGCGTTATGTATAAAATGTGAAGATACATCCAGAAGATAAATCCAGTTACAAATCTAAACCATTCTAAGTCCACCCGAAAATGCACAGAAATTTGAATATGAACCCCTCATCTGAAGAGTAATTCTGTTGATATCATTGAAGTTACTATAATTTTGGTACCGTTAACGCGCCATATAAAACGCAGGAAACGCACGTATAGCGCGCGTGGACCTCCCATCCGAACAGTCATTACGTTGATATTCTTAAAGTTAGTATAATTAATACTATTAGAGCCGATACTCATTACGCGTTTTGCTGATGCGCGATATTTGATAAAGAAAAACCGCGCGCTTGAGTATGTACAGAGTACACCGTCTGTATAGAACTCCTGGTTCTCAAAACGCACGTTGACAAAGCGCACGTTTGAAAGCGCCTAATGTGTACCCGCTCTTAATGCGCCACGTAAAAACGCGCGTAAATCGCCTCCATGTGAACGGTCATTCTGTTGATATTATTGAAGTTATTATAATATTAGTACACCTAACGCGCGAATTAAAAACGCGCGTTATGCCAAATGCACGTAGATCGCCTCCATCTGAAGGGTCTTTCTGTTGATATAATTGAAGTTATTATAATACTAGCTGACCCCTGCCCACTTCGTTGAGCATAAAAAGAGTTTCTGATGAAATTCAACTAAAAAAAAACAACGTGGAACCCGCAACGCGGGAACCCGGAACCCGCAACGCGGGAACCCGGAACCCGCAACGCGGGAACCCGGAACCCGCAACGCGGGAACTCGGAACCCGCAACGCGGGAACCCGGAACCCGCAACGCGGGAACCCGGAACCCGCAACGCGGGAACCCGGAACCCGCAACCCGCAACGCGGAACCCGCAACTTGTGAACCCGGAACCCGCAACCCGCAACGCGGAACCCGCAACGTGTGAACCCGGAACCCGCAACGCGGAACCCGCAACGCGGAACCCGCAACGCGGAACCCGCAACGCGGAACCCGCAACGCGGAACCCGGAACCCGCAACGCGGGAACCCGGAACCCGCAACGCGGGAACCCGGAACCCGCAACGCGGGAACCCGGAACCCGCAACGCGGGAACCCGGAACCCGCAACGCGGGAACCCGGAACCCGCAACGCGGGAACCCGGAACCCGCAACGCGGGAACCCGGAACCCGCAACGCGGGAATCCGGAACCCGCAACGCGGGAACCCGGAACCCGCAACGCGGGAACCCGGAACCCGCAACGCGGGAACCCGGAACCCGCAACGCGGGAATCCGGAACCCGCAACGCGGGAACCCGGAACCCACAACCCGCAACGCGGAACCCGCAACGCGGGAACCCGGAACCCGCAACGCGGAAACCCGGAACCCGCAACGCGGGAACCCAGAACCCGCAACGCGGGAACCCGCAACGCGGGAACCCGGAACCCGCAACGCGGGAACCCGGAACCCGCAACGCGGGAACCCGGAACCCGCAACGCGGGAACCCGGAACCCGCAACGCGGGAACCCGGAACCCGCAACCCGCAACGCGGAACCCGCAACGTGGGAACCCGGAACCCGCAACGCGGAACCCGCAACGCGGAACCCGGAACCCGCAACGCGGGACCCGGAACCCGCAACGCGGGAACCCGGAACCCGCAACGCGGGAACCCGGAACCCGCAAGGCGGGAACCCGGAACCCGCAACGCGGGAACCCGGAACCCGCAACGCGGGAACCCGGAACTCGCAACGCGGGAACCCGGAACCCGCAACGCGGGAACCAGGAACCCGCAACGCGGGAACCCGGAACCCGCAACGCGGGAACCCGGAACCCGCAACGCGGGAACCCGGAACCCGCAACGCGGGAACCCGGAACCCGCGACGCGGGAACCCGGAACCCGCGACGCGGGAACCCGGAACCCGCAACGCGGGAACCCGGAACCCGCAACGCGGGAACCCGGAACCCGCAACGCGGGAACCCGGAACCCGCAACGCGGGAACTTGGAACTCGCAACGCGGAACCCGCAGCATGGGAACCCGAAACCCGCAACACGGAACCAGCAGCACGGGAACCCGAAACCCGCAACGCGGAACCCTAACGCAGAACCCGCAATGTGTACGGAAACGCTGTCAAATTGAATAAATACTTAGTATCCTATGTCCGACTACTTGCTCTAAGCTACATCCTCACCATTTTCAGCCATATCGATAAAGCCGTTCTTGAGTTATAAATAATTTAACTAACACGACTTACTTTTACATATAGATGTATAGATTACTCCTACTAACATAAGCTAAGCCCGATGAATGCTCCCGTCACAGTCGGTCCAGCCAATTCGCTGAACGTTAGTTAGATGACGACGATGATGATGATGAAAAGTAGCCTAAATGAATCCTTATAACTTTAGCTATCTACCAGTGAAAGTCTCGTTAAAATCGGTCCAGCTGTTCCAGAGATTAGCCGGAGCAAAGAGACACGCTGTCAGACATTTTTTTTTAAATTACATTTTCGTTTTCAGTAAATATCGTTGCCAATGCAAAAAAAAGCAGAAGGTATCGTTTAAAATGTCATATGCATTTAGAAAAACGTTGCTAATTGAAAGTTACATACTGACACTTCAATTTTATTTATTTGTATAGATGTATAGATTTGGAAAACTTCCCCAATCTTGGCGTTTTCACTGACGCGGAGCGGGGCGCATAGGAACTTAAGAGTTTCCAAGCGGAGTGGAGCAGAGATTTCGAGCATAGTGATTGGTCAATTCTGGTACCGCAAGCTCCTGTCCGCCTCGCCCCGCGTCAATGGAAACGCAGCCAAACGTCTATAACGTCTAACGGTCGCCATGGTAACCACGTTGTTTACAAATGGAAAACAAAAATTAGGAAATGCTATACATACCGTATTTATATCAGCTTAAACTATTTGGATTCATGTTTCTGTTAATCCTAATAATTTTATTAATCCAAATAGTTTAAGCTGATATAAAAACGATATTTATAGCATTTCATAATTTTTATTTTCCATTTGTAAATACTGATGTTGCCATGACAGCCGTGTCATATAAACTGCCAACGACGTGAATCGATCGAACCCAGGTTCAAACCCCGCGTTACCAATACGTATTTTCTTCTTTTTTCTAATTTTCTGCTTATTTTTTTCAACATTTTCTTTCATAATAACCTTTTCGTGACAATAACGAACATACCGTAAAAAAAATTTGCGAAATTGGTCAAGCCGTTGCCGAAGCGCACACGATGTAAGAAATTTTAGAGGTCATTTTTTTACACTTTGGGCTACATTTTTTGGGTTTTAGTAAGGAACCCTACTTTTTTTAAACATATAATATAGCCTATGTTCAGCGCTAGGAATGTAGCTTTCCAACGGTGAAAGAATTTTTCATATTGGTTCAGTGGTTTCAGAGCCTATTCCATTCAAACAAACAAACAAACAAACAAACAAACAAACAAACAATCAAACGTTACCTCTTTATAATATTAGTATAGATATAGATTAGTACACCTAACGCGCGAATTAAAAACGCGCGTTATGCTAAATGCATGTAGATCGCCTCCTTCTGAACGGTCATTCTGTTGATATTATTGAAGTTATTATAATATTGGTTTGACGTTTGATAACAAACGACGGGGCGGGGATGATGTATGGCGGCGATTACGATCGGGTTCAACACACGCTCGTCCAAATTGCCCGGAACAGGTGGACTAACGACCTTTAGATTGTGCTTAACTTTATATTAATCATTGATTTTAGTGCAGGACTGCCAGGGAACAGTCATCAGAGTATATTTTTTCTATTTTAGGAGCAGTGTTGCCAGAACGTACCAAAAAGTATGGTTTTTCTTACTTTTTGTCATACAAACGTATCACTACCTCAGTGTGCACCGTACCTCTTTGTACCATATAAATGATACTAGTAATTCATGTTTCAATACATACTGTAATATGGTTACTATGGGTAGACTATTGCATTTAAATGTTTTGGCAAAACCATACATTCGAGTTAAAATCCGTACCTTTTCAGAGAGCCAGTCGTAATTTTTTGGGAAATTATACTGGCAACACTGTTTAGGAGCCAGACAGGTTATAACTGATTGAATGTACTGTTGGTTCTTGATGGGAATCCATGTTCACACACACTGTCTGACAATAATAACACACAACTTTGATTTACACTTTTCCCCTATAAGTAATACGTTTAAATGACCAAAACACCTGATGATGATTTAATCGTAACCGGTTGTGTTATTTTGTAAAAACGTATTAAAACGCGATAAAAATGAAAAGTGTAAATAAAAGTTGTGTATTATTATTGTCAGACATGTTTTCTATTAAAAGAAATATAAGAAAAAAGCCTAAAGACCAGTACCGTAATTGTAACTCCTATAGTATTACAAGTATGGGTGGGATTAAGGCTTTTACCATAACATAATGTTCTTAGCATTAATTAAAGAAGTATTAGCATTTTACACTCCTTCTTCAGATATTTAACATTAAATGTGACTTTTGAAATGTTATAACTGTACGCACAAAATAATAAAGTATTTCCTATACCTATTTACATACAACTTTTTATTTGCACTTTTTATCATCATGAGTATGTGGTAATGATTTAATCGAAAATCTTAAATTAATTTCATTCTTTACATACATGTAACATTATGGATATATAAAGTGAAATTTGACATTTATTTACATATTATTATTTATAATCAGAATACATAAACAAACCTTGCTCTCATGGTAGAATGTATGGATCTGTTTTAAGCTTTACCATGTGCAAATGTAATACATTCAGTGAATAAGCGATTGATTGATTGATTGAAACCGGTCCGTTTAACAACTATTAAAAACGTAATTAAGTACAAAAGTATAAATAAAAAGATGTGTGTTACTATTGTGAACATGAATTTGTATCTAACAGTACATTTAATATGTATAATATGTAATATAATATGTATAACTGAATTATAGAATATATGCAAATGAATACGATTTTATATTAATTTGCATATATCCTATTAAAATTATTATTATTTGTAAACTAAAATTGATAATGATCGATACAATAAACGAATAACTATGTCTAAGTTGCGATAAAACCATTTAGCGTAGACTGCTACGAGTCTACGCCGTAGCCGTTTCGCCGTAGCAGGTGTCTACGAGACGTAACCGTCACGGAAAACGTAGCGATAACCGTAAAAATTGAAGCACCCATAAAATCTTACGGTTATTGTTATTATTAACAATCACAAATTGCAAAAACGCCGCCATTTTGTTCTGAGTGTATTATAATTAAATGACTTTACGCTTGCTATAATCCGATTATCGGATCGTACATAATATCGTCATAAGCAATCCGATAGTTTTAAATCAAGTTTTGCTGTTTGTGAAAATTCTTTGAACTTAAAAGACATGGTGTAAAAAGAACAGTCAATATAAGTTTGAGATACAATTATAGTACCTTTCCTCATTTTGGAAATGTATTTTTTTGTCGCAAGAATAAAGAAAAAGCAAAAAAAAATACATTTCTACATACATTTCATCATGAGAAAAGGTAGTATAATCATATCCCAAAGTTATAGCGACTGTTCTTTTTACACCTGTTATATAACATGGATAAAAGCCAATACTTTAATATTAAATCAGAATTCAAAACATATCTATACTAATATTATAAAGCGGAACAGTTTGTTTGTTTGTTTAAACGCGCTAATATCATGAATTACTGGTCCGATTTGCAAAATTATATTTTTGTTATATAGTACATTTATAGAGGAAGGTTTTAGGCCATATAACATTACGCTGCGACTAATAGGAGCGACGCGTCAGTGAGAAATGTTGCAAAAACGGGGAAAATTATTCACATTTGCGGACTTTCGTTGCGTGCGCTGCATAAACAGTTTGAGTTCCTCATAAAATATGTATGAAAGAATTATTCCTTTTTAATAATCATAATAACAAAAACCAACGTGAGCAATCAAAAGATAATCGCGATAGTGTTTCCGGCAACACGCGGGAACAGCTTGTTATATATTATAACAATACCATCTCGCTAAACACAATATGTTTAACGGCGAGATGCGCCCATTAATCAGTATCCTTGTAGTCATGATACTGTTACAATATAAATAAAAAAAGGTATGATAAAAAGGTTTATAGGCAACTACTCCCTGTAATACTTTGGGGGAGGCTTATGTTAACATTGGAGGTCACAGTTGAAACTAAAAACGACATACTTGAGAGGGAGAACAACACGGTTAAGAGGAATACAAAATACGAGTAGGTATTTATAAAATCTATTGCTGTCTCGCAGTCCCTTAGCTAGTCAGCACTAGCGCGATAGAGACAACTGTATCTCGAACTGAAATTACCTGTTAAAAGTACAAGAAATCTACGATTGGGAGAATCCTGTTTCCTCCTCCAAAACTTATCTGATTTAGATATTTTTTTCATTACTAACTAAAAATTACTTGAGCTAGGTCCCTATGTTTTGATTTTATTGTATAACTAGCTGTGCCCGCGACTTCGTACGCGTGGAAAAGTGATTTAGGACACTTTTATATTTTTAAATATATTTTTAGTTTATTGGCGCAACCGCTGACAACTTTCGCCAATAGGTCCTTCCCAGTGTATCCCAGTGTTGATCCCGATCCAGCAAGTCACGTACCCGGCAAGCCTCTTGGTATGCAGGGTATAATAATAATATAGTACCATCCTTTCGGAGCTCGGCAAAAGAAGTAGGCCTTCGAACAATATGTAGAAGTCAGCAAAGGTATTCGAAGTTAGGATAATATTATTCGAATGCACCGTATAGACCCAGCCAATTTTTCACGTTAATTTAGTAAATTATTTAACTTCGATGTCCGTCTGTCTATCTGTCTGGTTGTCAAAACTTTAACACGTGTAGGTATCAAGCTAACAATCCTATTAAATACTCAGGATCTTCTGTCCCTTCTGGCTTTGAAAAAAACAGACTCCTTAGCCACATCTACCCAAAGATTCAGCCGTTTATCTCTCTAATTTTCGACACTCCAAAGGGAACCAAAACCTTAATTTGATACGAAGCAACGTCTTAATAGTGCCGACATAGGATAAATTGCGAAACCATAAAATTATTTTCAATTTTTTTGAACTTACTACCGTTTTTGTCATTAATATTTTGAGATATTAAATTGAAACATATATTGCAATTATTAAGGTATTTAAAACGAAACTCTCGGTTAGACATGGGCGCAGCGGCACGCCCCGTCGAGGATCCAGCAGGCTTACTCTCGACACAACCGAGAATCGAATCAGTTCGATCTCAACGGATTTGGTGTTTTATTTGGTAGATTACTTTGGAACTAATTAGGATAAAGAAAACCTTTGGAACGTAACTTTTTGTACACCCGACGATATCAATCGACAGAGAACAAAAATAAACAAACGTCAATCTATCTATCAAAAATCAAATCAAAATCAAAACATTTTATTCAGAATAAATTTTTACAAAATGTTTTCTGAACGTCGAGACTATTTGATGCCTACCATCGGTTTATTCGGGAGTATGCGGCATGATCGAATCTTAATCAAAATCGAATCAGTTTGGAGAGTTAGGCCCCAGCTCGGCGCGCCGATCGGTTTTAGTAGCGTTTTTTTATTAACCTATCCTAAGTATAACAATAATATAAATAAATTAAATTTAGTTTTAAAGAACATATAAAATAAAAAAAGATTAAATTTGAATGTTTGCAGCGCGGTTCCTGCCGCGCTTCATACAAACGTCCAGCATTTTTTTTTAATTGTCATAAGTTTTTATTTATGAACCGATTGAGATGAAATAAATGTTAAGTCAAGATTACTACAAATATGATTGAACCACATCTAAATCGGATAAGCCTTTTCTGAGATTAGCGTGCACAAATGCACCGACAAACAGACAAAAATAAAAAATAAATATTGTTTTGGGTACTATTGCATAAATAAAAGTCTCCTATAATAACACAGGCACAGTTAGCACATTTTAATAGTATTTTTTACCCAGCAGTCTACACTACACCAGCCCGGCTCGGACGTAAGACGTCACCCAGCAGCCTGCATTACGCGGCGCCCGGTCGAATCATGGCGAAACGATTTTAATTTTGCTATATTTCCTAAACTACTCATTATATTTCCATGGTATAAAGGGCAAATATTATAGTCTTCATGGAATGCTTAAGCCAACTAACGTATTAAAAATGATAAGGACTAATACCGTGATGGTATAAATAGCTTTCCAAAAACCGCTTAATTGCCCGTTTTTTAGTTTATCGCGAAAGGCTTTCTTTTAATTATACAGTTAATATAATAATAATAATATAAATAAATGAAATTTAGTTTTAAAGAAAATATAAAATAAAAAAAAATTAATTTGAATGTTCGCAGCGCGCTTCATAGAAACGTCCAGCATTTTTTTTTTATTGTCATAAGTTTTTTATTTATGAACCGATTGAGATGAAATAAATGTTAAGTCAAGATTACTACAATATAATATGATTGAACCACATCTAAATCGGATAAGCCGTTTCTGAGATTAGCGTGCACAAATGCACCGACAAACAGACAAATATTCAAAAAATTATTGTTTTGGGTACTATTGCATAAATAAAAGTCTCCTATAATCATAGATTAGAGTAATTTGTTTAATAGAGGCCTATAATAACACAGGCACAGTAGGCACAGTTAGCGGCTGTGCGTGGTTAAATTCAAACACCGTTACTGCCTCTTAGCACATTTTAATAGTATTTTTTACCCAGCAGTGGGGTGGAGTTCCATTGGTTGACCTTCGCCAAAATTCCTACCTACCAGCATCTGATACCTACACTACACCAGCCCGGCTCGGACGTAAGACGTCACGAAGCAGCCTGCATCACGCGGCGCCCGGTCGAATCACGGCGTAACGATTTTAATTTTGCTATAATATCTCCTAAACTATTCATTATATTTGCATGGTATAAAGGGCAAATATAGTCTTCATGGAATGCTTAAGCCAAGTAACGTATTAAAAATGATAAGGATTAATACCGTGATGGTATAAATAGCTTTCCAAAAACCACTTAATTGCCCGTTTTTTAGTTTATCGCGAAAGGCTTTCTTTTAATAATACAGTTAATTAAGTTGATTTTATACAATAAATGATAATTTATTTCAATTTGTGAAGCAAGTTCAAAAATACATTTTTTATATTATTATGACACTATGGAAAGACTTGTTTTCCCAGAAAAAAAATCCTGTTAGTTAGGTAGGTACTTATTTCATGTTCTAATCTACTTTAGTGCCACGTTCTATTGCTTCGCGTCACTGTGTAAGCGATCCCCCCGCGCCCCCCGCACAACCCGTTCGTCCTCATGCCGCGCGCGCAAAATTCATCCGACTTGCTTCAAATTTATCGTCACTGCTCGGCTCCTATGTATCGTAGCGTTATGTTATATAGCCTATAACCTGCCCAGGAATATGGGCTACAATCGTACCAAGTTTGGTTAGAATCCCTTCAGTAGTTTTTGTTCCATGCGTGCACATACAGACAGACAGACAGACAGACAGACAAAAATTTTACTAATTGCATCTTTGGCATCAATATCGATCGCCAGTCATCCTCCAATATGTATTTTGAAAAAATATTCAATGTACAGAATTGACCTATCTACAGTTTTATTATAAGTATAGATAGATGTAGTCAAATTTGTTTTCTGGATGTTTAAATACAGCGAAAACTCAGGTAATTTTTTTTTTTATTTTTTAAAGTCTATATCTCTTTAAATAATTAATATATTAAAAAAAGGAAAAAATAGGGACATACAAATAATATACACAGGTATTCAGGAAAAAAATTGTTACTCTAGTGGCATTATCCAGGGAGGAAACAGAGATCCCTATTTTTGTATGGAGAAAACAGGCGTGAGGTTTCCTCTTAACTTAATTCCAGGCATATCTTTACCTCGTGAATATATTATGATACAGTTCACAGCTGAAAAATATAGTAAGCAATTCATACGACCTTCGCAATATAATGATTTATATTACTTACGTCCCGACCCCGTCTAGACTCGCGATCTAATATTAATTCAGTTTCTAATATGACGTGTGCGATTGGTTCAAAAGGCTTTAGTTTTTTTGTGAAAATGTGAATATTGACCCATATCATTAGGTTACAGACAGCCTTCGTGTTGCAGTGGCTCCTTAGACACGACTACGTTTTGAATCCTAGTTACTCTGATACCTGATTGTCTGACAAGAAGGCTCCATGCGTCGGTTTGGAATGTAAAAGGATCCTGTTCCTGATCTCTCGCCATATATAAATTATTATAAGTGTTTCCATACTATTTCATACTCCTCCGTCCGCGCAAAAATCGTATAAAGTTTTTGCTTCACGCTTTAATATTACTAGGTGTAAAAAGGGCAGTAATTATAAATTTGGAATATAATTATACTACCTTTTCCCATCTTAGAAATGTATATTTTTCTGTTTTTGTGACTGTTTTTTTAATACCCTGTATATAGGTACGAGTATTAAATTGTATGTTAAATAATTAAATATGTATGTTAGTCTGTAAGGTATATATATAATAAATGGTATTTAATTTAATTAAACTACGATATACCTACACATACACCTGTTAATTCATTCTCAACTATTTTCGCTTATACTGATGCAAATGTCACTGAATATGTTTAAACCCTTATTGATCTTACGTTTACACGAAAACGTGCGTGACTTGACCTTTTTGTTTGGAGAAGTCATAAGAAAAATAACACATTCACCCCCGTTTTCTTAGGCTCTATTACGAGGGCCATAAAGGTTATTATCGCACAGCCATTCGGCCCGCATTGCGGTACAATTACATGCTTTGACAAACTTAATGGCTAAGTCGAAATATTGTTAAAAATACTTTAAATAATCGTTTCTGCTATTGCTTCCTGGTCGGTTAATTATATTATACGCTGCGCACATAAGTTGTGAATTACAATTATTACTATTATTTTTACAATTACAATTATCATTTAGTCCAATAATCTATTAGGTAGACGTTCTTCATAAGCAAAAAATAACTTTAAAAATTATTAAAAACTATTGAATAAACAGTAACTTCTGAATTTTCAAGTAGTGGGTGAACTCATAGCGTGATATAGCTAAGCAAGCTCAGAACATTCACGATCACTTCAGCTTTCAAACAAAAAAAAATAGATCAAAATCGTTTCATTCGTTCATCTTCTTTTGGCATATTAAAATAGCCGAATCGGTTCAGCCGTTCTCGAGTTTTAGCGAGACTAACGAACAGCAATTCATTTTTAATACCTACCTACAATAGAAGAAAAAGATACAACTACAAGATGACTCAGCAAACGTCGCGTTGATCTGCCATCGTATCTATCATCCGTAGCTATAAAAATATTTACAACATACAAACAGAAGAAATGTAATAAAAAGCTGCTTCAATATGTCACATACAAGTACAAACACGATGACGAAATTTATGATAGGCCTATAGCTTAGAGGTTAGAAGTTATAACGTCGACGCTTACATCGACGAGGGTTCATCCCGTCGAGAGAGCACTAACCTGGATACAAATATCGTTTTACGAGAAAGATATAGATTATTTTATTTAATTGCTTAAAACTTAAATGTTTAAAAACTTATTCTAATTCTTATTTAGACTTCGACTTTTTTAATTTTCTGCGTAATAAGTATGAAAGTAAATAAATTTATTATCATTCAATAACCCCATTCCCCAATATTTTGTTATTGTTATTATTAACAATCACTAATTCCAAACGCCGCCATTTTGTTCTGAGCGTATTATAAATAAATGACTTTACATTTGTTGTAATCCGATTATCGGATCGTACATAATAACATATTATATTGCATATTATATCATTAAAAGTGTTCATATTTATTATTATTAATATTAAACCTAAATAATTATACTCTGTGGGGTCCCGGAGTAAGAATAGTAATTCCCCATCATACATCTTCCCCAGGGTTGTCGCAAAAGGTGACAGAAGAAATATATATCCAGAAATGGGCAGAAACATTTCCGCGAATATTGTTATAATATTTAAATACAGCGCTCGCCAACCCGCCTGTCAAGCGAGGCGAGTATAGGCAACTATTCCATGTAAAACTTTGGAGAGGCTTAAGTCCAGCATTGAAATATTCATTCAATAACCCAATTCCCCATCATTTTAACTATCCCATGTAATACTTAAGTCCAGCATTGGAATATTCATTTAATAACCTACTTCCCCATCATTTTAACTATCCCATGTAATACTTAAGTCCAGCATTGGAATATTCATTTAATAACCCAATTCCCCATCATTTTAACTATCCCATGTAATACTTAAGTCCAGCATTGGAATATTCATTTAATAACCTACTTCCCCATCATTTTAACTATCCCATGTAATACTTAAGTCCAGCATTGGAATATTCATTTAATAACCTACTTCCCCATCATTTTAACTATCCCATGTAATACTTAAGTCCAGCATTGGAATATTCATTTAATAACCTACTTCCCCATCATTTTAACTATCCCATGTAATACTTAAGTCCAGCATTGAAATATTCATTCAATAACCCAATTCCCCATCATTTTAACTATCCCATGTAATACTTAAGTCCAGCATTGGAATATTCATTTAATAACCTACTTCCCCATCATTTTAACTATCCCATGTAATACTTAAGTCCAGCATTGGAATATTCATTTAATAACCTACTTCCCCATCATTTTAACTATCCCATGTAATACTTAAGTCCAGCATTGGAATATTCATTTAATAACCCAATTCCCCATCATTTTAACTATCCCATGTAATACTTAAGTCCAGCATTGGAATATTCATTTAATAACCTACTTCCCCATCATTTTAACTATCCCATGTAATACTTAAGTCCAGCATTGGAATATTCATTTAATAACCCAATTCCCCATCATTTTAACTATCCCATGTAATACTTAAGTCCAGCATTGGAATATTCATTTAATAACCTACTTCCCCATCATTTTAACTATCCCATGTAATACTTAAGTCCAGCATTGGAATATTCATTTAATAACCTACTTCCCCATCATTTTAACTATCCCATGTAATACTTAAGTCCAGCATTGGAATATTCATTTAATAACCTACTTTCCCATCATTTTAACTATCCCATGTAATACTTAAGTCCAGTATTGGAATATTCATTTAATAACCTACTTCCCCATCATTTTAACTATCCCATGTAATACTTAAGTCCAGCATTGGAATATTCATTTAATAACCTACTTTCCCATCATTTTAACTATCCCATGTAATACACTAGAATATTCGTTCAATAACCCAATTCCCCATCATTTTGGACAGCCAGTGATGATGATGGTGACAATTACACGGTAACCGTTTTATCGAGCTGTAAATGTATTCATGGACTTGAAATCGAAAATCAATTGAGTTCGCCGGTGTATTTTGGACACAAAAACTTTGTTTGGATTTCAGTTATATCGCAAACGGCATGACGTAGAAAAAATTGGTATAGCCATGGAAATAATTTGATGTTTGGCATCTGCACAACACATTTTCATTTCACTAATCTTTAAACTTGGCTCTCCTTTTACATACATTTATGTTTTGATAGGTT
Organism: Celastrina argiolus; assembly: GCA_905187575.2. Taxonomy (NCBI): domain Eukaryota; kingdom Metazoa; phylum Arthropoda; class Insecta; order Lepidoptera; family Lycaenidae; genus Celastrina; species Celastrina argiolus. The sequence goes on from LR994597.1 coordinate 10,424,829, forward strand.
TTTAACCGACTTCCGAAACAAGAAGGTGGTTCTCAGTTCGGCCGGTTTTTCTCATGTATGTACACCGATTACTCTGAAGTTAATGATCCGATTTGCGTGATTCTTTTTTTCTTCGTCGCAGAATAGTTGACATTTAGTCTCATAAAAATTTACTTAGTTTGGTTCTGTAGTCTTTATTTTATAAACATATTTCACCAATTTTCAAAAAAAATATTACACGCACATAACTGTCAAACAGTAATGTTTGGACAGTTAATTAACACAACGCCTTCAATTAAAAGGTGACCTAGGACAATGGAACATTTTTAGAAACTATTCAAGTTGCCACTTTGTCGATATTGTTCATGTTATTAACGCCGTGGTCTAGTGTTTTAGAGCATAGCTCTCGACTCGGAGGTCGTGGGTTCGATTCCCGCGTTGGAACAACAAAAAATATTGATTTCAAGGTTGTTTAGGTCAAAGCAGACTGATCATCTGATTCTCTGACAATAAAGATGATCCATGAGTCGGATGGGCATGTAAATAGTCGTTCCTACGCCTGATCTCCCGCCAGTCTTGTCGGTTATCTGTCCCACTGGGCTACGAGCTATCCAACACTGAAATAAATATTTAAATCGGACCAGTAGTTTCTAAGATACCTTCAAATATACAAACAAAAACTTCAGCTATAATATTAGTATAGATTATCTTATTTCCACGTGTGTTCAATAACCAATAAACAGTAATGTATGAAATAATTATAAAAAGAAAATTATTTTCAAGCCGAGTACCCGGGTTTTTAAATAAGTTACACCGGCTCTTACGGACATCCGCCGGATAATCGATGGCGGATTACTCGGTCTTACTGCCGGGGCTAAACGAATTAATACAAGATTTTATCTTGCGTTTAATAGAAATGTGATCTTCTTTGTACTAAGAGCGTTTCATACTTGCGGTAACAGCTGTGAAGTTAAAGCGCTACGACACAAAATCTATTAAGTAAAGCATAAAACATAGGTACATCTGCTTGCTAGCAACAATAATATCTAACAAGCAACGAAATTTGCAAATTTCGATTGCATAATTTAAGTAAACACGTAAATGATTATGAAAATAAAATCATAACCATTATTTTTAATGTAGGTACAGTATATTCTTTCAATTTGGATCCGCTCTTAATAAAATTGGGGCTCAAAAGTTTTAAACAACTCTTAATAGATGGCGTTGTGCTATTTCAAAATTTTAAATCGCGGTTACAGTTACCGAACCATGCAACCAACCAACCAACCAGCTCTTAGCTCTTGGTTAGGTCATTTAACTATAAATTAATCTGTATTACCCACCGGCGAAATAGAATTCTAGGTGAATTATAATTCTTTTCTAAACGATTAAAACCGTTTGAAACACTGCATCCTTTTTTGATCACGAACATTATGATAATTACTTTACGACGATCTGTTGACCTGTACCTGTGAAAATCAAGTATTAGACTGCGTAGTCCTATGAGAGTCTCGCGATTTCGGCTCGTATACCATTTCTATCTTGTTCTGCACGAGAACATCGGAGAACCAAACTGGAAATAAACTAGGGTGTAAATCTAGCATTAAGATAAAACACCACGAGCTAGAAAAATACAAAATTATAAAATCTATCTAAGGTATTTATAAAATCTATCTAATAGGTATTTATGCTATCTCGCAGTGCCCTAGCTAGCCCACTGCAGCTTGAACTGAAACTTACTCCTAAACGTACATCGACGTTTAGGAGACCCCTGTTTTCTACTCTAAAATTAATTTATTGTTACAAAACTACTTCGTCTCGCCAGTGATGCCCACATTCAGATTCGTGTTATTACAATTACGCGTTTTTATATTATATTAGTGTTAATTTCATTGAACTGTTTGTTAATAATTTATCAATCAACTGATTGTTATAGAGTATATTATTGTAGTTATTTTAAATGATTTAATATTTAAATGCTGGCAACCCATGACGTCACTTCCATAATAATAAATTCTCATACAATTTATTATCTAAACTAAAGTACGAATAATTAAATATTATAATTAAGTGCCTTTTGATAAAGGATAAATATTTGTTACCTAATAATTATATTAGATTTAAACGTATTTAGCTAATTATAATTAAATCTGTTAAATAGTTCTCATATTGATTTTTGCCCTAACGATTGTCAATAATATATAAGGGCGTAAGTAACTCTTCGTTGTCATCAGACTTAAGAATAGATTGATACTGTTATAAGCAGAGACTCTGCCCGATTAAATATTATAAGTATAAATATGGAGCATTGGCTATTATTTACGTCCGTCACAATATATTTTATGAAAAAAGGAAAAAATAGTGACGTAATAATAGACCCCTATTTCTAAAAAAACTGCTGTTGTGTTTCCTCTTAAAGTGTGTATTCAAATTTAAAATTGTAAACCCAGAGTTAGTTACTACACAGAAGTATATAAGCTAACTCTTGGTTTATTATTTAACCTAGGCTTATGCGTGTGTGTTTCCACTTCATTGATTTTTGTACTCAGTTGCTAATAAAGCTAAAGTGTTTATTTTTTTATTTGCTTATAAATAAAAATGTATTGCAGTTCGTAAGTCTCGCTAAAACTGGAGAACGGCTGAGCCGATTCGGCTATTTTTTGTCTTGAAATATTCGTGGAAGACCCGGGAAGGTTTAAACGGTTCTATGCTTACGTGGGCACGGGTCTGCTAGTATGCTTCTATAAAGAAATAAACATTACAAATCAATAATTGAGTATTTTGCAACCTAACAAAAATAAAACACACATAATCTTAAAACAGAAATGATAAATAGATACAGTTCCTGTAGCTCTAACTCGAACAATATCACAGGTAAGTTATAGTTATATATGTCGTTAGTCAGACTAAAGCTAAATTATTCAGTAGCGAGTATCGACCTGCTATTTACGATTTAATTGACCCTATTTAATCGACATTGTAATATTTGGGAGTTTTATCATTTCTTTTTCAGTTCACACTGTGATGTTTATATAAATACTACTGTGCCCGCGAATTCGTTCGCGTGATTTTTGAGTAACTTAAACCGTTTATGCAGCGCACGCAACAAAAGTCCTCAAATATGATTAATTTTCCCCGTTTTTGCAACATTTCTCACTGATTCTTCGCACCTATTGGTCGCTACGTAATGTAATTTAGCTTAAAGTTCTTTAAATGAACTATCTAACAAAAAAAGAATTTTTCAAATCGGACCAGTAGTTCCTGAGATTAGCCCGTTTAAACAAACAAAAAAATGTATAAATTATTAATAATCTATACTAATATTATAAAGCGGAAGAGTTTGTTTGTTTGTATGTTTGTTTGTTTGTTTGTTTAAACGCGCTAATCTCAGGAACTACTGGTCCGATTTGAAAAATTCTTTTTTTGTTGGATAGTCCATTAATAGAGGAAGGCTTTAGGCTATATAACATTACGCTGCGACGAATAGAAGCGAAGCGTCAGTGAGAAATGTTGCAAAAACGGGGAAAATTATTCGCATTTGGGGACTTTCGTTGCGTGCGCTGAATATACGGTTTATTAAGTCACTCAAAAACCACGCGAACGAAGTCGCAGGGCACAGCTAGTTAAATATAAATAAGGTTTTCCTCATTTACAAAACTCTATATTCCATTCAACAATCGAAAAATCTAATCGGACTTTTTAATAACGTTATAATCTGATACACAAATAAAGTTTGGTTTGTACAACCACTGCCCCTGTATAAATAACCTTCTTGTTATACTCCAGCTTTACGTGTAGAGTATTTGTGTATGCCGTCGACTGTACCTGAAGGTTCAGTCCCGGGAATTACGTGATTTTTCCCATCTCATCCCGATTATCTGTGGCCACTGAGTCCTGAGTACACACAAAAGAGGGAAATATCCAAAATTAATACACTGTTTGATTAATTATTGGGAACCTTCGATTGGAGAATGATTTACAATTTGGATTTTTAAATTGTATTTTTCTGTATTTCAGACTTTAAATGAATGCGATGATGTTGTTTTTTTTTTGAAATGAGGTTTTATACGCTTAGCATGAATGTACGAGTATGTACATACATACATACGTACATATACATATGTGTATGTATCGGAGATAAACATCATCACCATCAGACAGTACCCAGAAGGCTCAAAGAGTATACTCTTAAGTATCCTGCTCTGAGATCTCCAGTGGGTTCTACCAGGTTTTTTTTTAATTTTCTATATACATTATATGCACACGATCCTACGCCCTAAGGGTTTAACCCCAAATGGTTAAATGTAAAAATCTTTGAGCATAATTTTCACCAATTTCCAGAAGTCTTTAATTTTTGGACCAATTACAATGCAATCAAAATTTCATTGTCATTGATCCAAAAATTCATTATTCATAACGCAGTTATTTTCTTCTTTTTAATTTTCTGCGTAATGAATCCAAAAGTAAATTTAATATAACGGGTGTAAAAAGAGCAGTCACTATAACTATGGGATAATATGATTATACCATCTTGTCTCATTCTAGAAACTTCAAAAAAATTTTTTTTTGCTTATTATTATTTTTGCGACAAAAAAAACAAATGGTAAAAAGTAAAATAATTTTTTTTTTAGTGTTGACAAAAAAAAAATAATTTCCAAAATGAGGCAAGGTAGTATAATCGTATCTCAAAGTTATAGTGACTGCTCTTTTTACACCCGTTATATTCAATGACCCAACTCGGATCGATTGGAATTTCAAGAGTAAGGGGGCTTACGTTAAGATTTATTTGGCTTTAGTTTTCCCTATAACTGTTGAAATCAAATACAAATTGACTACTACAAACTAATGGTCCTTCAAACACATTATTAAAGTAAACTGTGCAGTCGACTCCCGAGTCGAGTGATCATCGAAATTAAGGAACACTGGGCTTCGCAAATTCCAGATAATGACGTCATGCCCCGCAGTGCTGGCTGGAATAGCGAGCGAGGACGTATTCCAGAACGTTACGTAACTATAAAACAATGTTGTTACAATATCGCTACACAATATTATGGCTTTAAGACGTCGAGCAGACTCTCAGGTGCGTATGAATAAAACAATCTCAATCGAAAGCTCTACGTGAGAACCTATTTGACAGATAAAAAGACGTTTCGTTTCAATTAAAAAAATTATGAATTTTACTTACGTTACAAACTTAACTAAAAATAAAGATTTTAAAAATATAGATTAGTATAATTATACTTATTTAAATGTTTTTCTGTAATCTACATTATAAATATTACGGTTCAAAAAGAAAAGAAATTAAAGTAACAGTAATAAAGTTTTTAACTTTCAAAAGTGAAATGAAACGTTGTTTTATTTGTCAAATATGTTCTCAAGTAGAGGTTGCGATTGAGTTTGTTTTATTTGTACGGTTAGACCCATCTGCTGACGTGATGACATAGGAATTAGGGAACAGTTTTTATCACAAATTCCACATAATGACGTCATGACAAACGCCTTATAATATTTAAAAAGAGCCTAAATTTTTTACCGTTTGTCATTACATACATATGTACCTATATATCATATCCCCCATATATTGCCGCTTCAACACGCTATTAGCTCAGAAACTCAACATTTCACACTCAAAATGGTATGAGAAAATAAGAATATTCCAGAATAGCGGTCCGTCTTTCAGCTGCCCCGGTCAAGTTGGGCTTCCGATTGAGTTACAGCGCAGTTCTGACGCTCGGCGGGATACACCAAATCCACGCTCCAATTCAAAGTTGTTTTTGATGTACAAGAATAAGTGCTTGTACCAAACGAATAGCAAATATTTTTAACTGAGAGCACAAAAGGAGTGAGTTATTTTAAGTTTAGGTATATTTTTAAACGACTTCCAAGAAAGGAGGTTCTCAATTCGTCAACAAAACGGAATTATTGTTTAATTTGATTTAGGGACACTAAAAAGTAAAAAATAAAAATGAAACTACGTTTAAAGAAAGCGACTTGAACAACTTAAGAGCATAAATGAATACTTCTATAATGTAGTTACAATTAATGTTCTTTTTGGAGTTGGTGTCAGGTAAAAGAATAACATCCTAAAGTTGCTGACTTCAATCTCACCATTGCTGACACCGACTTCAAAAACCACGTTTGGAAACAAAAACCAGCCTATGTGATAATACCGAGAGTAAGCTTTTACCCACCAAATTTTATCAAAATTGAACCTGCCATCTAAGCGTAAAGAAGTAACATGCACACACACAAATTTTCGATTTTATAATATTAACTGGATGACCCGTGCCCACTTCGTTGAGCATACAAACCGTTTAAACCTTTCCTGGACTTCCGACGAATATTTCAAGACCAAAAATAGCTGAATCGGTTCAGCTACTACCGAAAAGCAATTCATTTTTATATATAAGAAAGAGAAGGTGTGCTAATTATATCAATTAATAAATTTGATATAAAATGATCAAATCCCGCGGAATTTCCTCTCGCATGAAGTCGCGGGTAAGATCTAAATATGATAAAAGTATAGCGGTGCCTAAGGCTACGTTTCCACTGACGCGGAGCGGGGCGGAGAGAAGCTTAGCGGTGCCCGAAACAATCACTATGCTCGTGCTGCTTCCATTGAACCGGAGCGGAGATTTCGATCATAGCGATTGGTCAATTCGGGTACCGCAAGCTCCTCTCCGCCCCGCTCCCCGTCAGTGGAAACGCAGACTTAAGAGGAAGTTTGTTACGAAAACGGAATCAGTGAAGCCGTAAGGGCAAACACAATCACCTGCTGGAGATGTTACGTCACATGGAAATACGAGGGGATATTATTAAGAGTAAACATCACAGGCTAGAGAAATGCAAAATAGGTATGAGTACAGTCTCTTGCTGTCCCGCATTTGTCCAATTAAACCGATAGAGACCACTGCAGATTGAACTGAAAATTACTTATAGTACGAGAAATTGACGATTAGGAGACCCCTGTTACCTCTTTCAAAACTTAACCGACTTATTTTTTTCATTACAAACTAAAAAAGGCTTGACCTATGTTCATATGTTTCGATTTAATCATAAAATGAACTCCAATTTGTTTCCTGGATGTTTGCCGAAATTTCGGCAAGATTTTTTGGCTTTTGGCCGTCCATATCACGTAATATCACTCTTGAAATAATTATTAAAAAAAAGGAAGAAAATAGGGACGTACCACAGATATCCAGTAAAAAAATTGTTACTCTAGTGGCATTATCCAGGTAGGAAACAGAGATCGCGTAGACCCATTTTTCTGTATGAATAAACGGCCATTGTGTTTCCTCTTAACACTTCTATTGCATTATTTTGTTATAACTACGAACTAACGGGCAAATGGCCCACCATTCATTCCCACTCCTGTGTAGCCAGATAGCCAGGAGATCGACAGTGGTAACCTTAAAAACCCTTTGATATGATCTCAGCGGTGCCCGAAGGAACATGCTAGATCTGTCTCGGGACCCGCAACAAAAGAAGGAAAAGTGTGCTTAAGATGTTAAAAATGATTATATAGATAGTTAATCTAGGTTATAAATTAAAAAATAAACATTAAAAAAATCACAAGAACAAAACGATTACTTAACACCAAACTGAAGAAAAAAATACAAAAGAAAACCAACATAAATTACGAAAAAGGAATGAACACACAAGCTTTAATAACCACATTTTAACAACTTGGACACAACTTATTAAATTATTATTGCAAATCTATGACATCTCTTCAATTAAAATCGGATATGTAGTTTAGATGCTACGGGAAACATGCATAACATACTACTAAAATCATTATCCTTTTAATTCTGTTATACAGAAACATAAAAAAAAATGCCAATGACGCCTGCTTCTTATATTATTATAACTTTGATATGAATCAAAAGCATAGATTACTAATTAGTTAATCAGAAGGTATATACTACCTTACATATAGCATGTATGTTCTAATAAACATAGAACATAGAGATAGCAGAAGATTATTTTAATACTGAAATCATCATTATATCACAATACTTGCTACATAACAAAGCTATTAAACATAATACGACAGGGAAAAGAAATAATTGCGTTTAAAACTCAATTCCAAACATCCCGAACGTATCAAACTGCAAAAATAACCCAGTTTCTTTGTGTTAAAGTTCATTTTCGAGTGTCACCGGATTATTGGTTTGACCCAAATACATTATTTTGCTTATTAATTACGTTAATTATTTATTTCAATTATGATAATAAAAATTGAAACACTCTTCATTTTTCTTTTTATTAAGGTAAAATGTCCGCAAATTCCGCGATTGCGAATAGGGAAACGTAACAAAAGGAGAATAAAGGTACACTCGGCGACATTTTGTGTACTTTTTGAATCTTCTTGGTATAGAAGTGACTGAGTAATCTGAAGCTTACTTTGAAAATTATTGTGGGACCTAGGAGTGTAACTATAAAGTCTATTTTTTTTTTGTTTTTTACCTTGGAAATTTTGACAGAATTTGAGGATTTTTTTATTTGCAAGCTTACATTTTTCGTACGGTTTTGCTTGTATATGGGTGATAATTCTACGCAAAAGTAATTTACTTCTTTCTTGTCCGTAAACCAATCGAAAAAATCGGATCATACACTATAAGCGAAGAATATTATTTTCGCTAACAAAAAAGCTTTTAATTTTTTTTTTTTACTATTTCAAAATTTCAGTTAATATTTTTTTAACATTATACATTGTTCTAAATCGGTCGACAATAATATTTATATATTATACCGCACGAAATAAGTTTCGACATTAGCAGGTGCACAGACAAAGTTTAGGATATCTAACGTATCTAAGCCCTAAAATATCCGTAAGTAGGTCGTGTCTGCTGGATATCTGGAGGCTGCAATTTGGCTTCAGACCGACCTGGACTGATAAGTTTGTGGTACAAGTAATAAGAGATAGCGGAAGCATTATTAATACCTAAACTTTTTTCCGCTACGCTTAACATGACCAACGTAGAAATATGTTTTATCTATATATATTTTTTTATTTAATCATATTTTATTCGTATAAGTTTACAATTATAATACAGGGTGTTTGGAGGGTGAGTAGCCATAGGAAAAATGTCGATAGGTGATGGTGTTGTCTACGCGTTGCGCTTAATTAAATAACATTTTGCCTTAAGTTATATTTTTCCATATGACAAAGGATTTTTTTTTTCGATTTATAAAAGTTTCATACTTCACTGTTATTTTTTTTATTATTGTTTTTATGAATTTGAAAATTGTTTATACCAAAAAAATAAACTTAATACAAAATGTCATGTAATAAGGCGCAACACGTAGCCAACACCATCACCTATCAGCCATTTTCCTATGGCTACTCACCCTCCAAACATCCTGTATATTATAATATACAGGATATTTAATAAAATATACAGGATATATATTATAAATATACAGGATGGACAATAATATTTCGCCAAGCACATGTTTAACGGCGAGAGACAGACTGTGGAGAAAAAATGACGGATTTCGTTTAACTTTTTGTTTTTGCGCTTAACATGACCATCGTAGAAATAGTATGTATTGACTACACTAGATTAGAAGTACTGACTGTTAGGAGAATCTGACAGATTTCCTTTACCCTAGATAACTAAACTATATTTACAGTTACATAGTAACTAAACATTCGTCGAGCGGACTACGCGGTAAAAAACGTGAATATTATCAAAAATGTTTAATAAAACCAGGAAATTGTTACATGTCACTTAAGTTTGGTTTAATATGAACTAAAAATAAGAGTGATAATATTTATTTAATTCATCATACAGCTACTACATATGATAATATTGTGGGAGCCTCGAATAACTCTTTTGGATTTTATGTAGCGATGTTATGTCACTCTACGAGCTTTCGATGGACATGACATTCAGATTTTGCGCACGATTGAAACAGTAGGAAAAGGAACTTCTATGTTGAAACAATCGGCAAAGAAATTCTTGTATTATGACTTTAATATCACTCCACAAAGTCACCGTCTGAATGCGTTGCCGCAGCCAGTGCTCCATCAGTTGATCTCCCACATTCATTAAAAAATCGCGCCCTGACATTGGTTTTTTTCATGTTTATTGTATTATTTATGAATATTATAATTAATAATAAACAGAATTAGCATATTATTATATTATAAAAATGTATAGAGACCATCTTTAAGTTTGTCTGTTAGTACATGATATGTGTTCGGGCACATCTGATAAACTGAGACTGAGATGCACCATTGTTATTATGATAAAACTAGATTATTTCTGATTCAGAATCTATAATTTGATGTTATTGACTCTCGCTTGGTTGTATAATAAAGTTTTCCGACTCTGAAAATTCACTAGGGCAATCTAAAGCTCTGTTAGTGTCGTGATGAACTTTAACCCTCAAAATTTCCTCAGTCTCCCGAATTGTCAGACCGCTTGTCGACCACATCTTCTGTTTCTGCGGTTTTTCTCTCTGATGCTCAGTTCCTCATATCCGTTTATAAAAATTATAAAAATGTATAAAAAATGGCTAATAACTTAGTTTCCTATGAACAAACTAAGAAAACTACATAGGTTTTCTAATTGAAGTACACAAAGTATATCTTTATATAGTTCTTTTATGTATGTTTTTGGTAAAATATAGATAAACTATATTTATTATAAAAAATATTGTGTGTTTCTCATGTTAAATAGAAAAAAATAGCAAAAAAGTAATGTATATACCTTTGCAAAACATACCACGTAATTACTAAACTTTCGTCGACTGGACGACGATATGACCGTAGTTCAATTTCTAAGTATCGTATGATTGAAATTTCCTCACAGGATGTACTAAATTGACTATTTAGGAAGGTAGAAAAAGATTCTTGAGCGGGGGGTACGAGGAACTAGGTGTACTCGACTATCGTGGATAGTAGCGTAGTCGTGTAGACGAATGATTAGTTATCTAGGGTTAATATCATTTTACACAATTTTCCCTTGATTTTTTTTGATTGATGACTTGATTCCCATTTCTAATTTCTATGTGTGGTGGTCTATGGGGTGAACACAAGGATGCTGTTGAGTACTTTGAATTTGCACCTTATAGGTTGGAATTTCTCAAAGTCCTCTTGTACTATCTTCTTATAAGTGACAGATATATTTTTATGTATTGGCATGTTTTGTATCTGTTTCTCTTTATAAAGTAAGCGACAATGTTCCTAATGGGCTATCCGATACTTATTAGAATATTGTTAACAATCCCTACGATTAGGCAATTTAAGTGTTAAATTAATGACCCAGAGTTAGCACCCATTCTGTCTAAATATATTCAAATTCAAATTCAAAACATTTTATTTCCATATAGGTTATTGAATAACACTTATAGAATTGTCCTACATGATGCCTACCACCGGTTCGGAAACTAGCCCGGCGAGAAGAACCGGCGTAAGAAACTCGCACGGGGCCATCTTTTAGCAATTATTTTTATATAACACTCGAACCCAGTTATTTGGTGCAAATGGACCTTAAGTCTTATATTTAGCAGATTTTAGTGACATCACGTAGGTATAATTAGTGTTATAAATACTTTTTTACAATTTCCATATTATAACTTGACAAACAAGGCCCGAAGTAGTATAATCTCATAACTTATGCCAAACTAGCTCCATTGTGTACAAAATATGCTCAAATAGTAAAACTGAATTCATATTTTATTAACTACGGAAACTTCGTTTGAGAACAAATAGAATAGAATTATTCTAACATAGATGAATAAGACTATTGTTAGTTAAATTAACAATTCTCTAAAATAACTTTTGAATACTAGACTTTCTGGCTAGTTGGTAGAGGTCTATTTAATTGTTAAGTAGGTATTGTACTATTTTATACTAAATAATCACGTCAATAACTAGGTAGTTTTCACACGACACCGCGGAGGCAGCGTCGAGTCCGTGCCGCGGCGGCAGCGGCGCCAAGTGTAAAGTTCCACATAAATCCTAAAAAATCAAAATCACAATATTTTATTTCCAAATGAAACTTAACAAGCTATTTTCGAAAAATCAATAATAAGGCTACCACCGGTTCAACCCTAGCCCGCCGAGAAGAACTGGCGTAAGAAACTCGAATTAAAAAACCTAGGGTTACATAATAATCCATTGCTTGGGCCGCTGCAGTAATCGCCTACGGTACGGCGGCTCAGCACCAAGCGGAGTGTCGCCTAGATTGATGTGGTGTGAAGCGTCCTTATAATATAATAGATATTATGAAAAATATATGTACATTAGTGCATCCCTGTTTTTTTTTTCACCCGTGTACATCGCCTGCAGCTGTATAAAAAAGTTTTATAGTTTTAAAGTTAAACATGACGTCACAAAAAGATTTATATCCAATTTATTTGTGTGGTTTAATTGATGACACTCGGCCAATCAGCGGACACAATCTTGGCTGAATTATTGATGCGATCGATACGAATCCGTTTAAACGCTCGTTAAATATCATTCGATATCGATTCCGTCTGTAAGGTCAGACGTAAGTAGGGTCGCTCGTGGAGTTTGTTTGTTTAAACGCGCTAATCTCAGGAACTGCTGGTCCGATTTGAAATTTCTTTTTTGTTGGATAGTCCATTTATAGAGGAGGCTTTAGGCTATATAACATTACGCTGCTACCAATAGGAGCGAAGCGTCAGTGAGAAATGTTGCAAAAACGGGGAAAATTATTCGCATTCGGGGACTTTCGTTGCGTGCGCTGCATAAACGGTTTAAGTCACTCAAAAACCACGCGAACGAAGTCGCAGGGCATAGCTAGTTTATTAATATATTAAAGTATGTATCTCTTTAGTATTGTAAGATTTAGATCCCTGGTAGCCCCGGGGAAGGCCCAAGGGAGGCTGCCAGCGACAGGAGCAGTGAATTATGGTCGCCGATCCGCATAAAAATCTTATAGCAGGCCTCGATCCTCGTGCCTAGAACTTAGTTTCGATCTCAGTGTGTCCATTGATAAGAAATTAGCGAACTGATAACACTTTAAAGCACTTCAGTTGTCAAACAAACATAAGATCCAAATCGGTTCATCCGTTTGGTTACTATTATGCCACAGACACACACACAGGCACGTTAAACTGATACCACCTCTCTTTTTTCTAGGAGGTTAAGTCCCGTTTTCACCAACGCATTTTAGTGTTAACGGCGTGTTAAATTATCATGCCTTCTAATTCATTGATAGGAATTACGAGAGGAATAACGTGATATTTAACGAAGGATTAATTTTAACATTGCTTGGTGAAACACTATCTATTCTCCTAGAAAATCGTTACTGTCACGTAGCGACCAAGCAAAGCGGTCATTAAAATTTTTATGTTTGGTTTTCAAAATGGCGCGGTTTTTGAGGTAATGGACCAGTGATCATTTTTACGTAGCAAACTTCATGCTCCACTTTGTGACGGCAAGCGGACCTAGGAAGAAAACCATAACTTTTCTGTCGGGAATAAATAACACGACCAGTTTCAGAAGTATCTCCTCTACATTCCAATTCCATGACTGTACGAATGGTTCCAATACATACAATAGATTATATACAGAGAAATTCACCTGTCGATCAATCATTTCGTGTATTGTAGATTAAAAAAAACATTCATCATGAGGAGCACCCTTCACGAAAGGCGTAGTAAAAAGTATATTAATCTTTTGTATGAAATTGCCGTCTCTTAGTCTAATTTTAGTCCAAGATCCTCGGGAATGAAAGGGCCCTCGAGAACTAGGTTAAGAGCCGCTGTATTATAGTTTCTTATGTCCTTTTTATTTTACATCCATGTCTCATTCGCATTTTGTCCTTTTATTGACAACGTAAAGGCGAAATGTTCATAAGGTCTCGAGCGTTTGCGATTTATGACTCAAATTAGGTATTTTTTTGCATTTTTGCTACTGTTCTCTCAACTAACTTACATGCTCATCCAAAGCATGGATCATTTTTGCTGTCAGACAATCAGGTGATTAGCCTACATTGTCCTAAGTCCTAACCAAACTTGAAAACAACATTTTTTGTTGTTCCAACGCGGGAATCGAACCTCCGGGTCGAGAGCGAAGCTCAGAACCACTAGACCACGGAGGTGCTTAACTAATTTATTACTATACTAATATATATTATACTAGGTAATAATATATATTTTTCAATTACAGCGACCGTGACTTTGTTTTATACCTATATAATGTTATTTAGCGATGCTTATATCAAATGTTATACATTTTGTACCCGAACTTTGTAGTCGTAATTAGCGATGACAACTTGGCTAAAGGCTCTGATCTAATAACGGAGAGTGTTGGGTTACAATCAATAACTAATTCATTAGTGTGATTGATCTAGAATCTAGATGCTGGGACATAGGACAAACAGCTTGGAGTACTTTCATGATAAAGCGAAGGCCAGAATCATGCTATTTTGAATAATGGACCATGTTAATGTAACTATTGTTATACAGGTTATAATATTAATGAGTGATAATACTTTAGAGTGTGTATGGGTCCCCTATATAGAGTTAACTGTGAAAGTACCAGCGCTGAAAGACGTACTTTTTTTAAATTATTGTACGGAAAATTTTATGATGTTGGGTCATTTTTCATACAAACATGAAAGTCAAAGGTACGTCTATCTGCGCTGGGACTTTCACAGCATACTCTACATAGGAGGCACATACACATCCTAAAGGATTATCACTCGTTTACATCTTGTATTCATATACAATGTGTAAAATAAAAATAAGGCTATTTAAGCATTCAATTATGACAAAAAATCAACCAAAAGTCTGTTTTAAGATACTTTAATAGTTTTACTAAACGTATGGCAGTAGAGTAATCAGTTATCAACACAGATCTAAAGAGTTAATAGGTAATGAAATAAAAGGGATTTATATTAATGTATTAAAGTAATGAATCTCATCAAAAACATAACTTGTATAAAAGTGCCAAGTCTCGCTACTTTGTTCTTTTGTCGTAAAAAGTTGTGAGATTCATGTGATGCCAAGCTGGGGTAAGTCGGTCGGTCTAACAACATCTTATAGTGATCACATCCATATTATTAGAAATCTTTCATGTTTTGAATAAATATGTAGATCGACTTGGCAATTAAATCAACTAGCAAAAGGGCGTGTTTCACCAAGGAATGTTAAAGTTAATGCCATGTTAAATATCATGTTATCCCTCTCGTATTTCCTGTCAATGAATGAGATGGCATGGTATTTTAACATGGCGTTAACTTTAACATTGCTTGGTGAAACACGGTTTTAGTCTTTGAGATATAAACATACGCGGTGAAGGAATGTGTTTTATATAATATATATTTTCAGCCTATAATCAGAGATTTGATATGTAGAAGAATGTAGTCTTAATGGTGGAAGAAGAGGTAAAATCATTCTAATACTTTTTGAGTTGTATGTTTGTTACGAATACAAATATAAATTCACCTTATAATATAACTATAAATAACTTGAAAAACGGCTACTAGAATTGAAAATCGATTAATTATTTAAAATCGACGATGTGCATTCGATTCATGTGAAAAGTTCAATCACCTTTTGAAACGTTTTAACGAAATCCGCCGGTCCCGCTTGTCAGGCAAATGAAAGCCTTATCTGATTAATCAAGCTAATGTATGCCTATTCACATAGTATATAATAAAAATCAATCCTCCTCTAAAGCTCCGACCATATGGTTCTGAATTATCCTTTCCGGGAGAAATCCTGATAATTGAAAAACTCTGGGTAAATACAATAGAGTTTAAAAAGCCGCACACGTCGTGTTGACTCTTAGTAACCTTTGTCTGACAATAACAAACACACCGTAAAAAATGCAAAATCGGTGCAGCCGTTTTTCGAAAATTTTAAGAAATTTTGAAGATCGTTTTTTTACACTTTGGGCAAATTTTTTGAGGTTTTAGTAAGGAACCCTATTTTGTTTAAATAAAATGTAGCCTATGTTCAGCGCTAGTAGTGTAGATTTCCAACAGTGAAAGAATTTTTCATATTGGTTCAGTATTTTCAGAGCCTATTCATTTTCATTCACAAACAAACAATCAATCAAATGAATCCTTTTTATATATATAGATATAGATCAGGGAAATATATTAAGATTGTTATAATATATTTTATTAGGATTCAATTGCATAATACTCCGATTTTCAACTTATTGCGTGCACATGTATGCAATGCTTTGACGCAACGAGCTGTGTGTACTCTCCCTTATAGCCTTACACAACCTGTTTTAAGAAAACAGGAAAAGGACCTAATCATGTAAAGAGATGTATTGTATTTGCGTCTTAGAAATCTTTTAGTATATTACCGATATTGAAAAAGACCATTACGGAGATCAATTCACATTGGGCCAGAATCCAAGCTTTTCACATATAGCATAATATTATTTTGACGGCCTCCCTAGCGAGAGGTCGCGGGTTTGAATCCCGCCGAGGGAACATAAAGTTTTTAACGTTCTTGGGAAATGGATGTGCATTAAATTTGTGTATAATATAATAAAAATCTTAAACATGTATAGACTATTATAGAGTATAAGAGTACTCAATATATTCCCATAGTCTGGTACCCGTAACACAATTTCTTCGGATATCTAGCATGTGGCCAGTGAAGCGTTCATAGATATTATTATTATAATAATATATATTATGTAACAATAGATATGAATAATTATATCTAATAATTAGCGTCCATAGATAGATGTTATTATTATTCATATCTATTGTTACATAATTTAGGTACTAAAAATGTACACCTCCGTGGTCTAGTGGTTCAGCTTCGCTCTCGACCCAGAGGTTGTAGGTTCGATTCCCGATTCGCGTTGGAACGACAATTTTGGTTTTTAAGTTTGGCTAGGACAATGCAGGTAGATCACCTGATTGACTGACAATGAGCATGTAAAAAGTCAGTCCTGC
Source organism: Celastrina argiolus (assembly GCA_905187575.2). Lineage (NCBI taxonomy): Eukaryota > Metazoa > Arthropoda > Insecta > Lepidoptera > Lycaenidae > Celastrina > Celastrina argiolus. Next base: position 10,441,718 of record LR994597.1, read on the forward strand.
GCCTGATCTCCCGTCAGTCCAGTTAGTTATCCGTCCCACTGGGCTACGAGGGTGAATGAAGATAAAGTGCTTATGTATATTGCGCACACGCTTGGGCACTATAAAATAACTCCTGCGTAGCTGATCTGGTTTCAATGAAACCGGCCACCGTCACCAAAATCGGTGTATACCTTCCAAACTGCCTGCAGCCTAATACGAATACGATACTCACGTATCTTCATTGGGATTAGCAGGAACTATTGACAGCTACGTATTCGTAACTTAATAGAAAATTAATTGCATGAAAATAATGACAAAGACCATAAAACTATGAAAGTAAGTGAAGGTGATATGTAGCAAAATTAAGATTTTGAGGAAATTGAGTTTAAACTGTCTCTCAAACATTTTAGAATATATTATGTCGTAACGTATTAAGTACGTTAATCTAAAGATACGTCTCTAGAATCAATGTACTTAATACGTTACTACATATCCTAAAATATGTTTAAGTGACAGTTTTTAACTCAATTTTCTGGGTAACACTTTTTATATCACCTACATCGATTCAAGTATTCAATTGTTCCTGCTAATTGCATCCAATGTTTGGAGGTACACACGCGTTTTTGGGTTTTCCCGATATTATAAACGAAATAATATAATACATTTTTCAAACTAGTACAGATGCTATGGCAACCAGCGAGCCATCTTTATTATACCTCTAAATTAAATAGAAATCCGTAATAAAACTCGGCGTAAGTTTTTGTGTCAACTTGTAATAAAGGAGCGCTGCGGAGCCCGAGTGCTCTTCAGGCCGCTATAAGAAACTATATCTTTGACTAGGCTGAGCGTAACATAAAGAGGGGAATGACAGAATTTTCTAGACCTTTCCGTATAACTGGTTGTTATTCTCCTAGGTCTTTGTCGTTTATGTTTACCTAGTACTTTCTTCTTTAATGTAAATAATGTAGTAATCTACACGTTATATAATATAGGCATAACTAAAATGGACAGACGTACCGTTTTAAACGGTGTCCCGTTGTCCCCGAAATCAACTATGGGACTCAAAATTGTCCCGTTTTTAGAAACCGCGAAAAAAATTATAGACGGCCGGCCAAATTAATTGCACGCTGTAGCCAAAATACTTAAGGTGTACATAATTACTTCACTAATAAACTAGTAAATAATAAATACATATTTAGGGGGGGCTGCCATACATCAAAGATGATTTTTGTCATTCCCTTCTACCTCCTCTGGAACCCTTCGAGTCCGACTCGCACTTAGCCAGTTTTTTCACTGACTACCTATTAGTGAAATAAAACTACGTCCCGTTTTGAGTTCAAGAATAAATGGTCACGTTATGCATAACTTAACATGTTGGCCAAATATTTTAAGTACTGATAAGAGAATTTTAAATCGTCACGTTTTTCTGTCACCCGCCATATTTGTTTCTAATACCTAATGGTTTGCACTGTTTTTTTTCCTCAACTAATACTATAGATAATTAACTAATAATAAGTGATATATCAAGCTTTGACGTCACATGCTACGGGTGGCATGATCCATTATAGTTTTGGTGGTATTTCAGAGTTAAAAATATAAGCTGACTACGCAAATAGCTTATAATGTCTGGGACATTACGAATGTATTGACACCTCATTCATTAAAATTAGATTAGTAGGCCAAACAGAAACATTTGAACGTTCCGTAAAGTTACAAAATCTATCGAATGTCAAAATTGTATTGACGCTGGCATATTTTTTATACAAATATATTATCATTAAATGTTGCTACTTGGCCTACTATAGTTTAATCACAAACGCATATTATATACTGTTAAATTCATCATATATTTTGCTTCGACGCAGTATAGCTTTAAATCTGAAAAGTTTAGCGCTTCTATCGAGCTGACATACACTGATATCATTATTATTTTGGCTTCGCTGAAGTAAAGTATAAGTTCGCACCGGACATAACATCGCTACCTTCACAACTTCGTATCTAAAAAACTACAACTTTTCAGTAGAGTCCAAAAACTTAATAATTTTAGATTTTATTATGACATGGATTTTGGATGTATACTGTACATAACTGAACCTCATTTAAAACAAAATCCATGTCATAATAAAATCTAAAAATAAGTTTTTTGACTCTACTGGAAAGTTGTAGCTTTATACTGCCTGCCTGGTGAGACATGTGCAATACTTACGGAGAGTACTCGGTACTCGATTCCCATTATAAATATGTAATAAAATTAGGTACTTAATTTTTTACCAAATTTTCCTTTAAATAAATGAATCATGGATACTATGAAAATCACGCGGCTAGGCAAGTAGGTATACCTGTGCAGCCGGCGCGGCGCGGCAGCGTGCGACATCAACGTAGGTAGTACAGGCGCGTACCTACGCGCGGTGTCCATGCGTTGGGTAAATAATTATTCAAGTTTAAGCTACATTTACTCAGTAATTTTTTTTTTTTCATCTCATATATCAGCCAAATATCACGTCCTCAAGTATTGCTCATGTCTCACCAGTCCCACTGTAGATACGAGGTTGTGAAGGTAAAGCGACGATAAGCCGAATAGCGTATTCAGATGTGATCCAATAATTAATTGCTCGAACAGTTTTTAGTCACGTCGGGAAATGACATAAATAGACCAAACAGCGGCGGTTCGTCAAACACGCGCTAATCAGCTATCCGCTTTTCGGACTAAAATGTAACGAACGTCCCCAAAGGCTGGCAATACTGACCGGTTCTGATTGAACTGGACATGCGGTTATGTGGCGAAAATCTACGTGTTCATTGGCTTTAGAGTAATGAGGTCAAATTAAAAAGACAGCTTTAATACAATGCTACAGGGTACTTAAATCGTGCCACAATCTTTCTTTGATGTTCTGCTAATAATAATAATAGCTCCCCTCACCGATTTCGGTGTCGGTAGTCGATTTCATTGAAACCAGGCCAGCTACGCAGGAGTTATTTTATAGTGCCCAAGTGTGTGCGCAATACACAAAGACACTCTCTCTTCCTATATTCCTATAATTCCTGTAACACGAATAATAATGAATCATCAAAATCGCTTCAACAATATTTTTTACCCGACTTTGGCGAAGCCAAAAGGAAGGGTAATGATTTTGGCAGTATATGTATGTATGTATGTATGTATTGTATGTATGTATGTATGTATGTATGTATGTATGTATGTATGTATGTATGTATGTATGTTTGTATGTATGTATGTATGTTCCCTCGTAGCGGTTAAACTACTGGTCCGATTTTAATAAATAAGGTGTCAATCGATTCGTAGTGATCCCGCGAGTAACATAAGCTATATAATTTTTCAAAAAATTTTGGATTTTGAAAATTATACCTCAAAAACTATCTCCAAAAAAATTTAATTAAGATAATTGTATCGTGTTTGGTATCAAAAGATAATTCTTGGCAAGCACAATACAAATATGTATTTAATTTTTTAATTATTTATTACAGTTTATTGTTGAATTCAAAATAAATGTTTAAAATGCGATCGCACAAATAGTATCTAGGAGTTGTTTAGTTACTTACTATGTGTTAATTTAACGTTAGTTTAGTGAAAATATAATGTTATAGTTTATGCGAAAATAAAAAAAATTTAAAATAAAATTAAAAATTAAAAAAACTAAAACCCGACTTCGCAAAAAAGGCTCTAAAAAGGCTGAAACAAGAAAATAATTTAATTTGAAATCCAGATATGCATAGGTACAGGAATGGTCAAGGTAGAGCCGTGGTCGTACCTGCTAAACAAATCTATAATATTCGTCTGCTGTTGAAATATACAATCCCAATAGCGGGTACGACCACGGCTCTACCTTGACCATATCTGTACCAAATATATATATCAGGTTTCAAATTAATTTATTTTCTTGTTTCAGCCTTTTTAGAGCCTTTTTTGCGAAGTCGGGTTTTAGTTTTTTTAATCTTTTATTTTATTTGAAGTTGGGTAAAAAATACATTTTTAAATATATGTATGTATGAACATTGCTATTTTCAACTCACAAACAGAAAGCTAAATATATATTATCGGTATAGATAATAAATAAGTTTTAAATGCAGCAAAAACTTTTTATTAAAAAAAAGATCGATCAACTAGAAACTTTTTAAAATATCGCGTTGGCTGACATAAGAACAAATTTTGAATTTGAAAGTTGAATTTTGAAATATTGCATTTATTTCCTTCGTTTTAGTAGGTCGTGGAATTGAATTCGCAGTTGTCTGGAATATCATAAGTTATAATTGGCGAGATGAGAGAGATCGTCCATATTCAGGCTGGGCAGTGCGGCAACCAGATTGGTGCTAAGGTATATTTCTTTATTTCTTTTCAGACATTTATATCTAGGTGAGGTTTACGTATATACATAACATATATATACGTACACTTCGGATGTCGTCATCTTATATATAAAAATGAATTGCTGTTCGTTAGTCTCGCTAAAACTCGAGAACGGCTGAACCGATTCGGCTATATTTAGTCTTGAAATGTTCGTGAAAGTCCCGGGAAGGTTTAAACGGTTTCTATGCTCAAGAAAGTGGGCATGGGTCAGCTAGTATACGTATATATACGTATAAAACGACCTCCGTAGCGCAGTGGTTGAGCGCGTTGGTGCTTGAAAGAGAGGTTTCTAATCATGTTCTGCCCGCGGCTCTATGCGCGCAGGTTTTAAATAATAATACAACTAAAATATGAATATCAGTAACTATATCTATGGTGCGTTTAAACGAAAGGAGTAATCATATACAGGATAATTTAAGGTTTATATATCAAGCCGAATATAGTATGAAGAGAAGGTCGTGTAGAGCATTTTTTGTATTGGAACTTCATACAAATTACTTACAATGACGCGACAAATCTCCATAAAAGATGAGTTTCAATTCTGGTCGTAGGTCAATGACTAGTGTGTTCGTGTGTATAGACTAGGAGCCAGCGAGCCCCAGCATAGTAAGCTTCACTCCTTGTGATAATTTTAGACCTTTAATTTTTTTTAGTTACATTAAGTTATTTATATGAGGTGCCAATACAAAAAATGCTCTATGCGTCATTCTCTTCACATTATATTCGGCTTAATATATGTACCATGAATCAGCCTGTATAGATTTCATTTGTCTCAATCGTAACACAATCGTATGCGTAAAGGGGTAGTGAATTTTAACGTAACAGCTAAATACGGATCCGAGATCTGTATATTGCAATATTGAAACGATCCACCCAAATATGAGATTCATACGTAACTTATTGCTATGCAGTAACATAAATCGTACATTTTCAGTTCTGGGAGGTAATATCGGACGAACATGGCATCGATCCAACTGGCACGTACCACGGAGACTCCGACCTTCAGCTGGAGAGAATTAACGTGTACTACAACGAGGCCACTGGAGGTAAATATGTGCCCAGGGCCGTGTTGGTCGACCTAGAACCTGGGACCATGGACTCCGTCCGCTCCGGCCCGTTCGGACAGATATTTCGGCCGGACAACTTCGTGTTCGGACAGTCTGGAGCCGGCAACAATTGGGCAAAGGGACACTACACGGAAGGCGCGGAGCTGGTCGACTCTGTACTCGATGTGGTCAGAAAGGAAGCGGAGGGCTGCGACTGTTTGCAGGGATTCCAGCTGACCCATTCCCTCGGAGGAGGCACCGGGGCGGGACTGGGCACTCTGTTGATCTCCAAAATTCGGGAGGAGTATCCCGACCGCATCATGAATACGTTCAGCGTCGTGCCGTCTCCAAAGGTGTCTGATACGGTCGTCGAGCCCTACAATGCGACCCTGTCTGTTCACCAGCTAGTGGAAAACACCGACGAATCGTACTGCATCGACAATGAGGCCCTCTACGACATCTGCTTCCGAACGCTGAAACTGACCACACCTACTTATGGCGACTTAAACCACCTGGTATCGGCGACCATGTCGGGAGTCACCACATGCCTAAGATTCCCCGGTCAACTAAACGCTGATTTGAGAAAACTGGCGGTGAACATGGTTCCCTTCCCCCGTCTCCACTTTTTCATTCCTGGCTTCGCGCCGTTGACGTCTCGTGGTAGCCAGCAGTATAGAGCACTGACCGTCCCTGAACTGACGCAGCAGATGTTCGACGCCAAAAACATGATGGCCGCCTGCGACCCGCGACACGGCAGGTATTTGACGGTGGCGGCTGTGTTCAGAGGACGCATGTCTATGAAGGAGGTTGACGAGCAGATGATGAATATACAGAATAAGAACTCGTCGTATTTCGTGGAATGGATTCCCAATAACGTGAAGACCGCCGTGTGCGATATCCCGCCTCGAGGCCTGAAAATGTCGGCGACCTTTATCGGCAATTCGACGGCCATTCAGGAGCTGTTTAAGAGGATTTCGGAGCAGTTCACGGCCATGTTTAGGAGAAAGGCATTCCTGCACTGGTACACGGGGGAGGGGATGGACGAGATGGAGTTTACGGAGGCCGAGAGCAACATGAACGACCTGGTGTCAGAGTACCAGCAGTACCAGGACGCCACTGCTGAGGAGGAGGGGGAGTTTGACGAAGAGGAGGAGGGGGGAGACGAGGGGGATTAGGCCGTTTTCTAAGATTTTTAATTTGTAAAATTGCTTTACTTTAATATATTCGATTTTTATATTTGGGTCTTTAATTTTATATTTACTTTATTTAAATTTTAAATTATTGTGCTTTTATCAGGTTTCCCACTTTGCTTTTTAACAATCAGAAACGTCAATCGTAGAAATATAATAATATTATTATACTAATTTGCTAAATATAGACAAATTTTTTAAATTGCAAATCTCTATGTTAGTCAAGCACGTAAATATTATTTTAATTACCTACTGGGTTAGTATGAAGAGACACGTCGTAAATAGACACGGCGTAACACCTTTCTGGTTTCATGGGTTTGTTAAAACAGAATGGATGAAAAGTAACGTTTAATAACAATTTCCTAATATTATATCAAAGGTTATTTTTGACCTGGTGTTCAGGCTGAACACGCAACTACAGCCATTGCAACCAAAGACGCGCGAATAAAAAACTTTAGCCCGTGCCGCGCGCAGCACTCTGATTGGCTGACGCATTAGCACCAATTTAAAAATAAAGAACATAATTTTCAATTCTTCGCTCCAATTTTGCAAACAGCATACTTGCAGTAAATTTTATTGTTTTAATTTATTCACTTAGCTAAGTTAAAACGACTATAATGATTATGATGTGCAATTTATTACTATCCATTTAAAAATAGCAAGCCGAGAATCTGTATTGATCGCCGTGCTTTCAGATTTGAATATTGTACGAGTTCATTCGGTAGTCTGTCTGTTCAAAATGTTCTGTTATCCTTTATTTAATGTGGTCCAAATTAAGAGTTTTGTTGGTAAACTGTAGCAAATTATCATATTTATTTTAAATATTGATTATCTTATACAATTATTTGGAATGTTTTCGGAAGTTGCAACATTAAGTTTTTACAGTAAGTATTATATTTCGATAGCATAATTTTCTTGATATTTAGGTAAGGTAGGTTCAATAAATATCCATATAATACTTCTAAATATTTTTGAAAAGTGTTGTTGCATCAGTCTAAATCTGATTAAAGTATGTAAATATTACTATAGCTGATCAAATAGAGTCTAAACTCTTTTAGGTCTCAAGACAAGACAGGTTTCATTAGTCGAATCACCTGAAGATGACGAAATAGTCAAAACCGGTATTTTATCATAATAATAATTATTATATTAATTTCAAAATCAACTAATAAAGTGAAAAAGAAGTACAAGTAATTTGTGTATTATTATTGTATCTATTAGGTCTTCACCAGGGATGCTAGGGAGCTCCGTAACCGTAACCAAAACTATCGGATATCCGATATAAAAAGTACTCATGCGGGATAAGTAGCATCTTGGCGCCCGCTGTTGCGCCAAGATACCACTTACTTACTTATCCCGCATTTGTAATAAAAAATAGTATGTGCAAATCGTGCGACGTTGTCGATACCCACTCAAGCGAATGACCGCACTCGCTTCGCTCGTGCGTTCAACTTCGCTTTCGTGGGCAATCGACAACTTGTCGCACTTTTTGCACAATATACTAATCCGTAACCGAATCCGAAATGAAAGTTTTGCTACTGTAAATAGGAAACCAAAATCCGCAACAAACGGATAATCCAAAATCAGTTAATATCCATATCCGTATCCGAAATTTCTTATCCATTTCATCTCTGGTCTTCACCTACTATATGAGATAGTCCTCTTTCTACAAATAGAGTCTAAACTATAGGTGAAGACCTAATAGAGCTAAGACTCGTATTTATTGGTATTATTTACATATTTTTCAAAACATACCACCCACAGAAACACCCCAAATATTATCTGCAATATTTGAAATCTTACCAACACATCCAACTTTGTAGATCCGTCGATAATCTCTTCGATACGGGGATCAAGTAAGTCAGACTCAGGAAACTTCCAATATTACGTATCTCATTAGTTTTCTAAGTATTACTGGGAATCGCCACATGAATATTTGATATATACGTTCCCAATTACGGTTTAATTCCGAACCCGATATTGCCGAGAGTACTTGCTGATTGCCGTATCATCATCATTTTTATACACGAATAGTCTTCAGGGCCTCATAAAACTGGAGTAATATGCGTTACGTTCGCCATTAATAATAATAAATGCCTGCCGATTTCGGTGATGGTGGCCGGTTTCATGGAAACCAGGCCAGATACGCAGGAGTTATTTTATAGTGCCTAAGTGTGTGCACAATACACATAAGCACTCTCTCTTCATTTACTCTCGTAGCCCAGTGGGACGGATAACCGACACGACTGGCGGGAGATCAGCCGACATTTTACAAGCCCATCCGACGCATAGATCATCTTTCTTGTCAGACAATCAGGTGATCAACCTGCATTGTCTAACCAAACTTGAAAACAATATTTTTTGTTGTTCCAACGCGGGAATCGAACCCACAAAGTCGAGAGCCAGGCTCTAAACCACTAGACCACGGAGGCGTGAAGTTCGCCGAATATAAATTACATGATAATAAAGGTTAAAAACACACCAAAGTCTGTAACAGTGTTGTGAAGTCTATGTTGTCTATGTCTTATCGTCCTAATATATTTGTCTTGTCTAGTATAATGTGGAATACTTGAATAAATGTTTTATTATTAACTAGCTGTGCCCGCGACTCCGTACGCGTGGAAAAGTAATTTAGGGCAGTGTTATATTAAATCTGTTTTAAAAATATTTTTAGTTATAAAAACTGTCGTCGAGGTATTTAAAAAACTACTTTATGTTGACAATTCCTACTACCAGCTTGACAAACGACCGTGTACAATTACTATAATGCGAACGGGACTACTTGATAGTACGCTCACATACACGACGAACATCTAGTAGCGCCGCAGCGACTGCAGACGATGATCGTTTCCACGCCGACGCTGCTGGTGTGGCGACAATGATATTAAGACAGCGCGCCGCAAAATTTTGCGGTCTTTTAGCCTTTAGGTGCGTAAGTCCGACTCGCACTTGCCCGGTTTTTTATTTATTAATAACCAAACATGTAGGTACTGATTATAAATCACTTCACTGTTAAAGTACTGATTTTATACAGAAAAGTAGCAAAATATAGAAAGTCCCAAAAGAAAGAAAACAAACCTAAGTTGTACCTAACATAAAAACCATTCGGTCCATAATAAAAACTAAGAAATAAAAATATCAAGAAAAACATAAATCTAACTTATATTGACATAACTTTTTTAGATTAACTGTAAACACAATACTTATGTTAATCAAAATTCTATGTATTATGCAGTTATCGAATACATAATTTGGACAAAGAAGACTATAAAAATGTACAGTAATAGTAGGCTGTAGTATGAATTTTAACGGACGGAATGAGAACTATAATATACAATGCAAAATAATATTATACATTGCTAATGATGCACGCTGAGTATAACTCTCGGATAACGTATTGTATAAATGTAGGTACCTACTGAACTTTGCTATAATTGTATTAAAAGTACGGCATTTGGCGTATATATGTCGCTATTATGGTCTGCTCTGCATCGCGCTATCGCTTGTAAGATAGATTTGTATATGAGAATACTCTATCAATATTATGATATTTGGCAAAAAAACCCATAATAATCTGTTAACACATATCCAGGACAGGCCGCAAAAGGCTAGAATTTCAAAAGGTATCTCGATTGGAATCGAGTTGTATCAACAGTTTTCCCCTGTAACACAGTTTAGTAACTATCAAGATGTTTTTTAACGTATATATTATAAAAGAGAAAAAACAAAAAAAAGAGCAATATATTTATGAAAATCTTAAAACTGTTTTTAAAATTCCGTACCTCAAAAGGAAAAAACTAAACACATATTATAAGATCATTTCCATGTCCGTCTGTCTGTCAAGACCCTTTTACTCAGAAACGCGTGTAGGTAAATTATATAAAATACTCAGGATACCTACTGTTCCTTGAAGCAGTGAAAAAATCAGACTTCTTAGCCAATGCAACCTAAGCTAAATTTCGTCATTTTCGACACTCGTAAGGGAATCAAAACCTAAAGGTTACTTCCCGTGAACTCAAAATCATAAAATTTGAAACCAAGCAACGTCTAAAACCATACGTTTTTAGTAACATTATATAGATAGTAAAAATATTTTGATTTTTTAAAACTTAGTACCGTTTGTCTCGAATGTGTATAATTGAAACTTATAACAAATACTTAGGTCTCTAATATATTCAAGCTGTAACCAAATCAAAATTCTATGTCAATCAGGTTTGTATGCAGCTATCGGTGCGCAAGTCCAACTCGCACTTGGCCGGTTTTTATTTATTTACTTATTACTAACTTACGCTAACAAATATGTATACAGTACCTACTTATCACAAAGGACTTTACAGTAAAAGTACTAACTGATTTTATACAAATAACTTTCGTAATAAACTCAAGAAAAATTCTTAGATTGTCCCTACCTAGCAAGCCTAAAACTAACAAATAAAAGTCACCCCCGCGGCCCCGGTGCGTTTGCTGCGAATACAATTTGAAGCGGCGCGGCGCGGGCCGGGCGGCGCGCGGCTCCCAGACCCGGCGCGCGCTTCCTACAAACGTCCAGCAAAAACGACATGATCTTTTAAAATTGTCATAACTTTTTTATTTATGAACCGATTTACATAAAACAAACACTAAATGTTAAGTGAAGCTTGCCGCAATATATTAGTGAAAAGTACATCTTAATCGGATAAGCCGTTTCTGAGATTAGCGTGCACAAACCCACAGACAAACAGACAAACAGACAAACAGACAAACAGACAAACAGACAAAAATTTCAAAAATCATAGTTTTGGGTACTATAGCGTAAATAAAGGTCCCCTATCATATTTTTTTTCAAATATCTTCAATGTACAGACACGACTCCTCTACAGATTTATTATATGTATAGATATAGATATTGAGACAATGGTTTATTTTCTATCTTAAGAAATCCCGTCACGCTTAAAGAAGTTTCCTCTTCAAAAAGAACGGAAATAACTTTATTTATTTGCTATCCGTAAATAAGCGATCGTGCTTTCCATCAGGAGACCTACATACTACTTCCCTTTTTTCTGATGTCGCAAGGGAAATGCATTATCTACGCATCTCCCCGGGAGGGTCCCCGAGGGGTATGTGGGACTCCCGGCTCGCTGCGGCCAGTTTACCCATTTAAACCACTTGCGGATTGCCATCAGCCGTTATGTTGGGTGGAGTGCCCTGGATCTGTCAAAACACAGGCCACTCCTCCCTCAACCGGCCCGTTCACCTCTATAGGGACCGGACTTCCATCAAATTGAGAGAGCGCTCCGGCAAACTGAAGCGCTCTCCTCGGCGCCGAGACTGACAAAGCCGGGGAGGTTACCATGGCCCTCTACTCGGAGCCCCGTACTAGACGTGAGATGGGAGGGCTTACAAAACGACGCCTCCGCACCCCCGTCCAGCGCCGGCGAAGCGGAACAGAGGATAGGTCCATCTCTCTTTCCCGCTCTGAGGCCTCCTTCTGCGAAATGACGTATTCGCAAAAGGAGGCCGCCGCCTGCCATGCCTCATCGCTCTTGAGCATGCAGCGAACCACACTCGAGAGCGTGAGGTCTACTAAACTAACCTAACCTAACTTAATCTCTTATTTTCCAGGGCCGGGGCTGAAGGGCACGATGACGATCCTGAACTGCCTCATGGCGCGGCAGCTGTGCTTCGAGGATGCCTCCTGCTCCGCCATCCTCGAGATCATACCGCGCGTTTGTGGATCTGAACTTGGTAAGTGTTTTAATGCGATAAAACACAAGTCAAGGAAAACCGAACTTGTATTTTTGTAATATGACAAGATCGAGACATATCCCGGTTTCTGAAAGGCTAAGTACCGATTTCACCAACGCATGTTAGTGTAACGGCATGTTAAAATACAATGCCTTCTCATTCATATATAGCAATTACGAGAGGGACAACATTATATTTAAAAAAGGATTAACTTTAACATTTCTTGGTGAAACACGCCCTAATCAAGTCGATCAGCTAATATTTGAGTTAACAAGCAATGGCTTGTTGGCACTCCCTAGGTTCACCAATGAGCATTCACTATTTGTGGCCACCAGAGTGAGCGAAGTGGTTGCGAGTGATGTTCACCAATGAGTGTTCGGAATGGCTTGTTAACATAAATGTTAGCTGATCGACGATTTGATCAGCCTTTCGTAAACCGGGTTTTCAGTAGAATTTCTGGGTTACTTTCTTAGGTTTGTAAAACATTCTTTAAATTTACTTTGAAATGAATTTGCACACTAATTAGTTGATTTAAGCGTTGATTTCCCTTTCAAAAACCGGAGGATAATTATCTTATAATATTTTAAATATAGACTTTAAATAAAGAAAGACAAAATATTTATGTGTAGGTAAAGTGAGGTTTTGACATAGTCTGGGTTGAAACGTTCAACTGATAATATAATTTTCATAAATTTTTGAAATCATGGCGACTGAGATGTCGGTGAGAGGCGAATAGTGACTACTCGATATTAGAAAACCGTGGTGCCAGTTTGACTTTTATACCTTTTCGTAGGATTAAAAGGTCCGCCGTGCTAAATTGTCCGACGTTATGAATAGAATTGATGTATTTTTATACACCTCCGTGGTCTAGTGGTTCAGAGCTTTGCTCTCGAACGGGAGGTCGTGAGTTCGATTCCCGCGTTGGAATAACAAAAATGTTGTTTTCAAGTTTGGTTAGGACAATGCAGGCCGATCACCTGCTTGTCTGACAAGACAAGACGTCGGATGATCCATGCCCATGGATGGGCATGTAAAAAGTCAGTCCTGCGCCTGTTCTCTCGCCAGTCGTGTCGGTTTACCGTCCCACTGGGCTATGAGAGTGAGTTTCTCGTTATTCTCGACAGAAAAATAAGAAATGGTAAAAAGTAAAATTATTTATTTACTTTTTGACAAAAAAATACATTTCCAAAATGAAGAAAGGCAGTATAATCGTATCTCAATGTTAAAGTGACTGTTCTTTTTACATGCTGTATATATAGAAGTATTGATTTGCACTACTTTAAAAATAACCTTGACTCTAAGCAAGCGTCATACAAGTCACGGCCATTGTCATGCGACACAATGAAACTTTTAATTGCTTATTAGCAACTCTTTGGTGTAATTCGGTACATTTTTATATAACGAGATGCTGTTTGTTGGGAATACGAAATCATTTCTATTGTTAACCAGAAGCTATTATGCATGAGAGGCGAGCATCTCGCCGGTACGCGGGCCGCCTGTTACACCGAAGTGTAAGACTAGGTTCGGAATTACTCAGATTTCGATAGTTTTTTTTTTTTGGTAGAATAGGAAATTCTCTCATGTTTGTTTGATATAACAGGATACACGAGTAACTATTAGACCTGGGCTATACAGGTTCGCATACACGAATTAATAAAAATAAAAATTCTCAGCAAAAGACTTCGCTGTCGGTCCGTCTGTCACCAGGCCCCCAATTTAAGATGCCATCGCTATTTATCTATATATATATGTCGCAGCCATCTAATTCAAATCGCCATTTTCTTGAGTGACTAACGTTTTAATCGAATGACGACATTCAATTGAAAGACTAAGAGCGTGTTTCACCGAGCAATTTTTAGGTTAACGCCATGTTAAATATCATGTTATCCCTCTCGTATTTCCTGTCAATGAATGAGATGGTATGGTATTTTAATATGGCGTTAACTTTAACATTGCTTGGTGAAACACGGCCTAATGGTCAACTCGTCAAGTTGTTTATTGTAACGTCCAACGTCTTGCCTGAACGTCATTTAGTCATTTAGCGTAGTCGTTAAATTACCTACTTATGGAATACCTATCCAGGTTTTCCATAAGTAGGTCTTTCGATAAAAACGCTAGTCACTCAATGAAATAGCGATTTCAGTTAGATCCGATTGAATCCGCTATTTAATTGAATGACTAGCGCGTTCATTGAATTCTATTTTTACCAACAAATTCAATGAATCTGAGACTAGGACAACAATTTAATATTTTATTTTTAAACTTCAAAATTTCCGAATGTGTACTATCATAACGTATATTAAGAAAGAAAGAAAGAAACAAAATGTATGGGATTTGACATAAGCTTCGCCAAGTGACATACGAATTCACCTGTCATTTAGCGCAGCTTATGTCCTATACATTTTGTATTCGAACTTCGTAAGCGATAAGTAGCGATGGCATCTTGAATCGGGGCCCAGGCTTGTGAACCTAGATGATAGATGATCATCTATTGTAATTTACAGGTGGAGATTGTGGGTGTAGGTGTAAGCTGTAGTAATCAAATAAAACTATTTAATCGCCCAATGAAGTGGGCACTAGTTACTTACCATAAAAGTTAACGCAATATTTTGAAGCTAACATTAGCAGTTTAGACTTTATTCTAGACTACTAAATAAAAAAAAAAAAATTACGAAGAACCATTTTTTTTTTTGGAGGTAAGTATAGGTTACTGAAAATATATATAATTATAATTATAGTTTAAGCGCCAGTATTATTTCGGTGTAACATAATGCCGTACATGATCTCTTATCCCATTCGTTTAAAATACTATAATTGAATAAAATATGAAAACGTGATATAAACAATATGAAAGGCAAACTAGAGCCCATGTAAGTGATGTGTTTCGCAGACGAAATTCCAGGGAAATCGTTTTTGAATAATTTATCATATGACAATGCGTAAAATGAAACAATTTCTTTACTATATCCACCAAGCAGATATATAACAGAGGCACGACCTAGTACTAGAAAATGGTATCACCCTAATACTGGCAATTCGACTGGCTATTTTTGTTTTCTTTGATTTCCAGGCACATTCCGGAAACCACCATCTAGCGCCACTATTGGAAAATACTAATTACTAATTTCATTTCGTATCTTCTGCTTAATTAAGGAGTTGAATTTTTAATTATTATTAGAATAGCATAGTGTGATGTTATGCTTAAAAAATATGCTAATCTTTATTTTAATGTCAATTAAATATTTGTACTTAATTCGGCATATTTACATTTTATAATTTGCAAACGTTAATAGTAGTGACAGCTATTTGTATTTTTGTATTAAAGATAGATTGTATGTGGTAATCAATTTTCAATGTCTTTCGAGATTGTCATACGTTCCCGAAAGACGTTGAAAACATTTAAAATTGTATTGTTGTATTTATATGCTTTTGATTTATTTTATTTTATTTATTTATTAATTCAATATAATAATAAAAAACTTGATCTTTACACTGTAACACAAATTATGACTGGTTTTCCGCACACTTCTAAATGCTAACCGTCAATTACAGGTTACTTATTGTTAATTGGAAGTAATACTTATTATATATATTATTATGTATTACAAATTTTGTATTCGTTTAAGTGGATTAACTTAGATATTCGGCCCCATCTATCTATTGTTTTATAATCTGAGTTTCAAATATTTAAACATATAACATAGACATAGACATTGAAATAATATTTTAGAGACGAAGCTATTGGGGGACAGAAAAGGAACCTGGTAAAAAGATAATTAATTATATCTACTATGTTTATACATAGTAGATATAATTAATTATCTTTTTATATAATATAGGTAGTATATGTACAGATCCATCTACCTCCGTATCAATGGGAGTCTTCATCAATGGGCGCCTTCGTGGTCTAGTGGTTCTCAGCTTCGCTGTCGACCCGGTGGTCGTGGATTCGATTCCCGCATTGGAACAACAAAAAATGTTGATTTCAAGTTTGGTTAGGACAATGCAGGCTGATCACCTGATTGTCTGACAAGAAAGATGATCCATGGGTCGGATGGGCATGTAAAAAGTCGGTCCTGCGCCGGCTCTCTCGCCAGACGTGTCGGTTTACCGTCCCACTGGGTTATGAGAGTAATAGGAAGAGAGAGTGTCTTTGTGTATTGCGCACACACTCAGGCACTTTAAATTACTCCTGCGTAGCTGGCCTGGTTTCAATGATATCGGCTACCGACACCGAAATCGGTGAGGGGAGCTATTATTAATGGGAGTCTTCTATTATCCAAATGCTGTCAGATTATTCCTTACACTACACTACACTAATTATTATAATTCTAAATGACATGATTTTTACATGATCATCTTTCTTGTCAGACAATCAGGTAATCATGTATTACCTTATCAGGACTGATTTTTCCGTCACGAAATTTATTTCGGACCGACTCTTTACATGCCATGTACCTTTTGCGATTTGTGTTCAATTTTTACCCGACTTTCAAAAAAGAATGTCGTTCTCAATTTGGCCTGTTTTTGTTATTTGAAGACATGAGTGGATGAAGGTATTTATGTCGCAAAAAATGTATACCCATAAAATTGACTTTAAGTCATTTAAAGATTTTATGATAATATATTGTACCGTATTAAATTCATTTATTCTAAAGACGGATCTTTAGATTAATGTAGATAATCCATACGTTGCGAAATATTTTGTCGAAAATGAATTTTAACTCAATTTTCTCGAAATCAGTATTATGCGTATGTCACTTTCATCCACTCACGTCTTCATTTATCATTATATGCCGATTACTCCGAGATTTATGATCCGGTAATTTTAGTTTGTGTAAGGCTAATTTTGAAGTTTCTCATTAAAAAGTGAATAATAAAAAGAAACAACGTACAAAAAAACCGACTTCAACAACTAGAAAGTATAAAATAACATATTAGGTAATAATGTTATTTTGACACTGAAATAACATAAATTGTAACTACAATAAAAAAAATGTTTTTAGCTGTTGAAGTCGGATTTTTAACGTAATCATCGGTCACTATAATTGTAATCAGTGTGTTCTATTTTTCACCGAAATTCAAAAGGTCGTTCACCGATTATCGTTCGTGGGCGGTTTAAAGTAACAAATCGCCATCATTGCAAAATCTCTGGCATTTTTCTTTCAGTCTGCCCCCGGTATAATGCTATTAGTAATTACCAATAGTATCGGCGTAATCAAGGTTCGTTCTGATTGAATCCGTTTGACTGTGTCTGGCTGGCTGCCAGACTACACGGTCTTTGAGGAAATTCTGCCCTTTTTATTTCACTGGCTCCGTCCAGACTCCAGACAGCTTCATTATAAATAAATTTTCATCATACACTCTTTGCTTTCTAATGTGCCTCTGCTGAGAAGTTTTATTTTGATGCAGATAAATTATTGCCCATACGCCCTTTAAAATGAATTGCTGTTCGTTAGTTTCGCTAAAACTAAAGACGGCTGAACAAACTCGGCTATTTTTAGTCTTGAAATAAAAGTTCAGTTAAACGGTTTATATGCTCAACGAAGTGGGTGTCATCTAGTACTGTATAACTTACAATCTGGGTATAGAAACTAAACTGTGGGATATACTGTAATGTTACCTTCTATAATTCTAGAATATACAACAGTAACTATATTTTCTGGAAGACGAAAAGTTTCAATACAAAATGTAAGTTCAAGTAATACCATAATGTGTTTCACCCACTGAGCTTTGGAAAAAACCTCTCCACAAGCGCACAGTATATGAAAACTATAACAGGTAACACAACAAAAGGTCCCTAACAAAAGATGGCCCATATCGCAGGTGAGAATTGACTTGGACTCCTTATCACAAGGGCGGAGGGTCGACTATCGCGTGGCTCTCTGACCGCTTCAACAATGGGGTAAAAGGAGGTCACGGTAGCAATAAGTTTAGACACTTAAACTCGGAATCAAATATTGATTTTACAAGGTTTAAGTGTGGAGTCATATTAAACGGATTTGGTTTCTCGATTCAGAGATATGTATATACTAGCTGTGCCCGCGACTTCGTTCGCGTGGTTTTTGAGCGACTTAATCCGTTTATGCAGCGCACACAACGACAGTCTCCCCTGTAACATTTCTCACTGACGCTTCGCTCCTATTGGTCGCAGCGTAATGTTATATAGCCTAAACCTTCCTCTATAAATGGACTATCCAACAAAAAATATTTTTTCAATTCGACACTTCCGCTTTATAATATTAGTATAGATACAGGGTGTAAAAAGAACGGTCACAATAACTTCGGTTAAACTATACCATAGTTCGTCCCTGATAAATTTAACCTAAAAGTTAATAAACCGAAAACTTCGAAATTTTCACATATTTACTTATTGTACACATGTAAAAAACTTTCACAGGTATTATAGGATTATATTTCACTATTCGATACATTTTATAACAATTGAACAATAATTAACATATTTAAACATCAAAGGAAAAACCTTCACAGTAAAAATACGCTATTTTGAAACTTCCTACTGTAGAATATAGTCTATTGTCTATGGATTCATGTAGCGAACAATAATCATTGCATTAATATTGGCCATCTGGCATCACTGATTACGTTTAGGTTAAATTTTTATCGCGTTTTTTTTTTATTTTTTCAAAAACAGATTTCGTAACAATTTACTTTTTTTTATATTCTTGCGACTAAAAAACATAAATTGTAAAAAGTGATTTTTTTAAATCTTTGACTAAAAAAATACATTTCTTCTGGAACGACAAAGATCCCAAAGTTCTTTTTACAGCCAGTATATACCTAGATATATAATTATATTATCTCTACATTTAAAACAACAAATACCTTGTTATAAATGTAGAGATAATATAATTATGTATCTTTATACAGGCTGGTTAGACGTAGGACGTATAAATATATTATTATTGAAACTCTATATAAAACGATTTCAAAAGTGTCGAACTATAACCCGACCTCGAAGCCAATAAGGATAATGAATTTGGCACGCTATGTATGTATGCATGTATAATATTATGTTCCAATGTAGTGCAACTTTTTACACCTTGCCAAATGTGAGCTTAGTGCCAACTGTATTGCCAAAACATTGTAAATAACGAATGGTAACAAAAACCGAAAATATGTTAAATCACAAACAATTCGTCTAAATAAATGTTACATAATAGTCAAGCCAACGCCTCCGTGGCCTAGTGGTTCAGAGCTTCGCTCTCGACCAGGAGGTCATGGGTTCGATACCCGCGTCGGAACAACAAAAAATGTTGTTTTCGAGTTTGGTTAGGACAATGCACGCTGATCAGGTGTTGTATGATGGGCATGTAAAAAGTCGGTCCTGCGCCTGTTCTCTCGCCAGTCGTGTCGGTTTACCGTCCCACTGGGTTATGAGAGTAAAAGGAAGAGAGAGTGTCCTTGTGAATTGCGCACACACTTGGGCACTATAAAATAACTCCTGCGTAGCTGGTCTGGTTTCAATGAAATCGGCTACCGACACCGAAATCGGTGAGGGGACCTATTCAGTAAAAAGTAGTATCTTTTTCAATTTTAAATACTGTACAATATTATTTTACTAAGACACAACATTGCGTCAGCTATACGCACGTATTTCGCCTTTCTGGACAAGGTATAAAATCCACATGCCCCAGCGGTTCCGAAGAAAGTGGAAACCCCAAAAATGTTCGAGTGCCCTCAACGTACACTCAATGTGTCCTCACATAGAGAGTCCTCAGGCCAGATTTATCCATTGAGTGGGCTGGTATCAGTATCTTCGAAATTTATGAAGCGGGTATAAATAAGATTAACGAAATTTTTGGAGATCTTTTGACTTTATTAATACCTAGACTGGATTTTTACAGTAAATAGTTAATGGAATCAGGCGTTACTTTGCGGAAATCCATAGCATAAAATTTAAATATATTATATCTAGCAGTATCCCGCGAAACAATTATAACCACAACCTGCAAGCAGATGAGTGAGTGTACGCATAGGCATGCGTTTGATGCACCTCCCTCCTCCCACACTACTTATGTGTACACTCGCAAGCAAAAAACATGAAAACACCACCACCACACAAGCAATAATTTTAACACGATCGTGCAAAGCCCCACCACCATGCAGGTTGGAAAACTCGACGCGCGTTTCGCTCCGACCCCGGAGCATCCTCAGGATGTAGACTCTACGAACAATGTTCGTTAAGAAGTTCACTTAACGAACATTGTTTTTTGCTTGCAAACAGATGAGTGAGTGTACGCGTACACTCACTCATCTGCCTGCAGCTTGTGGTTATAATTGTTTCGCGGGATATTGCTAGATATATATATATTTTTTTTACAGTAAAACAGAGGGGTTGTATAAGTTTACCATGTGGCATTGTAGCTCCTAAATGGATGAACTGATTTTCTTTTTTTTATTGGAAAGCTGGCGTGATCAAGAGTTTTCTTATCTATTAATTCATCGTCAAAAATTTGTTATAGTTATTAATATAAATATAAATTTTATTTTAATCATCAAGCTTGATCTGATAAAACAAATTTAAATTAATATTCATGAAAAATATGAATACATTTTAAAATTTATTTCAATTTTATGAAATGGTTGAATGAACCACTATTTAATACATAAATTTTCTACCTGAAAAATAATATTATAATAATTATAATGGTCAATTTATTTAGGCAGAAAGTACAAATAAACATGGCTACTTGTAAATTGAAGGCCTTATATTAACTATTAGCTTGGCCTTAAAGCTGGCTTTA
Organism: Celastrina argiolus; assembly: GCA_905187575.2. Lineage (NCBI taxonomy): Eukaryota > Metazoa > Arthropoda > Insecta > Lepidoptera > Lycaenidae > Celastrina > Celastrina argiolus. Next base: position 10,462,791 of record LR994597.1, read on the forward strand.
GTAATTTGTTTCACAATAACTACCGTCCACTAAGTAGTAGGCACTTGGGACTCTTTATGATGTTTTCTTTTAACATTTGGGTTGTTTTCTCAAATCAAGAAATTAAAAAAGTATTTTTGGCGAAGGACAACACTGCGATACGTTGTAAGCGCTTAGAAGTAGTATGGACCGACAGTATAATTGGTCCATGGTAGTAATAAGATCTTGAGTTGTTTTAATACCTCCCCTCACCGATTTAGGTAGCCGATTTCATTGAAACCAGGCCAGCTATGCAGGAGTTATTTTATAGTGCCTAAGTGCGTGCGCAATACACAAAACACTCTCTCTTCCTTTTACTCTCATAACCCAGTGGGACGGGAAACCGACACGGCTGGCGAGAGAACAGGCGCAGGACCGATTTTTTACATGCCCATCCGACGCATGGATCATCTTTCTTGTCAGACAATCAGGTGATCAGCCTGCATTGTCCTAACTACACTTGAAATCAAAATTTTTTGATGTTCCAACGCGGGATTCGTGATGCGCAGATCGCATCGGTTGGACTGAATTCGTATAGACGTATTCGTAGATACGTATGTACGTATCCGTAATAATAAGCAATTTTCTTACTCGGTCTCAAGAATTACGATCGCAACCTCTACGCTTACGATTTTGAACCGTGTCTCCGAACTGAGGGTAGATCGGACCGCAAAACCCGCCTTCAGGCACAGACCTCTAATAATAAAACCTTCCACATCGACTTATGTTATTAAAATATGTACTGTAGGTTCTTAGGGAAATTCATATTATATAATAAAACACAAACTACTCGCACTTTTTTCCACTTTAGTAGTTATTTTACATTAATTATAAGTTAAAACAATTTTGACATAGTCTACACCTGATGATGAATTTGTCGAAACCGGTCGTGTATTTTGACTAATAATTAATTAATGTAAAATAAGTAATAATCTGGAAAAAAGTGATTCCTCCAAGTCAACCTGATAAACTAAGGCGTCAACAGAATAAAACATAAAGAATGAACGAATATTATACCAGTTGCAAATAATACAATCCCTAGTGACAATTTGTTCAAAAGATCTCTAATTGGCCTTAAATAATTTCATTTTCTCATCGCCGACAGTGATAAGTTGTCCAAACTTGACTAATTGTGATGGATGTACACGTATTGTTTCGGAACGTCGCTCCTATTTGTTAGAAAAGGACCAAATGGACGGTATTAGGATACGCACTTGTTCAACTTTACACTTTTTAAATTAACTAACATACATATTAATATGTTTACATTTAACAACTACTATTTTTATATGTTAACTATTATAAGTTAACTAGTACCCGTACCCACTTCATTGAGCATACAAACCATTTAAACCTTCCATGGACTTCCACGAATATTTCAAGACCAAAAATAGCCGAATCGGTTCAGCCATTCTCGAGTTTTAGCGCAATAATATTCTTTCTTTCTTTTAGATTCCATAAACAACATCAAAATTTTTATGCGCATTTATGCGTAAGGTAGAATACCTAGATTTTCTAAAGGCGTTCCATTTTATCGCAAATATATATTTGAATTTTTCCAAGTCTTTAGGAATATTAATGCGAGAATCGTTAACCAAAATCTGTGCTGCTCAAACAAGGCTTTATAATTTATCAGGAATCGGCTTTGTGAGACTCGCTTGTCACCGCGGACAATGAAAATCTCTTGGACGAAGGTTCGCCGCCATTTTGTCATTTATAAGGACTACTACATAGCCAAGCTTATGTACAAGGCAACCGATATAGCTACTTAACGCTCTGTAGTCTGGGACATAGATTGATTAACAAACATTATAATAACATACTGAAATAGGCAGGCATAGACGAAAAGAAAGTGGTAAGGAGGTGTAGTTCTCTGTTTCGAGTCAATGTGGTATAATTTAGACAAAAAAAAAACAAAATTAATGTGTCATTGTTATATGAGTGAGTACCCCCGGTTTCTGAAACGCTGATCAATTCAAAACCCCGGGACATCCACGAGTATTTCAAGACTACAGTTGAAATAGTCCCGGGAAGGTTTAAACGGTTCATCACAAATTAAAAGCTTACAGCTATTCTATATATATAAAAAAGAATTACTGTTCGTTAGTTTCGCTGAAACTCGAGATGGGCTGAACCGATTCGGCTATTTTTGGTCTTGAAATATTCGTGGATGTCCAGGAAAGGTTTAAACAGTTTATATGGTCAACGAAGTGGGCACGGGTCAGCTAGTATTAATTAATTTTATCAATTTTAAGCGTCATTTCAAGAAGTAACGAAGGAAATTTCATTCACCACTGTTTCGTCTATTGTCGTAAAAACTTAATGCCAACTCCGTGTTAAGTTTAGCATAACTTATTGTAATATAGATAATGGCCCAATGTTCGGCTTATCAAATCGCAAAGTTCCAAATATTTTAAGTCCTTGAAACATCACAGGCGATATAAATAAAAAAGATACCCATCAAAATGTAGAAAACTTGCATTATTCAAGACCCGCCTATCTGCATTACTCAATGGGTTTCCCTGTGACTAACCTTGGAGCCCCTCGGAACACCCCGGAATAAAATTCACGATGTTTTTTACTACTAACATGTTTTACGACCCCTTACTCGATAAAGGAGGAGTATTTGCATGGAACGTGTAAAATGTACGGGAATTTACGCCGCGAGTCACCGCCGGCTGGCCTATATGTTGTAAAGTTATCGTTTGCCGTTATTTGGTATCACAACTGAAATATATTACGTTTCATTTGGGCTAAGCTTCAATGCGCTAAACGGGAACGTTAGACAGATCCGTAAAAGTAACGTTATCGAATGCATAGACAAGTGATATAACTATAATATCTGTGTTTATCTTTATATTCACGCCTCCGTGGTAGACCTCTGATGTTCGCTTCGCTCTAAACCACATCAGAGCTTCGCTCTCGACCCAGAGATCGTGGGTTCGATTCCCGCGTTGGAACAACAAAAAATGTTGTTTCCAAGTTTGTTTAGGACTATACAGACGATCATCGGAATGTCTGACAAAAAAAGATGATCCATGCGTCCGATGGGCATGTAAAAAGTCGGTCCTGCTCCTGATCTCCCACCAGTCGTGTCGGTTATCCGTCCCACTGGGCTACTAGAGTGATTGAAGAGAGAGTGCTTCTGTGTATTGCGCACACACTTGGGAACTATAAAATAACTCCTGCGTAGCTGCGTTTCTTTTAAATTGGTGTCGCATTATTATTATCTTCATTTTTACTTGTTTTAAATGTAACGTAGTGTATTAAATAAATATTTATTTATTATTATTATTTATCATAATTATAAAACCCTCTGTTTTCACCTGGGTTTTAAAATGTTCCTGTACTACCCAGGTAATTTATATGAGTTTTATTACCGCTAAGAGATATCCAGATTTGGCTCCCAGTTTAACCTAGTTCAGCACGAGTTCCATTTTTTCGCTCCAACTGTTACATAGCCTAAATATCGGCCTCTCCAAACTTTAGAATGGCTAAGAGACTTCCGATTTATTTATAGACGATGGTTTAATAATAAAGTATTATTTTCCTAGAATTGGTCGATGCCAATGATGAAATGAAGATGATTTTATAATAATACCTCACCGATTACGGTGTCGGTAGCCGATCATTGAAACCAGGCCAGCTACGCAGGAGTTATTTTATATTGCCCAAGTGTGTGCGCAATACACAAAGACTCTCTCTTCCTTTTACTCTCATAACCCAATGGGACGGTAAACCGACACGACTGGCGAGAAAACAGGCGCAGGATCGACTTTTTACATGCCCATCCGACGCATGGATCATCTTTCTTGTCAGACAATCGGGTGATCAGCCTGCATTGTCCTAACCAAACTTGAAAACAATATTGTTTGTTGTTCTAACGCGGGAATCGAGCCCACGATCTCCGGGTCAAGAGCGAAGCTCTGAACCACTAGACCTCAGAGAGCGACGCCTTATGATAGGAGTAAAGGGGAGAGGGATCGACCATGTCTTACTTTGGTCTTGTTAAGACCATGGTCTGTCCTAATTTCTCTTACTTAAAAGGGAGGGGATCAAAATTTGGTTAAAATCTAACGTAATAAATAAATGGCACTTTATATGTTTACTAAAGTTCATCACACTAATATTATACGCGAAAGTTTGAGAGCTGTAGAGCTGTCTCGACCTGTTTTGGTCAAATTTGATACGACAAAGCTGACTCCATGAATACTATGGTGTACATGTTATCTAAAAAAACTATGGTGTACGTGTGTAAAAATTCTTATTCGAAATGATTATTTAAACAAAATAATATGTAATTTTTTATAGCTCCGTCAAGTTTGAAAAGTTATTGCAATCTATACTAATATTATAAAGCGGAAGAGTTTGTTTGTTTGTTTGTTTAACGCGCTAATCTCAGGAACTGGTCCGATTTGAAAAAATATTTTTTGTTGGATAGTCCATTTATAGAGGAAGGTTTTAGGATGTAACTTTACGCTGCGACCAATAGGAGAGAAGCATCAGTGAGAAATATTGCAAATACGGGGAAAATTATTCACATTTGGGGACTTTCGTTGCATGCGCTGCATAAACGGTTTAAGTCACTCAAAAACCACGTGAACGAAGTCGCGGGCACAGCTAGTAAGTTATAAATTACTCTACATTCTTGCTTAACCCTATAAAGGGAGTTTAAAACCATTTTTAACCCTCTGGAAAGGGCAAAGTGCGCTCTTGGGCGCGAAGGGCGACATACAATCAAGTGTCCCACATCAATTGTGAGGCGATACTATACCATTATTTTCATATAAACTAGAACATAAAATCTAAATCGATCTCCATTTTTACGAACAATTCGCTCGAGCCTTTTGTTATTCGCTCGAAAGCCTGAATATAACAAAGTCCATTATTTTTCATAATACACTTTGATTAAATATACCCTAATATGGGTGTATAATTAATAATCTTCAATACTTCAACGTTATTGTTGGTTATACGTACTCAATAATGTCTAGTGGTCCAGTGGTTCAGAGCTTCGCTCTCGACCCGGCGGTCGTGGGGTCGATTCCCGCGTTGGAACAACAAAAAATGTTGTTTTCAAGTTTGGTTAGGACAATGCAGGCTGATCACCTGACTGTCTGACAAGAAAGATGATCCATGCGTCGGATGGGCATGTAAAAAGTCGGTCCTGCGCCTGTTCTCTCGCCAGTCGTGTCGGTTTACCGTCCCACTGGGTTATGAGAGTAAAAGGATGAGAGAGTTTCTTTGTATATTGCGCACATACTTGGGCACTATAAAATAACTCCTGCGTAGAAGGCCTTGTTTCAATGAAATCGGCTACCGACACCGAAATCGGTGAGGGGAGCTATTATTATTAATGTCTGCGGACGGGGATCCAATTACATTGTCAATTGAGAAATATACAGGGTGTAAAAAGAACGGCCACTATAAATTCGAGATACAATTATCTAGCTTTCCTCATTTTGGAAATGTATTTTTTTTTTGTCAAAAACTAAAAAAAACAACACTATTTTTTTTAGCTTTTACCATTTCTTTTTTTGTCACAAGAATAACGAAAAAGCAAAAGAAAATACATTTCTAGATTGAGAAAATGTAGTATAATTATATCCTAAAGTTATAATGACGCTTTTTTACACCCGTTCTTATATAGGTAGGTACTAGACCCGGTATATTTATGGTACATAATATGTAATATAAAAGTGTTATTGTTAAATTAAGACACGTCAATTTTAAACTCTCTATAATTAAGTAAATTACATAACGTAGCGATAGTCCTCGAGGACTTAATTGAAATTACATTAAATAAAATTGACTTGGGAATAACTAATATTTTTACATGCCTTTATTATATTATACTTTTATGTTTTGTAAAAAAATTAATAAGCTGGACCTAATTAAAGCCGTAAATTCCAGTTTCGAAGCGTCTAGTTTTGTTTGGGTCAGTTGTGATGTATGTTAAATAATTCAGATTTAATTATGTGTATAGAACTGGAAGAGTTTGTAAGAACTCGGATTTCTTGAACTGATAGTTTAGTAATGTTATGAAGGACTAGGAAAATTTAAAAAAATATTAGAATTTTTTTAAACTGATTATTATGTAACACCCCTTTTTCAAATTTAATGAATAATGTAATGAAAAATAACTAAAATCAAAGCATTTCTTCTATAGACTGAAAAATCGATTATTAAAAACGATTTCTGAAAAATCGTTTTTAATAATCGATTTTTTAAAAACGATTTTTAAGAAATCGTTTTGTTATAGGAATGAGAATAATCGATTTTTCCTCGATGTCACATCCCAACTCGCATATGTTTAAATCCAATATATTCTACCTATTAGGATTAACGCGCACACTAATCTTCATTTTGTAAACTGCGTTGCATTCGTAAAATATAATATGGTGGACAATTTTCGTGACGGTTTGCATATATAAGACTTTAATTTACAGAATATATATGGTCAAATTGAGAAACCACCTTCTTTTTTTTATGTCTGATAAAAATAGTCGCGGGCCGCATGTTGCCGACCGCTGGTCTAATGTAATAACGAGGATTGTCTGGCATGTGACAAATGGATAATGTCACGCGTGGGCAGTGGGCCTGCGTGGGGGATGATCAATTATGCGTTATTACGTTTAATACAGTCAACAGTGCAGTATTTTTAAGCTGGGCGTAAAAAGACATGATAATTATTATGTATATAATAATATGTGTAGCTTCAATAATAACAGATTTTTTTAAGCTATTGCATAGCTCGCTAGCATATATATCGCGCTACAGAATCAAGAAATCTCCACGAAAGACTGCAGAGTCTACCATGTAGCCCGGCCGAGCGTCGTTCGCTTAACGTATATGGTACGACTGTACGCCTACCTATGATTTTCACACGCTCACCTGGCCAGAGTGGCCGGGAGCGGGGGAACCACGACCAGGGGCTAATGAGCCCCTCTACGTGGGGTCGAAGGACCCGGTATTGAAGATACCGAGCCGTATTATACTTTATGTTTTTCTAGGGAAAAACCCCCGCGGCAGAACGCAGGGGAAAACCATGGCGCTAAGGGAAAAGAAGCCTTGAGAGGCTTATTCCTGAATGGCGAGACGACAAGAGGCGTGTGAGGCCCCGGTCCTGAGACCGGGGAACGTGTGTGGTTCCACTCCTCCCACGCCTCTCATCGTCCCGCGGACCAAAGCCCTAACAAGGTGGGGGCAAAATAAATGACACGACAAGACGTTTTTTTGAAGGCAAAACCCCCGCGTCAGGGCGCAGGGAAAAACCTTCTGTAGCACACTTTATTTAATGTTCGACTGCCTGAAGGGCTAGACTTTGACGAGTCGATCTTTAACCAACTCGCGGACCCAGCCGATCCAGGGAGTGGGGGGGGCTCCGGGAGCCATGAAGGGGGAAGGGGGCATAAGGATGCCAAATGGTGAACGCCGTGAGGCGTTGCTGGGAGCGCCGGGTGCGCGCCCGCGCGCCGTGTAGCCTTCCCCAGAGGCCGGGCGGCAGGCGGCAGGTGGCGCTCAACCGTACGGTGTATGCGACGTCGTCCGGGGCCGCCATAGGATCCCCGCCAATCACACAGGCTCCTTCCCTTCAAGGAACCTTTGGATGGCAGGGATATCCACGGGCTGGCGCGGCTCCGTCGCGATGCTCCTTCGCTGCGGCAAAAGAGCGATAGAGCGGTATGGTAGCGAGGCTGCTGGACGGTTGCGCGACGCGGCGAGGCGGCTTCGCGGGTCCACGGCGGCGTGACCGGGAGTCAGCCCAGGCAAGGGAGTGTTGTCCACCAGCGTGGCGGGGCCGGGATACATCGCCCCCCCCCCCCCTAAGGGGGCGAGTTCGCACGCCGCGGCGAGGCCGGCGGACGCGGCTCAACCCAAGCGGGGGCGAGTCACCAGACGTCAGGCGGGCACGTGGAGGGCTCGGCCGCCTCAAGCGGCGAAGCGGGGCCGGGCAGCAGCGGTGGTGCCGTGTTGGCACTGGTGGTGGTAAGGTAGTGTGGTGAGGCTGCGGTGTGCAGCAGTGCAGGCCGGGTGGACTGCGGTGTTGACGGCGGCGGCAGGGCGCTCACCGGTGGCCGGGAAGTTGTTCCTCGGCGGCAGGTGCGGCAGGTGAGACTGCCGGACGTTGGGCGGGCTCAGGCGGGGTGCCTGAGGGCGGTGGTGGGTGGCTGCGGCATGAGGCGCAAGCCACGAGGCAGCGCTGTGTGCGCTGCGGCGAGTCCGTGCACTTCACGGCTGGATGAGCTGGATCCAGGACGCGTCGCAGGTCTCGGCCGGACATTGGGGTTGGGGGCTACCACAACCCCCCCACGAGAATGCCGACGGGGGCCCGGCGCGAACGGTGTCCACTCCATCACAGCTAGGCACGGTACAGGCTCGGTGGTGTCGCAGGTGGCAGCAGGGCAGCCACAGGACACGGCAGGCCATGGTCGAAGCGACGGCACGGCGGTGTGACATCAAGCAGGAACGCTTGATGGAGCTGGCCTCCCGTGACCACAACGCTACGATGTGCAGCGGGGCGGGCGGGCAGTTCGACTCCCCGGCAAGGCGACAATCCGCACTCGGTTCGAATGAACCAAGCACGGATTGCCGGACGCCATCAGGAGGTGCTGGAACTGCTCCAAGAAGGTGGTCGGCACGGACGCGTCACGAACGAGACGCGGCGATCGGGCAGCGTAACGACGTGCGCGCGCGACGGAAGCCAGGACGATCCCCTTTTTCACGACTGTACGATGCTTTCACGGATCATAATATACAGCGTGTCTCATGATTCATATAAATGTGGGAGTACCGTGGAAGCCCCAAAGGGAGATCTCCGACCGAGCGAGATAGTATGCTCGGTCATTCCGAAGCCCGCTGTACTATTTTTAACCGACTTCCAAAAAAGGAGGAGGTTCTCAATTCGTCTGTATGTTTTTTTTTATGTTTGTTACCTCAGAACTTTCGCCTGGGTGAACCGATTTGGATGATTTTTTTTTATTTGAAAGGTGGTGCTTCCCGTTTGGTCCCATTGTCACCAAAGTGGTGACCTGATGATGGGATCCGTGAGGAATCGAGGGAACTCCTCAAAATTTATATGGAAACATATATCGATTTTGATTTTTTCTGAAGTAGCCCAAGCATATGTTACCAAATAGTATTATTTTGCACCATATCCTGGACCTAAAGTACTGAACAGAACTTCTGAGTCCTTAGAGATACACGTTTGAAGATTGCAGCGTTGTTTAAAGAAATGCAAGCATACGCCACTACGTCAATTACAGTGTTGTACCAGTCTTTACCAAAGTGGTGACCTGATGATGGGATCCGTGAGGAATCGAGGGAACTCCTCAAAATGTATATGGAAACATATATCGATTTTGATTTTTTCTGAAGTAGCCCAAGCATATGTTACCAAATAGTAAGATTTTGCACCATATCATGGACCTAAAGTAGTGAACAGACCTTCTGAGTCCTTAGAGATACACGTTTGAAGATTTCAGCGTTGTTTAAAGAAATGCAAGCATACGCCACTACGTCAATTACAGTCGAACTTGGTCTCATAGTTATCAAAGTGCATGCCTGATGATGGTGTCGTGAGGAATCGAGGGAACTCCTCGAAATTTATAGGAACACTCATAGTAATTTTGAATTTTTTTCGAGTAATATGCTTATGTTACTCGATATGCTCATATCCGTCTAAAAACAAACATAATTTTGAAACAACTATCAAGGTATACCGCATAGATCAGAAACAGGCATACAGGACTGCTTAGTCTTTGAAGTTATACGTTTGGAAATTACGACATCGCTTAAAGTACTGCAAGCATACTTTAAGCGATGCCACTATATCAATTACAGTACTCAACACCACCTCTGTCTTCACCAGATAGTAGGTATCCATATATACTATCATAACAATATGACGAAATAGGTAAATATTAAAAAGGGAAAAAAAAATGTTTTAGCCAAATAAAAAAATGTAAATCGACTAAAAATAATAAAAGAGTTAGGTATATAGAAATCATAATATTCAGTTTGGCTGGTACCGACTTTGATATTATTAAAATTTGTATATCATTTTATAGTCAATCAACTTGATATATATAATTTTTGTGCTGCTCTGGTGGTACCTAAATATCCCTACTCAGTCTACCCGTAACTAAAAATCTTAAAATAAAATAATTTTAAACAAAAAAAACCGACTTTAAAAGGTAAACTAAAAAGAAAAAAATAAATTTACTTCGCACAAAGTAATATTTATTTTCACTTAAATAAATAAATTTATTCTATAATTTTGAAGTCGGTGCCAAGTATATCAAATTACTAAATATATGTAGGCAATCACAGAAAAAAGAATCAGAAAAAAATATACAACTATCAATGTAACTATTACTATATATTATGTACCTACCAAAGTACTGGCTTACAAACTAATATTAAATGAAAACAAATTATGAAAGAACGCTGGACTTGGCACCGACTTCAAAATTATAGAATAAATTTATTTACTTAAGTGAAAATAAGTATTACTTTGAGTGTTTGTTTAAAATTATTTTTTCAGATGTCGTATTTATAGCGCCTTTGATCGAATATAGAGTGAAGAGAAGGATCCGTAGAGCATTTTTTGTTTTGGCTCATGATATAAATTACCATATCAGACGACAGATCTAAAAAAAAGATATCGATAAAAGTCACAGACCATATTATGAGTTTCATATGGTCAGGTGTTAGGTCAACGACCAGTGCGTTTGTATATATATTATTATTTTTTATTATTCTTCGCCCCTATCATAGACAAGGCTCGTTCATTGCTTTTTCACAAGTATCACTTACGTTATTATACAAAATTTTCTAAAATTAACAATACAATTTAATATATAATTACCAAATTTAAAATACATACTTAAAATTTCCTAATACAATTCCATTCAATAAATTAAAACATAATATAAATAATATTCTCGATCCAAAATTAATTACAATAATTCAAACATCCATACATTATTTTTTTACCATTCCAACAAATACAACACAAAGTAAAAATAAAATATCACAGTTTATTACACACTATACACTACTACCATTTCTTTTACTGACTGTCTGCACGATCGTGGTGCAATACTTGAGAAACTCATCTCTTTTCTTGTTGTCCCCCAGCATGCTTGGCAGATTCTCACCCGTCATCGTGATGCCCAATTTCTGTTCAATATCGTATCTATTTTTTCTCTTCTTATTCTAATCTTCTTGGGCACTCGAGTAACAGGTGGGGAACTGTCTCCGCAACTCCGGGCTGACAGAGACACGACGGGTCCTCCTTCAATTTGAATCTGTTCAAATAGAAGGCGAACCCACCGTGGCCAGTCAGTACTTGTGTGGTGTGGTGTGTGATGTCTATCTTGCGCACTATTCTGTGCGCCGCGGCAGCAGTGGGGAAAAAGAGCTTTGTGACTCCGGCCGTCCCGCCAGACGTATATCTCCTGTCCCATTCGCGTTTGTGTATATATACTAGGAGCGGGCGAGTCCCAGCATATAAAATTCACTACTTGTGGTCATTTTAGACTTTTGTATTTTTTATCGCGTTATGGTAAATAATTTATAAGAGGTGCCAAAACAAAAAATGGTCATTCTCTTCACACTCTAATCGGCGTGGTAACGTTGTCGAATGCCAGTTGCATTAGCGCTGTCATTTATACTAATATTATAAAGCGAAAGAGTTTGTTTGTTTGTTTAAACGCGCTAATCTCAAGAACTACTGGTCCAATTTGAAAAAATCTTTTTTTGTTGGATAGTCCATTAATAGAGGAAGGCTTTAGGCTATATAACATTACGCTGGGACCGATAGGAGCGAAGCGTCAGTGAGAAATGTTGCAAAAACGGGGAAAATTTATTACATTTGGGGACTTTCATTGCGTGCGCTGCATAAAATGCTTAAGGCGAGGAGTAACCGCAACTAGCGCCACTCTTGTAAAATAAATTTTACAACGACACAAAGATCTTTTTAAAAAAAGTAATCGGTTCAAACTTTACGTAAATAGTTTAACTAATTTATTGGCTTTTAATTACAGCTCTAAATCCTATAGTGTATTTACACTCTTAAGTAATAACTAAAGTGGCCGTTATAGTTATTACTTACGAGATATAATATTAGTTTAACTATTATATATTACTATAATAAATTAGTTTAAAATAGTTAAACTAATTTATTATAGTAATATATAGTTAGTTAAACTACTTAAAGTTTGAACCGATTACTTTTTTTAATAAGATCTTTGTGTCGTTGTAAAATTTATTTTAAAAAGAGTGGCGCTAGTTGCGGTTACTCCTCGCCTTAAGTCACTCAAAAATCACGCGAACGAAATCGCGGGAACAGCTAGTGTTTTTATACTCTTATTATTCGTTATGTAGCTAACAAATGATCCCGTATGGCCTACAGAACTTAACTAGTTGGCTTTTAAATATTTTGTATTTGCAACTTTAATAATACCTTATATTAATTTAAACTAACATTACATGACATTTTTATCGTTACATTACATTGCATTTTAGATTAGCGAACTCTTAATAGTACTGTCTAATGTCCATCCCTAATGACAAAAACCGATTGTAATGACCAGGAGCACGATTCTCGGGCAGTGGAAAAAAGCTCGAATATTAGTATATCCCGCTCGCACGCGCGGTAAATCTCATTTGCATGAGCGGGACAGACCGATAGTAAAAACTGAGTTCGAGCCCTGAGAATTAGGGCCCTGCCCAATCAGGGAAATTGCGATCGAGGGTGGACAGGACAGACCTAATCATTGATTTCGATTGTCACTGCGAAAAACGTTCTCCCATTTTACAAGTATAATAATAATTATTAGTTACTAGCTGACCCGTGCCCACTACGTTGAGCATAAAAAAAATTAAAAAAACTATCTAAACATTCCCTGGACTTCCACGAACATTTCAAGACTAAAAATAGCCAAGTCGGTTCAGCCGTTCTTGAGTTTTAGCGGGACTAACGAACAGCAATTCATTTTTATATATAAGATAATATGATATATGTATGGTTTAGTGCCAATCTCACACAATTTAAAGTAAATCCTTCATTAAACATCGTGTTATCGCTATCGTATTACCTTTCAATGATAATAATTTTCTGTAAACCAAAAAACATGGATGATAGAAACCTCACGCCACTGATGTATATAAATAAAATTCTCAATAATCACTTCTGCCTAAACTATTTTCGTAACAAACGGCAGGAAGCGAAAAGCCCTAACCGTTACCTTTCATCTTTTGTTTGCCGAGGGAGCAGGACAAAGTGAATTGGTACATTTTTCAAATTTCCATACACCTTTGATGTTCAAGGAGTTCGATTGGGGAGTTGAGTTTGAAGCGAGAGAAGGGAATTCAATAAAATTCGTGGTGGATATTTGATGCGTGGAAATGAAAAAACATTAGTGATAGACTTACTAAGTTGAATTATGTGAGACGCACGTGACATGCTGTCATTCCGCCAATCAGTGACATTAACCACCTTCGTATTCGGTTGTTGAAATATATCAGACCTTTACAGGGTATAAAAACATCAGTCACTATAACTTTGAGATACGATTATACTACCTCTCCTCATTTTGGAAATGTTTTTTTTTTTGTCAAAACTAATATATTTTTTTAACTTTTTTATTATTTCATTTTTTTCTGTCGGAAGAATAACGAAGAAGCAAAAAAAACTACAAATCAGATTTTTCCCAAATTATGTTTTTCTGTTTCTGTAAAAAATACGAAAAATTAAATAAATATTTACACGCGCGAGTCTGACGCACACTTGGCCGGTATTGTCACTGACCACCTATTATTTTACCAAAACTAATGTGCCGTTTTGAGTCAAAGAATAAATGGTCACGTTATCCTTTGACGCCTCCGTGGTCTAGTGGTTCAGAGCTTGGCTCTTGACTCGGAGGTCGCGGGTTCGAATCCCGCCGAGGGAACTAAAAGTTTTAAAATGTTCCTGAGTCATGGATGTGTATTAAATTTGTGTATTAATATAATAAAAATCTTAAATATGTGTATAGTATTAAAGTATTAAATATATATTACCGTTGTGTGGTACCTGTAACACAAGTTCTTCGGATACTTAGCATGGGGCCAGATTGACGTGGTGTGAAGCGTCCATAGATATTATTAGATATTATCCATACCATAAAGTAGATATATAACAGAGACACGACCTAGTACTAGAAAATGGTGTCACCCTAATACTTTCAATTCGACTGGCTATTTTTGTTTTTTTCGATTTCCAGGCACATTCCGGAAACCGCCATCTAGTACCAGATACCATTTTCTAGTGCACTAGATAGCGGTTAACGGAATGTGTCTGGAAATCGAATAAAGCAAAAATACCCAGTCGAATTGCATGTATTAGGGTGATACCACTTTCTAGTACAAGGTCATGTCTCTGTTATATAATTATTAGTGGAAAATACTAATTACTAATTTCGCTTCGTATATTCTTCTTAGGGCCGATTTTTCAATCGTCAGATATTATCTTTTATCTACGTAATAAGTATGTGACTTTGGCAGATTTTGTATGAAACAAATGTCAAAGTCACATGTTTATTTGACGGATAAAAGTTATCTGATGATTGAAAAATCGGCCCTTAATTAAGGAGTTGAATTTAGCTTAATGTGATGTTTTACTTAAAAATATGCTTATCTTTATTTTAATGTCAACATTTGTACTTAATTCGGCATAGTTACATTTTAGTTACAAACGTTAATAGTAGTGACATCTATTGCAATATTTTGTATTAAACATAGATTGTATGGGATGGTAGGCCACATCCATACCTAGCGTTTAAACAGGGTTTACTAATATCCTCTCGCACTTGTTACAGTTGCCTGCTCGACTGTGACCGTGACGAAATGCCAAGCCGCCCTGCGCACCCTGCAAGCGTTCCCGTTCTTCAAGCCCACGTGCCTCTGTCGAGAGCCGAACGTGGACCCCGAATGTAACTCCTTCCGCGACTTCCTGTTCGACCACCCCTGCGTCTTCGTCATGAAGAAAGGTAACTAGTTATTAAGAGGAAACACCACGGTTGAGAAAAATACAAAATAGGTATTTATAAAATATATTGCTGTCTCGCTGTGCCTTAGCTAGCCAGCACTAGCGCGATAGAGACAACTGCAACTTGGACTGAAATTACCTATTAAAAGTACCAGAAATCGACGTTTAGGGGGCTTTCGGGGGCTAGGAGCGCAGTATTACTATTTTGGTCTATAAATCTACGGAGTGCGTTCCCGTTTCGGTTATTGTATACATTGCCCCAGTCGGTGTGTTTGCAGTTTAGGTCTATGATGACGGCGTTGCCTAAGTTAAATAGCGAATATAAGTCGCTAGCGTGAATAGTTACATCAGACTGAAGGTAAGCTGAAACTATTATGATGGGCTCATGTCCTGTCAGACTGACATGACATATTGATGTTTCTAATGTTTGTAACGGAGGGGGCTCTAGAGGAACACAATGTAGGGATTTTTTATAGTTGATTATTGTGCCTCCTAATTGGCATCGACTTCTGTCGTTTCTAACTCAGCTCAGAACCACTAGACCACGGAGGCGTCGAAAATACAACCATCACAACTGATATCTCATGATATTTGGTAATTGACAGCTCTATGAATTGAGCTAGCTCAATGAAGTTAAGCCGACTAAATCTCAAGTTCAGAACTTTAAGCTCGGCTCAGCTAGAGAAAAATAAACGATTTTTTGTTGGTGAAATGCGATTGTGAGTTTTAAGAACGTTTAAACGCGTAAAGCCAGTTTAACGTATACTAAGCCAGCTTAATTACATTGGTGAAATCGCCCCTCTCGAATTATAAGCATCCATGTGACCGAATGACCTGGGGTTTGATAATCGTGACTGGAACTTCGTTTCGTACATCAGTCTGTCCAGCTGACACGCGCAAATCATACGTGCATGAGTGGGACAGACTGATATTCCAAACGCAGTTCGAGTCATGAGAATCGGGGCCCTGGGTCCTGCGGTTAGAGAGCGGTATGTGGCTTCGACGCGCATCAGATCCCGATACTGCAGGCTTACTCCCGACAATAGAAAATCAAATCAGTTCGATCTCAAATCAGCTTTTGGTGTTTTAATTGGTGGATTACTTTGAAACTAACCAGGATAAAGAAAATCGTTAGAGTGTAACTTTTTGTACTCCCGACCATTAATCGACTGAATATAAAAAAACAAATGTCAATTTAATCAGGAGTACGCGGCACGATCGAATTTGAATCAAAATCGAATCAGTTTGTTTTTCCTATAAAATGTATAGATAAATGACGAAACGTAACGCTACGCCTCTGCATCAGTCTGAGTTTATCCTTAAAGGAAGTCGGTTAGTGAAGATAACATAACTCGACTTTTTGTCAACGTGGCTCTGAAATGGATTGGGTTGATACTCAAACACTCAATTGCCGCTAAAGGAACAATAAGTTTTCTATGTTCCTTGGTCATTCTCTCCTGCATTCGAACCTTGGGCTCTAATGCTCTAACCACTGAGCACATGTATATATCTGCGATATATTTCCATAAAAACGTAAAGTATACGTTTTTCAAATACGTGTATTTAGTATATTAAAGATAATAATCTTGTAAAATACGGTTTCTTGTAATAATGTAATTAACCAAGTCAATTAATATTAATCAAATAGCGTGATTGAAATTTGAAATATTTAAGAACCTAGAGTTTCAAATAATAAATTGTACAAAGTCATAATTCTTATATGGACCCCTATGGATTTCAATTTTCTAAAATACCATTTATTACTTTCATTACAAGTACATAATAACATTAAATCATAAAACCCTTAACGTTTTAAAATTTCCATACTAAAACTAACTACTCATTGAGATCTATTCAAAAAGCACAAACTCATATCTGATGTAGAGTGTTGAGAATTTTGATTTGGAGTATCCTAGGTGCATCATCAGGTCACTTTCAACATTCTGGCAGAATTTCTACGTTAGAACACTCACAAGTTTTTCAATACAAAAACAATTAATTATATATAATCTTTTATTAACAAAATCCTCTGAAAAAAATGAATTTGGGGGCTAGCTCTCCAAACTGATTCGATTTTGATACAGATTAAATCGTGCCGCATACTCCCTAATAAATTGACGTTTGTTTATTTGATTCTCAGTCGATTGATATGGTCGGGAGTGCAAAAAGTTACGATTGAACGATTTTCTTTGACCTGGTTAGTTTCAAAGTAATCCACCAAATAAAATATCAAAGCTTTTGAGTTCGAACTGATTCAATTCTCGATTGTGTCGAGAGTAAGCCTGGTGATCATAATCTAGGAACGGATATACTTTCGACCTTTCGACCGAACATGGCTACAATCCAGCGGCGTGGAGATCCTATAACTCCTCCTCTATCCGCTTTACTTACCCCTCCATTTTGATAACCCCCATCCCAATTCCTATTATTTAGGCTAATCACCTCCGTGGTCTAGTGGTTCAGAGCTTCGCTCTCGACCCGGAGGTCGTGGGTTCGATTCCCGCGTTGGAACAACAAAAATTTTGTTTTCAAGTTTGGTTAGGACAATGCAGGCTGATCACCTGATTGTCTGAAACATGATCATCAATGACAACTTCGGATGGGCATGTAAAAAGTCGGACCTGCGCCTGTTCTCTCGCCAGTCGTGTCGGTTTACCGTCCCACTGGGTTATGATAATAAAAGGAAGAGAGAGTGCTTCTGTGTATTGCACACACACTTGAGCACTATAAAATAACTCCTGCGTAGCTGGCCTGGTTTCAATGAAATCGGCTACCGACACCGAAATCGTTGAGGGGAGCTATAATAATTATTTAGGCTGGAGCTTCTGACGTAGATCCTTCGTCATTGCTAAGAGCCTTTTTAATTTCACTATCTTTCGATTAGAAAAAACCAGAACGAAATTGAAAACATGAAGGGGATATTATGTCATAAAAGAAATTACCCAGAAAATTGGGTTTTTAAACTGTCACGTAAACATTTTAGGATATGTAGTAACGTATTAAGTGCATCGATTCTAGAGACTGATCTTTAGATTATTGTGTTTCATACTTTACGACGTATTCTATAATGTTTAATGGCAGTTTGAGGAAAATTTTCTCGAAATCAGAATTTTGCTACATATCACCTTCATCCATTCATGTCTTCAATTAGTTCACAGATTTCGGCGTCACAGTACCATATTCTTTATGTGATGTGGCGCCTAATTTTCAAACAAACTTGGGGTCAAACTTAAAAAACCTTATCGTATTTGCGTCGTTTCAAATTAAACATATTGTGTAACCATTGGCTTCCCTCCAAAAACGAACCTGTGAACGCGAAGGTTATATTATTAGAAATGGCGTATTGATTTTACTACGAATAGGAAATAGGCTCGCCGGCTAGCTTTTGTATTAAATCTGTACCACTCCGAGACTTTCATTTTTTTCTTTTTATCAAAGACTTATATAAGCCTTGATTGAGTTAAAATAGAATAGAATTTCGAATCGCCACTAGAGTGAAAATAAACATTATACAGGATATTAATCTATACTTAATATTATAAAGCGGAAGAATTTGTTTGTTTAAACGCGCTAATCTCAGGAACTACTGTTTCAATTTGAAAAAATGTTTTTGTTGGATAGTCCCTTTATAGAGGAAGGCTTTAGGCTATATAACATTACGTTGCGACCAATAGGTGCGAACCGTCAGTGAGAAATGTTTCAAAAACGGGGAGACTTTCGTTGCGTGCGCTGCATATTATGTGGTTTAAGTCGCTCAAGAACCACGCGAACGAAGTCGCGGAAACAGCTAGTGAGTGATAATACTTAAGGGTCCCGTCTGTAGAGTTTACTGTGTAAGTTATCAGCAGTAACACAGTTACTTTTTATAAATAAAAAAATACATTTCTATAATGAGAAAAGGTAGTATAATCATATACCGAAGCTTTAGTGATTGTTCTTCTTACACCCGTTATAAATTCTTCTTGCACTTCCAGAGAAGGACCCGTACCCCGTGGAGACTCTGCCGACCTGCACGTACGCGCTGAGTGTCTGTCACAACGAGAAAGCCTGCTCTGTACTGTTCGACCGCTTCAAGAACGCCTGCAAGGTCCGCGACGGAGACTGCCGTATGGAAGACAGGTATGAAAACATAAACTTATATAGCGTCGCATTTCCTTCACAACCTCGTATCTAAAAAACTCAGTCAAAGAGTCAAAAAACTTAATAATTTTAGATTTTAATATGACACTAGCTGTGCCCGCGACTTCGTTCGCGTGGTTTTTGAGTGACTTAAACCGTTTATGCAGCGCACGCAACGAAAGTCCCCAAATGTGAATATTATTCCCCGTTTTTATTAGTCGCGTAATGTTATATAGTCTAAAGCCTTCCTCTATAAATGGACTATCCAACAAAAAAAGAATTTTTCAAATCGAACCAGTAGTTTCTGGGATTAGCGCGTTCAAGCAAACAAACAATCTCTTCCGATTTATAATATTAGTATAAATGAATTTTAGATGTATACTGTACATAACTGAACCTCATTTAAAACAAGATCCATGTCATGGTAAAATCTAAAATTATTAAGGTTTTTGACTCTACTAAAAAGTTGTAGTATTACACAGGTTGTGAAGATATAGCGACGATTATTATATCGCGTGTCTTCATACAAACTCAGCGCACATCGAGAAGGAAGTATGTAGGTGTAAGCATTTTCCGTACATACATGACGGGACATTCAAACGGTTATTCGTATGCGTAACAAATAGGTTATAAACTAAACTAACTTTTTGTCCTACATGAACGGTCGGCGAGAAAAATCGTTTAATAAGCAGATGAAAAATGTGTTATTAAAAAAAATGATAAAAAGTAACTTAACATAAACTACAAGTAACAAGAGTATAAGTGTATAGTAATATCGTTGAAGGGGAACTCATCTTATTCCCTGGGTGTGCTATGTTTTAACTTTAAGTGAAAACTTAGTCCTTTCCGTGAAATAAATGCTACGGCAATTAGTGTGAGTAAATCTTATCTCAATATTGGAATTCGGTATTTAACTATTAGGAATAACCAGCAAATAAAAACACCTTTTAGTAAATATTAAAAGCCTCTTTTTTATTGAGGAAATTATAGGTTGATATAGTAAGTCGAATTCCAGCACTGGATTTGAAGGCTATTTACTGTTTAACGATATTATTACTGAGCTTCAATTGGGGGCGTTTACTTAAACTATCGCTTTTAATATAGAACACCATAGAATTAGTTTGAAGGTCGATATTACGAAAATGTTCTTTGCAGTTAAAAGTCGTTGCTAATATAGTCTAGTCGTCCCTATAATCGGACACGCCTGTTTACTTAAATAGATTACCTTCACCGTGCATTGATTCGCCCTAAAGGTCGCAGACCTTGAACCTATGACTCAAAGCCTACGTAACCTAGTAACTGCATATTTAATACTTTGGAAAGGTCTGGAGGTTTTAAACAAACCTTTATGAGAGGTTTAACGGTCATTAGTGTAAGAGCCATCGTTCCACAGACTAATGGTATAGTAGCAAACTCCATATTAATTCTAGATACACTATTTGGCCTGCTGCGGGCGTACGTGGGAATTCACTATTCCCGTCGGAAATTCCTCTGGGCAAAAGTCTAAAAGTATCAAAATTGGCACTACAATACTTTATCATAGCAATATGCCTATCATACAATACGTACTGTCAGCAGGACGTCCACCGCTGAAAATAACCTTAACCAAAGGTCATGAGAAGAGTCTAGTGGTTAGGAGCCTCGCTCTCGACCCGGACGTCGTGGGTTCGATTCCCGCATTGAAACAACAAAAAATTTTGTTGCACATTTGGTTAGGACAATGCAGGCTGATTACCTGATTGTCTGACAAGAAAGATGATACAAGCGTCGGATGGGCATGTAAAAAGTCTGTCCTGTTATCTCGCCAGTCGTGACGGTTTACCGTCCCACTGGGTTATGAGAATAAAAGGAAGAGAGTGTCTTTGTGTATTGCGCACACACTTGGGCACTATAACATTATGTGCACAGGTGAGGGGAGCTATTATGACTATATATATATATATGAGAGGAGTAATTTGCTAATACTCGCAACGCTTGGCAGGCGGGTTGATGAGCGCATTTTTAAGGTCCCAAGGAAATGCTGCCACCCATTTGTACACAAACAAAATGTATTGAATTTAAAATAAGCTTCGCTAAATGACAAGCGAATTTGCATGTCATTTAGCGAAGCTTATGTCAAATTTAGCAATAAATAGCAATGACATCTTGAATCAGGGCCCTATATGTATTAATTACCTCTACCACCTTTTACGACACCTACAAGGAAGATGGTTGATGGGGGGTGCTTCTCACTCCGACAACCCACAGACAATAAATTGCCAATTCCCCTTTTAAATTTCTTAAGATATTTTATTGGCAAAAAAAATCCAGGCACTAGACATTGAAATTGTGAAAATATGACAGGATTCCTGCTATATTTTCACAATTTCAAATGTTAGAAAATTTGTATTCTGCAAAGGTTGAAATTTTACAGGTTTGCACCAGTGATAAAACCGATATCTCAGATCTCAGTATCGATTGGCTATTTTAGAAATTTAAAACCAAGAAACTTTTAGTAGATATGTGTAAAAAAACGAAACTACTTTTATTGACTTACATCCAGGTCCAATTCAAGATGCTATTTATCGCTTGCGAAGAAATGACGAGCGAATTCGAATGTCATTTGGCGAAGCTTATGTCAAATTCCATATATTTTGTTTTCGAACTTCGTAAGCAATAAAAAGGGATTGCATCTTGAATCGGGAGCCCGAATTCCCAAATTTTCGAATACTTAGCGACACACGGTGACCTACTTTCGAGTAAAAACTTTGAGCGAAAACAATATTCGTGTCCAATACAATATGACAAACAGTAAAGCCTTTCCAACAAGAAATCACAATTTTAACGCTTTTCATTTCATTTTAATTACTGGATATTTACTGTTCGAATTTTATGTCACTTGCGGTTAACAATTATGTCGGATTGCTGTTTTATATTTAAGCTTTTGTTTATAGTCAGGAACTGGGGGCCAATCGCGCTATTGTACAACGTTTCATTTGAGGTTCAACTTAGTTTCGTTTGTGTTTCAGCTGCGTTTCGTTTCCAATCCAGCTGAACATTTTTGGTCGTTTACAAAATTTAGATTCAAAAACTTATTTTATATACGATAACTTTGTTCCAAACGTTCGAGCTGCGTGCGAGTTAAACTAGCTCCGTACAAACTTTTTGTTTGACAGCGTTTGAGTTACAACTATGGTCGTCTTCGTCTCACCTAGCTGTCAAAAGGATAGCGCGATACCGAATACGTCATAAAGTCGAGTAACGTTCACGTTTCGGTTGCGTTTCAGCTAAAGTTTTTTAGCGCGATTGCCCTGCTGAAAGGTGTGGGTTAATACGACAGTTCGGTGGAGGGACTATTTTGTGCCGCTCTAGGGTTGCTAAGGATCCGAAAATCAGGAGAAAATCAGGCATGTTGTGTGTCCACTTAATAGTGGACACACAACATGCCAGACCATATTAGATATTGGTTTGGCTCTCCGATGGTTAGCAGTTAACATGCCTTTTAACGTAAAAATTATTTCTGAAAAATTGCTTTTTTTCAATATTTAAATGATAACAAAATCAACAGGTCTAGAAACTGCCATTGCATATGTTTGTTAAAAATACAAATATTTTCTTATACGTTTTACATACATAACACGACAAAAGATCCTTGATTGAACTTGGCTCCCATTTTACATTTATGTTTTTGATACGATATTATTACTCCCTAATTATCTCCATCAAAAAAGAGATAAATTATCTTATGTCACTTTTGTCTGAAATAAAATATACTCTGCATCGCTGGGCTCACTTCTCAAATGTCCCGCTTTGTCCGGCTGTTCAGTCTAAAGCTTTGGTAACCCTAGCTCCATAGAACTAAAATACTGTGCTAATGGATATTTGAATAATGAATACTCAAAATGTTGAGCAGAGTCTGGTTATTTTCCCGAGTCCGTGTCATTAAATAGATTTATCTTGTGTTTTATTCATTCCATCCGAAATTAGATATACTACATCAAAAGGAGTGTAACGTTAAATTACAAACCCAAGTACTTTTTTAAATATGGGTTTTGTAATTTAACGTTGAATTCCCTTAAACTTTGACATACTTCGAGTTTGATATTATTTGTTTTATAAAATGCTGTTCAATACTAGTCGTACAATGTACATTATCACCTGATACAAAAGTTTCTCACGTATTGGGAATAAGTGATAGTAACAGGTTATACAACAAATGGCAATTCTATTGTGGTATACTATGGATGTTGCTGTGGCTATCTGTGTTACTATTAAAATGTACTGTTGTTTACAAGTTTGGTTAGGACAATGCAGGCTGATGACCTGATTGTCTGACAAGAAAGATGATCCATGCGTCGGATGGGCATGTAAAAAGTCGGTCCTGCGCCTGTTCTCCCGCCAGTCGTGTCGGTTTACCGTCCCACTGGGTTATGAGAGTAAAAGAAAGAGAGAGAGTGTCTTTGCGTATTGCGCACACACTTGGGCACTATAAAATAACTCCTGCGTAGCTGGCCTGGTTTCAATTAAATCGGCTACCGACATCAAAATCAGTGAGGGGAGCTATTATTATATTATCTGTGTCATGGATGACTATATGGTAAATAATTATAGGTTTGATGACATTATATTCCAAAAAGACCAAATTCTACACTATTATTTGTTTGGTTACTTCTGGATGCGCTTATGGCAGGACGTTATGAGTATAACTAGTTTAATTGAAACGTAAAAGTCGCTGGATAGAAAAAATACATTTATCTCAACCAACACCACTCTCATCACCTCTCGTCTAGTCGTGTCGGGTAACTGTAACACTGGGTTATGAGAGATTACTTATAATCTACGTAACTAGCCTAGTTTCAACGAAATGAGCGGACACCAAAATCAATTATGTGTATCGTATTAACCCTAAACTACTACCCAGGGAATCGTGTCGCGAGGCCTGGGCCGGGCTGCGCCTGTCCCCGCTCTTCGGCTGCATCTGTCCCAACACCCACATGAAGAAACGATGCGACCGCATCTTCGCCGTGGTCAACCACAACCCCTGCGTCGGTAAGTGAAGCACATAACGCTCTGTCACGGAGTTTCGAGTGAGATCTTCCGGATTTAAAATATTTGACAGTTATACTTTTTTACGCTTGAAATTTTAGGCAATGATTCGCAATTTTAACTTTTCTTAGAATTTCGTTTCGTAGTAGCAGGGCCTACCATCCCATACAATCTATCTTTAATACCAAAAAAATTGCAAAAGATGTCACTACTATTAACTTTTGTAAATTATAAAATGTAAATAAAGATAAGCACATTTTTAAGCATGACATCACATTAAGCTCCTTAATTAAGAAGAAGATACGAAACGAAATTAGTAATTAGTATTTTCCAATAGTGGCGCTAGATGGCGGTTTACGGAACGTGCCTGGACTTCACCCTTTATATATTGGAAATCGAAGAAAACAAAAATAGCCAGTCGAATTGCCAGTATTAGGGTGATACCATTTTCTAGTACGTGTCTCTGTTATATCTACTTTGTGGTAGTAGGTATTCAATTCTAATTATTACTATTAAATTATAACATTGAATGTTGAAGCAAGTACATGATTCTAAAGACTGGAATGACTTTGAAAAGTACAAGACGTAATCGAATATCAACTGGTCTGACCAACTCAATAATCTCGTAATATAATGTTCGGGCGATATATCGCATCCAATAACGTCTCATTCAATATATGTAGGAAAGTTTGATTCATACTTGTAATCTCTACGAAGATCTTATTGTTCGAGTTGCTAGGGTTGGCGACGCTGAAAAAAAAAAATTAACGTAATTTTCCACACGCACAAAAATCTTCGCTTATTTATGCATATACAGTGTAAAAAGAGCAGTCACTATAACTTTGAGATACGATTATACGACCTTTCCTCATTTCGGAAATGTATTTTTTTAAGTAGGTATATATTTTTTTGTCCAAAACTAAAAAAAATTTTTTTTCTTTGTACCATTTCTTTTCTTTTTTTTGCAAAAATAAAAATAAAGACAAAAAAAAATTTTTGAAATTTTTGTAAAAAAAAATTAAAAAAAACATTTATAGAATGAGAACAGGTAGTATAAATCACATCCCAAAGTTATAGTAACAGCTCTTTTTACACCCGTTATGTATTTTAGATAGTATTTTAAAACGCAATCTAACTTACTTGAAATTTCAATAATTCTAGTATTAAATACTTGATAACAGTTCAATCATAAATTCATCAAGACTCGATTGCCGACGAATAAAGCTAGGACATAACCAAATTGAAGCGCTCCATTAATCGGTTTTAGCACCGTATAAACGATTAAACGCCTATATGTCACATCCTCAATATCTACATTCGTAATGTAGGTTATGCTGCAATATGCTGTAGAGCTTAACTACTGAATTATATGTTTTGGTAGACTGAATTATAGTTTTAAAATAAAAAAATATTTTTTTACGATTGTAAAAAGAATAAACTAAGATTTCGTGGTATATCTACACTATCTACTTCTACACTAATATTATAAAGAGGAAAGATTTGTATTTTTGTATATAACGGCTTAACTCAAAAAGTACTGGACTGATTTTAATCATTCTTTGTTCATTAGAAAGCTACATTATCACTTAGTAACATAGGTTATATAAAAATCAATTGCTGTTCGTTAGTCTCGCTAAAACTCGAGATCAGCTGAACTGATTCGGCTATTTTTGGTCTTGAAATATTCGTGGAAGTCCCGGAAAGGTTTACATGGTTTTCATGCTCAAAGAAGTGGGCACGGGTCAGCTAATCATCTCTATAATATTTAGAGCATAAACAAGAAACTTACATTTACCTATAACAAAAACATTAAGAAAAAAAAAAGTGATTCATAAAGTATTAAAAAAATACTTCGCCTGTACAGAAATCATTTACACTTCAAAAGCACTTATGTTTATTGCAGTTTCTATTAATAAATTATTTTTTGAGAAGTTGTCGCATGCTACCGCCACATAGTAGGATGTGTAGGGCCAATTAAAATGTTCGGTGTGGCGTGACTGGGCGACATTTTTCTTCGGCTACATGTAGCCTAGCATGCTGCCGGTGCAGTGTTAAAACCGGTTAAGTGGGTAACGAATTTTCAATAATTATATGATCGTTTTTTTTTTACTAATGTAAAAATAAACCTGTCAGAATGGTGCAGGCGTAAATTTGTAAATGGTGGAAAACGTGGTATGGAAGTTATTTTATTACCATGATAACATATTGCAATATAAAATCAGTAAGGCTATTATCAAATGCTATTAGAGCTTTTCAGATAATTTAGTATTTTTCGTTTTATTTTTTACTTTTAATTTAAAACAAAATGTGACCAAATTAAAATAAACTTTATTGCGAAAAGTTTGTGATAAGTCAGAAAGCTTTCTCGGCAATTCGTGCTAAGCTAAACGCATTATAATAAATTTAGCATCTCTAGACATTATTGTACAATTTATTTAATATTTTATTTCGTCCAAATCTTTTGAATATCATTTTGTTCCTTAAATTTTAGTAACGTTCTAAATTTTTACTGACTAAACTTTTTAACTTTATACAATCACATAGTCTTATGAACATTTAAAAAGTATTCAAAAAAATTTTTTACGTATAAACTGACATTTGACAGCCCTAGCAGTGGGCTCGAGAGTGCTTTAATCCCAGCGGTCGCGACTTCGACCGACGTCAACTTTTCGTCTTCAGTAAGCCCTTTAATTCTATAAATCGAACGCTATCTGATTTATTATATAATCTATCTCCCTCGCACACCTGCTGTAGCCCTCCCCCATCGAATATAAAGTCAACATACGGAATTGCTTACTTACTCAAGAAACTTTCTGAAGTTCTGGTAAATATAAATTGCTAAAATATGTATTATAGACAGAAATTACAGTGTTAAGAGTTGTGATTGTACTTTTGATAATTGTTGTTCTTATTCGGGAGAAAATTAATCAGTTATTTTAGAAACTCTTATTGCTTTTACTGAAGCGAATTTGTAATTTTATTATTCCTTATTAGATATTAAAAGCAATAGAGAATATTGCGTAGGCCATTTTCCGGGTTTCCAGGTCGATTCAAATCACGTGTCAAGTAATTGGTGTCTTTGGTGAATTAACTTAATCTGTGGAATTTTGACCAGCCTCGCGAGTATAAGCGTAATATAATTATAAAATACATGTCCCTTCCTTTCTCTCTGATAAATTTTCCACCAATCAGCGTTCAATATTGGTTGTTGACTTGAATGTTTGTTGATCATACAGTTGAATAGCATTTCAGAAACCGGCCGTTAGTCAAGCTGATAGAGGGTCTTTTAATATTTTTTTTCACAATGTATTCTTGTGGCTTGAGTTTTATCGAGGTAACCATAAAGGTACGATTCCACCAAAATAGTGTCCAGAACATTTGTTAGCCAACATTTTTTTCCGAATACCAGCTGTGTCAATTTGTTTGTGTTCAAATTTGTTAATGTTGCGTTAGCGAGTCCACCGGAACAAACATCTGTTACGCACAATGTTCGCAACAGTTCAGAACACCGGTGGAATCGCACCTTCAGACCTCAGTACCATCCCCTTAGTACCGACTGATCAAAATTGTACTGCATCGAAAATCTATTTATTTAATTTTATTATCTAATCATTAAAATCGCCAACCCTACTAAATATTCTAACCTTCTTAGAATAATGTATAAACCGTCTTTGAAGCGTAAAATCAAACGGACGCAAAAGTTTTGTCATTTGAATTACACGTAAATTACACAAATTAAGGACGAAATTCCAACTTCTGGAATTATTTAGTTTGTCAATTGTTTTGTCTTTACCGGAGCAATAAAGCTTTGGTTCGCCGTGGGACTCCATTAAACATAATCATAGATCTCTGAGGATCTACACTAGGGTAGGGTTTATGAGTCCCTATTTCACCAACGCATGTGTTAACGTCATGTTAAAATACCATGCCTTCTCATTCATTGATAGGAATTACGAGAGGAACACCATGATATTTAACGAAGGATTGACTTTTTAACATTGCTTGGTAAAACACACGATAACACTGGGATATGAATATACTACCTTTTCTCATTCTAGAAATGTATAGGTATTTTTTTAATCTTTTTGTTTCAAATTTTTTTTTTCTTTTTCGTTATTTCTTGCGACAATTTTTTTTTAGTTTTTGACAAAAAAAATACATTTGCAAAATGAGGAAAAGTAGTATAATCGTATCTCAAAGTTATAGTGACTGTTCTCTTTACAACCTGTAATATACGGACGGTATACGGACAATAACTTTAAATGGAAATTTAACACATTTTTTTTTAACTAAGCTTGACTACTAAATTGTAATAATAGTAAATAACCTTAAATGTTGAGTATTATTACGAGTCTATTAACACCTCGTTCATTTAAATTGGGTAATAAATAATTAAACATTGGAACAAGGATTAATTAGACATAATGCTAGAATCATTACCCTTCCTTTACCTTAGTCGGTAAACATCGGTATCTAAACTCTATAAAACAGACTAAAATTCATTTACACGAACAATAACCTCAAATGGAAAATAAACACGAAAAACACCAACCGAAAACAAATCAGCGAAAATCTAATTCCGACACGAAATCTACAAATCTGTTTTGGAAACGGAATAATCCAACGGCGGATGAGGTGTTTGCCCGTCATGTAGCATATACGAAATAACCTTTGTTCACTAGTCTATCTGCTATCCGAAATTCAGGGTGTATTATAATTATGTATGTTATTGAGTATTGGATTATTACTCTAAAATACTAGGTAATATACGGGGTGTGATAAAGATCACTATAACTTTGAGATACGATTATACAACCTTTCCTCATTTTGGTTTTTTTTTTTAAATATAAATGAGCGATGATACATTAGGGTGTGTAATGTGTATGTTCCTCCTATGTAGAGTATACTTTGAAAATACCAACGTTGAAAGACATACTTTTGACTTTCATGAAAATGAATTAAAATAACCCGACTTCGAAAAAAATGGGTCTAAAAAGGCAGAAACAAGAAAATAATTCAATTTGAAATCCAGAAATGCATAGGTACAAAAATGCTCAAGGTAGAGCCGTGGTCGCACCCGCTATAGGCATATTTTTTCTACCGTATTTCGCTGTGAACTAATGCTTAGATTTTATTAGCGGGTACGACCAGGGCTCTACCTTGACCATTTTTGTACCTATGCATTTCTGGATTTCAAATTTAATTATTTTCTTGTTTCAGCCTTTTTAGACCCATTTTTTTCGAAGTCGGGTTATAGTTTTTTAAATCTTTTTTTTATTTAATATTTTTCTGATTCCACATCAAATATAATAATTATTATATTTTGATTAAATTGTCCAATACATAGAAAGTAACAACTCCTAGATGCTAGTCGTACGACCGCATTTTAAACGTTTATTTTGAATTTAACAACAAAATATAATAATTAATCTATACATATAATAAATCTGTAGAGGAGTCGTGTCTGTACATTGAAGATATTTGAAAAAAAATATGATAGGGGACCTTTATTTACGCTATAGTACCCAAAACTATGATTTTTGAAATTTTTGTCTGTTTGTCTGTTTGTCTGTTTGTCTGTGGGTTTGTGCACGCTAATCTCAGAAACGGCTTATCCGATTAAGATGTACTTTTCACTAATATATTGCGGCAAGCTTCACTTAACATTTAGTGTTTGTTTTATGTAAATCGGTTCATAAA
The DNA here is from genome assembly GCA_905187575.2 of Celastrina argiolus. Lineage (NCBI taxonomy): Eukaryota > Metazoa > Arthropoda > Insecta > Lepidoptera > Lycaenidae > Celastrina > Celastrina argiolus. The sequence continues at coordinate 10,492,687 of LR994597.1, forward strand.
TAAAAAAGTTATGACAATTTTAAAAGATCATGTCGTTTTTGCTGGACGTTTGTAGGAAGCGCGCGCCGGGTCTGGGAGCCGCGCGCCACCCGGCCCGCGCCGCGCCGCTTCAAATTATGCTGCGTATTCGCAGCAAACGCACCGGGGCCGCGGGGGTGACTTTTATTTGTTAGTTTTAGGCTTGCTAGGTAGGGACAATCTAAGATTTTTTTTCTTGAGTTTATTACGAAAGTTATTTGTATAAAATCAGTTAGTACTTTGACTGTAAAGTCCTTTGTGATAAGTAGGTACTGTATACATATTTGTTAGCGTAGGTTAGTAATAAGTAAATAAATAAAAACCGGCCAAGTGCGAGTTGGACTTGCGCACCGATAGCTGCATACAAACCTGATTGACATAGAATTTTGATTTGGTTACAGCTTGAATATATTAGAGACCTAAGTATTTGTTATAAGTTTCAATTATACACATTCGAGACAAACGGTACTAAGTTTAAAAAAATCAAAATATTTTTACTATCTATATAATGTTACTAAAAACGTATGGTTTTAGACGTTGCTTGGTTTCAAATTTTATGATTTTGAGTTCACGGGAAGTAACCTTTAGGTTTTGATTCCCTTACGAGTGTCGAAAATGACGAAATTTAGCTTAGGTTGCATTGGCTAAGAAGTCTGATTTTTTCACTGCTTCAAGGAACAGTAGGTATCCTGAGTATTTTATATAATTTACCTACACGCGTTTCTGAGTAAAAGGGTCTTGACAGACAGACGGACATGGAAATGATCTTATAATATGTGTTTCGTTTTTTCCTTTTGAGGTACGGAATTTTAAAAACAGTTTTAAGATTTTCATAAATATATTGCTCTTTTTTTTGTTTTTTCTCTTTTATAATATATACGTTAAAAAACATCTTGATAGTTACTAAACTGTGTTACAGGGGAAAACTGTTGATACAACTCGATTCCAATTGAGATACCTTTTGAAATTCTAGCCTTTTGCGGCCTGTCCTGGATATGTGTTAACAGATTATTATGGGTTTTTTTGCCAAATATCATAATATTGATAGAGTATTCTCATATACAAATCTATCTTACAAGCGATAGCGCGATGCAGAGCAGACCATAATAGCGACATCTATACGCCAAATGCCGTACTTTTAATACAATTATAGCAAAGTTCAGTAGGTACCTACATTTATACAATACGTTATCCGAGAGTTATACTCAGCGTGCATCATTAGCAATGTATAATATTATTTTGCATTGTATCTGGGGGCACGGGAGTGCCCCCGTCAAGACGAGCCAAGCGAAGCGCAAGGGCACTACCTACCTTTTCTCGAAAGGTTTCGTCGTTTTTTTGAACTCTCATAACTTTGCTTTGGATGATGCTACATAGTTGAAAATTTCAACATATAATGACACCAGTAAAAACATGAAACATACAAAGTTTCAATGTTGTAGCTATTATACTTTAGATTTTATCAATGTCTAAAAACCCCAGATTTCGTCACTGACTCATTTATAGATCATCAAAATTCATAAGGTACTTCCTGACGTCCTAGTAAGCTGATATTATTTATGTAAGCTGTTATTACTACAAAACCAACAAAAAAATTATTAAAATATAAATGCCGCCATTTTGAATCCAATATGGTGGACGGTACAAAATGGATGTTTAATATGTTTATTATACGGATATGATCTTTAAGACATAAAAGAAATATTATATTATACAATATTACACAAGTACCTACATAAAAAAATAAGACCTACTTTTTGTAGGACCGATAATCGGTCAGATTTTTGCTCCATATTATTTCTATCCCACTTTATTTATTTGTGTGCGTTGCACTACTGCAATCAGTATGTTCTATTTTATTCCGATTATTAATCGGTGACCGACTTTTTGTAAATGAAAAATATGTCTATGAGAAAATTAGTTTTATATCTACTTATTTAAAATTAGGTACCTATAATAATATTTGGTAAGTAAAAATTAGGTAAGAATTACCAGGCAGCAAGTAGTAAATTGTTGTCGGATAAACCACATATTACGTCGATCTCCCTGATGTTACGTTCACGATGTTACATTGTTTAGAGGGAATCTTATGTAAAAACCGTTCGACACATCGATAGCGCGATGTAGGTGGCTTACAGCGCAATCTATGTTTGGAACTGTGAAACATCTAAACACACATTTACCAATATATTTAACAGTCGGTAACGTTATAATGATAACAATAAACGAAAATATTACACGATCAATGTATAAATAATTTTAGTGTTGAATCTTATGACTATTATAATATGAATATAATATGATTTTTAACACGTCACGTCATGACGTTTAAAGATGGCCATAATCAAAAGAAAACCTTAAAGTTATTTTTCAAAAATAAAAATAAATACATTTTTTTTCCTTCAAAAATGATAAGTTGCACTTAGGTGTATGCAGTTAGCATATAATATAATTATGTTTATAAGAGCCGTACAAGAATTAGTACCTCTAGTGACCAACAGATGGCAGTGACCGTCGTCTACATACGATATTATTATAGACTTACTGCATTATTATCAACATGCTTTATTAAAGGCAATCTCCCTCGTATATATAAGTAATTCTCAAATTCTCGAATTATTAGTGTTGAATTTATACTCGTGGCATCCTAGGATATCCAAATAAGAAGTTTCACTCCAGCAATAAAATAATGTATATTTTATAATTTATATTTATTATATTATAATATAATAATATAACAAATAAAGAAATATGGACGAGACATTTATTTGAAAATTGGCCTATACCTCTTAAAAATTGCGGTGAAAGTTTATACACGGTATAATATTGACGGTGACATCAGTCGACGTCACTAGGGGTCACTATGCTAAGGCGCTGACTGTTCTATTTTCCGTAAGAAAAGGCCCGGGGTCAAAATAAGTTATCTTTAAATTAAAAAAAGTCCATTAACCAGCTTACAAAAATAAATGAAATCCCACCAAAAACATTTTAATGTAAAAATGTTGTCAAGACGAGTCTACACAGCTTACCCTGTAAAAAAGTTATCAGATGTCGTATAAAGCCAAGCTCTACAATACACCTTAATCAAAATCTATCAAAAAGTGGTTAGATCTCATGTAGAACCTAAATTCTTGATCTATGCGCCCTTACTTCACCAGGCTTAACTTCACTTACGCTATATAGCAGTTAAAACGTGATACTTGACCGTTTTGCTACCGTTACGAATATGTCATACGAATTCATTAATCGTGTGCTAAATAAAACGGCGAAGCATCACGTTTTAACTGCAATGTAGCGTAAGTGAAGTTAAGCCTGCTGAAGTAAGGGCGCATAGATCAAGAATTTAGGTTCTACATGAGATCTAACCACTTTTTGATAGATTTTGATTAAGGTGTATTGTAGAGCTTGGCTTTATACGACATCTGATAACTTTTTTACAGGGTAAGCTGTGTAGACTCGTCTTGACAACATTTTTACATTAAAATGTTTTTGGTGGGATATTATAGTTCTCATTCCGTCCGTTAAAATTCATACTACAGCCTACTATTACTGTACATTTTTATAGTCTTCTTTGTCCAAATTATGTATTCGATAACTGCATAATACATAGAATTTTGATTAACATAAGTATTGTGTTTACAGTTAATCTAAAAAAGTTATGTCAATATAAGTTAGATTTATGTTTTTCTTGATATTTTTATTTCTTAGTTTTTATTATGGACCGAATGGTTTTTATGTTAGGTACAACTTAGGTTTGTTTTCTTTCTTTTGGGACTTTCTATATTTTGCTACTTTTCTGTATAAAATCAGTACTTTAACAGTGAAGTGATTTATAATCAGTACCTACATGTTTGGTTATTAATAAATAAAAAACCGGGCAAGTGCGAGTCGGACTTACGCACCTAAAGGCTAAAAGACCGCAAAATTTTGCGGCGCGCTGTCTTAATATCATTGTCGCCACACCAGCAGCGTCGGCGTGGAAACGATCATCGTCTGCAGTCGCTGCGGCGCTACTAGATGTTCGTCGTGTATGTGAGCGTACTATCAAGTAGTCCCGTTCGCATTATAGTAATTGTACACGGTCGTTTGTCAAGCTGGTAGTAGGAATTGTCAACATAAAGTAGTTTTTTAAATACCTCGACGACAGTTTTTATAACTAAAAATATTTTTAAAACAGATTTAATATAACACTGCCCTAAATTACTTTTCCACGCGTACGGAGTCGCGGGCACAGCTAGTAAAAAATATAAATATATATATTCGTAATGTGCTTGCCAAGACCTATCTTTTGATTCTTGTTTGGTAAAACACGAGACAATTATCTTAATTTAATTTTTTTTGGAGATAGATAGTTTATGAGGTATAATTATCAAAATCCAAAATTAAAAAAAATATATATAGCCTATGTCACTCGCGGCATTAATACGAATCGATTGACACCTCAGTCATCAAAATCAGACCAGTAGTTTAGCCGCTACGAGTGAAAATACATACATACATAGACTGCCAAAATTATAACCCTTCCTTTTGGCTTCGCCGAAGTCGGGTAAAAAAGTACCTTTTTCAGCGCTGATACTTTCACAGTAAACGGGGCCCATACTCCCACTCAAATATTAGGCATCATTCAGTAATATTGCAGCCTGTATATTCTAGTAGGCTTCCCAAGTAATTCACTGATTTCATTATAACCACATTTTTTTTAAACTGAAATTTTTTGCTACTCAAAAGGAAAATTGAATTAATGTTATTGATATTACAATATGTTGTAAAACTCTTGTCTTTGTTAATAATACCTTTACACTATTCTAGTAGCAGGCTATTGTCCAACAATGCCTTTTACTCTAAACTGTACAAGATACCTGTCTTCAACTGCCAGGAACAAACTTATAAAGTTAAGACTTGGATGTCGGGAAATCTTTGTTATAGTTGGACTCAACTGCACTTGCCAAACTAATATACAGACAAACTAATATATACACACACCTGATGACGACTATGTCGAAACTGGTCGTGTATTTTAAAATAATTATTATATATATACACATTATATATATATATACAAATAATTGTTAAACCTACACTTATATAATATATAATCTACATCTACATCTACACTAATATTATAAAGAGAAAAGATTTGAATTTTTGTATGTAACGAATAAACTCAAAAAGTACTAGACCGATTTTCATAATTCTTTTTTCATTTGAAAGATACATTATCACTGAGTAACATAGGCTATATAAAAATCAATTGCTGTTCGGTAAGTCTCGCTAAAATCGAGATCAGCTGAACTGATTCGGCTATTTTTGGTCTTGAAATATTGGTGATAGTCCCGGGAAGGTTTACACAGTTTCCATGCTCAACGAAGTGGGCACGAGTCAGCTATAACTAATAAAGTGGAAAAAAGTGCAAGTATTTACTGTATTATTACTATAAAATATGTATTTCCATCAATAACCTACAGTACATTCAATCTTACATATAAAATGAATCGCTGTTCGTTAGTCTCGCTCGAGAACGGCTTAACAGATTTGGCTATGTTTGGTCTTGAAATATTCGTGGAAGTCCAGGGAATGCTTAAACGGTTTTTTTATGCTCAACGAAGTGGGCACGGCTAGTAACATATAATATACAGACAACAATAGAGAAATCCTCACGTCCCAAAGTTAAAAAAATTACTACATTCGTAGTCGTTTCGGCTATGACGTACACTGCTGTAATGCAATTCTCTAAGCGACCAGTTGATGCTGTGTTCGTTATTTTGATCACGAATGTCACTGCCGTCACGTGGTCGGCTGCGATAGTTGTCAATAGCATAAAATATAATCTTAAGGAATACTAATTCTTCCATTATCGCTATTGCAGCCGTTGGATTTGGAGTTGGTTGGCTATCACGCATTTTTACGCTTAGAGAATTGCCTTTCTAAAAGCCTCCTCAAAAATATTTGATGGGGGATAGTTGTCTATGGTCGCCACGCTTGGCAGCCGAGTTCGCGAGCGTGTTAAGATAATGGAAACGAAAAAACTGGTGCTTATTTCCGAATATACAGAATGATTCATGGTTCATATATTAAGCCGAATAAAATGTGAAGAGAATGACGCGTAGAGCATTTTTGTTCTGGCACCTTATATAAATTACTTAATGTAACAAAAAAATTTAAGGTCTAAAATGACCACAAGGAGTGAATCTTACTATGCTGGGGCTCGCGGGCTCCTTGTCTATACACACGAACGCACTGGTCGTTGACCTAAGACCTGACCAGAATTTATACTCATCTGTTTTGTGACTTTTATGAAGATCTTTTATCGCGATTTGTCGTGTTCTGGTAAGTAATTTGAGGTGCTACAACAAAAAATGCTCTACGCGTCATTCTCTTCACACTATACTCGGCTTAATATGAACCATGCATCACTCTGTAGATAAGTAACTATTTGCAAGAATTAATCCATAAATAAAAACACCTGATCTCAAATATTAGTTTTTAACCTTTCTTATGTATAGGTTCTGTAGGATAGGTTGATTTAACATTTCGTTGCACAATCATAGTTACTCGTATAGTAGAATTCTTTCTTGGAAAGAAATCTACTACATGTTTGACATTTGCACAGCGATTGACGCTTGAATGGTGTTTATGAGAGTACCATTTCGCTATTAGGTCGAGATTGCATTGAGAGACTGAAATAGCAGAATCGACCTTCAGACGAGTTACAAGTGCACGGCTGCCATTTCAGAAAGGCCGTATCTAAATGTCGTTAAATATTTCTTCAACCTCTCAGTAAGGTATTTTAGTGTTACCAAGCATAAATATCAGGATTGCACATTAAAAAAATGTCGGAAAAATGCATAAATGGCGCCCGGTCGCATCAGGGTTATTTCTTGTTGCAATTTTTTTTTTGTTTCATCAAAAATTTTAGTGCATTGGGTTACCAATAGCATCACAATAATATTACAAATTGATAAAAATATAATGAGATACGTCTTAATCGAAATAGATAAGCACACATAACCGTTTTAAATAAGCGCCATTGCAGGCAGTATTGAAACTTTGTTACCCGACTTCGGCGAAGCCAAAAGGAAGGGCTAAACATATCTATAGTATTAGTCTGCTGTTGAAATATACAATCACAATAGCAAGTACGACTACGGCTCTACCATTTCTGTACCTATGCATTATTGGATTTCAAATTGAATTATTTTCTTGTTTCAGCCTTTTTAGACCCCTTTTTTGCGAAGTCTGGTTATATTATTAAATTTTTTTTTAAGTAGATTTTTCTGATTATCTGGCATACACACAGGCCCGTATTAATAGAGAAGTCTCAAACCCAACCTCATTTGAGAACCTATTTGACAGATAAAACAACGTTTCGTTTCACTTTTAAGATTGAACAAGTTTATTAATGATACATACTTTAATTGCTTTTCTTTTTGTACCGTAATATCATTATATATTACAGAAAAAAAATAGAATCTATATTTTTATAATCTTTATTTGTATGTCCTAAAAAAGAAATAAAAATTAAGTATGTAACTTGTGTAAAGTTCTTCATATATAAGTGAAACGAAACGTTTTTTTTATGTCTCTAATAAAATTGCTCTAGTAATAGATTCTCAAATGAGGTTGGGTTTGAGACTTTTGTTAATAAGGGCCTTAGTATTTTCAAGCTGCCAGGGTCTCATAAAAATAGGAATAAAAAAAATACTCCGCGCCCCCTACTTAGGGAAGATTGAAATATTGTGGCGTTAATCTCGATGCTGCGAGTCATGTTTCCATTTAAATGTCACGCTTGATAGGATCAAGAGTTTCTACATCCACGCTCCAGGAATTACGTTATTAAAATCATTTTTTGGGATAACGTGTGGATTTTTGATGTTACTTGTCCGTAGCATTGCTAATTATAATGTTACATAAGATGAAAAGGAAGGCAGATTTGATTAAAAACTGGATAACTGAGAGTAACATTATAACTTAATTTTTTTACTATTTGTGCCCGCGTCTAATCTTCGTTCGCGTGGTTTTTGAGTGACTTAAACCGTGTATGCAGCGCACGCAATGAAAGTCCCCAAATGTGAATAATTTTCCCCGTTTTTGCAACATTTCTCACTGACGCTTCGCTCCTATTGAACGCAGCGTAATTTTAAATAGCTTAAAGCCTTTCTCTATAAATAGACTATCAAACAAAAAAAAAATTATTAGCGCGTTTAAAAAGTGAAAATGACTCCTGCGTAGCTGGCCTAATTTCACGGAAGTCGGTGAGGGGAGCTATTATTTTTATTTTTATTGAGATATCCCTCATAAGAAGAGCCGACCATCGCCACTGATGCTTTCAAAGCCGATGATGATCAAAGCGAGTGTCAATCCTCAAAACAATATAATGTAAGCCATGGTCACTGATTAGTTAAAAGTAGCATGTACACATTTAAAACGCAGTTATAACTTTTTAATGAGTTCAACAAAAATATAATAGTGGTTCAACTTTAGCCGGCGCTTTGGATATACTGTAATGTTCGAGTTGCAGCCATAACACGAAACAGTAAAGTTCATTTTCGTTTGCTACAATTAAAACTCACTTTGCAGAATAATTAATGCGCGTTGCAGAGCTTTTGCTATATAATGGATGTAATTATATATTTATAATTGGTAATGTCTTGTTACATCTAATCGAGAGATTAAACTGAGCGGTTTAGCAAATCGGTATTTAACCAGCGGTTGAACATCCAATATAATAAACGGATTGTGTGATACGGCAGACGTTTACCCTTATGTGGTTAGTTATGCTACTAATTAGTTATTACTAATTTACTTTAGTGGTTTAGAGTTTGGGATTTCGGAGGTAATGCATTCGATCCTGATATTAGAATAACAAAATTGTTGTTTTACTAAAAGCTAAAAACGTCCTACAGTAAAATAACTTCTGCGAAAAACAGTGTAGGGAGTAACTATGTTCAACTATAAGCCTTTGGTAGATCGACTATCGTGTATTTTGTCTATAATCGCAAAAAATACTGTCTACAGTATTGTAGAAATCTCTGTGGTTTAAACTGCTGTTATATTATAAGTAAACTACCTGACCCATGCCCACTTCGTTGAGCATACAAACCGTTTAAGCCTTCTCGGGACTTCCACGAATATTTCAAGACTAAAAATAGCCGAATCGGTTCAGCCGTTCTCGTGTTTTAGCGAGACTAACAATATAAGATAAGAAGATTGTATCTTTTCATTTTGGTAAAAAAAAATTATATATAGGTAGATAAAATATTTATAAAAGTCACGAATAATAATATCGTAATTATATAATAATATTTTTACTATATGCTACGACATGTCTACGCCGCTACGAAATTGTTATGTCACATTGATAATATAATTTGAGAAGGACGAAAAATGTAATACCACAGATATGTAATCCTAGCCTCTCAAACATCCAAATATTCATATGAAGAACAATACCTTTGTGAATCATCAATCAATAGGGAATCATGTTAGTACTGGTCCTTTGTCCCAACTCCCAGCTTACACTTCAATTACTCGGGTCCGGGACCGAATAGACCGTATTCCGGATTGTAAATTGTTGTGATGAAAATTTCTGGACTATGTCTGTGGATTTACTGGCTCTGTATCAGAGAAATAACTAGAAATACCTCAATATTGTGAGTGAATTAACTGATGTTGTGATAAGTGTGAAGCTACGTTTATTATTTGTTAGATCGTGCAGATATGCAATTATCATATAAAATCATAAAAAAAATCTTCCTCCTTTTAGTCGTCTAGATATTGTTTGGGTCATCATAAATTGAAACCGTCAATGTATTTATTTACATTTTTAAAAGTATAAACCTGAGCCATAATAAGTTAAGAATGAAAAACGTATTATTTTAATAATCTTAATATATTCAACGATTAAACAACTTAAACTTGTATCTATTATGTGTCTTAACTACAATGATTATAATCTTAATAGTATTTTAAAGCTGCTACATTTTATCTACTTAAATCTTATCTCAATTACATGTTTTTATGTTTTAAAATCTTCAATTTGGTTAAGTATAATTTTTTTTTGTAAGTTATTGGATGCAAAAGGTCTATACATAAAGATGGTCAGTGCCCAGTGTATAATAAAAGTATGCTCCTCTCATCAACACCTTAATTGCATTAAAAATATTAGCATTCAAACGTTAAACATCCTAAAATTACCGGACAGCAAAATAATTGGTGTAATCAACAACCGAATTCATCGTATCGAAATTCGAAACTATCGGAACAATATTCGCAATTAATACACGTCTCACAATATGCTCCCGGACTGGACAATAACCGTTTAACTGGGTCGCTCTGTGGGAACCGACAACTGCTGAAATTACTTCAGGTAAACTTACAAGGAAAATATTTGACACGGGCGGGACGCTTAAAAAATACATCCATAATACTATATCTGATACCCAGGACGACAACGAAATTCTATTAAATGCGATGAAAAAATAACGCCGCTTATTACGTTTACCGTAATCGTTAAGACGGTTGTGACACGACAAAAACAATATAGAAGAAACGTTTGTTGTCTATATTATCTCACTCGAAACTCATAATGTTACGATTAGAATAGCTTTAAGTGTTAATATATAAGTACATTGGTGTAACACATACCGAGTCATCGATATAACTATAATACAGTATGTAGCCCAATATCGTGCCTTGTGGGACACCAAATTTTAATGACACCTTTTTCGAATGTTTTAACACATCAAAACTAACATCACAAGAGAAAACACGTCAAGACTAAACAGATACAACTAACACAAACTATAAAATGCTTCTAAAGAGTACTAGACTCGATTCAAATAGCGGTCAACGTTTATTAGTTCTGTTCCGTAACCTTTTGTTTTTCATGTTCCTTTCTTATACGTGCCTATTTTATTTGAACACTTTTTAGATGCATAGGCCTTAGGAGTTAGATCACCACTTACCACACAAGGCTGTTAACCTTTATGTTTCACTACACTTAGCTTCCTAGTATACTCCCGACCTACACAACAGATGCCCGCAGTTGCCCCAACTCTTGGCTTCACACCTTCGGCCTTCGGTGATCTTAGATCGGAACTAATGAGGAACACGCTCAGGGGACACGTACGTTAAGTTGACGGGTCCACTGGGTGTGTTCTTGCGGCTCGGCACGGGGTTAATACGGCAGCGGCGGCGGGGGGTGGTTGTCCGGCCGCGGTGCTCGCGCTGTTCGTCCCCCGGCGGCCGGCGGTGTTCGCCCCCCCGCTCACACGGTACGCGGCGCCGGACGGCACGATCCTGCTGCTGACGGAGAACGGCACGCGGCTGATGACGCGCGCCGCCGCCGCCAGCCTGCTCCGCGCCGCCCTCCTCTCCCCGCGCCCCCCGCGCCCCCGCCACGGTGAGCCGCCGTGTCTGTCGATACTGTCCGCAATGCACGCTTCGCTCTCGCTTCGTAAGGTAGGAGCGTGGCTGGATCTGCCGTCACAAACGAATCGCACATACGAACACAGTCGATCTTCAGGATTTCGAAACAGATGCACCTATATGACACAAAGGATTAATAAATATTTTATTGTGGCTGAAATTGCCATAGATGGGACATAACAGTCATACCATACATTACATAGTGGACGACTATATATTTGTTTTGTGAAGAGTTTATCTTGAAAATGGCATTCTATGAAATAAAGGAGTTGTATTGAAACAACAAGGGTAAGCCTAATTAGGCATTCTGTTTCTAGGAAATGCACTACTTCTTTGTTCTCTACTGTGTAAGAAGTTATTACTGGACATCCAGGAATTGCGATTGATATTTTAAAGTAGTAGTTTCTGTAACTAGAAATGATGTAAATAAAGTACCATTAAAACAATAGTGCAATAAAACATTTGATAAACAAATGTACATACTTGTTGATAGCCGTAGGTAGTCCAGTCCCTACACCGACACTTCGCTCCTACTTTATGCCCGCATGCTTCTGCTACTTTTCCTTGTTTTCACCCATTCTAGACTTTCATTGAGTGAAACACGCAATAAATTCCATTAACGGGGCAATTTTCTCCGAGAGTCTAAAATGGAATTCTTTTGGCATGTGCATGTTTTTCTCTGCATACTATTTCTACGATCTCTATGGTTACTGCGCGGCATAGACTTGGCTTATTATAGATCAGCAAACGGGATACAGCTTTGCAAAATTACCAATGAATTTTTGATCTTTTATCGATTTTGTCCGTTATGAATGTCGTTTTCGATATCGTTGTTCATCTAACTAGGTTATAGTCCGCCTCGGTCTCCTTGGAGTTCCGCAGGCTTACGGGTGAAACCGCTAAGGCGTGGGATTCAATTCCAGTAAAGCTGATGTCCGACGGACGGACGAATCGGAACGCATCGAGTGCGACGTCCTGGATCGGCGGTATGTCAATAGCGCAGGACGTGAACCTTATTGCCCCGGACAAAATTATGGGCCACGTGCACCGGTACTCGAGCCCGCACTTCAACCCCAGGGGCCACCATTACCACCGCTGGAGCCACGAGCCCCCCGGCAGCGAGGACCCTCAGTACGCCACCAAAACCGTCTACGGCCCCGGATACATTGATGACCACCGTACGTATAAGTTCACTAATACATACACGGAGGGCTAGTCGAGGAAAGAGATAGTTATAGGTACACTGATATACTAACCATAGATATCGTAAGGTACACTCCGGCTTCAGATGTACATTATACAGCCTAGAATGCTCAGCCAAAGTAAAAACAAAACAATAGCAAGATTAAACAACAATAAAATGTATGGGGTTTGCGTTGATAAATCACGTGGTTCATCCCATATGTTTCATCCTTTTCTAACTTCGCTATCGTTTCAACGTTGTACTTTGTCCGAGCTTCTGAATCAGAGTCACCATCGTCCCATAGCACTCATGGTGGCCCTACACCCATCGAGCCCCAGATAGCCGTAGTCTAAAGACGATAAATAGATAACGAACAAGCTTAACGTAGAACTAAAATTTAGAGGGGTTATTTAGAGCTTTAGAATCTTTAAAATCTGCTTCCTATCTCCCCAATCCGTAGAAGTAAAGGATTATACGAAAGGCGCTTGAAAACATAAATCCGAGCGCTTTGCAATTTAAACTGGAAAGCAGTTATCAGATAATATAGCTTGGAGCACGGTGAGTAAACTGTCATCGAGGGGTCACCCCATCAGATCATTCACAAAGTTCACGAACATACCGAGCTTCATTTTTTATATTTTGTGGTTAAAAACTTTGTGAAATAGCATGAGTTATCGCCTGTTTCATGAATCCATCATCCGAACTGTGATTCACACAGTGTTTTCGAGTTCTCTCACTAGTAAAGTATACGTATTTTATTACACTTGTATTAAACTTTTTACAGTATTTATCTTAAGCATGTACCCGTATTGTACACTTTTTGTTTATTTCAGTTCACGGTCACCTGAGTTGTTTTTGTTTAAATGTTAATTTTATTTATGAACTAAAATGTATTATATTCTAATTATTAAATATGAAGCACATCTGTTCTAAGCGAATATAAATGGTTATATAAATTATCGATGCAAATAATATTATAAAATTATTATTTATCCTTAATTTTATTTAAAAACAGGCAAATATAAAAATTATTATCGATCCTAAGCAACAGAATTTTGATTGAGTCATACGACAGTCAACTAACACGTGGCATAAACCAACAGAGAGGATTGGGAAAGAGAGTAAGGCAGGTCATGAGAAGGTGGCGCTGCAGTCCACGTGTCATGTGGCCTTGGACTCGTGCATCAAGAACGGGGACTGCATGGCCTCTCTCACGCCAGTGCTGCAGCGGTGCCACGCCACGGAGTGCGACAGGGAGGGGTGCATGACTGCGCTGAGAGGGTTCTACAGGAAGCCCAATGTGCCGTGGAACACGGAGATCGCGTTCTGTCTGTGCAAGTAAGTAGCGACTTTTGTAGATCATTTGCACCTACAGTGCACGTGTCATGGGACCGTGCACTCGTGTATCAAGAACGGGGACTGCATGGCCTTCTCACGCTGGTGCTTCAGCCATGCATGGGTGCTCTGAGAGGAGCCTACAAGGAGCTAATGTGTCGTGGAATACAGAGATCGCATTTTGTCTGTGCAAGTAGGTCAAGTAAGTGTTATTTGTAGAACATTTGCAGCTAAAGTGCAGGTACCACGTGGCCTTGAACTCGTGCATCAAAAAAGAGCTGCATGGCCTCAAGGCAGCTGCAGCCGTGCCATGCAATGGGTCATGAAATGGGAGGACTATATTATGTCTGCACTGAAATGGTTCTACACCTACCTAGAGAACCGTCTATCTTAACTAGTAAACTAAGACTTATGGTGAAAGCTTAAATACCCGTATAAGAATCGATATAAAGCTATTACCATTGATTATGCGTCGTCTATAAGTATACTATATAGTCTAAAATTACCCACAGTTAAATTTATCTCATTTTATATGAATAAAATAAAAAAAACTTAACAGCTAACCTCTGTTATGGATAGTTCACTAAATGCAATGTACACGTCTTTAAGAAGAAGAATTCTATATTCTTATTGAGTGCCACTTCGTTTACCGAAAATTTATTGATATGAATTAATAGATTTGGAAATTTTGACTTATGTTTTAAATGCAATGTCTGCATCTATAAATCTTTACTAAGATTTATAGATCTGCATCTATAAATCTTTACTAAGATTTATAGATGCAATGCATTTAAATTATTCTCAATTAAAACTTTAACGCAAAAAACCCCAGTGAAAATATTTTGAATAACTGTATGAAATCATAAAAGATCATGTTAGTCACGTTGTTTCGATTCAGCTGCCGGATTGGAATATGAATGTTACAAAGCAATCAATTCCAAAGTTTTGGGATGTGTGGAAAACACGATGAATTTAGATTATAAATATCTCTGTTGTGTTGAATGTGATAAAGTGGAAAACATATATCCATCCATATTAATAACTAAGTATTTTTAGTATTTGTTAATAAAGGCTCGAAGGACCAAACAGTATGAGTAGGTAAATCACATTTCTGAGATTTTGCTCGCGATTTGGAAATATTTAAGCTCTAAAATGGCATTGAATACCATACGCTACAATCTTATTAAAAAAGTTGAAATCATACTGTGGCGGTACTACTAGCGCCACAATCCTGCTTTACGCAATCGAAGTTTTCTAAGTCCGCCTCTATACAGGGTGTAAAAAGAGCAGTCACTATTACTTTGAGATACGATTATACTACCTTTTCTTATTTTCGAAATGTATTTTTTTTTATTTTTGCTGACAAAAACTAAAAAAAAAATTTTTAGTTTTCACCATTTCTTATTTTTTTGTCGCAAAAATAAAAATGAAGCAAAAAAAATTATTTTTTATAAAAAAAAAAAAGAAATAATATAGAATAGTTATAGTGACAGCTATTTTTACACCCGTTATATACGACATCTGAAAACTACTCAGTGGGCTTCGGCCTGACCGAGCATACCATCTCGCTTCTTTTGGGGCTTCCGCTCGTACTCCCACAATACCAAGTATTTAGAGTACAAGAACTAACCTATTATATGATGCAGGAAAACGGACAACAAAGAAGACTCATGCATGAACGCGCAGGAGCGTCTCCATCCGTCGTGCGCCCAACGCCCACCGGTGGGCTCGCAGCTGCCAGCCTGCCACACGCTCGCCCACGCCTGTCGAGAGGAACCAGAGTGCAGGTCAGTACGTAACAGGAACAACGAATAAGACTCTCGCGTACCCAGGAGTGTCTCCACCCAACATTCGTCGTGCGTTCGGAAAGCGTATAACATGCTGCCTGTCATACGATCGCCCACTACCCTAAAGCAGCTTCATATGTCGATCTTCCAGCGTCCATCGATGGGCTCGCAGCTCGCACCTGTCCTGAAGAACCGGGGCAGTCTTCTATGGACAAAAAAAAACATAAAATTTATTTCGGTAAATCTGATAGGTACTAGCTGAAAGGACTTTTGTTTGATTATTCGACGGATGGTCGTATATTAAAACAAAATATTTTTAGCATGAAAGTATTATTAGGGTTACTTACTTCGCTGATAAGTAAAAACCTGGGGGCCTATTACAAGCTTTTAATTCCAGCCAGTTTCCGCCATACAACATGGCTGCCTGGAATTTTCGTATTAACATCGCTTATTGACAGCCAGTGAGCAGTCACATATGACACTTGGCTTGCTTCCGAATGTCACTTTCAGACAAAATAAACTAGGGTGGATCCATTCAAATAACATGTGGTTGTAATATGAAAAAGACCAAGGCAGTTTAAGGCCGTATTATTGAATTGCCTGGAACCAGGCTGGTATTGTAAAAGATTGTTGCTTACTTCGCTGATAAGTATAAACTATGAAAAACCTGTATGCACAAAAATATGTTATTTTACTCTTTTTGAGGTTTAACATGCTACAAAACCAAGTATTTTGATTCAGACAAACTGGAAATCTCTTAAAGAGAGAAAAGAAAATCCATTATCAAACATTCAAAGAGTGTTCAAAGCACTCTGATTAATCATTGAACTGGTTTTTTGTAAACTCCAAACGTGTAACTGAATCTAGTAATTCTCTTAAGCTCATAACGAGAGCTCAAAGACAGCTGATTGCGACCACAATCAGCGGAAAAACTGTTAATGCCCGTTAGCTTAGTCAGTAAATATAGCCCAAATAGAAGATTTTCAGCATACGTTGGACAGTTCAATTGATAGAAACGAATAAGGCTTATGTCGAATTGACTTCAGAAGATGGAAACAAAATTTTAAAACACCTAATTGCATATATTATAAAGACTTTAATTCCTCAATGCAGTATGTATGCCGATTTTAAGGAATTAAACTTTTTCGCTTTATCCACAATATTATAACCACAAAACCACTTATGTCAATTAAAGTTACTGAGTTTGTCGATATTCTTATATATAAAAATGAATTGCTGTTCGTTGGTCTCGCTCAAACTCGAAACCGGCTGAACCGATTCGACTATTTTTAGACTTGAAATATTCGTGGATGTCCAGGGAAGGTTTAAGTGGTGAGAAAATATGCTGTTTGGGCACGGGCAACTAGTCTTTCTACTTATATAAAAATTTATGTTCGTTAGTCTCGCTAAAACTATCCGCCTATCCGGGAAGGTTTAAACGGTTCATCACAAACTGTTTCTATGCTCAACGTGTGGGCACCGGTCAGCTAGTCCTAATATAAAAAGATATGATATTATAGAAATGTTATTAAGCGAACTCCTGTAATGTTAGATATATATTGCCTGCGACTTAGAGCGCGCAAAAGAAAATCAATATGAATCTTATATTTTCCAGGGCATAAAGTAGCCTATGTCTTTATCCCTGGTCTACTCTATATCTGTGCCTGCTGAGAATCGGTCCAGCAGTATCACATCTTTCCCATGTTACATGTATAATTAATATTATTTCTAATGCAGAACATTCAATGTGTAAATTCTGGAATACTATTCCTATTATTCCATTGTATTTTAAAAATAATAAAATAAAAAATATTCAGTAGGTAACCATACAATCCAATTGTATAATACATTGGTAGAGTTTAGTAATATATATTAAACTTGTGCCAGAAATCTCTACTTCAGGGTAAGATGTAGGGCCTAAATTCAATTTGCAGTTCCTCTACGTTATTTATATCTACAACTAGCTGTGCCCGCGACTCCGTACGCGTGGAAAAGTAATTTAGGGCAGTGTTATAATAAATCTGTTTTAAAAATATTTTTAGTTATAAAAACTGTCGTCGAGGTATTTAAAAAACTACTTTATGTTGACAATTCCTACTACCAGCTTGACAAACGACCGTGTATAATTACTATAATGCGAACGGGACTACTTGATAGTACGCTCACATACACGACGAACATCTAGTACTTTGTATGGATTTTGCGCCGCAGCGACTGCAGACGATGATCGTTTCCACGCCGACGCTGCTGGTGTGGCGACAATTATTTTAGCCTTTAGGTGCGTAAGTCCGACTCGCACTTGCCCGGTTTTTTATTTATTAATAACCAAACATGTAGGTACTGATTATAAATCACTTCACTGTTAAAGTACTGATTTTATACAGAAAAGTAGCAAAATATAGAAAGTACCAAAAGGAAGAAAACAAACCTAAGTTGTAACTTACATAAAAACCATTCGGTCCATAATAAAAACTAAGAAATAAAAATATCAAGAAAAACATAAATCTAACTTATATTGACATAACTTTTTTAGTTTAACTGTAAACACAATACTTATGTTAATCAAAATTCTATGTATTATGCAGTTATCGAATACATAATTTGGACAAAGAAGACTATAAAATGTACAGTAATAGTAGGCTGTAGTATGAGAACTATAATATACAATGCAAAATAATATTATACATTGCTAATGATGCACACTGAGTTTAACTCTCGGATAGCGTATTCTACTCAACTCAACTTTGCTATAATTGTATTAAAAGTACGGCATTTGGCGTATAGATGTCGCTATTATGGTCTGCTCTGCATCGCGCTATCGCTTGTAAGATAGATTTGTATATGAGAATACTCTATCAATATTATGATATTTGGCAAAAAAACCCATAATAATCTGTTAACACATATCCAGGACAGGCCGCAAAAGGCTAGAATTTCAAAAGGTATCTCGATTGGAATCGAGTTGTATCAACAGTTTTCCCCTGTAACACAGTTTAGTAACTATTAAGATGTTTTTTAACGTATGTATATTATGTTATAAAATAGAAAAAACAAAATAAAGAGCAATATATTTATGAAAATCTTAAAACTGTTTTTAAAATTCCGTACCTCAAAAGGAAGAAACGAAACACATATTATAAGATCATTTCCATGTCCGTCTGTCTGTCAAGACCCTTTTACTCAGAAACGCGTGTAGGTATCAAGATGAAAATTATATAAAATACTCAGGATACCTACTGTTCCTTGAAGCAGTTAAAAAAATCAGACCTCTTAGCCAATGCAACCAAAAGCAGTTGCTTAGGTATGTCGCTAAATTTCGTCATTTTCGACACTCGTAAGGGAATCAAAACCTAAAGGGTACTTCCCGTGAACTCAAAATCATAAAATTTGAAACCAAGCAACTTCTAAAACCATACGTTTTTAGTAACATTACCTATATGTATAGATAGTCAAAATATTTTGATTTTTTTAAACTTAGTACCGTTTGTCATGAATGTGTATAATTGAAACTTATAACAAATACTTAGGTCTCTAATACATATATTCAAGCTGTAACCAAATCAAAATTCTATGTCAATCAGGTTTGTATGGAGCTCTCGGTGCGCAAGTCCAACTCGCACTTGGCCGGTTTTTATTTATTTACTTATTACTAACCTACGCTTACAAATATGTATACAGTAGGTACCTACTTATCACAAAGGACTTTACAGTAAAAGTACTAACTGATTTTATACAAATAACTTTCATAATAAACTCAAGAAAAAAAATCTTAGACTGTCCCTACCTAGCAAGCCTAAAACTAACAAATAAAAGTCACCCCCGCGGCCCCGGTGCGTTTGCTGCGAATACAATTTGAAGCGGCGCGGCGGCGCGCGGCTCCCGGGCCCGCCGCGCGCTTCCTATAAACGTCCAGCTAAAACGACATGATCTTTTAAAATTGTCATAACTTTTTTATTTATGAACCGATTTACATAAAACAATCACTAAATGTTAAGTGAAGCTTGCCGCAATATATTAGTGAAAAGTACATCTTAATCGGATAAGCCGTTTCTGAGATTAGCGTGCACAAACCCACAGACAAACAGACAAACAGACAAACAGACAAACAGACAAACAGACAAACAGACAAAAATTTCAAAAATCATAGTTTTGGGTACTATTGCGTAAATAAAGGTCCCCTATCATATTTTTTTTCAAATATCTTCAATGTACAGACACGACTCCTCTACAGATTTATTATATGTATAGAAGATATAGATTAATTCGATACTAGAATTAATTAATATTTCAAATTCAATATTCCAACAGATATAAGCTGCAAGTGACATTCTTATATGTTACAATGAAATATACTGAAATATACACGAATATCTTTGCCCTTGTTTCGACACGTTCAATTAAGCTGTGCGAATGTTGTGCTATGGATTTTGAACCTTTGTGCTTTGTAACAAAGTGGTTTTCCGTGTGTATAGCGAATAGCAAGTAAACATAAAGTAATTAAAGTAACACCGCAACATATTGTTTCGCTAGTGATGTTCCTTAATCAATATTTTACGTTTGAATTGATGTATGTAGGAATGTATGGAGATTGGAGGTTTATACAATTAGTATTTTGAATTATTTCTTAATTGATTTTATTATAGCCCCCTGAAAAACAAATAATGTAAAACTTAAATTATTTAAGTACAATTAAAAATAATAAAGATATTAAACTTTAAATACAATATGAAAACGAGAGGGAACAACCGATTGTGACGTCACTTTGTTAAACCTACATAGACATTACACTAACCTGCTTACAAATATCGTTTTGCGAGAAAGAGATAGACAACTTTATTTAGTTAATTGCTTAAAACTTAATGTTTTAATACTTATCCTAATTTTTATTTTAGATTTTGCTCATCTATTAGATTTTCTGTGTAATGAGTCCAAAAGTAAATAAATTTAATATTCATTCAATAACCCAATTAATATTATTCGAGTTAACTAAACTTTTTTAAGGTGCGATTTTTAAATGAAAATTAATAATTAATTTAGTTAAGATATTGAAATTCCAACAGTTCAATAATTAGTATCAACGAGTTTAAAATATTGAGTTCCTATCCGTGAAAGAAGTCTTCCGGACGCGTCTTTGTACTGTGGGACTGAATTTTAAATCAATCTATTATACAAGATCAAGAAGAATCGGGTATTTTTTTTTACTGATTTAGTGGTTATTCTGAATACAAGTAGCCACCAATATATAATATCGTCGCTTTATCTTCACAACCTCGTAGCTATAAAAATACAATTTTTCAGTAGAGTAAAAAACCAAATTTTATTATGATATGGATTTTTATTTAAATGAGGTTCAGTTATAAAATAATTTTTTTCAGTGTTCATAAAAAAATTGTATTATTTATGGTTAATACAAGCTAGATGTTATAGAGAAAACATTGATTTTTTAGATACGAGATTGAGAAGGTAAAGCGACGATATTTGGTTGTATTAGTTGCAATGGGACTTCGTTCATTGAAAAATGGACGAAATGACTAGCATATACTGTTTTAATTTAAAAAAAACTTGAGAGGTGTCAAGGGACACCCGGATGGAACGAAGTTTTATTATTTATTATTTACAAAAAACCTGTATACACTCAACAAAAATAATCGTCGCGACACCACACTGTTCAATGCGAAATAGAAATGAAAATATCTGGCTTGCTTTCTATAAGAGAGAGAGAGACAGACAGAGAAACATGCGACGCTACACAGATTACAATAGCTTACTATAGCAAAAAGTGTCGTGACAACTTTTCGTAAGAATTTTTTCCGTCTAGCCCCCTTTCACAACGCGCGATAAGGAACTTCGTTCCAAAAATAATAATAAAATTTTTATTGAACAGAAGCACATGCATACATACAATCTTAAGTCTATCACTGGTCACACTAGGATTCCCTGTGTCGTGGAGGCCAGTCTCTTTCATATCTAAAAATACAATGGCACAAAGAGGATTACATTCAATAAAATTACAAAACAAAATCGAGTTAGATACACTAGTATTATAATATTGGAGACATTATACCGTGACATTCAAATTACAAAGATGTAAGTGTGTGTGTGTGTGATAGTGAGGACCCTTTTAAATGAAGAATAAATAATAATTATTATTAATCTCGTGTTTTATAATTATTTGTCGATATCGATATTATATTTAATCGCATCACCAATTACGAATGAAAACAGAAACAATAAACGTAACTAGTTTCAAACCGTACACCTCGAGATATTACTTTGAGTTAAGTGTGCCTTACCTCCTGTATTAGGTTAAACTAAAGGGATTATTGAAAACATTAATTTGGATGAAGGTGATATGTTGCAAAATTATGATTTTGAGAAAATTGAGTTCGAACTGTCTCTTAAACATTTTAAAATACGTCGTACAGAATTAAGTAGGTATATTAATCTAAATATCCGTCTCAAGAATCAATATACGTTACTACATATCCTAAAATGTTTAAGTGACAGTTTAAACTAAATTTTAGGGTTAATTTTACTTTGCGACCTATCTATCACCTTTTTCGATTCATTTCTTCAATTGTTATAAAACATCCTAACACGCATTCACGGTTTCTCGGCGTTCATATTTTTGTAATTTATCATTGTTAGTAGATATATAGATTCATACGAACGAAAATCAAAATCCGCTATGTATTTTAAGACCGAACCCTCAAACAGCCGCCTGGGGAGGACAGGTATAGATCCTGTTCAAATACAGCTAAGTGCAACCCGACAGTGACAAGCTCTCAGACTAAGATTGTATATCGAAAATATTAAACGGTCCTTATATTAAGTAGGTGTTAAGTTTCGTAAGGATATTGGCTTGCTATGTTTACAACAAAATCAATTATAATCACACGAAATATACTTTCCTTTTATGTCTACCATGGACACTCGCCTTTTTATCGAATATGGTTAGCCTAAACTACTAATCCAATTTCAATGATTGAGGTATGAAATGTCAGTAGATTCGCCACAATAGCTCCGTTAACATTACATAAACGCGTAGTCGGGTAAAATATTGTTTTTGTGGTTACCTATCATTACTTGTCTTAAATGTGTAGTAAAGTTTGTAATAGCTAACAATGGGCGAAAACAGAAATTACACTAAAGGCAACCAAAAGCTGGGTGAGCCTATGCGTCTCAGTTTTGGGCAAATAAATTTGGGTAGAGGGTTTGCAGCTACAAAAGAATGCATTGAGGTTGCTTCAAAAAGAAAAATAGATATTCTATTTTGTCAAGAACCTTATGTTGGGGCGAAAGCTCATGTATCTCTAAAACAAAGAACAATCCAGAAAATCACAAGCGATCGAATAAAACCAACTAGAGCTGCAATTATTGTCTTAAACACTGATTTGCAAATCGTCGAAAACCCAGACTTGATTACAGAAACAATAGTGGCATGCAAGATAAAAAGTGGAAAATTTTGTCTGGGCTTAATCAATGTCTACTTTGATGGAGATGATAATATCGAAGAGGATCTTAAGGAAACCCAGAGAATAAGAGATGGCCTTCACACTGAAAATATTATTCTAGGGGGTGACATCAATGCTGCTAGTCCTTGGTGGGGCTCAAATCGAGAAAACGCAAGAGGAAAAAAGGTGGTAGACTTTGCAACGCAAAACGATCTACATGTTGTAAATTCAGGTCAAACTCCTACTTTTTACATCTACCGGGGAGAAATCTTATACTCCAGCATTGTTGATGTGACTTTTTGCTCAGGCAATCTCCTTAGCCACATTAAAGATTGGAAGGTCGAGGAGGACATAATATCACTATCTGATCACAGAATAATAACATTTAAATATAGCAATAAAGACGCAACTATAATTCCTTCAATACACAATACCCGTATATACAACACAAGGAAAGCGAAATGAAACAAATTCGCTGAGGAGTTAAATATTCAACTAAATAATAACGGTATTAACATTATAGCGATAGAGGAAACATCAACACCTGAAATGTTGGATGATCTTGTCAAAAAATACACCGAGTCTCTAACGAATGCTTGTAATGTGGCCATTCCTATGAAATCTAACAGCACTAAACAAAAGAAATCACCATGGTGGACCAAAGAACTCACTGATCTAAAGAAAAATATGATAAGAATCAGAAGAAGAATAAAAAATGCCAATCCCTTCAGAAAACCTTTCGTTATTGATGAATATAAGATAGCTAAAGAAACTTATAAGAAAAATCTAGAAACAGCTGGCGTGACTTTTGCTCAAAACAGACCAAGGAAAATATCTGGCAGCGCGCATACAGAGTAATGAAAATCTGCAATAGTACTAACAATGACAAACTTCTTCGTTCTCCTCAAGATGGAAGAATCCTAACACCTGAAGGCTCGGCGGCACTATTGGCTAAAACATTTTATCCTAAAGATAATCCAGACACAGACTCTGATGAGCAAAGAGCAATTAGACTAGAATCATCCCAGGCAATAATGGAAGCGGAAAGTTATCAGATAAATGAACCATGGTTCACTAAGATCGAAATTCAATCCATTTACTCAAGCATGAACCCTCGTAAGGCGCCTGGATCAGATGGCTTTTCCTCAGACATCTGTGAAGCCGCTTATAATGCAGCACAAGATATTCAATTGTAAATATTCAACAAATGTCTAGAGATAGGGCATTTTCCTGGGATATGGAAGAAGGCCAAAGCCATTATCATCCCAAAACCCGGAAAAAAATACTATTTTGTACCAAAATAATACAGGCCGATTGGTCTTCTACCAACCCTAGGCAAGGTTCTAGAAAAACTTTTTACAAACAGGATAATATGGTATCTGGGATCTCAACACAAACTGTCCACACGGCAGTATGGCTTCACACCACAAAAAAGCACAGAAGATGCCCTGTATGACGCGGTGGCAATAATTCGCGAGGGGCTGCAGAAAAAATACATCGTCGCGGCGATATCGCTGGATATACAAGGAGCTTTTGATAATGCATGGTGGCCAGCTATCATAAACCAACTGAAAACAAAAAAAATATCTAGAGAAATGTTAAAATTAATAGTCGACTACCTTAATAATCGATCAGTTGAATTCACCTACGCTGGAACGACCCTAGTAACACCTACAAATATGGGATGCGTCCAGGGATCAATAAGTGGACCAACATTATGGAACATCCAATTAGATCCCCTCCTGGCAATGTCTGAGGAATTCGAGGCGCATACCTTTGCGATGATATTCTAATAGTTGCAATGGCTAAAGATACACACAGTCTTAATAGCAAAATTAATATTGCCTTAGAGTCAATTTCAGGCTGGGGTCGGTCACAAAAAATGACGTTTGCTGCCCAAAAAACTCAGGCAGTTATCTTTACAAAAAAAAGGAAGTATGAACCACCAAATTTTTTGCTCAATGGAACACAAATAACTATCAAAAACGAGCTTAAAATACTGGGATTAACAATTGACAAAAATCTTAACTTCCGAAAACATCTAGATGAGGTATATTCAAAATGTGCCAGTACCTACAATATGTTGTCAAGAGCAGTTAAATGCCAATTGAGCCTAAACTCAGATATTACAAGACTCATCTACCTCACCGTCATTGAACCGAAGGTAATGTATGGAAGTAGTGTATGGGCCCCAATAGTGTCAAAAAAGTATGCGCTGACTCGGCTTAACACGCTCACCAGGATGTTCGCAATAAAAATCTGCAGAGCTCATAGGACTACATCTCTAACGGCATCAACTGTGATTGCCGGAATATTACCCTTGGACTTAAGGGTTAAAGAGCATGCACAACTATATGAAATAAAACGAGGAAAGGGTCTAGAAAAATTACCAAATCAAAGACTGGAACAACGAATAAGCCCCTTTAGTCTGCCACATCCTGCGAAAAGAACAAGAACTGAGTTCGGGTGGATCAATACTCAAGCTGATATAAAAGAAGGAAGCAAAAGCACTTTACAGACGGCAGCAAGCTAAAAGGTGGAGTAGGCTGTGGAATATCTTGCTGGAAGAATGGTGGCGAAACTAGCAGATATTGCTTTAAGCTAGCCAACTACTGTTCTGTATATCAAGCTGAACTTGTAGCTATTCTGAAGGCAACAGAAATAATTATTCAGTGCAAAGATGAAAGTAGTTCAATATATAGCGACTCTAGATCATCTCTTGAGGAAATTTCTAACACAAAGACGGACCATCCAATTGTCAACCAAATACAAACCAAGGTTAATGAAATTGAGTCAAATAATCGCCAAATAACATTTTATTGGGTAAAGGCCCACAACTCTATTTATGGCAATGAACGAGCTGATACGCTAGCAAAGGAAGGAGCCATGAGTGATGAAATGACACCCGTTTCCCGCTATCATATGCAAGGAAGAACATCAGAGCTGCTTCCCTTGAAACATGGCAGACAAGATATACAATATCTGACACAGGAAAATACACAAAGTCCTTATTCCCTACACTCGCAAAGGCACATAGGATCCTAAGGTCAGAGACCATAACAAATATTAGGACACAAATTTATACGAGGCATGGAGGTGTCAAAAGTTATCTCCATCGATTTAAACTGACTGAAAACCCTTTTTGCCCTTGTGACGATGAAACACCGCAAACCTTAGTACATATACTTACAGAATGTCAACGATTTGGCAGGAAAAGACTAGACTGTGAGCTACGTCTAGACCTAGAAATAAAAGGAGAGAACATAAAGGTTATCTTAGACAATGAAAACCAGAGAAGGAGGTTTATGGAGTATGCCGAAGAGGTATATAAAATCGTCGCAAGAGAGAACGGTTCATGGATTTAAGAAGAATGCAAAATATAAATAATTTAAAAAAGAGAATCAATGGTGCTGCTTTTTAAAAGCAGCAGATACTAAATTATTAAAAAAAAAAAAAAAGCTAACAATGGCTTCAGATGAATCATAATTATTACAGACTAGCTTTTGCATGCGGTACGGATGTGGTCTGCCCCAGCATTAGGCTCATCTAATGCTGGAGCATTCCACTCAACTCAACAAGAATGCTGTAATTTAGGGATAAATAAGTAGGTCATGTTATACACTTCTCGCATACCAAAATTAGTCTAGTCGTTTGCGTATAAATAATAGCACGCTCGCAAACTTTCGTTGTTATTTTAATGTAATTAAACCATACAGGGCAAGTACTTAAGAACGAGTGATTTTCTCTTCAATTGTTTCACAATACTAAAACACTACTTTTATATTTCAATTGTTTCGTTTAAAGTTCTCAAAACCCAATGAGATCGACACGACTGGCAAGGAATGATATTTTATAAAATAAATAAAATAATAATTTTACATGCCCATTCGAACGAGTTGACCAGCCTGAAAAGTCGAAAGTCAAGTCCTAAGCGACCAAGGTGCGGCAAATGACGTTTAACATGGGATATAACCTATACTATACCACAAAGTAGATAATAAACTATACAAATAAAGAGTGTAAAAAATTTAATAATCATATCCCAAAATTATAGTAAAGCACTTTACTATAATTCTTCTCATTCTAGAAATGTATTTTTATTACTTTAAAATAGTTTTTACTTTCTACAATTTATGTTTTTACGGTCGCAAGAATATATTAAGTATTTAAAAAAATACATTTATAGAATGAGAAAAAGTAGTATAGTGATATTCCAAAGTTGTAGTGAGTGCTCCATTTATACCTGGCTGGACTTCACCCTTTGTCTATTGGAAATCGAAGAAAACAAAAATAGCCAGTCGAATTGCCAGTATTAGGGTGATACCATTCTCTAGTACTAGGACGTGTCTCTGTTATCTATATATTATATATCTAATTTGTGCACCTGGTATACCAAAATGTACCAGTAATGGTAATAAATGTGCTTCTACCATCAACAATACTTTAATACATACAAAATAGCGAACTTTGTATGTTCATAAAATATACTTTTAATTTGTTACAAACCAGCGTTTGAAGTTTGGAGTTTCGGCCAACAAAACTGGAAACACCAACCGCAAATCTTTACAAAACGCACGGCAAATATTGCTAATTGAAAGGGTTTGAAGTTGAGGGTTAAAGTCCCTGAACTGCTGAATAAGTTATTCGGGGGCTTATACGTTATTATAGGCCATTTGAAAATTACTAGAAAAGTTGTGTAAACATCGTCTACAATTTTATACTTTGAGTTATTTTTGTGTCAGTTATTTTGGATTCCTAACGGACTTACTTATATCCACTTTTTACTCGGGTCACAAAGTAGATATATAACAGAGACACGACCTAGTACTAGAAAATGGAATTTTTGCAATTTTTTTGTATTAAAGATAGATTGTATGGTATGGTAGGCCATGCCCGGGTTTTGGATTTTTTGTAATTTTATGAATTAAAATACATAACATACTAGCTGACCCGTGCCCACTTCGTTGAGCATGGAAACTGTTTAAACCTTCCCTGGACTTCTACGAACATTTCAAGACCAAAAATAGCCGAATCGGTTCAGCGGTGCTTGAGTTTTAGCGAGACTAACGAACAGCAATTCATTTTTATATATAAGAAGATATTTCAATATACATAACTAATGTCGACGATTGGCTCCATAATTGGAAGTCGGTTGAAAGTTTTATCGGTGTATGTGCTTATTTCATTGAATGACTAGCGCGGTCATTTAACAGGTAAAACAGATATTATATTTCAGGATTTCCGAAATTTGAAGTTTAAAAATAAAATTTTAAATGGCTGTCCTAGTCTCGGATTCATTGATTTGTTGATAAAAATAGAATTCAATGAACGCGCCAGTCATTCAATCAAATAGCAGATTCAACCAACTGCGACATATGCAAAATTGTAAATTGACTTTAAAAAATAATCCAGAATAATGGCAGGTATGATTGAGAACCAATTAACTGCGGAAGCTGTTCCAGTGTGTTTCATTTGATACTGATTTATCTGCGAATTGATATCGTATTGTAATTATGTCGTTATTTGGATAAAAGCGCCTATGGCTATACAGACCACCACCGTGATCTAGTGGTTCAGAGCCTAGATCTCGACTCGGAGGTCGTGGGTTCGATACTCGCGTCGGAACAACAAACAATTTTGTTTCCAACTTTGGTTAGAACTCGGATGGGCATGTAAAAAGTCGATCCTGCGCCTGATCTCCCGCCAGTCGTGTCGGTCATCCGTCCCACTGGGCTACGAGAGTGAAGGAAGAGAGAGCGCTTCTGTCTATTGTGCACACACTTGGACACATAAAATAACCCCTGCATAGCTGGTATGGTTTCAATGAAACCGGCCACCGTCACCGAAATCGGTGTAGGAGGCATTATTAGAGATGGCATGGTATTTTAACATGGTGTTAACTTTAACATTGCTTGGTGAAACACGCCCTAAGTCTTGAAATATTCGTGGAAGTCCCGGGAAGGTTAAAACGGTTCATCACAAACTGTTTCTATGCTCAACGAAGTGGGTCAGCTAGTATAGTATAAACAAAATTAAATGTTTACTACACCTTTATTCTCACCACATCGTCCTCTTCCAGGATCCGCCTCGAGAACTACGAGCAGTGGTGTGCAGTCGATGCGGTCACCCAGGGCTGCGCGGGCTCGCCGGCCGCGTGCCGTGCGGCCGTGGTGGCGGTGCTGGGAACGCAGCTGCGAGCCGCCTGTGCCTGCAGGGGCACGGACTTCGCGCAGCTGTACGACTGCCTCGGCTGGCAGCGACTTCTGTGGCTGAACCCATGCGTTGGTGAGAAATACTGTTGGATATCTAATATCTGTTAGCTCCGTGGTCTAGTGGTATATAGCCTAGCTCTCGACTACTATAACTAAGGTCGTGGTGCCGATTCCCGCGTTGGAACAACAAAAAATGTTTTCAAGTTTGCTTAGGACAATGCTGATCACCTGATTGTCTGACACAATGATCCATGCGTCGGATGGGCATGTAAAATAAGAATGATTGAAGTGAATAAACGTACTTACACATTACATAACTGTGAGTTGGATACTATTATGTCCGGAATTTTGTTCAAAGTAAGATGGAAATTAAGGAAGATGTCCTAGGATATTTCTGATACATAATTTAAATAACTCTTAGATTATGACTAGGGCTAGTGAACAAAAAACAAAAAAATGGAAACCAACATCAAACACACACAAAAGTGTTCTGTACTCAACATCGATCAGACCTAGTTTCGAGCGTATGCCACACGTCGACATTTCGAAACTTTAAAATTGGTGGTTGGCTCCTTGAGTCACGTACTAATAGCCGTATTGGTTCGTCAGCACGCCTAGTATCGACATTTAACTTCCAACACTTACGTTTTAAAGCGATGAATATTTTATGGACTAGCCCATATTAAACAACCAATAATAAGTGTACAAACTGGCCCTAATTAATATTGTTCATTATAATTAATTAATCGATGTCATAAAACTTTGATAGCTTCTTTCATTGGGGGTAGTTTTATATACGCTTGGGGTTGGAAAGCACAGGTTTTAGATGCTGCCCATTCCGGATATCATATATTCCATCTATCGCCTTTTAAGTTTTACGACCCAGGGAAAAGATAGATGGCGTGTAAGTGCTATTCTTAATATAGCAACCCACAAAAAAAATATTATTGATGTATCATGTAGTCGTATCACATATGACATGTAAATCCAAGCGAAATATCAAAATAAAAGTTTGCATAAATTGAATCACAATATAAAGCGTTTGGAATAAAGCTATTCTCGTGTTTCCTTTATAACGTATGCGCTATTTTAATATAGAACGCTCGTGGATGCAATTTTGTACACTGAATATGAAACACTACGCGTTGACAAAAGGATGGTTGAATTCCTAAATCAATTTCGCTTCGCTTGTTCTGTAATTACCATGAACGAGCTTATGCTTGCGGTATACGTCGCATGAAGTCGATTTCACATGGGGGTAGATAATATAATCCTCCTCAGACATGCTTTTGGATGCCTTAGTCACGTGAGGATTAAGAGGACGTTTCAATCAACAACATAATTATTATAAAAATGATAATGATAAAATAAATATAATATTTTAGCTGTATACAACTCAACATGCCTAACTACTTTGATAATGTAATTTTCATCATGTTGGTAAAGGATGGTCCTGCCCTAGTTTCTTACGCCAGTTCTTCTCACTCTAATTTCCGAATCATCGTAAAAGGCATCATAATTGACGTTCAGAAAACGTGATGTTGAAGTATTTTTGTTTAAACGCGCTAATCTCAGGAAGTACCGGTCCAATTTGAAAAATAATTGAAGTGTTGGATAATTCATCTATCGAGGAAGACTAATATCTACACTAATATTATAAAGAGAAAAGATTTGTATTTTTGTATTTATTGTAACGACTTAACTCAAAAAGTACTGGACCGATTTTAATAATTATTTTTTCATTAGAAAGCTACATTATCACTGAGTAACATAGGCTATATAAAAATCAATTGCTGTTCGTTAGTCTTGCTAAATCTCGAGATCAGCTGAACTGATTCGGCTTTTTTAGTCTTAAATTATTCATGGAGTTTTATTGTATGCTGTCGTAGTCGCGAGCATAGCTAGTTCTGAGTAAAATTATTTATGATTTTGCCCACTTTTACAAATTCCAGTGGAATCACAAAGCGACTACCACATCAAGACGTACGGCGCTCTGCTCACCACCACGCCCGACACCGGCGTGAGGTACATCACCACCGCGCCCGAGGTTCGCACCACTCACCACCGCCACACCACCCAGCACGGGACATCTGTCGACGTCAGTCATGTGAGTAGATATGTTAAAACATTATCCCGAAACACTTGATTCATACAAGATCAAACCAAATGAACTGGTGACGCACTACCACGTCCGCCACCGGTGTGAGGTATACCTCACCAAAAAAAAGTGATATATCACCACCGCACAGGTCCGCATCACGCACCACCACCCAGCACGGGACATCTGTCGACGTCAGTCATGTAAGAAGACTATGGTGACTGTTATAATAGCTGTTAAAACATAATCCTGAAACGATTAGTTCATATACCTATCTTGTTCAAATTTTTGCTGTTTATTTTAAGGAAATATTGTCAACAGAAGCTTATGTGAAAAAATATTATTATTATATAAGATAATACAAAACATCAAACTACTGATGATGCATAGGACATCAATGTACCGATGAATTCAATTAATTTTTTAATATTGGTCTAAATTTGTTAATATGGGTCTAACTCACATGAAAATAACAAAATCAACACTCTCCAAAAATATTAAAAGCAGAAAAGCAAAGATTTATTCACTCGATTATATAACAGATTATATAAATTCTATAATCTGTATCTACTAACAACAATAAAATGGATTATATTTATTATACTATGAAACATATTAATAAATATTCTAATAATTTTACAAACATGTATTTCAGGAAAATCAAGAGTTGAGCCCAATAACAACCATGTCCGAGCAAACCGTCGAACCGAATGAAGTAGCGCAAATACTGGAGCCAATCGTCGAAGCGACCCCCGAAACAACGGTCCCGACAACCACAACAACTTCAACAACTACCACGACAACCACAACGACGACAACTACACGACCCACAACAACCATGGAGCCGGCGAAGTATTGCATTGTTAAGAAACCGGAGAGCGATGATCAGGCGCAGTACATCAAAATGGGAGAAACTAGACGAGTAAGTTTGTATCGGCTTAAAGATCTCTACTTGTCATATAAGACAAAGTCACTGAATCTACATAAATAAATAATTATTATATCTTAATTAAAAGTATGGGTAGAGGATAAGATTTTGTCTCACTTTTTATGAGTTGGTAGGCCAAGTTAAAAACGCCATCGTTATTGTTAACAATACGTATTCTAAATTTTTATGAACAAAGTATCTATAACTAATAAAATAATAATTTTAACGGTCTATGTGCGACAGAATATTATGCTATAGCTTGATGCTGAAAATTTAAAAAACTACACACTTAGGCTCAAATTGCATTATACTTTTCAGAGATTCAGACTAGTCCTTTCCTAATCAAAATTTTAGTTTATTAAAAATATAATTATGAAAATAAACTACTTAAAGCATAGAATTTATATATTTTTGTTTCTTACAAAGCATCGGGCAAGTATATTTTCAGCGTTCTAAAAATATACCTTTGTTTAGTACAAACTGTGAATAATAAACCTTCCATTCGAGTTGGGAATGGACAATGATAAAATTAGATTCATTCACTCGTGCTCACTAAGCTTTATTACACTTCTCCGAAATTTCATTCATCGTCTCATGGAATGTTAATGATAGCATGGCCAAAATTAATTTTCAATTTTAGTCATATTGTAATACAAGCTTATATAAAAATAGGTAGGTCATAAGACTTCAATGTAAGTTTATTTTATTACAATGAAAGCACGATAAAATGCAACATAAAACTTATTCCAAAACCTTTCACCACAGGCTAACGAGAAAAACTTTTTTTTTTTATATACCTATAATTGTTAATAGTTAGCATAAAACTACACTGTACTATAAATGTAGTCATCTAGTTACGGAACTCATGGACATTGAACATTGGATTCTTCATTGGACATACTTCTGGAGAAGTACCCGCTAACGCTTTTTTATTCTTCCAGCTGTACCGTTCAGCCGAGCTCGCGGAGTGCACAGACCTCTGCGTGTGCGAAGCTGCTCTACAAGTGTCCTGTAAGGTGGCGTGCGTGCCGCGCGCGCCTTGCTCCTCTCGCCTGGCCCATTACTCTCACGCTGCACCAGCATACCAGGCTTATAGAGGACGATGTTACTGCTACTCCGGCTCGTTTATATGCATGCGACCTAATCCTGGTAAGTATTTGAAGTAGCTAATATGGACCAGCCCATATTATTACCTTAAGAAGCGTTGTAAATTGGTCTTAATTAGTGTAGCTGCACGATCGCAATATCGCATATATGTTAATTTAAGATTACTGCCCTCGTAGATAAGCATGAGAATAGGTAATGGAAGATTCTGGTGTATTATTATTGAAATGGATCGGTCCTAAAATTCATTTGCAATGCAATATTAGGTAATGGACAGTTAATTCAATGAAAAAGTCGATGTCTGAGTCATGCATATTATAAGCAGATTGTAACATACTTTTATTTACCATGTCCAATTTTTACAGGCGAATACAGGCTACCGGAAGGCGTGTACCTGCTGCTCGGGTTCAGCGCGGTGGACGAGGCTCTGCTCAGACCGCACACGGGGCTGGGCGCAGAGGACGCCGTACGACTATTGCAGCAGTATCTAGCTACTGTTAATCGTGGAGATGTAAGTATACACTATACACATATTATGCACTCAACCTAGAGGTTGAGTGAGGGATGTTGACCTCGCACATGGATCAGAGAGGAGCATCCCCAGATGGACAGAAGACAGGAAGAACAAAGGTCGCAATACTTTGGAGGAGGATTATGTTCAGCAGTAGATGTCGTAGCTGAAACAACGGCGTAAATTATTTATAGCGTCCAGACATTAATGCATAAAAAATATAAATTATTTAACAAATAGGTATCGTCTACTAACAAATTGAATCAATGTCTACTAAAACTATTAATTCTAATTATAATATATTATTCTCATTTTGATATAATTTACAGAACAACTGTACCCTGACTCTGTTCAATATCAGCAACGAGAACGTCATAATATCTGCCAGCGTCCCACCCAAAGAGCAGGAAGCCCTTAAGGAGGCAGGAGAGGGATTGTTGGATAAAGAGAAGGTAACAGAATATTTTAAATAATTAATTAATGCTACCTTTGTAACAAAATATTAAAAACTAAGTGTTTAATTTCGAATAGGCAATTGCGGATTTTGTACCTTTTATTGGACGAATATGTAATTGCAAATACATTTATTACATTTCAGGAAGCCTGCATCGACGTCCTCAAGATCGTGAAGAGCCGCATCAATTCGCAGCACGAAGACATATCATCTCACCTCCTCCTGTCCATCTTCAAGATCGCCGAAGTTGACGTGGTGTATCCCACCCCGCCCAGCTCGGCCATCGGCACCCACAAACCCTACTCCCAACTTTATATGATAATATTTATTTTTACACTGATCTATCATTTCGATACCTTTATATCTTTCATAGGCTCACTCGTACTCTTGAAAGATCTCGTCAATTTTTTGTCGAATTTAATACTTTATAGACATAGCACATATTCTTTAGACGTTGTTCCTTTCGCAGAGCGTAATATAAGATATTTTGGATCTATTTTGAAATGTTACGAAGAATTTATTGATTATGTAGTTGTAAATCGGCACGACGCACTCGCTTTAGGTAACGCACGGGACACTATCGGAGATATATTAGACGTAAGAGATATAGATGTAAATATTATATATAAAGAAACGAAACATATCATAAATGCTGTGAGTATTACAATATGTAATTATTTTAATGAACTCGTTGCTAATGCGATACTTAAATATTTTTCTAGAGATGTGTATTATGAGAGTACTATTGATTCAGAGAAGCTTTTTCGTGAGTTATGTTTTGGAAAAATCGCGTCCTCTTCTTATGGGATTGTAAAATCCGTTAGCTTAGGACTAACTCTAGTAGTAGTATGAAGACTGAGACGATAACTAAACATATCGTAGTTAAGTGTATTTCGTTTTGTTTTCGACTTAGAACTGGTGCTTGTTGGTCGATCTTAAAGGCTGGGTTTTGTAAATAAGTGTTCTACGCGTTTTACACTCTTAGACCTCTGTTCTGATTTTCAGTTCGTGTTCCATATTTTTATTGCAGATTATATTCATTTCATCCATTCACAAATAAGTTTTTATAATATATAATTCTTATATTTGGTATATAATGGTAATACAGGTAAAAGTAAATAAAAAAGATATGTTGAATTTTCATTTCAATTATGTCTGAAATGTGTTTGAATGAAAATATAACGACTGCATATTATCACAGAGACATCACACAGAAACAATATTTAAATTTTATTATATACATCATTACTTTAACAGTAAAATAATTATTATTATGGACTAAAATGAACTATAATTTGTGACAAAAATGTGGGACATTAGTTTTAGAATGTTGTCGTAGTACATGCGCCTTTCTGTTAGGTTAGAGTTAGTGGTTGGTCATCAATGTGAACGCACTTAGAACACGCATGCGGGCAAAATTATTGGCTACTTTTAACCGTCTCCAAAGAAGGAGAAGCTTCTCAATTCGTCTGTATGTTTTTTGGATACTTTATTACCGCCACATATGCTGGGTTTTCTTTTCTAAAATTTGTCACGTAAAATACATGTCGCAAAAAGGTAATCAATTATGGACCATTCAATAATTGAAAATAAAAATGTGAATGAGTATATCAAGAAGTTCTTGAGTAATTAGACACGTTAATCTATATATTATTGGGTACAAATTATTATAATGAAATTTATGTACCAATAATATTTATTGATTATACTACAATTGCGATTTATGAAGATTTTTTGTATTGCATACAGTCCTTAGTTTTGCCCGTGCTCCTAGCAAAGACAAGTAGTATAGTTACCTAAATGTATTTCTGAACATTACAATGGGTAATGCGTTGAATTGGTAATAAATGAAGCTTTAATTTGAAGTAGACATAGATTCTTGTGTTCTAAAGAGTTTTAACGAATTAGTAATGTGTAGATATGTGTTGTCTAGATACCTATTCGATGTACAAACTTACTTTCAGCTTGTTCTCAAAATGTGACGCTACTTCAGTCCTCAATGAATCTATGGAAATAAAGTTTGATGTTCTAGGGTCCCCCATCATTATACAAAACATATCTATCAGTCAAATTGGAAGTTAATCAATTGGACTTATTACTAATATTCTGATCTAAATGCCATAAATCGCTGCTGTTATAAATAGCATTTTTTTATTTTATTTGTTACAAAAATATATATATTATATACAAAGTAATCGTCTAGGATGATTGGTTTACGTTCAAACAATTTATGTGTGTATACTAACATAAAGATATCATGCGTTTTTTTTTATTTATACAATAATGATGATTATTGTTTTAGGTAAAACTTGCTAAAAATCAAGAAAAGTAAATTTACTTCTTGTATTTATTAAATAATTCATTCTATGTATACAAGGCAATTTTTATTACGGTAGCACAAATATTAAGTGCAAATTATAATTTGAATAATATACACCTATATGTATAGATGAAATATATTTGTACCAGTAGAATATTGATGTTTTTAAATTATTTATAATAAAAAAATATTTCTAATACTTTAATTTAATGACTTATGTTGAATCAATGTATGGTTTTTTAAAACATAATTTAAGTATGTAATTCTATAAGTAGTATAAATTTGTGAATGTTGAAGTTTGCACCAGAAATTATGAAAACAAAAAACTTACAACGACTCAACAGTATGAGGTATTATATCTATTGCTACCTTATAATATGTTAAAGGGTAGAATATAAATTTATTATCAGAAAAAAGTCAATATACATATCAACTGGTTGTGATAACCATATTAGCATAGTAGAACTTTGGAAAGTTGCAAAAATTTTATATGGTTTATATACAATTACATAATATGACAAAACGTGTGTATTAACATAAATGTATGACTATCGAAAACTTTTAAAGATTAATATACAATCATATAGATAATATTCAATGCACTTTGCTTACAAAAATACAATACGTCAAAATAAATATCTTTATAATTAATGTTATATCAAAATAAATATCGTAATGGTCCATATTTTGCATCGATTGTCCAAATTATCGACTGGTTTTAAATATGGACCATTGTCATTTTCAATTGAATAAACATTTACTCACAAAGCGTTGCTTGGAAAATTATATCAAGCCTGCGATTCTTCAATGATGGAAACTTGATATTTAACTACTTCTTTCATACCTATAACCTTAATTTAATTATCGTAATTAATACTAGTTAAAGTAAACTGTTTTAGAACAGTTAAAATACTCGAAAAAATTTATGGGTCAGAATAGCAGAACTAGCAACTGCCCTATTACCTTTCAAACGTCAGTGGTATTGAGTTTGATCCTCGCGTTTGAATGACAAACTTATTGTTTTCGAGTCTGCTTAGGACAATCACTTAAGAAGAAAGATTATCAATGTGCGTTTGATGAGCATTAAAAAGTCTGTCTTGCATTGAGACCCTGATTCATGATGCTATCGCTATTAAATCTTACGAAGTTCGAAAACAAAATATATAGGATTTTAACATAAGCTTTGCTAACATTCGAAAAATTCGTTCGCTAAATGACACGCCAATTCGCTTGTCTTTTAGCGAACCTTATAACAAATCCCATACATTTTTGTTTTCGAATTTCGTAAGTAATAACAGTGAGTGATGGCATCTTGAATCTGAGCCCAGCGGTCTTACTTAATTAAACTGATTCCGGATCAGATCCGTACGTGCCGCATACTCCCGAATAAATTGACGTTTGTTTATTTTGATTCTCATGCGATTGATATGGCCGGGAGTACTAAAAGTTACGATCTAACGATTTTCTTTATTCTGATTAGTTTTAAAGTAATCCACTAAATAAAATACCAAAAGCCGCTGAGAACGAACTGATTCGATTCTCGATCGTGTCGCGAGTAAGCCTGCTTGCTGATCTCTCGCCAGTCGTGTCGTTCATCCGTCCCACTGGTTTAAGAGAGGCAAGAAAGTTAGCTCTTTCTTGCCAGCGCACACAAAAAAACTGCATAAATAATATTTAAAGCAATTGTACTGTAATCTGTAGAATTATTAATATCTACTTTGTTAGCTTTCTACGAGAAAGGGAAATTCTATTCTGACCCAACCCGCGGGAGTAAACAAAAAATGAATGGGGCTGCTTATTAGTAATTTAAAATCTACTTTAACTTATGAAATGACATATCAAAATTGAAATCTCGATACATATCAATAAAGCTCAATTTTGTACTTAATATATATTAGGATTAGATGCAAATGCGTACATCTATATATATAGCTACTAGATATTAGTGATAATAGATAAATATAATAGGTAAAGTGTTGGACTTGTGTTTAGCGAGTTATTCTTTTTAACCGACTCCCAAAAGGGGCGGTTATGTGTATAATATTCTTGTTTGACGTTAGAATTTTATATTGCAGTATGTCTTGTATTAAATACATATAGTGCACGCCTCATGCCTTCCATGTAAATAAAATATAGATATATAACATATTGTAAACAGTAAACTTGATATTAGGTAAAGCGAGTTATTTGTAAAGCACCGCACACGTTTCAAAATATAAGTATGAAATCTATAAATAAAGAACCTTAACAGAGACAAAGTAAAGGTGATTAAGAAATGTTATAGCTTATTACATAAATAATTTTAACTTTATTTGAATATATGCAAATAGACTAATCTATGATTTTATATGTATCCTAAAGTTAGCCTCAATGCTAGCAGGATGTGAACATTCATTCCTTTTTGTTATGTTAAATCTAAGGCTCAACGCACACTGACTTAGAGTTGAAGGTGCTAAAACATTAAATGATCTACGCTACGATCTAGATCTGACAAGAAAGATGGCCACCTGAACGGCACACTATTGGTGGATCATATTTAACATGGAGGTTTTCATTACCTATAATATATACCTATATACTTTTTCCTGTGCGTACACAGGAAAAAGTTAATATTGTGCTATAGAAGTTTATAACCCTTCGACTCAGTGTAAGTGAGAGCTAAGCCCTAGTTAACGTAAATTATGCTAAGCCCTAATTTCACCTACGTAATCTACGTATAACGCTGAGCTACGGTTTATTATATGTCTGTCCTATTCTAATATAGAATGAGAACTAGGAAATCTTGGTTTAGCGTGAAGCGCATTTAGAGAAGTGGGTAATAATATTTGGAGGGTACAGAAAAAGAACACGGCACCTTTTTTTATTGTGCAGTACATCTTTGTCTATACTATTAGTTCAAACTCTAGGTTTTCCCATAAACTCGATAGATGTCGCTCGTTTTTATGCCTCAAATGACTGTTCACTTTGTTCTCAATTATAAAAAAATAAGTTGTAAATTTTAAATTGTGTTTTACTCGTTATTAATGTAATGTTCTTGGCCTGTACCCTTCATTTTGTATAATATAATTTGCTTCTTTGTCTCACTCTATTTTTTGTATCACTGTTTTGTGTCACAGTATTGAGTGTTAGTCGATGTGACTAGGGCACTAGAGTCTAGACGCATTGTATAGCAATATAATCATAGTGACTATAAATTTAATATCGGTTTGGAAAGAACAAAGATAACCTACGATATTTAACCTTAAAACAAGCATTGTAATTTCTAAATCTACTACTATTTATTATGTTTATTGTCGTTTTGTTAAGGGATATCTAACTATATAGTTCTTAATCGAATGCTCATATCATTTTCAAACAACAGTTGTATTGATATTAAATCGCTTTAAATTGTTATTAACATATCACATGTTTGTTACATACCAAACAAGTCGCCACTCGACCAGACATAAATTCAAAATCGCTTAACATCGCCGATGAATCGTGCGGTCGATGCGGTTACTTTTTGTGTTTTTAAATATTATGATATTTACACGACAAAGGAAATCGTTTAAGCAGAAAAATGGCTGATTTTATATTGTACAACTATATCATACTATGTAATTTTCCAAACCGATATTGAAAAGTAATTATATGTGAAAACCGCACGTAGATATACGCGTTACAGAGCTTCTACAGAGTAATGTTGTTTTATACACTACAGTGACGTATTCATTTACTCGGCCCACGGTGGTTCTGTAATTTTGTTGTAGCTAATAAAACATTCGTATATCTTGTTGTTTTATTTCGTCAGTCGTCACTAGCTTTTGCTTTTGCCCTCGTGTAGTATCCTGCGTTACTTCTAATACCTCCAAGAGCATTTGAACGAAGTTTAATGATTATCGGTTAGAGAATTTGTTTGTATACTGTAAAGTTACTAATGTTCATGATAAAATAAAATTTTGTATTCTCACCGAAATTAAAAATACTGAGTACCTAGAGTAACATGTAAGACCTAAACAGTAAGGACCCATACTATACACTAACAAATATTATCTACCAAAAATAACAAACATGTATAGTAGGTACCAGAGAGCTAAAATATTTTATACCTAATTACTTAAATGAATTGCCAGCTGATCTACAAAAGATGTATGTAAAATCAATTAATTATAAAGGTAAATATAAAAAGTTCACCTTAACCAATCCAAGCTTAAATAACCGCTAACAAATAGTTATGTTTTATGTATTAGTTAATTAACTTAGTAGTAGTTAATTTCTTAATTGATTACTACCATGGACCAATTATTGGTATATGATTACTACTAACTTAATTAACTAGTTTAGTTATAAATCATCTTAATTTAAACTAATTAAATCTGTGTAAAGAGTGTCTCCCCCATACAGGTAAACCTAAATGATTTTTGAATGAGGATAATTATTGTCATTTTCTTTTATGTAACAATAATTTGTTTCGAATAAAGACTATAAAAAAAGGAAATAACACAGTCTAGAGGAATGCAAAATTTGTTAATTCTATTGCTCATGTTAATAAAGTTGAGAATTGTTTAGATGACTGGCGTATCCAGGCAAATCAGGATAAATCGGTTCACGTAACTTAGTGAAAGTAAGAAGACCAACTTGCCCTCCAATAAAACTGCATGATAAAGACATTTCTCAGTCTGAAGATGCCAAGTACTTTGGCATGCACCTGGAAGGCTCACCTGGAGAAAACATATATGGAGAAGCGGAAACAGCTTGACACAAAATTTAGATCTATGTACTGGTTACTAGGTCTTAAAGCTAGTCTATCACCAGAGTGTAAGTTATCAGTCTACAAGGCCATCCTGAAACCCATTTGGACATAATATGGTATTCAGTTATGGGTTACTGCTAGCAGTAGCAACATCGAGATTCCGGAAAGATTCCAGAACAAGGCAATAAGAACTATGCTGCAGATCCCATACTACATCTCTCATCTCATCCCATCGAAAAAATGGCTTATTGTGTAACCACAGATTGCCAAGTAGCAGTAATCAAAAGAGAAAAAAAATAAAAAAATTCTATTGCTGTCTCGCAACTGCCCGATCACACCGATAGACTCAACAGCAATCAACTGTAGCTTGAACTGAAATTATTAAAAGCATAAGAAATCGACGATAGGTATACCTACCCCTGCTTCCTCCTTCAATACTTAAGTGATTTAGGTACTTTTTTAATTATAAACTAAAGAAAGGCATGTTCATATTATACAGGGTGTAAAAAGAGCAGTCACTATAACTTTGGGATGGGATTATTAGACCTTGACTGATTCTAGAAATGATCTTTTTTTTTTTTTTGCTATTTATTATTTTAGTCGCAAGGCTGAACTGTTTAGAACAACGTTCTGCATTAAATACTTAAATTTTATAATTTTTAAATACTTAAATTTTATAAATTCCCTAGTACGTAATGAGCGCGTGCTATTCACATATCAGCGTAATCAGCTGATCGCTGTGTTATTAAAAATTTTTAAAATTTAAAACAGTCGATTAAAAGCAAATGACTAGTAGCAATGGATATATCTCTTGCCTGGTTATTACCCCACGATATTATAGTGACTGCTCTTTTTACAACCTGTTTATGAGATTAACATCAGAGAATTTTCTCGATATCTGTAGCGTCATATAAGTAAAAGACGATCCGCTTGGCTCGTCTTGTTGAGGGCACTCCCTTGATGTGATAGTCTCGAATTTAAAATACTTTTCCAGAATAATTCTGTTGTATTTTATTAGCGAGCTAGCTAGAACTTGAAAACGCCATCTAGCGTTCAGTAGTAACAACTGGAAAACATGACATTGTAGAAATTTCTCGAGATCTGATAAAGAGCCCTCTAACATTCAATAGACAAATCAGAAGACTTGAATGTGAAGCAGGCCCTAACTAATAATAATATTTAATTCATTTTATCATTATTACTTATGTATTGCTTTACCCTTTGTTTATTTAAAAACATTTAAATTTCCAAAAAAAAATGTTGTCGATGGCCTGCTGAGTTTAGCGAGTTTTGACATTATTGTCAATTGCTATCAATTTATTTATATTTTATTATTTTTTATAGTTTATCTATATCTGCACAAAAAATAAACAGAACTCAATGATTACTTCTGCAATTCGTCTGATACCCAAATTTAAGTCATGTTATCAAGTAAGAAATTTAAGACCTACGATAAAAATAGATAAAGAAAACTTCAAACTGTGTATTGACGTTCATCAATTTACTAAAGATGAGTTGCGAGTAAAAGCTAGGGAAGAATTTGTGATCATAGAAGGCAAACAAGAAAGAAAGACAGACTCTGGATGTGTTCTTCGGCAATTCGTGAGAAAATTCAAGTTGCCTGAAGGTTGTGATCCGAAAAACATGGAGTCCCTACTATCAGATGGTCACTTGACCATTACTGTACCTAGAAATACTTGCACCACTGATTTACCCTGCGAAAGGCTTATACCGATCAAAACTGCAAATGAAAATTGTAATAAATAATAAAATAATTTGTGATTTTTATTGTAAATTCAAAAGTTTAAAATCTTTACTCATTATACTACGCAATCCGCTGTGTATGTAACATAACTTTTAGTTATAGATAGATAGGTTATTGAAACGGTCGGTTGAAACCTTCTTGTCTTCTTTACCATCGGTCATTTATTTGACACATACACAAAGTAGATAATATAAACACAGAACATATTTTGCATCACAAATCTATGCGAATCCATAAAATTATTATGCTCATATGTTTTTCTATCGAGGATAAAAATTATCATACGTCTGTTATAATCTGTT
The DNA here is from genome assembly GCA_905187575.2 of Celastrina argiolus. Lineage (NCBI taxonomy): Eukaryota > Metazoa > Arthropoda > Insecta > Lepidoptera > Lycaenidae > Celastrina > Celastrina argiolus. Next base: position 10,536,317 of record LR994597.1, read on the forward strand.
TTCTTACATAATTGATTTAGCGCCCTACCTCTAATGCATGAGTAATGGGTTCGCAAATACCTCGACTATAAATACCCAGCTCCGAAGACGCAGTTGAAGCAACAGGTATTACTCAATGATATAATTAGTGTTCGATATATCATATAAAACATAAAAGCACCGTGATTCATAGTTAAATTCATCCCAAATACATCCCACCTAGAACGTTCCAAGCTGTATATATAAATAGAGGATTTGTGTCAAGTTCCATACTGTATCTGATCTTCATACCGTTCTCATGCGAACACCTGACCTTTTCGACTCCGACATGCCCGAGTGGGCTCGACAATCCTTCGAACGAAATTTCGGACGTAGCACCCGAAATGAGTACTTCAAAGCACCATTCCAGAGATGGTTGCCGAAAGACGAAGGCTCCTCTATGAACATTGAGGAGAAAAAATGGCAAATCAACGTCGACGTCCAGCATTTTACACCTGATGAAGTGACCGTGAAAATAATCAACGGGTTCGTGGTGGTGGAAGGGAAACACGAAGAGAGGGAAGACGAGCATGGATACGTCATGAGACACTTCTCTAGACGATTCAGGATACCCGAGGACACTAACTGCAATGCCATGGAATCTAGACTCTCATCGGATGGAGTACTGTCCGTCATGGCCCCACGGATGGAGCCGCCGAAAGGAGAGTGGAACATACCGATATCTTACACGGGACCAGTGCGTACGGAAATCAAAGAACCTGTAAAAAGTTAAACAGCAAATATGGAGTAACCTAAAATTAGATAAGTAAAAGTGCCTAAAACAGTTGATAATTTTATAATATTCGGTATAATCTTAGATTATTAATTGGTCTCAGCGCCTTCGACTAGATAGAGCGATGTCAAGAAATGACAGATTCCTGAATGCGGCAACTTCTTATTGTAGTGTGTGTAAAACAATGCGCAAAGATTGTAGTGTGCATCTATAATTGTGTTGCCAGCTACTTGACTAGTGCCCGATCAATAGGGAAAATATTTCGTCGCTGTGGTGTGGTAATTTATCAATATTAATAAATAAAAAAAATCTTTAACATGAAATCATAATCATTTTTATGAAGGTTCTTCTTCTTAATCTTAAATAATTATTAGGCATAATTTTCAAAAAGAGTTTTTATTTTAGTATCTGGGAGCACGGCAGTTTCCCCGCCAAGTCGAGCGCGAAGCAAACACTGCCGTACCATCCTTTTCAGGCACCATTTTGTCGCATTCTCAAGCCCCTATTTGAGAACCTCCGGATAAGACCAGAACGCAGAAATTTTGGTCATCCAATAAGCTATAAAATCTGTCAATAATTAGAAATCCATCTGTCAACGGCCAAGTCACACAACATTAACTATAATTATATATATATATATATATACTATAATTATATATATATATATATATATATATATATATATAGAACCCTGTTAGGCCATGCACTAAAAAGTATCCTATAGGCAGTTTCCAGTGCTCAGTTAAACAAACTAATAGGAGGACATATGCCTCTGAAGATAACACAGAAGTGTCATTTACACCAGTGCCCATGTCAATATACGAGTTTGATTTTGGTCCCACATACTTTTCTGGCGTATGGCCATTTCATCTGAAAATAGCGCGCAAACAACATTACATTTATCACATTAAGAAGGAGCGTTTACTTTACTAAAACTATTAATAAAGTAAACGCTTCTTCAGTAAATCCTGGAGCGCCATCGATGATGACAAATTTACTCCTTGCGTAATTATATGCCGATGGGGAATAGAAGTTTAAAGTCAAACAGATTTTTTTAAGTTCCTTATAATATTTCGGTATAATTTTCTTTTCGTTTTTATGCTTTTTGTATATATTATGAAACAAATCCGCTGTGACAACATTTTTACTAAGAATGTTATATATATCAAGGAAACGTTCATCGAATCCTTCAGTTTTTGACATATAAATTTCGAAGTTTTATTTGCCACGCAAAATGCGCTGGAAAAGTGTGTTGTTTATTCTAGTTCAATCACCTATTTTCCTTAACTAGAGTGAATCGGGCAGAAGTCGATACGAACGAAATATACTTCCGAGTATACCAACATAATATAGGTATTATATTATATATTATGTTATATTATACTCGGAAGCAGAGGAATAACGCACAAATTAGACATTAGCTGATAATATCCTCCATCCGAGATGGCGAGTTGCGTTTCGTTTCACCTTTTCACATAATTAAATTTGAAAACTGTACTAAAGCATAAAGTTTACGTTCCGTTTCGCATCATTGAAATAATATTTGAACATTTTTGATTTGCCTGTCAAGTCGTAAACAATATGTTTCATGACATGACGTGGCAAACACGGGTAATCTGATACTAAATATGGTTAAACATTTTTGAATACAAGGCAACATTGAACACAAAGCGGTACTCCGATCGGAGATTTTAGGATTATATTATTTGACTGTGTTTTAGAAGATTTATACAATACTTACTAATGGTATGTGATGCCAGTATTTTTCTTGTTTCATGTAGTATTATTTTTACATAGTTTGACTATGCAAATCGGCATTTTGCTTCGCTCTCACACAAATCTTTGACAAATTATCGAGACGTCTACTTCACTTTACGCTTGTAGCGCGACTGGCGCGGGTACGCCGAATTCGGCGTATTATTTGTTGCCGCATTTTTCAATACGCTGGACGGTATCTAGTCAAAGCGACCAATTATTAATCTATGGGTATAATATTGTTAAAGTTAAATTATTTTTTGGTACTTTGGCTAGCTTTAAACAAATTGGTTAATATTATTGATAGTTTACATGTGTTATGTAATGTGATGCTAATTTTATAAGACTGTAGTTTTTTTATTTAATTTAATAAAGTCTATATTTTAATATACATACGTGTTCAGTCAATGAGTAATTTTATAATTTATAGACTGTTCGTTCCTCGCTCAGTCTTCAATTTACTTTAGTTGTCATTTATATTACAGTTTGGTTTGTCAGGTATATTTTACTATTTATCAGGTTTCTATTCTTAACCTGTTTATTAAGTAACTACTGTACAACTTTGTAAGGTATAATTTTAATAAGTTTTTAACCTTGAAAGAAACTTTTCTACTCACCGTACTAATATGTATTAGATTAGTGAAAATATATACAGCTAAATCAGTAACACAACAAAAACTTAGGTACAACGTAGGTACTTGGTAATTCTTACTTCTTGAATGCCAGTGAGCGAGCGAGCAAAACTTTATCATATTAAAAATTCTACTTCGATATCATCGGCAGCGACAGTGTATTTACTATGTATATAAATATATTATACAGATATTTCATAGTATAATATATATTAAATTATACTATACCAACTATACTAAAAATTGTACCAACGAGTACGTAGTGTCGATACACCCGACGTGACTCCGACGTATATAACGTACAGTATCTATATTCTATTCTATTCTTAAAGAATACACCGTAGTGTTCTAATTATTTATACCTACATAATAATAAACATAACATTGTGCACTGTGGGTCTGTGATCTATCGATAGTCGATACTGTCCATATTAGTGAAAGTAATCAGATTGATAAGTCTGATGAACTCTGATGACACTACTCACATAATTATACTCACAGCAGCTGATGTACTACGTATATCAGCTGTGAGTATAATTATGTGAGTAAGATTTTAAGGGTAGGTATATGAAACAAATTGTTTAAGGACAAAATAACACCTTTATTTTTAAATAAAATTATCAGTCTTGCAATAATGGAATGAACGAACAAATAATTAAACTGTAATTACAGTGTATCAATAAGCTTAAATAATAATAATTAAATCTACCAATAAAAAATAACACTATCAGTCTAGTTTTTTTTTCATAAAAAATAACAAAACAAAAATTCAATCAAGCTGACATGGCAAAACTGAATGAAACAGGGATTGACAGGAGTCATGGACTCGATGGAGCACAAAGACTTAGTTGGTTTCCTTGTCACCACTGGCCTGCTCCTTGACTTCCTTCCTCACAGGTCCAGTCTGTGTGATGGGCACACTGCGCTCACCCTGCACGGCAGGAGGCACTTGCCTGGGCGCGGTGACCGTCAGTACACCATCAGAAGACAGACGGGACTCCACCGTCTCTGGAGTACAACCCTCGGGCAGAGCATACCTCCGCGTAAACTGCCTGGAGATGTAGCCGTGCTGGTCTTTCTTCTCCTCGTGCTTAGCTTCTACCACTATGTAGCCGTCGGCAGTTTTAACACAGATCTCCTCCGGTGTAAAGTGCTGCACGTCGAGATTCACTTGGAACTTGTCTTTCTCGTTTTTAATGTTGGAGCCGAAGTCACGAGCGACGGTGGCGAGATGTCGCCAAGGACGGTAGTAGTCTCGCGGGGCCATAACGCCGGGTCCAGCTAGCACGGTCAGCATGTCCTCTGGAGACAAACCCACGCCGAAATGCTGGTCCACGAGCCGCCGGGGGCGTTCCAACTCGTAATCCAGTAAAAACGGTAGCAAAGACATATTTTTGTTATTTTTTACTTGTTTCACGCGACTAAATTCGTGTGACGCGAGCGTTTTTGATCGTTGTCTGGAGTTCACTGACTTGCGCGCCGGCCGCCGCCCGTGTTGCAGTTTATATATACGTCATTTGTTTTCTGCACTAGACGAGAATATTCCAGACACAGGGCTCTTGAACCAGTATGCAGTTAGGTACTTTTGTTTTAATTTTTATTATGAATTAAGCTTTTATCTAAATCTATAGAATTTTTATTTGAAATTTGACAACTTATAATTTATTTGTTAAGGCGAGGAGTAACCGCAACTAGCGCCACTCTTTTTAAATTAAATTTTACAATGACACAATGATCTTTTTAAAAAAAGTAATCGGTTCAAACTTTAAGTAAATAGTTAAACTAATTTATTATAGTAATATAAAATAGTCAAAGTAATATTATATACTGTATCTTGTAAGTAATAACTAAAACGGCCGTTTTAGTTATTACTTACGAGAGTAAATTATACACCATAGGATTTAGAGCTGTAATTAAATGCCAATAAATTAGTTTAACTATTTACGTAAAGTTTGAACCGATTACTTTTTTTAATAAAATCTTTGTGTCATTGTAAAAATTATTTAAAAAAGAGTGGCGCTAGTTGCGGTTACTCCTCGCCTTATTTCCACTCGTAAGTAATAACTAAAGTGGCCGTTATAGTTATTACTTACGAGTGTAAATACACTATAGGATTTAGAGCTGTAATTAAATGCCAATAAATTAGTTTAACTATTTACGTAAAGTTTGAACCGATTACTTTTTTTAATAAGATCTTTGTGTCGTTGTAAAATTTATTTTAAAAGAGTGGCGCTAGTTGCGGTTACTCCTCGCCTTAACGAATAAATTATAAGTCGTCAAATTTCAAATAAAAATTCTATAGATTTAGATAACTTGACGTGATCTGGACGTGGACACTAAACACTTTCTATTAAGAAATTACTTATCTATGCTAAACACTTAACAGCCACTGCCACTAAAATTGTTGAAGGCTATTTGTATTTTTTATCGTGATTAACATAATATAATATTATTACTTATTGTACAAGTACCTAAATAAGATAAAACTAATTTTCTTGAATGTGCCGTTTGTTTGTATTAATAAATCTCAATTGTATAAAATATTTAATTTAGGTTAGGTACCTAGAAGGTATTGTACGTACAAAATACGGAAACTGCTTTCAAAATTTAATATTGTTGATTGCATTTAACAAATAGATAGTATTGTTATCTAAGACCTTTTCACTTGTTATAAAATATTTAGTGAAAACTAAACTAGGTACCTAATTTGTGTTCTGCTTCAAATACATACATGGGAAACAATGAAACATAGAGTAATAAAGTCGTTATAATACGTAGGACCCATCGAAGTCTTCAGTTTTGAAAAAATGTTCACCATCCCTGTGTTGGATTATTCTGGATGATTCTAGAGTCTAGACTGTGCCAGAAAAGGTAAGCGCCATCTGTTAGTGAAAAGTGTGAAGCTTTTAGAACACTCTTGTTCTAAAAACTTCTTACTTTTCACCAATAGATGTCATGGTATATAAAACTAATTGAAAGTTAAATAACACTAATGTATACAGTATAAATTTAAATAAAATTATATTTTTTGTTTTTTGTCAGTAATTTTTCACATAATATTTTTATATAATGACTCTTAAACTAAAATAATTTGGCTTGGCAACATTTTGAGTCGCCATTGAACCAATGACAAAACAAAAGTTACCAACAACAAAATATTAGCCTAAAAAAAGTAATAAATATTGATACCAAATGGTAGCGGAATAATTTTGGTAGACAGTCACGTTTTTTATACATATACCAATTACTATACGTTTAAAATACAAGAATATAATTATGTACATAAGTGTTTTACAGTAATCATTTATTTTGAAATCAATACGACGTGTATCATTTAAGAAAAAAACAACTGAGATCTTTCATTGAAATTAAGATTTAAATCTAAAGTGATAACTGACATCTTAAAAGATTTTTATATAGTTTTACACTTTAGCTATTTTTTACATTTTCCACACCCATGATGTGGAAAATGTAAAAAGTAGCTAGCAACACAGAGCGGGACTTCAAGTTGCACACCAGTCAAACTCAAATCATTTATGGCAGTCAAGTTCGCTGTCCAATCGTGATTATAGTGATTTGTGTTTTAATTATTCGTTTAATTTTTAAGTATATACAGGCGTTTAATAATTAGTCTTGTAATTTTAAGAACACGGTCAGATATATAAATATTGAATAAGTGAGTGTGGTGTCGTCATACAAAATAAGTTATCAGTGTATGTAAGCATTTATGTGAAACATTTGTTTTTGCTCTACGTGTATATTGTGGATGTTGTGATCCTTGTTTTATAATAAGTTGTGGAAGATGGCAGATAATTCAAAATTAACAGACGAGGAGCGCGCAGAGATCAGAGAACAGTTTTCCCAGGTATGTTTTAAGCGTTTATACCGGCTTCTTAGTAGAAACGGTACCTTGCTGCGTAGGTACTCTACACAAGTTTTTGTGATTTCGATGAAAATATTACTTATTGTAGTTGTTCGTAAATATTTGCAACATATATTCAAATGAAGAACGTTTACAAAATCAGTCAATACTTTTCATTAAAATCCACATGTGGTTCACCAAATCTTATATGAATTTCAATAAATTTACGATATTTTTTTACGACTTTAGACAAATAATGTTCATGTCAGTAATTGTATATATATATTTCATTGTCAAAGAAGACCAAAAAATTGATAAGAATTCCAATTATAAACTATTTATTGTAAAGATACATAATAGCTTATTTATGTTACAACTTTTGCATTAAAATATTAAATTTAGAGATAAGTAGTCCTTTTGTGTCGTTTTTCTTTATATGTAATCTGTTTATCGTTTATGTGCACAATAAATTGTTACATAAAATAAAAAATACATATTAAAACAAATAGAGCTGCTTACTTTAATAACTTATATGTAAGTAACTAATTATTTTTCTGAGTAATTTACATATTGTATTATCTGACTATGTACTAGTCATAAATGTTTGTAATAGTGAACTGATAACGATTCTTATATTGATAATGTTGATATGAGATAGTGACCTAATCATAATTTTTAACTGTCTAGCTATCACAGTTCATGAGATACAGGTGATAGATAGACATACAGCAGATTATTAGTAATAGGGTCCTATTAACACCCTTAAAAACTATTCAAATTGTATTGGTAATATTCTTGATCTTTTTTTTCATACTTTTACCTTTAATATTACCTACCTATATCAAAATAAATGATTTAAAATATTGATGTGATGACACTATACATTATTACTCAAGTTATTTAAAAGACCAAATATTTGATCAATACTACTGTATTTTCGCTTTCCTAATTTAGACATAATGTCAATAAAACAATAGATTGATGATTTTTTGTAAGATAATAGCATCCCCGTGCCATTACCAGTACCATTAAAACCTACCTGAGACTTCCACAAATGTTTCAAGACTAAAAATAGCCGTATTAGGTCAGCCATTCTCGAGTTTTAGCGAAACTAATGAACAGCAATTAATTTTTATATCATAAATAGTATATATTATGATATATATATATATATATATATATATAAGGATATAGGTACATAAGATAAATAGTAAAATATTCTAAAGCAATAAAGTCCATGAATTTACGGTGTCAAGGCGACATACAAGTACATGACTAGAATATGTGGCAAAATTACCTCATGGGTAGAGTGACACACATGAAGACTTTAACTATGAATTATGACTAATTCACTGAATACCCATACAATATTATTCTGTTCCAAATTCCTAGTAACAGGAAATATTAGGCCTATCAGCATCTAAATATATATATCATACCCTTTCAAGACCCTTTCCTCTGAATGACAACAAGACTCCACCGCTAACAGCAACACTATTGGATGGTGCCATGGTACAGAGCAATTTTTTTTTCAAACAGTCAAATTCTTACAAAAATGAGTTGACAGTCTCAGAGTGTGTAGAGACTGCTTTATGGGTAGGCTCTGTGAGGAAACAAGGGTATGGTGATCCGAGAAAAGTCTGTTGAAAAGCCTAGAACAAACACAAACATTTAGGGTTAGTCACTCACACTTTATCATACATGTCTACTTAAAACCTTTCACCCTATATTTCTAACTAAGTAGTCATCCTAGACAATGGTTTGGAAATACATCTAGTTTGACAATCTCTACAAAACTATAGTTTTTTTTGTTGACTGGCTACTTGGCCTTGTGGCCCATAATGATCCTTGTCCTTTTCATCTTTGTCTATACTTACACACAATCTTCATTTGCCTAGAAGACATTACAAGGCACAATACTCTACAACTAAACTTTTAGGGATTTCGCAACAAGGAACCATTATAGTTTCTCTGTTTTCCGATTTAATGCCAATCCATGCCGAGTCAGGAAGCTGTTAGCAAATTAATTAAATTATTATCTCAATAAATTTATGATACGGGAAAGGTTCGCGCGACCGATCGTGAACTTTCGAAGGTCGATTATTTTCCGGTATCTGATTCATTGTTCAGACGTGTTGAACCTTTTTTTGCGAGGAATTCAATTCGTAACGGTACTTTGCGAAGGGACCAATTGGCGTGGTACATGCTTGGTAAAAAATCGGGTGTGCTTCACGCCCAAGCTTCTTAAAACATAACAGGAATTCTCAAATAATATGTACCTACTTGGTTTAATGAACTAATAAGTGCATCATATAATTGTTGTTCTGTCCGATAAAGCAATATATTACACTATTAGTTTTAAAAACGCAATCTGCTATCAGTGATAATGTTAAATAGGCCAAATGAAACACCAATTAAAGTAAAGAGTCCTCCTATTTACAGACTGTCGTAAAGGTAAATAAAAAAAAAGTAGACTAATGAATTTGAACACAGCTTAGTCATACCTAATTGTTCAATTTTGTCATTGATAACTCACTTCATTCCGCGAATACACAATCCGCGTATACTTTTGCAGGAATAGTCTGAAACAGTTATTTTATATATAAAGAACTGTTTCAGGCTTTTTTTATATAATACCTATATGAAAAAAAAATGTTAGTTTGTCCTGGAACTGGACTTTAGATACCTACTAAGTTATTTTTAGTTAAGTATAATATTTAGCCCAATAATAATTTTTATTTTATTACATTTTTATTAGGTAGGTGCCTACCTACTTAAATATATAATTTATTCTACCTTCACTATGTACAAAATAAAGTACCTATGTGTTTACCTGCATTTGAGTCTACTCTAGAGGAGGTACCTCTAGAGTAGACTCAAATGTAATACTTTAATACTGTTTAAAAATATGTTGTTTACGACAATTCAAAGACTAAAAATTGAATAAAATTAAATAAACAACATGCCAATAAATATGTACACCTGCCTGTTTTTTTCTAGTTTATTATTTCTAGACGATCTAAAGAACTCGATTACAAACAACAAGTCCTTTTATTTACATTATTTATAGTTATTCAAACAAGCAATGTTCTAGAATACCTAGACGCAATATTTACTATAGGCAAAGTTACAGATTTAAGAATGTTGTAGATGTGTCTCGACATTAACATTTTAAAACTCTACTTAATAACGTACTCCTTAATGTACCTTACTGTAGCTACTAGAAATACATAGTGGATTTACTAAATTTACTAACTAGTAACTACTATGTAATAAATATTAGGTAAATACAATTTAGAGAATGGCGGATCAGTGTAACAATCGTCGCCAATCGTTACAATAGTTAAAGATATTTTCGCATATTTCGATTCAAATAATTTAAAAGCCGGTTGCTTGAGATCAGATATTCACAAAAATATCCACCATATTAATAAAAATATTTGCACCGCAGATGAAAGGCGGTAAAATCCACACGTCATATTAAATTGCGTAAGAGTTTGTTTGTTTGTTTAAACGCGCTAATATCAGGTCTAACTAACTACTGGTCCTATTTAATAAAATATTTTTTTGTTGGATAGTCAATTTATAGAGGAAGGCTTTATCTTAATATATATATTTCTTGTGTGCGTGTGTATGTGACTGAACTCCTCCTAAACGACTGGACCAATTTTGATGAAATTTTTTGTGTGTGTTCGTGGAGATTCGAGAATGGTTTAGATTTACAATTGGAACCGATAGGTGGCGCTGCAGTCAGTATGTCAAGCAATTAATTAATAAGGCAATACGAAGTTTGCCGGGACAGCTAGTATTATATATAACATTACGCTGCGACCAATAGGAGCGAAGCGTCAGTGAGAAATATTGCACAAACGGGGCAAATTATTCACATTTGGGGACTTTTGATGTGTGCGCTGCATAACCGGTTTAATTCACTCGAAAACCACGCGAACGAAGTCGCGGGCACAGCTAGTAGAAGATAAACAGATGTTCTTGGACTAGCGTAGGAGGACTATCCCCCTAGCTGCCCTAGCATGATTTGCAACGATCAGCGCAAATCATTAGCCTATGAGTTTGTCGTTTTGATACCTATCACCTCCACTTATCGCTTAACGTAGTAAATTAGGGCCTGCAGGCTTACTCCCGACACAATCGAGCATTAAATCACTTCGATCTCAACGGCTTATGGTGGATTACTTTGACCAGGCTAAAGAAAATCGTTAGATCGAAACTTTTTGTACGAGCCCGACCATATCAATTGAATGAAAATAAACGTCAATTTATTCGGGAGTTAGCGGCACCATCAAATCAGGGGCCTTACTCCCCAAACTGATTTGATTTTGATTCAGATACGATCTTGCCGCGTACTTCCTAATAAATTGACGTTTGTCTATTTTGATTCTCAGTCGATTGATATGGTCGGGAGTACAAAAAGTTACGATCTAACAATTTTCTTTATCCTGATTAGTTTCAAAGTAATTCACCAAATAAAGTACGAAAAACCATTGATATCGAAAGGATTCGGTTCTCGATTGTGTCGGGACTCGGGAGTAAGCCCGCTGAATCAAAATCGAATCAGTTTGGAGAGTAAGGGTTAATTTCTGGTGGCATATCTCCCACATTAGCACGTCTGCGGGTGCGTGTACATCGACCTTGGTGGGGAATGTGGTCGAGCCTTTGTCCCGGCGTGACGTAAGGCTTGGTCTTATAAGAGGTATTTCATTTGTTTATTATTCGAGACGGGATTATCTGTGGACAATAAAAACGAGGTACAGCAGGCTCACTCCCGACGCAATCGAGAATCGAATCAGTTCGATCTTAACGGCTTTTGGTGTTTTATTTGGTGGATTGCTTTGAAACTAACCAGTGGCTGGAATTAGGAGCTTGTAATAGGCCCCCCTATTACAAGCTCCTAATTCCAGCCACTTTACGCCATAAAACATGGCTGCCTGGAATTTTCGGTCACGTAACACTTGACTTATTATGTGACATGCCTCCGAATGTCTCCGAACTGCCTGGAACCAGGCTGGTATTGTAAAATATCATAATACGTCCCCCGGATAAAGAAAATCGTTACTTGAAATTGTATCTTTGGTCTAATGTTGTCACTCATTATTTGTCTAGGAGTCGCTTTATTTTCCACCATTCTTCTCGGTTGACTAGGCGTGCACCAACTCACTAAAAAACAATCGGATCCACTGATATCGTAAAAACATCCCGTTTTTTGTATTTTCTAATCGATATTTGATACCCATCAGACATTTAAACCAACATTAAGGTATCGTGTGTCTCTAGGGTCCTGTTTTATTCAATTCCTAAGTAGCTTTCGACCGCGGCTCCGCCTGCGTTAGAATCGTTAGAATCAAAAGCAATCGGACTTTTGACTTTGTATCGGTACCCATTATAAGTCAAAAGTCAGATTGCTGTTTTTGATTCTATATGACTCATTTATCGTAGTAACGTAAAACTACCTACTTCGTTACTAGTATTTCAACTCATTTGACCAATAACGGTATTTATACATTACTAGTGGTAGTAGTTGTGTAGCGTATCCGAGAGCGAAAATGGTTTTTCCGGTTCTAGAATCTTGTCTAGTTGACCCTCGCCTTAATATTTTATGACGTCATACGATGAGTGAATATCGTCATCAACCTCCAAAGTAATTAGTAACAAAACCAAGAACTGATGAAAACAACATGTTTCATAGTTAGGTTCCGTACGATTTCACCAATAAAATTGACCTGATGATGACTTAGTCAAAACCGGTCGTGTATTTTTATAAATATCTTAATCAACTAATAAAGTAGAAAAAGTGCAAGTAATTAGTATTATTACAGCGCAAAAAAATTAACTTGCTCAGTATAAGCTTAACTTGCTTTACGCCTCCTCCAAGATTGAATAGCTTATCTGTTGTTAATTTTATAGGGGAGACAAAAATCCAGTAGATTATTCGAAACATGAATGATAAAGGTCTTCTTAGCTTATCTTGTATTTTATCGATTTACATAACCTTTATCTAAGATATCTTTCTCCAAAGATGAGCTGTGTGCATTCATCCTAATCACTTGCACTGAACTACGCCAAGTTGGTAAAATACTTCTTACAACCACAACTGATGTGGAACTTTCTAGACGTCTGCTTCTGTCAAGTGCGACTCGGAGTAGCCCAACTAAGAGTCCGTACCAAACAGTAAAAACACGAATGTTCCATGTAGACTTCCCTTTAAGTCCCCTGAAATCGGCGTAACAAACTATGTTCGTAACATATCTAATACTAGCTGACCCGTGCCCACTTCGTTGAGCATGGAAACCGTGTAAACCTTACCGGGACTTCCACGAATATTTCAAGACCAAAAATAGCCGAATCAGTTCAGCTGATCTCGAGTTTTCGAGCGAGCAGCAATTGATTTTTATATAGCCTATGTTACTCAGTGATAATGTAGCTTTCTAATGAAAAAAGAATTATTAAACTCGGTCCAGTACTTTTTGAGTTAAGTCGTTACAAAAAAATTCAAATCTTTCCTCTTTATAATATTAGTGTAGATTATGTTCTTTATGGTATGCTCACTCAGAGCACCAATTCAGTGGAATTTCATGTTTTTTTTTGTTTATTTCTTATTTATCTAAAAGTTTATTGTACACATAAGTGCAAAACACTAAATCTCAAGATTTTGTTCTACAAAAAGTATAATTTGCCTTCATATCTTAGGTACGTCCTGAGTATACCAGCAGTATAGTGGTACTGGTATACTGACCATCAATCAATATGCTATCTCCATTATTGAAATGTCTAATGATCAATTGGCATGTGATACAGTATGTGCCAAATGCCAACGGCCGATACATAACGTTACTGTCTCGGCATTTGAGTTGATCTCATTATCGGATCATGCTACCTATGTGAATGAATCACGATTGTATGACATTCGAATCAGCGATGATGTCCCGAATGCGTTGTTGTCAATTGGCCATGCTCGGGCCACATTTATGCGTACTGTAGTAGATGAGTTCGTGGCCTAGTGGGCCTAGCACTCGAAAGGGTGCAGGTTCGATCCCGGGTGACATCATGTTCCAATGAGACTTTTTCTCATCTCAAGTACATAATAGGGATGCTTTAACGGTGAAGGAACGGTTGGCCCCAGACGTATTGACCAGTCATTCCTCTGGACTAGGTCGACTATATTGTGATAATGCCGTATTTAAAACGGCATGGCACTACAATATTTGAATTTAGTGAGCTTAACGTTATCGAATGTATGAAAATCAAGATAGTCCAGCGTCTACGCAATTTATATTTGATGGAATACGCCGTTATAAATTGGTCGTGCTAAGTCCATACTCCACAGTCGTTAAACTCCTTTGTTCGCTAACATCGTTTAAACTACACATATTTAAATGCGGTTTCAACAATAGACGGTGTAATTCGAGAACACTTAAACTCCTTCATTCTTCTGATTGATTTCGTTACTAGTGACTAGTCCCAATATAGATCCAGCATGTCCCTCGGGCACCCATGGGATCATATCAAAGGGCTTTGGTTACCACTGTCACAAAGTAGATATGTAACAGAGACACGACCTCGTACAAGACCCTCACCTTAATCACCCTAATACTGGCAATTCGACTGGCTATTTTTGTTTTCTTCGATTTCTAATAGATAAAGAGTGAAGTCCAGGCGCATTCCAGAAACCGCCATCCAGCGCCACTATTGAAAAATACTAATTACTAATTTCCTTTCGTATCTTCTTCTTAATTAAGGAGATGAATTTAGCTTAATGTGATGTTATGCTTAGAAAATATGCTTATCTTTATTTTAATGTCAATATTTGTACTTGAATAATTCGACATATTTACATTTTATAATTTACAAACGTTAATAGTAGTGACATTTATTGCATTTTTTTGTATTAAACATAGATTGTATGGGATAGTAGGCCATGCCACTCTCGATCCTGGGGATGGGGATTAAGATAAGCGTCCAAGTGCATAGGAATATAGGAACCCCACGCCAGTGCACTCTGCAACCTGCAATAAAACGATAATGATATGACTGTTTATTTTCACTAAGATATTTCCTTATTGTGCGGTTAATGAGCCAATGAACTTTTGATTAACTCAGTGTTCAGACTGGTTATAATACTAACGAATTAAGCTACCCGCCCACGGCTCACTTTGTAGGGGCCGATAAATAGTAAAATGAATAGAACATAATATTGATTGTAATAGTGCAATGCACACGCCATACGTAAAAGTCGGGGAGGATTAATATGGAGGAAAGTCGGTCCGATTATCGTTCTAGAAATAAACCTAACTATCGTGAAGCGTAAAAAATATATATATATGTATTATTACTATA
The DNA here is from genome assembly GCA_905187575.2 of Celastrina argiolus. Lineage (NCBI taxonomy): Eukaryota > Metazoa > Arthropoda > Insecta > Lepidoptera > Lycaenidae > Celastrina > Celastrina argiolus. The sequence continues at coordinate 10,551,669 of LR994597.1, forward strand.
TATATATTACTATTTTGCATTCCTTCGCAAAAAATTTTACACCTGAACTTTATCGACGGTTAAAAGGTAATAGGACATAAGCTCCAAAAACCAAATTAAACAGGATAGGAGAGCAGTTTAAAGTTCAAAAAATTCTGAAAAATGAATTTAGCGTCAATGTTTGTTTGATAGTTTAGTTAATAGTTCCTATGATTGCCACTAAATTGTTTTTGGCGTCATAGCAGAAATGAAGCGTCGCGCGATTTTTGCTCCTCGCTATGTTTACGTAACCTGCCGGCCTATTAGTTCTTTACTTACAAAGAATATAATAGTAACGGTACATTTTGTAGGACTGATAATCGGTTAGATTTTTGCTATGTAACATATTATATTATTTCGGATCGACATTTTTATGACGTGCGTGTACGTAATTTATTGCTAGTGCCGGATTAAGCAAGCGCGGGGCCCGTAGCAAATTCTCTGACCTGCATATATACGGCAGATATTTTGTAGAGCTGATTATCAGGCCGACTGAATTTCTGTATACAAGCAACTTTTCGTAGAACTTATGCGTTTACTGTATGAAATTATTTACGCCAAGGAAATAGTCGGGTACCTAGTGTCTGGCCTGGATTGTCTCAATGAAAAGTAGTAACGTTTCACGTTTTTGTATAATATATTAATAAGTTTCACGTAAAAAAATAAGCTCGGGCAAAGATGTGCGTGTAATATGCGGGGCCCGTAGCACTTGCTACTCTTGCTACGTGGTTAATCCGGCACTGGGTATTGCAGTCAATGTGTTCTTCACCTACATATAAAGTCGGTTACCGATTATCGTACGTGGGTGGGCATCCTTATTATACTTAAATGCTATTGCTAAAGATAGCTACATTAAAATTTAAGACTACTTATAATAATTTATGCAAAGTGGGTTATAGTGTGGTTTCCTTGTTCAATGACTCACCGGACCTTCGGGTATTCGCTGCATTAATAAGTATACACGGTGTAAAATAAATGAGTAAGTAATAATTATTTAGGGTGTTATGTGCCTCCGATGTAGAGTTTACTGTGAAAGTACCAACGATGAAAGAGATACTTTTTTTAATTATTGTATGGGCAAATTTCTGCGTTCGCAAAATATATTTTAACTCGTTGATATTTTGGTGTAAACGTTTTTGATTACACTAAAAGATAAAAAAAGAATGCTCTTGTTCTTTTGTTCTGTAAAATCTAAATACGTAATTAGACTAATGTAACATACATATTAGGTACATGCATTATTTGTTTTGCGTAACTACTTATTGTCTCTGACTAGTAGTAAGTTGCAGTAAGTATAGTGTATAGCGGTTAACCACACTTACGTCAACGACTGGTTGTATCTTTGTTACGAATATACTCATTACTAGCAAGTCAACTGACTATACAAGAGATAGACAATCCATTGAGGGATATTACTGTAGGTAATCAACAACATCGACTCAGTTCGATTTTGTTATTAGCTGTAGAAATATTATTAAATGCTAATTGGAGCAAGAAAGAAACTTGTCCTGAAACTTTATTTTTTGTTTCTGGCTAAGATCTGGCCCATGTCTTTTATTAAACAAAATAAAAAACAGAAATCCTCTGATATTGTCATGTACCTAATAGATATCTAGGCGAGCTAATGATGATAACTGATAAGCTAAGAAATAAGAATACGCTATTCTTAGTGGTAACTTTCGAAGCAAAAATTACAAGATTCATTATTACATCATACATAAGAAGGCATTATACAGGTAGATTCATTGGTTATGTAGCGAATGTAGCGAACTTTTATGAAGATATCGATTTGTCGCGTTATAATTTATATGAGCGTCGGTAAGTATTTATATAGGTACCGAAACAAAAAATGCTCTAGGACATGCCTTCTCTTCACACAATATTCGGTTTCATATAGGAACCGTGAATCAGCCTGTATTTAAAATTAATTCTATTTCAACCATGTGCAAGTGTGGTTAAATCGTGTCAACGCGGCATAGGCTACAGCCAAGTCGGCCGTTTGAAGTGCTAAACGACAGTCATCACTTGCCAAGTTGCTACTTGACAGTCGAGTCACGGGAATTCTCTAAACTGGTGAATCATTTCTGATTTCTCCCACCGATTCTGATTGGTGACGAGGGATATTACCGTTTACCATTTATAATAGTTCTAGGAATATAACTAGGTTACATATATAACTAGCTGACCCGTGGTCACTTCCATCATATAAACAGTTTTATTTGTGATCAAATTATTATTTTTAGCTTGAATTTTTTTATTTACCAGAATTTGTAGTTGTACATTAACCTGTTTCGATTTTCTCTTATCTACTCGGAGTCGCATCTTCTATGAATATCACGTACAAACATACAAAAATTCGAGTGACTTGCTTTTATTAATTAATATAATACATATATGTGATCGCCAGTTGTTGAATTATGAATACATGACCTAGATATTATAGTTATATATCCTCTGTATTTCCTTCCTTAATTGTTCTATTTTAATTATGAATAGTACGTCCTAGATAAATTTAACCCATACGTAAACAAAGCCGTCTATGACACAACCATAGATTAGTCAGTGATGCCAATTGGCCAATATTAACGCAATGATTTTTGTTGGCTACATGAATCCATAGGCTATATTCTACAGTCGACAGTGGTTTTTCATTTGATGTTTAAATAAGTTAATTATTGTTTAATTGTTATAAAATGTATTGAATAATGAAGTATGATTCTTCAATGTAATATAATATACCCGTGAAAGTGTTGACAAGTGTGCATAATAAGTGAATAAGTGAAAATTTTGATGTTTTCGATATGTTTACCTTTAGGTTAAATTTGTCAGGGACGAACTGTAGCTGTATTTCTATAGACGAGACAGTTTATTTTTCTATACTGATATTATAGTCCGTGATGTTCCGGGGTGGGGTTCCCGTGGGTGTCGTAAAAGGCGGCAGAGAGAATATATATCCGGAAAAGAGCTGTAGCTTTTCTGCGGACATTGTTATTGTTACTGTGCTCGCCTGCCAACTGCCAAGTGTGCTGAGTATAGACGTTTGGCAGTTGGAGAAATAGACCAACCTCCAAGAAATAGGTACTTTTGGGGAGGCTCATGTCTAGTATCGGACGTTATAGATGAAACGACGACGACTAATATTGTAAAGAGAAATATTTGGTTGTATTTGTTGCATTAAATAGGCTTACAGAATCGGTTTATAAAAAATTTTTACAAATATAAAAAAAAAAATGTTTTGATATTACTTTTCATTGTGTAAGAATGAAACTAAGTTCGTACAAAAGGTTCAAAATAGTATGGTAAATATAAGATTAAACGACAAACTCAAAACAGTGCGCGGCTGTGTTACAGAATAATCGATTATTATTAATAAAACTATTATTTTTACATCCCTAGTGGTATCGAGTATTCGGCGCGCGTACATACAATAAACATAATCCACGGATAAGCTTGTGCTGATAACTCTTGTGGGCTATTGTAATACAGTAATATGAATAAACTAACGGTAATAGTCTACAGGCAAAGATGGATTAGAAAAAATGTACAGGTACAAATAAAAATGTATCTCTACCAGCTTGGTTTATTGTTATAGATATTTTTTTTATAGTACAATCATTCTTATTCTAAATAGAATAAGAATGATTGTACTATAAATTTGTTATTTAACAAATATTATTGTCTATTAATTATTTGACAGAAGCCCCAGAGTAGATAATGAAACAGAAGCGAACAAATCATACTATGGGCGTGTTCCTTTAAGCGCTCTTTTTACACTGAACGCTCAGATCATTCATAACGCACACAGTCGTTTATTTAGCACAATAATGAAATTTTCGATTTGAACGTTTCAACAAACTTTAATGCTAGTGGAACGACTGACAGATGTCAAAATTTAACATTTCCTTTTTATCTCATAAATTCTATTTATATTTTAAATTAACAGTAATAACTACATTATAAAAGAATCTATAATAAATTTGCTCGATCCATAACTTAAAAATAACATCGAGATCAGTGAAATCTAAGTAAACGTCAAAAACAAGATGGGATGATTCTGAGCGTTTTGAACAGTTTTTGACAGCTGACACCTGCTTGTGGAACACGAGTAAGAACAGTTCAAAACGATCATAATGATTCTTTAAAGTGCTAAAGAAACGCGAATCTGAACGAAAAAAACGTTATTTTCGTTTACTATCAGCTCCTGGAACACAGGGTATACGTGCACATCGACGGTGCTGCCAACTGGTTTTCATAATAGCTTATTCGCAATTAGGATATTCCAAATTCTTACTTTTTACAGGCGATTTATGCCTGGTTAACATCACAATACCTATTATTTAATTGATTGTTTAATACTATTTTTGTGTGTCGGCATTTAAAACAGTATTTTGATTAGATCAATAAGATAACGATTGTAATCTGTCACATCGATAAATGTTAATAAACTTAATTCATTTCGCCCAGTTCTATTTATGTGCATAGACATGCAATTAACGCCTTCATGGTCTAGTGGCTAGACCTTGGATAAACAAAAAATAACGCCGTTTTTAAAGTTTAGTTGGGCAATGCAGGCTGTTCACCTGATTGTCTGACAAGAAAGATGATCCATGCGTCGGATGAGGGTCATGTAAAAAGTCGGTCCTGCGCTTGTTTTGTCGCCAGTATGGTCGGTTATCTGTCCCACTGGCCTATGAGAATAATATTATATAGAGAAAGAACGATAGAGCGTCCTTATGTATTACGCACAAACTTGGGCGCTATAAAAATTGTTCTGCGTAGCTGACCTGTTTTAACCGAAGCCGAAATCGGTGTAGGATCTTTTAGAGCAGTGTTTCCCAATTAGTGGTACGTGTACCCCCAGGGGAACGTGAAGTTGCATCAAGGGGTGCGCGCGGCTATCAGTAAAAACGAACAATTTTCAAAGTATTATTTTATAACGTATTATATATATTATATATCTTATCTATTATCTATCTATACTATATCTTCTTCTTCATCTCTTAAATATAAATATTAATTGATGTTCGTTAGTTTAGCTAAAACTCGAGAGAAATTTTTGGGCTTGAAATATTCGTGGAAGTCCAGGGAAGGTTTAAACGGTTGATCACAAACTGTTTCTATGCTCAACGACGTGAGCTCGGATCAGCTGGTTTTTTTTAATTAATCATTGCTACAATAAGGGGTACGCAAGTTTGAGGTCTTTTTTTAAGTAGTGCGCAGCAAAAACTAATTGGGAACCACTGTATATTTGAGTATGCAGCGTGTTATAGTTAGCTTGACTTGGCATTGACTATAGCGGGTTTGTTTTGATGTATTCCATATAATGCTTCGGAGTTCAGACATGGCTCTTATGCTGTCCACTCCATGTAACATAATTGTAGAGTTTTGTTGAAGATATGGACACACGTAATTGATTTATCAGAATTGATAAACGATAAGACACTCGATAAGAATTAAACTAAAATATCGGTTACTATACATTTCTTTGCAACTTTTGCGCCTATTAGGGTGAAGAGATATAATATTATGTTTTCTGTATGTATGGGCGCATACGAAAACATTGGAATATTAAACATGTAACCCGTACATTTTTATCGAGTACCCTCCTCTTTATGTCTTCATCCTTAGACAGGACACTGGATAGTAGACTAATCACCACAACGCTTATCGCAATGCGTTTTTTCTACACGAGAATAGATATTTATGTCTCGATTTCACCAACGCTTGTAAATTTTAACGGCTTTTAAAATACCATGCTTTCTCATTCATTGACAGGAAATGCGAGAGGGATAACATGATATTTGATTTAGAAGGATTAACTTTAACATTTGTTACAATAATACTTACTTTGGTTTTTTTCTCGTCAGTAAAATGACAAGTAATACCCTTATTACTTGTCATTTTACTGATGGACACTGACATTTAATCTGTCGGTAATTGTACATAAGTACAATTAAATATCATAGTATCTCTCTCGTATTTTCTGTCAATACAATAATGAGAAGGCAATACGTGGGTTTTGTGACGTCATAGTCAACAATATGCCTCGGTCAGTATGTTGTGTGAGTCATGGGTCTAGCTCGAAATAGTTAATACCGGTTTGACCGTAGGGGACCTAATATGCATACGGGTAGGGTTAGGAATCGATAATATTGCGAAAAGGGTGAGGGTCCCTCAATCAAATGAACAAATTATAGTGTTGCATATTTTAAAAATATTTTAGCTAGGTATAAAACAGACAGCCGAAATATGGAGCTAGTGTTTTAGGAATTTCGGATTGAATCCGAAAAAATGAAATTAGGCCAAACTCTTTAAAATTGTAGGTACCTACTTGTTTTTATTGCTATAGTAGGTAGTTAATTACATTTATTATTAGCGAGTAATGTGTCTATATTGTTCTTTGTTTTCATTTATATTCGATTAAATTGGTTCATAAACTTCGATTAAAATGGGGCGGCTTTACAAATATTGTTTCTTATCCGTTTCAAAGTGACCTTTGAGCAGGTCTTAAATTTTTTAGGAGACGTCTAAGCAAGGAGCACTTACCGCGACTGACTTTCATAAAACTGAGTTGAGTTTTATATAAATAGAGATGCAAACATTTATAAACGTTTATGTTTAACAATCTCACAGAAAACTATCCCAGCAAAAATACTCGCAAACTCTACACTCATTTTCGCGTTCCATTCAACAAATGAAGGATCATTATTTTAATGAACTCCCATTTGTTTTCATTTAAATATATTAATTTAACTTTGAAATTCTGCAGGAATAATGGTTGTAGAAATTTACTTTACTAAGTTCGCTAAAACAAGGTTATAAGTGCATTTTAATATAATGGTTTATGTGCAGAATTTAGTAAGTGGGTCGTGATATTCCAAATTAAGCAAGTTCTTATGGACTCCACATAAAGTTCATTCTAAGTTAAAATTAAGAAGTTAAGTCCCATAAATGTCAGATTGACCGTCACTGCCTCCGCTTGGCAGAATGACAAGGATATGCGAATTTAGAGCTCCTAAATTTAAGTGACGTTTAAGTATTTGGCCGTCGTTAAGTTCTCATGTTTTCTGTCTAGACACGGCTGCATAATCTTGAGCTTTCAAAGCACGTAAGCTTTTATTAAGTGCATAAGCTTCGTCGCTTACGAAAATATCTACCAGGCTCGCATTAGCCGTGAGGTGGTATGCGTAACCACAAAGAGCGACTTGTACTCACACAGACGCGGTTTTGTGCCGCTCAGGTCAACATTCGCTGAGTCACAAGTCGCAACTGCGCAGCGGGCTAAAGGTGAAATGTGTGGAGCAGAGGTAAGCAGTGTGCTGAGTGCGAGATTTAGCACTGCTATGCGTGAAGTTAACATTAATGGCTTTGAAACAACACCTCTAGTAGCAATTACAATTCTACCGTCCTTATCATAAACGACGCATTTGCTTGTATGTTACTTTCGAGTAAATCGCGATGCAAGTTTTGTTTCTATATTTTGTTGTCTCTACGAAACTAATAGGAATATTCCAAATATTTTTGTTTTGTGCATATCTTAATGCTTTTCAATGTGGACTTTGCATGTGCGATATTATAATTATTTACATACATAGTTAATTTATGATATTTGTACGATGGTTATGACTAGTTATTAGTTTAGAATGGATCCACATATTTTGTTTAACAAAATAACGAAAAGTATAATATAATAGCTATTAAAAATTAAGTGATTGATCCTGGTAGATCTCGTTGCGGAGATTCCGAATATACTATTAACTAATTTTCGCAAAAAATGTTGAATGTGTTTTATAATTATTGTCCTGATGACTTTCAACATACCAGACAAATATATAAGAACGTTAAATCTCTAGTTGGTTGTCATCATAGCAATTTGAAAGAGATTTTATCAAAAATAATTAATTACGAGTATTGGCAAGAAGGTGAAATAATGTAAGAAATAGATGTTTCCCGCGGGGGCTCACATTTTACTGTTGTAAAAACTAAAACCCTATGTTTTTTTAATCAATTTCATCGAAATCCGTTCAGTAGTTTTTGCGTGAAAGAGCAACAAACGTACATACTTTCGCATTAATAATATATAAATTGTAGGAAAACAAACCAAGTTTTGTGTTAAGTAGCAAGTACTAATTGAAAATACTGATCGTATAATCCTGTAGTCTTTAGAGTTTAATTTAATTACCGTCTACAATACTAGTCTAGACTCGGCCCACGCCGTAGGGATGTACGACTAGGGGGAGAATATCGATATTTTAATTTATTATACGTATTTTAGATTTACAGATGTAAACTGCAGATTGTTACCCTATCGTTTATATACTATCCTCCTAAGATCCAGATTTTAATTGACAAGGTAATAACTAAGACCCACAGTGCAAACTTATGCACAAATTAAATTATTACTGATAGATCTAGAGACAAAACTTAATAAATCTGAAGCCATGTCGTTTAGGGTTTTGGATGTGTTTTACCGTGATGGTATCTAGGATATTTTTGGTTAACTTACGTCGCCTTATGTTGTATAACCTACTTTCTTCGCAGTGGTTTGGACTCCTATAACTATATTCCTGTGACCTTTACTTGCATTTTCATCATCATTATCCAAATTCCTTCATATTATATTAGGGCTTTCCTCTGAGGGAGTGCCAGCCTGCGCCACTGCTACTTTGTTTTTGGGTGAAAAACAAAAATTCAGCGTAGACCTACTTTGATTAGTAGAGTTGTCATTAGTAGGCTTGCACATCGACATTTGTGTCGATAACTCGGTGTTTTGTCTACATCCCTACACAACCCTATTCCAAGCAGCCTGCAGCGAACTAACACCGCTGCACGTGCGCGATTCAGAAATACCCGCCATATTTGTTGGGCCTACCACAGACTACCTATAGATTCGCTCGTCAGGAGAATATTCCGTTCAAATCATTTATTGTTCAAGTACCAAAAGCAACACATGTGTTTTGTCGACAAACCTACACAACCCTGTTCCAAATAGTCCTTTATCGTGCAGCCTGCGAGCGGCCTGCAGCGAGCTGTCACCACTGCACGTGCGCGATCAGAAATAGCCGCGGGCAGTAACCGCCATGTTTGTTGGACCTACCACAGACCTAGGTTTTATGAAGAGTTCAAGTTACTTTTTTAATTTTATTTATTTAAGGTCGCTCAAACATCAATGGACGCTAGCGACTATAGATTTAGAATATTAAATCAAATCATTAACTAAATAATTTTAGATACTGTACAGTTTTTTCTGTGGTTTCATTTTGTTAAACATATAGGGAGGTCCCCTTGTAAGGTTATTCATTGCTTAGGTACCTACTAAAAGTTTGTAACTAGTTTTAGCATGCTCTACATTCGAGAGCAGCTCTATAAAAATCGAATACACGAGTGACGAGTTGTAAAATTTGATATTGGCATTTTATTTGAGTCGACGCTAAAATTTTGATTTTTAACTCGGATAATAAAATAGTTGAAAATTTAGATCACAAAAATTTTCGAGTATATTTTTTTATCCACGTTTTATTTTGATGGCACTGAATTTTGTTCTGATTTTATAATTCGGACATATGCGTACGGATACCTACCTATCTATGTGGTCCCTGCCTAATATCACCTTTATTTTACTCAGGAATTCATTAGCATTGTTTATAACCCTATCTATCCGGTATCTAGATCTAAATACAGTAATGGCTTGAATTTAACCTGGATTTATAACAAAGGAGTTTGCTTTAGGCTAGACCTGAAATCGTTTTGTTGAAAGTTCTGTAACACGGACTTCCTGTTTAAAAGTTAATTTGAATTTTAAACAACGCTATTGGTTTAGGGAGTATCTTTCTTTTGAAATATAATAAATCTAAAATATTTGGTTTCAATATATTAAATAATAAATCAAATAACATTTGAACCGCAATGACTATTGCAGATAATGCAGAAATAATACAGTCCAACTAATAGTTTAATTACATGTAATTTAACTATTACAAAAAGTAGTAGGTACTTACAATAAAATTCCTAAATCAACGCTAAAGTATTCCTGCCCCTAAATCCGTTGTGTTCCTCCTCCTAAATTGGCAGTGTGTAATGTGTCGAGCCAGCGAACGGTCGCGCTCCGCGTTATACACGAGCAACAAATATTAATTTATATTTGTGCGAATCGCGCGGCTGATTGCCGCTGCACGTCACCATGGCGCTCGTGGCCAATGAGTTGCTGGCGTTTATCCAGCATGCCATCGACACCATGGACGAGGTCAGCATCATGCAGATCTGCAAGTCTACCTTCAACAGCGAGGAGATTTGCAAGGGCAAGCAGCTGCTGTACGAGACGCTCGGCCAGAGCGCGAATATGACATCGCGGCGCAGAGATGGCACCGAGAGAAGCGTGCAGGACATCATCTCCCTGCTGAAGCAGACGGATCCAGACGACGTGCCGGCATTTGTGGCGAAAGATCTCCACAAGCTGCCGGTGGTGACGATGGACCACGTCGACGTCTCCAGCCTGTTGAAGAACTTCAACAGTATGAAGGCAGAGCTAGACGAGTTGCGAGGTAGGTTGAATGCATCGGAATCCACCATCCGTGATTTGCGTAATGAATTATTGCAAATGAAAAGTAATAATTCATCATGTATGTCACCCGAGCATTCGACCTTCGTAAATACGCGTCGCCGCGGCGCGCAAGCTGACACCTTTTGCGCGTCAGCGGAATCCGACGTGTCACCGACCGCCGCCGCTCCCGCCCGCCTTCCCCTCGAGGTCGAGCCGAAGCTGAGTCAACCAGCGACTCAGCAGAAAAGTTTTGCGGGTGTCACTGCCCGCTCCCCCGCACCTCCCCAGCGGGTGAAGACAAAAGGGGTGATAAAGAGCCGCAAGGCTAAGGATAGCCGTAAGGCAGAACCTCCTCGATCTAACGAGGGTGAGACCAGGAGGTGCGATGAGGAGGGCTTCACACTGGTGGAGAGAAGAAAGAAGAGGAAGCCCGCCGTCCGCAACCACCGCGGCACCGCACCCTGCGGACCCGAGCAGCGTCTGCGGTGTGAAATACCCACCACGCCGCTGTACGTGTCCCGCCTGCACTGGTCCACGAAGGTCGAGGATGTCGTAGGCTACATCTTGAAGAAGACATCCTTCAACTTGAGGGTCGAGCGTCTGGAGTCTCGCCATAAAGTTAGCTTTAGTTCTTTTGTGGTGAGAGTACCGACACATCGCTTGTCGACCTTCGAGGTGGAGGAGTTCTGGCCGATGGGTGTAGTCTACCGAAGATTCCGGGGGAGACTCCGGAGCGAGGCGCACATCACGTCGCCGTGATACGTGATGGAATAGTTATAATTAATTGTGTAATAATATGTATGTTAGTCTGTAAGGTATTTATAATATGGGCCTATGCAGCCCGAAATAAAGGTTATTATTATTATTATTATTATTATAAATCCGTTATATTATGTAAAGAGGGTTATCACAATTAATTTAGGAGGGAAATCAACAACTTGGTAACACTGCCCAATACTATATCATTTAATATTAATTATATTTACAATATAATATGCTAATATTCATGGGAAAGTCTAGAAAAATCTGAAAGCGTGTCGTTTGGACTCGTGCTGTCTGTACCTGATGTGTGTCTGTACGTCATTCAAGCGTGCTCTCGCCGATACAAGATCGCGTGAACACGCCTCGTTAAGATGCCTGGCAGATCTGAAATCGAAAAGAAAACAACGATTTCATAACTGTTTCGCTATAATTGTTGCTCTAAAGTAAATATAAACTTAACAATATATTACCTGTGCCCGCGACTTCGTTCGTGTGGTTTTTGAGTGACCTTTTATGCAGCGCACGCAATGAAAGTCCCCAAATGTGAATAATTTTCCCCGTTTTTGCAACATTTCTCACTGACGCTTCGCACCTATTGGTCGCAGCGTAATGTTAAATATAACCTAAAGCCTTTCTCTATTAAATGGCCTATCCAACAAAAAAAAATTTTTTGAAATCGGTTCAGTATACTGTTCCTGAGATGAGCGTGTTTAAAGAAACAAACAAACTCTTCCGCTTTATATTATTATTATAGACTAGCTGTGCCCGCGACTTCGTTCGCGTCGTGTTTAATTGCCTTAAACCGTTTATGCAGCGCATGCAACGAAAGTCCCCAAATGTGTTTAAAGAGGAAGGCATAACATTACGCTGCGACCAAAACCAGTCGGGCATCGTCGTTGCCCGACGCCGCGATGCGATGCCCGACGCCGCGATGCCGACGTCCGACGCCGCGACGCCGACGCCCGACGTCCTGATGCCGACGCCAGACGCCGACGCCAGACGCCGCGACGCCTGCGCCCGACGCCACGATGACGACGCCGACGCCAGACGCCGCGACGCCCGACGCCGCGACGCCGACGCCGCGACGCCGACGCCCGACGTCGCGATGCCGACGCTCGACGCCGCGACGCCGAAGCCAGACGTCGCGACGCCGACGCCCCACGCCGCGACACCGACGCCGCGACGCCGACGCCGCGACGTCGACGCCCGTCGCCGCGACGCCGACGCCAGACGTCGCGACGCCGACGCCCGACGGCGCAACGACGACGCTGACGCCAGACGCCGCGTCGCCGACGCCCGACGCCGCATTACGACTGTATTTAGTATCAGCATTGTACCCGTGCGAAGCCGGGGCGAGTCGCTAGTCTCATAAATATTTTTCAAATCGGAACAGTAGTTCCTGAGATTAGCGCGTTTACACAAACAAACAAACAAACTCTTCCGCTTTATAATAATATTAGTATAGATATATTATACTATAGACTTCCAATAGTATATATAAGCTCACATAGCCGACAATATATAATATTATATATAAAGTTGATTGACTTTTATAGTCAATCAACTGAGAATCAACAAAATGAGATACAAATTTTCATAATAACAAAGTCGGTACCATCCAAACTCAATATTATGAGTTCTATAAAATAACTCTTTTATTATTTTAAGTCGGTTTTCATTGTTTTATTTGGCTAAAAACTATTTTTTCCCCTTTTTAATACTTGCCTATTTCATCTTATTGTTATGATGGTATATATATGGATACTTACTATCTGGTGAAGACAGGGGTGGTGATGACTACTATAATTGATATAGTGACATATGCTTGCAGTACTTAAAGCGATGTCGAAATTTCCAAACGTATATCTTCAAAGACTAAGCAGTAGTGGTATTACCTTGATAGTTGCTTTAAAATTATGTTTTTAGTCGGATATGCTTATGTTACTCGAAACAAATACAGAATTACTATGAGTATAGTAATTTTGTATTTGTAGTAATTTATGTCCCTATACATTTCGAGGAGTTCCCTCAATTTCTCACGACGCCATCATCAGGCATACACTTTGATAACTATGATTGACGTAGTGGCATATGTTTGCATTCCTTTAAACAACGCTGAAATCTTCAAACATGTATCTCTAAGGACTCAGAAGTTCTATTCAGTACTTTTAGGTCCAGGATATGGTGTAAAACCTGTCACTATTTTAGTGACAACGGGACTAAATTTGAATTATACCCCAGACAACACAAAAACAATATTTAAAATCGGTTCATAAACGACGAAGGTATCCGCGAACAAACATAAAATTGAGAAACCTCCTCCTTTTTTGAAAGTCGGTTAAAAATACTGTTTTCTATTGCTTCGCGTCGCTGTGTAGGTAGATAAGCGATCACCCCGCGCGTCCCGCACACCCCGCGTCCACACGCGTCGAAATTCGTCCGACTTACTTCAAATTTATCGTCACTACTCGGCTCCTATGTATCTCAGCGTTATGTTTTATAGCCTATAACCTGCTCAGGAGTATGGACTACAATCGTACTTAGTTTGGTTAAATTCCCTTCAGTAGTTTTTGTTCCATGCGTGCACATACAGACAGACAGACAGACAAAAAATTTATTGATTGCATTTTTGGCATCAGTGTCGATCACCAATCATCCTCCAATAAGAATTTTTAAAAAATATTCAATGTACAGAATTGACCTCTCTAGAGTTTTATTATAAGTATAGATAACAACTTGATTGTTAAGTTTGAGCTGGTACATATTGGTGCTTTTTCGTGTGTCGATGCCAAACAAATTCTAATTAACTTCCTCACGTTGAGTAGTGAAAAAATCTCGTACTAAGCACACAAAGCTTAGTCGTTCACACACAATTGTCTTATACCGTATAAATTAACTACAAATTACTATTTGAAATTGATTTATTGAACGAGCATCATTTTATTGCTTGTCTTTTGTTTAAACTCTTCTCAGCCAAAGATTTATTACGTCGTAGTCGTTAGCAGCTAGGCAATAAAAATTAAATTGCAATATCTGTCAATGAAACTTGATGGAAGATCCCTAAGATAAGAAGGAATCTAAACTGTAGTGGTAAAACTATAGAGTTTCTTTTAGATGTTACAAGCAGGATAGGTAACGCGGTTGTGCTACCAACTACACCATGGAGGACATTCCAAATGGAATTGTAAAAGCCTTCCAAACGTTACACGCCAAACTGCAATTGAACTGCGAACAAGAGATGATTCTCAGTCGATTGATATGTTCGGGAGTACAAAAAGTTACGATCCAACGATTTTATTTATCCTGGTTAGTTTCAAAGTAATCCACCAAATAAAATACCAAAAGCCGATGAGATCGAACTGATTGGGTTTTCGATTGTGTCGGGAGTAAGCCTGCTGGAGGACAGACGACCTGAAGAAGGTCACAGGGCGCATCCAAAGACTCCCTGGGACCTGATGCAAGCAACCGGCTGCACGGGAAAACTTGAGGGGGACTTATGCCACGTCCTGGGCCCTTAAGATTGCATCGCTATTATAACTTGCGAAGTTGAAAAACAAAATGTATAATATTGGAGTTGACATTTAATCTTCGCTAAGTGACGTACGAATTCGTATGTCACACAACTAAGTTTTATATCAAATCCTATACGTTTTGTTTTTGAAGTTATTAAGTGATAATAGCGACGGCATCTTGAATCGGGATATCTGTCGTCCAATCGGCATGACCGACACGACGCTACCGCTGACTTAATTAATTATTATGGATCATAATCCGCATTCTTTGGGTATTTTTAATTAAACAAATTATACCTTATAAACACTGTACATTGATTCTAATGACTGTTCTTTAGATTAACGTACTCAATACGTGTAATAAAAATGTTTTTGTGACAGTTTGAACTCCATTTTCTCGAAATCGGAATGTTGCTACATATCACATTCATCCATTCATGTATTCAATTATTATTCGTGTAAGACTTGGTGTCATTTGGTCGAAAATCGATCGAGAAGCAGCCAATTTATGTCAAATTTGTAAACGCACGCCTTAAATCATATCAGTATCGATTTAACAGTCTGTAGACTTGGTAGTGATTCCGCCTGTCTAGCCTGGTCGATCGTTGACAGTTCGTCTGTGTATACAACGTGGAAACTGGAAGGCGTGGTTTTGTAGCTGTCAGCTTTTCGTGTTTTATGTAGAACTTGTATTCAATGTAACCTATGTATGCATCTAGAACTTGTATATATTACTGTAAAAGCCCGAATTACGGTAAGTCCTAAGACTCTGAATGGTAAAAGCCCGAACGATTTTACTATTCTCACTTTTACCATCTGGTACCTAAGTCTTAGGATTTACATTAGAGGCACGGTAAACGTTGAAATAGAACATTATGTTATAACGTATAAATGAATTGTATGATATACAAATGTACTTAGGCACTTATAATTTCTATTTGAAAAGGTCAAATTATTATTATTTGTGACTTTTTTAATTTTTAAAATTATTTTTAATTTAATTTTTTTATATACTACTATAATAGACCAGTATTGCCAACTAGCGCTAGTCTGGGTGTTTAACACTAAAGAAAAATCAACAGTTACCTTATAATAATTCCCCTTAATATTCAGAGGCTAACTCGGTATATTTAAATTAAAATGTGGATCAATAAAGCCCACGTGCGCCAGTCTGAGTTAAATAATAAAACCATAATTATCATATAATTCTCCTTTTTATATGCAGGGGCTGATTAATTATTTATTTAACCCACATTGGCGAAAGTGGCCCTAAGATAATGTGGCCCTAAACAAACTCGAGGAAAGTGTTGAAACAGCTGGGCAGTAAAGTCGTTATCACGGCGTAGTCGCAGTATCGATTCTCTATGCAAATATGTTTTCCCCTCGACGATGTTACAAGGTTTCTTTTATTTACATATTGTTTACAATGTGATTAATGTAAATGCGATTAAAAAGGGCCTCTACACATGAGGTTACTCCCCCATATTATAAAGCTCATATACACGGCAGTAGTAGAACCTACTATTCTGTACGCGGCGGCGGCATGGGCTTGCACAGCAGAAAAGATGGGGGTCCAGAGTTTTGCCCAGAAGATTTGCAGAGCCTATCGTACTGTCTCCCTGAACTCTGCACTACTGTTGGCTGGGATACTCCCTCTTGACCTCAGGATACTCGAAGTATCGAGGCTCTATGAGATCACGAAGGGGGTGTCGCTCTCGGTACTTAAGGACAGAAAAAAAGATTTGATTTGTAGACTTCTCTTCCTTCCTCTATTTCAATGTTTACATTGTAGTGATTGTATACGATTGTTTGTTTCCGAGATAAAACAGCACAAACAAACTACAACATTTCACTATCAGACTCACGCGTACGCAGAAACGATAAGCTATTTCTGTACCATAACAATGCAAGAGTTGTGTTAAAAAGTAAAATAGAACTCTGTATGGAGTGTTCGCTATCTTTCGTATCCGGTGCGTACGAGTCATATACATACAGGGTGATTCATGGTTTGTATATTAAGCCGAATATAGTGTGAAGAGAAGGACGCGTAGAGCGTTTTTTGTTTTGGTACCACATATAAATTACCTACCATAACGCGACAAATCACGATTAGAGATCTCTATAAAAGTCACAAAACAGAAGAGTTTCAATCCTAGTCAGGTGATGCTCAACGACCAGTGCGTTCGTGTGTATAGAATAGGAGCCCGCGAGCATAGTAAGATTTACTCCTTGTAGTCATTTTAGACCTTTGATTTTTTTTTGAGTTTGTAATTTATATGTGGTGCCAAAACAAAAAATGCTCTACACGTGATTATCTTGACACTATATTCGATTTATGAACCATGAATCACCCTTGCAAACAGGGTTCTCTAATCGTCGATGTCAAGTACTTTTAATAGGCAATTTCAGTTCAAGCTGCAGTTGTCTCTATCGGTTTGACGGGCAGTTGCGGGACAGCAAGAGGCTTTACAAATACCTCTTTTGTGACTCTAGCCCGTGGTGTATAAGAGGAATCCTAACTCTTAAGCAGGGATGTCGGGGAATTCCGTAACCGTAACCGAAACTATCGGATATGTAAGAAAATATCCATAACCGAAACCGAATCCGAAATTTAAGTTTTGCTCTTGTAAAAATGTAATATCCGTAACCGAAGTTATCCGAAATAATTAATTATCCATATACGGATATCCGTATCCGAAATTTCATATCCATTTCATCCCTGCTCTTAAGCTGTAACTGATACTATTGTTATTCATTCACTCTGTTCTAATTTAGATTGTCCGGTTTTACCGCTCTCTGAAATTACCCGTACGTGTCGGGGACCACAAAAGAACCGTAACCGGTCTTCAGCTCATGGAATATGAGTCATTCATTCATTTGGACCGCGGTTCAGAGATTTGTATTGTAGTGTGTAAATTGTAGTAGATTTTATTTTGATAGAACACAAGTTCTACAACCACAGTGTAATGTTTAAAAGTAATAAACATAATATAACCTAGTAAGTAAGCACAAATGTTCACTTACTCGTATTTTGGATTTACAATACAATTTCGGAAATATTTTGAATTTGTTTAATTATCTACTTAGACTAGTTTTATTTTTAAACGTACAATTTTACCGACAACATTGTTAGGTTTCACTTTTCTTGATGAATATTCAATTATAGTGTTATTCCAACTATGACATAGAAAACTAGCCTTGTTTATCAGCTCCTAATAGACATTGAAAACGATTAGTGGAATTACTAATTGCTTTATAATTAGGTTTCAAGTTCAGTTGATAAAACTATGTTAAAGACTGCATATTAATGTTAAATTGTTAACTATCATACCAAATACATACCGGTCTACGACCATGTTTGCGTAAAAACCATAAGGCTCTTGATATCTACACTAATATTATAAAGAGGAAAGATTTGTATTTTTGTATGTAACGACTTAACTCAAAAAGTACTGGACCGATTTTAATAATCCTTTTTTCATTAGAAAGCTACATTATCACTGAGTAACAAAGGCTATATAAGAATCAATTGCTGTTCGTTAGTCTCGCTAAAACTCGAGATCAGCTGAACTGATTCGGCTATTTTTGGTCTTGAAATATTCTTGGAAGTCCCGGGAAGGTTTACACGGTTTTCATGCTCAACGAAGTAGGCAGGGGTCCGCTAGTAAGCTATAAATAATATACTAGCTTCTGTCGGCGGCTCCGCCCACGTAACTACAGTTTCCCAAGAGGGTAAATGCAATTTTTCGAAATAAAAAGTAGCCTATATAATAATTCAGATTTTTATCAAAATTGATTCATACGTTTGCACTTTGCACGTCAAGTGACAAATATAACACTTGCATACATTCGCTTTTATTATATTTAGTATGATAGAAAATATGATTTCCTATTCTTACCTATTTGCGTTCTATAAATATTAGCGTTCGGGAAACCGGTGGGGGGGGGGGGGGGGGGGGGTAGTATTGTAAACGTTTCATAAAATAGTTGGGAATGGATTTGTAGACTAAAATTAAGTCTATAAAGTCGTAAAAGCATAATGCGCTGTCTGGCTATTGTCTCCTGTCTGCACGCGATTGCAATCATGTCGCCAGACCTTTTAAGTTTTAAGACCTTTATTTTTACGGGATTACGGTCTACGGCTAAGCCTAGTGTAGTCATTTTGACAGTCAATGTATGTGTGTTTGTTCCACCGTGGCGCTCTAACTGCTGAACCTATTGATTTTAGGTGTCAATAGATGCGTAGTAATAGCTCTGGTAAGTGGTAACATAGGCTATATTGTTTACGGTTAATTAATGTAGTGTACCTAAAATACGAAGATTGTACGTTGTTATTTCACTTAGGTTTTCTGCGAGGCCGTGGTATCTCGTGCTTAGCTTTTTTTCTCTAAAAAGAAATCTAACATTGCATTCAACTTTATCGTTGCATTCAACAATTTGGAATTTGGATGCATGTTGCGTTTCACCGGCGCGCGGCGAATTTTTATGCCGACATCGTGATCCGTATTTAAATGCGTCTATAAAATTGCATTAAACTTTTTCGTTGCATTCAACACTTTCGTTGCAATCTTTTCTGTTGCATCCCACCGGCGAATCGGTGGCATCCATCAAATTCCGTATTTAAATAGCGTGCGAATTATCAGCATTGATCGGGTGTACCGCTGTGTTCCCATGGCACGTTTCTCATCCACATTGTAAGTTAATCGCCGTGACCTGACCTCCGCATGCATACCATATTATTGGTAGTGGCGCGGTGGACTATACCTGGCAGTGGCGAAGGATGGTTCTCCCTCACACGATAGCCCTTTTGGATAAGGGTCTGCCAGGTAAGAGATAAGTGAAGGGGAGGAATGGAGTTATAGGAACCCTACGCAACTAACTCCTAGTAGACTAGGAGTACAGTACGTTGTTGTACGATACCTATTCGTAACGTCATAGTAAGAGTATGAAAATGACGACAGCTATTAACCTATTTCAAAAGAAAATACGTAGCTGTTCCGAATCCGAATCCGTTCGATATCAGTAGTTTTTCGTATTTTATTTGGTGAATTACTTTGAAACTAATCAGGGTAAAGAAAATTGTTAGATCGTAACTTTTTGTACTCCCGACCATATCAATCGACTGAGAATCAAAATAAACAATTGTCAATGAGGAAATATATAAAACCATGATCGTATCTGAATCAAAATCAAATCAGTTTGGAGAGTAAGGCCCCAGATGCGTCAGTGTAATTCTAATTCTGGCAAGCAGAACAAGACTGGCGCGGCGGGAGATTTTGATTCGCCAGATATTGATGAAATCCCTATACCATCTCGTCTAGTCTAAACTTCTAAAGTGCGTCAGAGATTGCTTATATTATGTTTGTAGAGCTAGTCAGCAAGTTTGGTTGTTACCGTCTGTGTTGCCCTTAAAGAAACCAAAATCGAGTAAGATATCTTTACTTTTCACTTTAATTTTGTTTAAATTTATTTTAGGGTATTTAGTTTTGCTATAGTTATGTATATAGATTTAAATTTGTTTTCGGTTTGGACAATTTCGTAAATATCTATGTCGTCTTCTTATATATAAAAATGAATCGCTGTTCGTTAGTCTCGCTAAAACTCGAGAACGGCTGAACCGATTTGCCTATTTTTGGTCTCGAAATATTCGTGGAAGTTCAGAGAATGTTTACGGTTCTTTTATTTTTTTTATGCTCAATGAAGTGGGCACGAGTCAGCTAGTAATTTATATTTTAATTTTATTCGTTTCTTGTAAGTTGAGACTGATGCTGTTGGCTATACAAATTTATTTAATGATTTTAACGTATATTGTAATTTCTAACCATGTATTAGTTATTGATTGGTCCTTAATATACCTATATCTTTAGGAAATTATCTACATTCAAAATTCTAATGCCTTCCATTCAAGTGCTTTAATAATGTCTCTTCAGCCTCTTCGCTAACAGCTCACAATAAGCATTGTATCATTTAATAAACAACGCCAAATGATTTCATCTGTTGTGTATTTTTATGAGATCATATTCTAATTGAAGTATCTTGACTGAATTAAAAAGATTTATTGACGAATTTATCTCGAAGAATGTGGCCGGCGACTAGTAACTGCAATAGAAAATTCCGCGGAAACCGTACGTTTTGTCGCGTTAAATATGTATTTCCCCGGAGTCTATTTATGTGCAAAATTTTATCAACATCGGTCCAGCAGAAGCGTAGCTTATATTGAATAAGCTCAAGCAAACAAACAACTAATTAAAGTTAGAAACCCTTTCTATTCACGGGCGGTCACTGTAACTCCTTGGCGAAATGACAAGGACAACATAGGACTCGGGCGCTGCTTACTTTAACAATCGTTTGAGTATTCGGCCATTTATTTTTCTTTTTTTAAGTAGGTATAGACTATAGAGTCGTATTAGACAAACAGATTTTTGTTACGAATAGGTATTGGGTACTTACCAATAATTAGAAAAACCAATTAGGTAGTAGCGGTTAGTAAATTGAAAACGGAAGGAAATTAATCTCCAATTAGGAATAATTAGTAAAATGGCGAAATAGAGGAAATGAAATGTTGCGGTACCTACAATCGTTAGTTTCTATTTTTTACTTTTTAGTCTTCCGTTTTGCATATTTTCATATTATTAAATTTAAGATTATATTTCAATGACGACCCAGTTGAAGAAACTGAGCTTTAATGTACTTTTTATACAGAGTTAATGTATTATGCTAATGCACAGAAATATTGAAATACTTTCGACAAAGTAGCCGCTATTCTCGAAAACACTACCGATTATACAGGTTGTTTTGCAATTACATAACGCCCAAATTTTCACAAGAGGTTCAGCTTTAAACATTTAACGAATTCGCACCTTCAAATACAGAAGTTGTAGACTACGCTAATGCAGAAATCATGCATATATCTTATTCTTGCTCTTCATGTATATAAAAATGAATAGCTATTCGTTAGTCTCGCTAAAACTCGAGAACGGTTGAACCGATTCGGCTATTTTTGGTATTGAAATGTTCGTGGAAGTCCAGGGAAGGTTTAAACGGTTTCTATGCTCAACGAAGTGGATACGGGTCAGCTTAACATAAATTTTACAATGCATGCAGCGCGGCACGGCGCAGGTACGGGCGTGATAAATAATTTTTTAAAAATTGTCTATTTCTGAAAAATATTTTTTTTTCAATTATCTATACTAGCGAGTTCAATCTGTTGTCAAAATTTGGCCGATGATTGAAAAACTACCCTGTATAGGATTGATATAAGTAATTCCATAAAATCGCGACTGAGTTTCAAATAAATATTCTAAAATACCATGCTTTCTCATTCATTGATAGGAGTTAGGAGAGGAACAACATGATCTTTAACGAAGGATTAACTTCAACATTGCTTGGTAAAACACGCCCTAAGTCCCGATTTCACCAACGCATGTTAGTGTTAACGGCATGCTAAAATACCATGTCTTCTCATTCATTGATAGGGATTACGAGAGGAACAACATGATATTTTTAACGAAGGATTAACTTTAACATTGCTTGGTGAAACACGCCCTAAATATGGCGTCCTAGTTCCAAAGCAATGTTTTGAAACCGAGCAGGAACTTTTTTGATGATGCAAGTCTGAACATTAAATCCGTGGAAGAGTTTTTTTTTCGAAAACCAGTCTACAGAATATTGTATGAAGCGGAATGCCCTCAGGGTTTGTATTGAATGATGTCTACGGAGTACAGAGTCCATTGTGTAGAGGTAGCGTTTTTCACGCTATTATCAAAGTTTTGCATAGAGTCTTTTGATGGAGATTAAATTTTTAATGCCACAAAGCTATGCGGTATACAGTAACGTATTTATAACGTAATCCAAAATCAATTCTATGGGCGGTGTCTTGATGTAAATTTTCGGTCAATAATTCCGCGATTGATGAATAACAGCAATAATGACAAAAGCCAAGCTGTCTCTAGTAACTGGCTAAGAAGGAAAGAGAAATGAAGTACATAGAAATTATAAATCAGGCCAAGCAGGAACATTTGATAGCTGCCTAAAGTTAGCTCACTCCGTAATAGGCCGTCCGGCAGACTGCCCGATGTCCGCAATACACTGCACAGACCTAATAGTAGTATAGCCTGTCGGACATACCTGTAGGCTTGCCTGCAGGCATGTCTAATGAATCCCCGTTTAACCAAAGGCAGTTACGACACAGCTTAACATCTTTTTTTACGGGCTTTGGCCCACCTCACATTCCCACCACTGCAACTCCTGTAACCAACCTCGACAAACCTAAAAGAAGAAGCTACATCAAAACCACAACGAAATTAATCAGAAGACAAAAAGAAGGAGTGGGAACAGCTTAACATCTATCTACGCATAAGTAGTCATAGTAAGGATATAAGCGATTGTAATCGTGCGTGATCTATTTACGCATCCGGCAGGTACTAGGCACCAGATGGTTTGTAACCTCTGTCCGACGTCATTTAACTATATGGTTACTGACCACTGGCTGAATTGACCCTCGATCGGTTGATGTGCGTAGTACGATATTTGTTTCATGTAGTATCTAGTTATTTACTAATTAGATATGATATAGGCCAATTAATAAATCAAGCATTATAATAATAAAATCTTTATTCAAACAATTTAGATTTTAGACATTACATACTTACCTATTAACTGAAACATATAAAATACATTAAAACATTGACTCTATTAGACAATAACAAAAGTAAAGAGAAACACATGATACGTAATGCCATTATGAAAAATGCCTATAATAGGAGTGCAATTTGATAAAAAAAGTTTTGTGTTATGCTTTTTCAATATATTTTTGTAACTTCTGTGAAATTCCAAAAATATAATCAGTGAGCCTAGTGCGTGTTTTTGTCACTGCTCACGGTGACGAAGTTAAGTACAATATATTATTATATATGGCATCGAAACAGCGCCCCTAGTGACAAACTATAGTAACTAATGCGATGCCAAACAAATTGTATAGTTCGTCCCTGATAAATTTAACCTAAAGGTTAACAAACCGAAAACATCGAAATTTTCCCTTAATCACTTATTGTGCACACTTATCAACACTTTCACAGGTATGTTAAAGGATTACACTTCATTATCCAATACATTTTATAACAATTAAACAATAATTAATATGTAATAAACATTAAATGAAAATCTTTCACAGAAAAAATACGCCATTTTGACACTGCCGATTGTAGAATATAAGCCTATAGTCTATGGATTCATAGCAAACAAAAATCATTGTATTAATATTTAAGCCGTTTTTGGTCGTGTCATAGACGGGTTTGTTTACATTTAGGTTAAATTTATCTCGGACGTACTATAGTTAACTTCCTCACCGTGAGCAGTGACAAATACTCGCACTAGAGTCACTGTGTTCACTAAGTTTATCAGTGAAATTCCACATTCACGTCAGGCCTTAGCATGAGTTTGGGTGGGCCATTTAATTTGTAAATAAATTGAGGATATCCGCGCCAAATAAGAAGGTGAAAATATATCGAGTGGATGACTAGGCTGTAGACACACTGTCTACTCGCGTCGCGCCGGTAATATAGGATGCGACTATTGCCTCGATATCCGCACTTAGCTGCTAAGGGTGCCCACCCACGAGCGATAGTCGGTGACCGACATTTTGTAGGTGAATATACATGTGCTAAATAAAAAAATGCTGTTCAGAAATAATATGGAGGAAAAGTTTGGACGATTAATCGGTCGCACACAAAGTAGGCCGTAGATAGGCTGTGGGTACTGGGTAGGTAGTAAACGTACCCAACATTAAATTAGACATAATAATATCGATGGACACCTCACACTACTGACGTAGTGTCCATCTGGCCCCGTGCTGAGTATCCGAAGAACTGGTGTTAGACGTATTACAGACTGTCAAGTACCAGACAGCGGAAAAAATATACTATACACATTTCTGATTTTTATTATATTACTAGCTGCTGACCTGTGCCCACTTCGTAGAGCATACAAACCGTTTAAACCTTCCCTGGACTTCCACGAATATTTTAAGACCAAAAATAGCCGAATCGGTTCAGTCGTTCTTGAGTTATGCGCTTGCTAACACATTTTGCGATCCATTTTTATATTATAGATTATATTACTAGCTGACCCGTGCCCACTTCGTTGAGCAAACCTCCCTTGGACTTCCCACAAAATTTCAAGAACAAAAATAGCCGATTTGGTTCACCCATTCTCGAGTTTTAGCGAGAGTAACGAACAGCAATTATATAAGATGTAACACTCAACACACATCTATGAACCAGGAACGCAGAAAACTTAGTTCTTTCGGCAGGAACCCGCTACCTCCGTCTTGAGCCGACGCGTACAACCACTGCGCCATAGCGGTTATATGCACAGAATTCCGCTACAGATTGTGATTTTAACAAGCGCAGGTCAAGGACCTCGGCGTATTTAGAGGGCGTCGCCCTCGCGATGTGGAAGTGCTAAGTCCTGGTCTTGTTATGTGGTCCTGGTATTGATTTGCGGTTAAGATACGAGTGTATTGTGTGTGTACAAGTTCGTAAATTGTAAAAAAGAAGCCAAAAGGAAGGGTAATGATTTTACCACTCTATAGGCTGTAATATTAATGAGTGATAATACTTTAGAGAGTGTATGGATACCGTATATAGAGTTTACTGTGAAAGTACCAGCGCTGAATGAGGTACTTATTTTTAAATTGTTGTATGCTAAAATTTATGATGTTGCCCGGGGCATTTCTTATACAAACATGAAAGTCAAAAAGTAAGTCTTTCAGCGCTGGTACTTTTACAGTATACTCTACATAGGAGGCACATACACACCCTAAAGTATTATCACTCATTTATTTTACACTTTGTATATAGGTAATATACATTTCACCGTAGCGCCTAAACTACTGGTCCGATTCTATTGAAAGGTGTCAATAGATTCCTGGCTAACATAGGCTGTATAATTTAGGTAGTCGGCGCCTTTAGTCAAGTTCTCATCGCTATTATCACTTACGAAGTTTGAAAACAATTTATTTTCGTCCGTAAACATTCTGTTTGTAGATATCGAGATTACTAGTCTAAAATCATGGTCGTAGACAAAATTACATTAATAACAATAATTAAGTAGGTATCTAGGTCGAGTTGTAAAGATTGTATATTATTAAACATAACTATACATTTTCTAGTATTGGATAGTGGATACCTGCTCACTGGTTTTTATGAATAATAAAACTCGTAATTATTCATACAAATATGACTAATACATCCACGTCACTTATTGTCTGTGTAAGGTGGGGTTAAAAACACAAATTTAACTTATACCTATATAAAGTATTTAATGTAATCTACCTATTGAGAACTAGAACCACGTGGCTGTAAAGGTTTTAGTCATTTTGTATACTGAGACTATAAGGATTTTAATTCTAGGTCTAATTTGACATGTAACTGGTTAAATCCGGTTTAACCCGTACATGGGTATCTGCACAATCCGCCTTTTATGTCTTCACCCTTACGTATAGTGCCTCAAGAAAATTACCCGCTTCTAGTTTTGCAAAGTTATTAGCGATATTTATCTACGGTGCTCCACCCACGGCTCAACATAGCGATGTCCATTGTAGGAGTGACAAGACGGTTGTTTGCGCATCTCCGAGGCCCGGCCACTTTGCACATTCTCGACAGTTGGGGACGGTTCTAGAAGTTGGAACATTAAGTGCCAATTTCACAAACACATGTTAAAGTTAATCCTTCATTACATATCATGTTATCCCTCTCGTATTTCCTGTCAATGGATGAGAAAGCATGGTATTTTAACAAGCCGTTATAACAAGCGTTGGTAAAATCGGGACTTAGGAATCCGGATAAACTTCCGAAGCGCCTATAAGATTCAGTCTTAGGCTGGGATTCCGTATCATAATATTAAGGCCAAAGACTGATTTTTTCTATATTCTTTGAATATCCCTCTGAAGATTGAATTAAAACTCAGTTACCTTACTTAATGATTTTTATATTAATGTCGTAATTCGTAACCAAGGTTCGTTTTACTACTGATGGACAATTATTACTAGAACTAGTATATATTATAGTCACTACACAATATCAAGGGAAATGAATGATAACAAAACATTCGCAGTTCGCACCCACATATTGCTTAGTTCAGAGAAATGCAATTTCAGCTACAGTATTAATTAAAAACATTTATTTCAGACTAAATCTACATTGTGTTTGCCAGTACAAAAAAAAATCGAGAAAGTAAAGTTTAAAAAATCTAAAACTGGCTCTAATAAATACTTGCAATCTATACTACCTAATATTATAAAGCGGAAGAGTTTGTTTGTTTGTTTAAACGCTCTAATCTCAGAAACTACTGGTCCGATTTGAAAAATTATTTTTATGTTGGATAGTCTATTTATAGAGAAGGCTTTAGGCTTGTATAACATTACGCTGCGACCAATAGGAGTGAAGCATCAGTGAGGAATGTTTAAAAAACGGGGACTTTCGTTGCGTGCGCTGCGGTTTAAGTCACCCAAAAACCACGCGAACGAAGGCGCGGGCACAGCTTACAAATAATATAATTTCTGGAGGCCTGTCGCCTACTCATGTTTTTACGAAACATTACTTAAACTATGGGGTGTGGCTATACACATTTGTATACTCTTACACAATTTGTATCTAAGTCGAAAACATTTCGTTCGTTTTGTTCGTTATTTTTTAATCACGCCTTAACCAAAGAAAATACTGCAATATCGATATTTGCGCTTGTACGGAACCCGTGGTTGGCGAGTGGGGGCTCGCTCTTGTCCGGTTTTGAATATTAAACTACGTCGCGGTAACTCGTTAAGCCGTAACAGATGAGTCAGTTTGTCTATGACTCACATCGCACAGTTTGTTTACATAACTTGCTGATGTAGTCTGTACGCGTGACCGTTTGTACCGCGGTTGGGGCCCTCAAGCGAGTTGACAGATAAATGATAAACATTGTGGGTATCCAACTATCCTACTAATATACCACACTAAAGTTTGTAAGTATGGATGAATGAATGTTACTGTTTTACGTAGAACTGGTTAGTAGAAGGTACGGTTTCCGCGGGATTACATTTTACGCGTACTACGTAGCGGGAAACGTCTTGTTAATATGAAATTACAAATAAAGTTCCAGAATGAGAATTGTGTTATTTGGTATTCTGCTATATAAAAATGAATTGCTGTTCGTTAGTCTCGCTAAAACTCGAGAACAAGAACCGTATATTTTGTCTGGAAATATTCGTGGAAGTCCAGGGAAGGTTTAAACGGTTTTTTTCATTTCTTTTTATGCTTAACGATGTGGGCACGGGTCAGCTAGTTTTGTATAATAATGGAAAAATTGCACTATACCTTTAAATACTCCTATACAAGGCTTAATAAAAAAATAAGTTAAAATATTCGATTACGAAACATAAAAAATGATAAATTGTATTTTAACGTAGGTACTTTCACTGTGTAATAAAACCGACCCGGTGCTAGTCGGGCTCGCGCGCAAAGAGTTCCGTACGTTTAAATATTTATATAATAGATACTTGACCATTTCATGTAGGCCTAGTAACTTGAGTCGCGCTTATGCATTTAATGCTTATCGACAATATTTTGTATGTCAACACAAAGCTCCTATTGGGAAACAATAGTAACTAATTCGTCGCCATACAAATAATAATTCGTTATTCGAGTAGTAGCCAAGTTCTTTACGGCGAGTAGTTACAAAAACTTGCTTGTCAACAATGTCTTAGGACCGTGTTAAATGTTAATAAATAAGACTCACGCCCGGTTTCTGAAAGGCTGATCAAATAGATCAAATTGATCAAATCAGCTAATCTGAACGTTCATTGGTGATAGGTGATAACAGTGACTGCGAAGTGACGTTCACCAATTAGCGTTCAGATTACCCGATTTGATCAATTTGATCAGCCTTTCAAAAACCGGGCGTTAAGCTCGATCTCGAGAATTGCGATCGCAACCTCTACTTGAGAAACTATTTAGCAGATAAATCAATATTTCATTTCAATTTTAAAAATGAACAACTTTAAAAAATAATTGAAATATTCAACATAAGTAAAGTTT
The DNA here is from genome assembly GCA_905187575.2 of Celastrina argiolus. Classification (NCBI taxonomy): domain Eukaryota; kingdom Metazoa; phylum Arthropoda; class Insecta; order Lepidoptera; family Lycaenidae; genus Celastrina; species Celastrina argiolus. The sequence continues at coordinate 10,580,576 of LR994597.1, forward strand.
AAGTTGGAATAAAAAGTTCTCAAGTCATGACTTGCTATCGCAATTCTTGAGATCAAATTCGAGATTGTTTTATTAATACTGGCATTACATAGGGTCCCGTGTTTGCCCTTCGGTTGCGGAACCCCAAAAATATTCAACTGCAAGTGCCACTGACATAACATTATATCATGATAGAGGTAGCGGTACAGTTTTACGAGCCAGCAATACGTGACTGGGCCTTCATGACTCCCTAGTCCTACCCATAAATGTGGCACGAGCCTCATAAATGGACGACCTCCGTAGCGCAGTGGTTGAGCGCATTGGTGCTCTAGCGAGAGGTCGCGGGTTTGAATCCCGCCGAGGGAGAAAAAAGTTTTCAATGTCCCTGAGTCATGGATGTTAATTAGATTTGTGTAGGTATAATATAATAAAAATCTTAAATATGTGTATAGTATTAAATTTATTTCCGTTGTCTGGTAGCACGGAGCCAGATTGACGTAGTGTGAAGCGTCCATAGATATTATATATAATTGTGTATAGTCGATATCTACAAGGCGTAAAATAAATTAGTGATAATACTTTAGGGTGTGTAATTGTGTATGTGCCTCGTATGTAGACTATACTGTGAAGGTACCAGGCCCTGAAAGACTTACTTTTGACGTTTATGTTTGTATGAGAAATGCCCCAACATCATACATTTTCCCATACATGTAATGGATACTGAAGAATCCTTTAATATTCCAGTGAAAGTGTTGATAAATGTGCACAAAAATGTAAAAAAATTCGTTGTTTTTGGTTTGATTACGTTTAGTTTAAATTTATCTAGTACGTACTGTAGACCTTAGCTGAAGACTCCCATAGTGAATCATTGAATGTTTATTAATCCTTGAATGTTTATTTTGTATTGAATTAGATATTGACTCCAACATAGAGTCATAAAATTTCAATGTATTAAGACCAACGCGACGTACTTATTTTAGTTTATAAATTATGGTTTATGTTGCCACTTGCCAGTATAAATGCCAGTTACGAAATATTTATGTCAGAGGTTTCCAAAGTGTGCGCCGTAGAAAGTAGAGGTGTCATGAGTCGAACAACTTAATTATATCCACAACCACAGTAACCGCAACCGAAAATATTCGCGAGTACCTTATTTGATCGTACGCGTTGGTAGAGATCGTAGGTAATTTGTTGTCTTTCTACCTAACCAAATTACTGATATTGTACCTAATAATATACTAAAAACTCCATTATTGATTTATTCCTGTCGTCTTTCTTGTACGCCTTACTTTTAATATTCATATTCCCACTTATATTGCCTAGGGCTTTTCTCTGATAGAGAACCAGCTATTCTTAAGACTATACTTAAGACTTGTTTCTTTCGAGCCCTATCGGCGCCGCCGTGACAAAATACTAAAGGTAAACGTAACGTTTTGAACGAATTTTTTAATCAGATTCCTGTTTTATTCGCCCTAACTTCATACATTAAAATACAGAATGTGATTGAAATGAAAAAAAAATTGTATCTGTGCTGCTGAGTAAAAAGATTGAGAACTCGTGACCTAGGTGTGTACCTCGTGTGCACAAGTGTTCTACATGTGTCGCTTCGACCTTGTGCATGCCGAGAGCCGGCCACAGCTCTGATATACACATTACACATATTATACACTATTACACTTTCTAATTGTGTAGGTAATGTTTGATATGTATGACAGCAATGGGTGAGTAAACCCCGAGCTAGTTTTACTAGTTTTACTATTCGAGCTCCTTGGTATTATTTTATAAAACGTGATCTTTGTTTATCCGTAACCGAAATTGTCCTAAACAAACGGATTATCAGAAATTACTTTATTGTATCATTATCTGTATCCAAAATTTCATATCCATTTCATCCCTGATCCACGGGATGTAGCAAGTAGCATTTCTCGGCGAATGTTATGGAGAATTACGATAGTATACCAATAATATATTAGACTAGCTGACCCGTGCCCACTTCGTCGAGCATAGAAACCGTTTACAAGTTTAAACCTTCCCTGAACTTCCACGAACATTTTTTTAACGAACGAACGAGTTTTAGCGAGACTAACGAACGAAGAGAAGAAGATATATGTATAAGCTAACTCTGGGTTTATTATTTTACTATGCCTAGCATTTAGTATTTGGTCCTTACAGAAGTAGATTATAGCTTGAAGTTCTGGTGTTTAGAAAGGACAGAAATCTGAAATTACTTTACCTACATAGAGTTTACTAGAAAATTCATTAATGTTCTTTTTTATGATTATAACACATCAAAGATAAGATAATTGTTACAAGAATAATAAATTTGATTAACCTGCTAATATTAGACGTGGAAAAATTGTTACATACCTCTACCTAATTGAACTTTGTACTTTACAATCGATAGTTCGATTACTAAACTATTCGGAACCTACTTATCATCAAATCGATATGATAAAATGTCTGAGATATTTATTATACTGTTATAATTTATTTATTTTAACGTGCCTATTAACTTAAGTGTTCCAATTTAAAGTGTGTGACAAGTGACAGACAGTTATTACTGACTTGATTCATATTATTTAGTCTCAGGTAGCGATTTGGTTTAATAGGCCCTATATAAATTACCATAAATATCTCGTAGAGGGCCATTCATTTATTACGTAAGATGATTATAAACTACATAGCCATAGACCATTATATAAAGAAGACTATAAGACGACGTGTGAATCATAAAAATCGGCCCATACTTTTGGTCTCTATAGTGCTTCAAATAGACACGTACATACATGCATGTTGTGCAGTTGGGTATGAATAAGGCGTGCCACCTGGTGGGTACTAAATCATCTTTCGTAATCAATGAACGGCCCTAATGTTATAATGGTCGAAAGGATGTTGTAAAGTAAATGGTGAATTTTACATGTGAATTTTAACATAAGAGAAAATAATCAAAGTATTTAAAAAATGAAGTCATCCAGTACTAAACCCTGTTTTTTAATCTCGGTCAGTAAAGTGACAGACAAAAATCAATTACATATTATCAGTTAGCAGAGACAAAAATTTGTCTCTGCTAACTGATAATAAAAGAAAGAAAGGTGATGTGATACAGAAATGTCATTTTACTGACTGAAATTATAAATCAGTGTATACAAAAATATACTGCACTGCATTCTTAATTCTAAATCTCTTTATTTCTCTATATTTATCTTTTTATTGTTAAGTCTAAATAATTTTGAAATTGGAACAAACCTTCATCTAATCACCAGCTGACGATAAACATAGCTGATGAGCTATTGATCTACCTAATGTGTAACGATCGACCTCTGATGCACTAATTGACCCCTTGACCTTTGCAGCTGGACACGAGCGGGAACGGCTACATCGACCTCAAGGAGCTGAAGGACGCGCTGGACAGCGTCGGCTACAAGATACCACAATGGAAAGTAAGTGATTCCTACAAAGTGAAGACTTTGTTTTTTTATAAATAATACACTAGGTAACGTGTCCCATACAAGAACAAGGCTAATATCTATATTAGAGCTACAATTGAAGACATGACTCGATGAGGGTGATATGTCGCTAAATTCTAATAAAAAAATTGAGTTTAGTTTTTAATTGTAGAGACGGATCTTTAGACTTAAACAAATTAGATTACGTCGTAAAGTAGTAAGTACATTAGAATACTTCACGACGTATTCTATAATGTTTGAGTGACAGTTTGAACTAATTTTTCTCGACATTTGAGTTTTGCTTCGTTTTTCATTCATGTCTTCAATTGTTTATTAATAACATCATTCATCCATTCATGTCTTCAATTGTTTATTATTAACGAACTGAGCCAACAGTTTTAAATTTCCAAGTTGATTCGGCGATTTGAAATCGGTTTGTGTCACTTCTAAAATCAAACTTTAAACACGCATCGCGGCACTGTAACACGTGTTGACTGTTAACGTTGGCACTGTTGGAAGCGAAATAAATGAAATAACTGCTGAAACGTGGGCTGATATTCGCCGAGACGGTTTTCTTGTACCGACACGATATCTAGTATAGGTATTGTTGATCCAAGAAAATACATTATATGTATATGCATTATATTTTTAACCCCCGACGCAAAAACGACGGGGTGTTATAAGTTTGACGTGTCTGTGTAAATGTGTATGTGTCTGTCTGTTGCATCGTAGCTCCCAAACGGATGATCCGATTTTAATGCGGTTTTTTTGTTTGAAAGGTATATCAGTCGATAGTGTTCTTAGCTATGTTTGGTAGAAATCGATTCAGGTATTCAAGGTCATCAGGTCCTTTGTTAGGTGTGATAGGAATGTTTTTTTTTTAATTTTTAATTTAGTAAAGAACCGTGTTGATTGAATGTGTAAAACATATTAATTTAAGCAAGCGTGTGCGATTATTATAATTTCAAAGATTGGTATTCAGTGACCTAATTTGCAAGTTTACGAGTAGGCAACTAGGCGGTAGGCGCCTAATAAGGCACCGGCCACACACTGGTGGGCTGGCTGGCGCATGTATTTGTTGAATTCAATAAAATATCTATTAACGACTTCCTTTCTCGTACATTATGATCATTCCAACTTAGTACCTACCGTCAATGATTTAAATGGTTAGGTGAAATATGTTAGATACTATAGACGATATTAACCATACGCTTCCGTGGGCCAGTGGTTTTGAGCTTGGCTCGCGACTCTGGAAGTCGTGGGTTCGATCCCCGCGTGGGGACAACGTCTAAGTGTGTACTTAACACACAGAAGCATTATCTTCCTTCACTCCAGAGAGACGGATAATAGACACGACTGGCGGTAGAATCTCCCGATCGGTGCTGTGATAAGTTTACCATAATGTGTACGTGGTGGTTCGCAGGTGCGATGCATGATCGAGGAGTACTACGACCAGAGCGGGCCCCGCGGTCGCGGCGTCAACGGCAGCGTCAACGGCGACTCGCGCCGCAACGGCATCTCGCTGCACGAGTTCGAGGAGCTGTGCGGCAACCTCAAGACACAGCAGGTGAGAGAGAGACGAGGGAGTGAAAGAGATAAGTTACTGGGTACTGGCTAGAGTTTCTTGAACGTAGTCCCCTAAACGCGGTGTGAACGCGCTAAGCATCTCGTTGCACGAGTTTGAGGAGCTGTGGCGGCGACCTCGAGACTCAGCAGGTGAGAGAGAAAGAAAGAAGTGGGATGGAAAGATAAATAAGAGGCTAGGCTAGTTTAAATCGTTGGCACTTGGCAGTTGACGCCTGCATGCTATTAAACGCAAAACTAATATGTCTTGACTTTAGTTTTACTGCTAAGTAAACGGAGCAGTACCAAATAATTTAGGCACACCGTTACACGACGTTTGGTGTGCAAATACTCATATACAAATCTTATTTTTTTTTACATAACGGATGTCGCACCTGACACTGGCGTGACGATAACTCCATTCCTATCAGCTTCACTTAAGATCCTCATGGAAATCTCTACCTATTCTATAAATCTCTGGATGAGAACTAACCTTCGCATGCCATCGGCGAGGGGTTCTGTAATTCCATTTTTGTTAGGTTAGGGCTCCCACACAAATCCACGATGCTGTTATTTTTACACTCATTTACCTAACATCGATCCGACCGCAAATATATGCGATGTGATGCGAATTTCCGGTTTTGAGTGGGAAACCTTAAGACCCACACCGAAATCCCTATACAATTATTCTGGCTATGGCTGCCCTCTTAATTAGAACCAGCCTCCGCTTGCCAACGGCGTGGGGTTCCTCTAATTCCGTTTTTATCAGCCCACATCGAAATCCCTACCTTATTATACATGCTAGCTTCTCTCTAAATGAGAACCAGCCATTGCGATTTTTTTCAATTACTTTTCTACGACCGTTAAATTGAACTTGAACGAATAAAGTACTTACTACTTACATAAGTACTCTTCAATTTAGATTCCAACCGCGTATTCCGCGCTTCGTCTTGACCTTCACAAGTTTACGACGCTGTCGTGTGTCCGTCCAACAATTGGATAGCCACACACTTAAGTGCCACTTAATTGGATGTAGAGGTCGTTATGTCGCAAGATTTATCCCGACAAGTGATGTACGACATATTGTAGATCCCAGGGGGCCTACTCAAGATGCCATCGCTAATTATCGCTTACAAAGTTCGATAACATAATGTATGGGATTTGACATAAGGTACGCTAAATGATCGCTATTTGGTATGTCATTTAGCGTACCTTATGTCAAATCCCATACATTTTGTTATCGAACTTTGTAAGCGATAATTAGCGATGGCATCTTGAGTAGGCCCCCTGTGCCCCTTAGATCTTTTGACGGCCATGTTTGATTCGGAGAATAACTAGAAAGATGATTCAATGTTCTAACAATTGCGATTTATTCAAAGCTGTTTCCTATAAAGATATACTCATTATGTATTTATACGCTCCCACACCGATTACGATGACGGCGGCCGGTTTACGCAGGAGTTATTTTATAGTGCACCAGTGTGTGCGCAAAAAAGCACTCTCTTCTTTTACTCTTGTAGCCCAGTGGGACGCCTGGCGAAGAAAAAGGCACACGACCGACGTTCCATGCACATACATATTATACTACGATATTATAGAATATCTGAAATATAACGAGTAGCTCTTTCGACGTCAATTGGGCATCCATTTAAACTTTACTTAACTCTACCCGTGGTTGTCTGAAAGAAATGATTAAATTATTAAGGCAGCCATTTTTGTTCTATATTGTTTAATAGGTATATTGTTCTTAATATGTGTGCACATTAAAAATATTGCATTCATTTATACATTTTAAAAATGGTAAGTTTCCGTACCCTACTTGAGTACGCCGAGTTCTTTCTTTTTTTCATTTTTTAATAAAAGCGTCTAATGAAACTTCATTGCACAATATTAGACGATAATATGGATTATGGAGCAATAGAAAAACGAGACATGTACCCATGTATTTATTTTGTCGGTCACGTTTTTCGGGTGATAATATGAATTTGTAATGATGAATCCATTCATTTATACGCTTCATAGCATCTGTTTTAGTATTAAATACTAATATGTTCCTAGAAAATCATCATTATTACCAAATGTCTATGAGAGATATAAAGACTTTTAAAGACTATAAATTAGAAATGTATTAAATTCAATCTTATAAGTTTGTATGCCAAAAATATTGAAAAGTGATTAGATCTTTAGAATAAAAATACTGTAACACCATAATATTATGTTCCACTTTTGATGCAAATAAGAATTATGAATAATTCTTGCATCATTTGTATTTTGTACTTATGTAGATATTCGTTTGTACTTTTTATTTATATTTCATCGTTTATATTCCTATCGGCTACAATGAGCTCTTACCTTTCTAATAATCTCATCCAAATTCCTACATATCATACAGGCTAGGGCTTCCCTCTGAAGGCGAACTAGTATTCGCCAATGTACATATTCATACGCACATTGGCAATATGAGAATTACAAATATAAATGAACGAATATGGATTGGAGTTATACGAATATGAATTGGAATTTCTCGCCTGCGAAGGCATAAAGCTGATAATTACATTCCTCGCCGGTACAGTTATAATGACGTTAGCATTAAACCTTAATTGATTGTGACACTGTGACACAAATGTCAAACTGCATCGTAATCGTATTGACGCGGTCCTCGTGCCGCGTCAGATGGAAAACTAATGGGCATGAGCTGTTGACTTAGTTTTCTGTACCCAGACGGCAAAAAGAGGCCCTATTACTTAGTTATGACATTTTTAAATGGCAAATGTACAGGGGCCTTACTCTCCAAACTGATTCGATTTAGATTCAGATTCGATCGTGCCGCGTACTCCCGAATAAATTGACGTTTGTTTATTTTAATTCTCGGTCGATTGATATAGTCGGCAATACAAAAAGTTACGATTTAACGATTTCTTTCGATTCCTTGTTAGTTTCAAAGCAATCCACTAAATAAAATACCAATAAACAAGCCGTTCAGATCGAACTGATTTGATTCTCGATTGTGTCGGGAGTAAGCCTGCTGCATATACTGATCTAATCATATACCTTTATTTTCTGCTCCGGTTCAATATGTGATGATAACAAATAAATAAAATAAAATAAATAAATAATTGAAATTCGACTAAACAAAAAAGTTACCTCGTCCATCAAAAACATAAATCAAGAGTTGTGAGATCCATGTAAAGGTCGGGGTTAGTCGGTCGGGTCTAACATCTCATAGTGATCATATCAATATTATTAAAAACCTTTCATGTTTCAAATAACTAAGTAGAATGACTTGGCAATTGCATAAAAACACAATGTATAAAAACACAATGTAAATCAGTTTGTTTAGTAAAAAAATTAATGTCTTTCTTTTCAATTATTGGTAGTACTTACTAGTGAGTCTGAACCTCTGAAAATTTGGCCAGTGACCCTATCTGAATGTTTACTATTGTATGTAATATGTAATGAAGATTTTTTATTTATTTATTTACTTTTTTTTTCAGGTCGCATCCACATTCAAACAAGCCGTCAGTAAAAAAGAGAACCTGGAGCACCTGGGCGGCATGAGCGAGGCGTCCAGTGATGGTATGTAACAATATGCAAGTTAAAACCTTATTTCGAAGGTGATAGATATCAATTATGTATAATTCTACAGCTAAAAACTTAAAAAGTTTAACACCATATTTCAAACCCTATTATAGCGTGTACTGCATGATATGACTTAAGAATTTGAGCCATAATTGTGTGGATATAAAATTTATTTTCGTATGTACAAATCTATATCCCATACTTCCCATCTTTAATAGAAAAAAAATTGCAATAGATGTCGCTACTGTTAACGTTTGTAAATTATAAAATATGCCGAATTAAGCACAAATATTGTCATTAAAATAAAGATAAGCATATTTTTTAAGCATAATATCACATTAAGCTAAATTCTAAAAAATTGTAATTAGAATTTTCGAATAGTGGCGCTAGATAGCGGTTTCCGGAATGTGCTTGGAAATCGAAGAAAACAAAAATAGCCAGTCGAATTGCCAGTATTAGGGTGATACCATTTTCTAGTACTAGGTCGTGCTCTGTTTAAATATATCTACTTTGTGATACAACTAATCAAATTTGAAGCCTAATTGCAAGCAACTAAAGTTCAGTTTTGTACACAGGCACAACCCACTCTGTGCGGCTGGAGGAGCAGATGGCGTTCTCCGGCTGGATCAACAGCAACCTGGAGCACGATCCCGACCTCCAGCACTTGCTGCCCATCGACCCCGAGGGCAAGCGGCTGTACGATAAGCTCAAGGACGGCCTCATATTGTGGTGAGTAAGACCCGCAGTCCAGGCCAATATAGTACTAACTGGCAATCCAGGACAGAGTTACGTAGTCGGATTAGGATTTTGTGGCATGTTATACTAACGCTAAATTGATCGCGTCGACTCCCGTGTTGGAATAACAAAAGATGTTGTTTTCAAGTTTGGTTAGGACAACGCAGGCTGATCACCTGATTGTCTGAAAAAAAAGATGAAACATAAAAAGTCGGTGCTGCGCCTGATCTCCCGCCAATCGTGTCGGTCATCCGTCCCACTGGGCTACGAGAGTGAAGGAAGAGAGAGTGCTTCTGTGTATTGCGCACACACTTGAATACTATAAAATAACTCCTGCGTAGGTGGCCCGGTTTCAATGAAACCGACCAGTGTCACCGAAATCGGTGTGGAAGGCATCATTGTTATTATTATTTTCAGCAAAGTCATCAACCACTCGTGCCCGGACACGATAGACGAGCGGGCGATCAACAAGAAGAACCTGACGCTGTACACCAAACACGAGAACCTCACGCTGGCGCTGGTCTCCTCGCAGGCCATCGGCTGCAACATCGTCAACATAGATGCTCACGACCTCGCTAAAGGTACGTACACTATTTCTTCAATTCTGGCGGGTGTAGGTCTACGGACCGGTGGTAATAGTTTTTTTTTTTTCGACATCACAGGGCCATGACTTTTTTGTTCGTACATGAAATTGAGTTTCAACTATCACTAAAACATTTTAGAATATATCGTAACGTATTGAGTTCATTAATCTAAAGAACAGTCATTAGAGTCAATGTACAATGTTTATATGGCATAATTTGTTGGATTAAAAATACCCAAAGAATACCGATCCATAATAATTAAAGCAGCGGTAGCATCGTGTCGTCATGCCGATTGGACGACATATATACCGATTCAAGATGCCGTCGCTGTTATCACTTACGAAGTTCTAAATAAAAATTATGGGATTTGACATAAGCTTTTTTGCTTAAAGGTGGCAACCGCGCGATTTTATTTAGCCGGATTCTTCGGAACCGTTGTAAAAAACTCAACTAAATGTTTCTTATAAGTTAATATTAGTTGTACATTTAAAATTAAGTAACTTCTCATGTTTCAGATAAAACTGAAGTTATGAAACAGTAATAAAATTATTTTAAAAATAGTTACGATTGTTACTCGTGTATCATTATGCATACAATTTTACTACCTCATCTAAGTGTTTTAAGACTTAAAATTAATAACAATACTGTACTCGTGCATCGCCGTCTTTCCCGTGGGTGTCGCAATAGGCGATAGGAAGAATATACATCCGGATATTTGAAAACGACGCTCAACTACCGGCCGGCCAAGCGTGGCGTGTATAATTACCGCCAATGAAATATTGAGGGAGGTTTATGTCCACTTTTTTTTGTAAACGATGGCTGGCCTTGTCACGCCCAGACGTCACTGCGACCCTTCTTGATCTATTGTGACTCCTTCGATTTAGAGTACCGTCCCCAGCCCTATGTTACTCATGACGCGAACGATGGTGGGGGTCTGCGGTGCGAATGTCCTCGGCTGTAGAGTATTCGTGCTGCCCGAGGTACTTGCTCCTGCTTATATGAAGAGCTGCACAATCAAGAAGAAGGTGTCCAGAAGTGGACACCTTCTTCTCGATTGTCCAGCTTAGTTGAAATGATAATTGAAATGATAATCATGACTTGTGCATCGTAAATTTCTACTTTGGTCGTATGGCCTTATTGTTCTTATCAGTTCGATCTTTCAAGATCGTTGAGAACAATTTTCAACATAACTATAAATACGGACTGACCTTAGAGAATCCACTTAAGACGTTGTCTTGATTGTAGCAATCATGCAATTGTATGACGAGCTAATGCACATAAGCGTTTAAAATATGTACATTGGATCTGTATGAAAAATATATATATATACCTACCTTGTATTTTTATAACGGGTGTGAAAAGAAGAGTCACTATAAGTTTGGAATATGTTTATACTACCTTTTCTCATTATAGAAATGTGTTTTTTTTAGTTTTTCGTTATTCTTGCGACAAAAGATTTTTTTTAATTTTTTTTACAAAAAATACATTTCCAAAATAAGGAACGGTAGTATAATCGTATCTCAAAGGGATTATGACTGTTCTTTTTACACCCTGTATAGTAGTGAAATATTTTTATTTATTCAAAGCATGCTGATGGTGTTTTCAGGCAAGCCCCACCTCGTGCTCGGTCTGCTGTGGCAGATCATCCGCATCGGTCTGTTCAACCAGATCACCCTGGAGCACTGCCCCGGTCTCACAGAGCTGCTCAACAATGAGGTATTTTTTTTAATTCAATTTATTTTCTGGTTGATCATGATATGAGTGTATATGATTTGTATCTCAGATTATACAACAATTAGCAAATTAGAGAAAGATTAACCTAGTCACTGAAGATATAGATGCATACTAAATAAATATTGAAGACATGAATGGATGAAGATGATATGTAAAAAAAAAAAAATACACAGAACATTGTGTTTAAACTGTCACTTAAACAATTTAGGATATTATGTAGTAACGTATTAAGTACATTGATTCTAGAGAAGGGTCTTCAGATTAATGAACTTAATACGTTATACATTTAAGTGACAGTTTGAATAAAATTTTCTCGAAATCAGAATTTTGCTACATATCATCTTCATTCATTTATGTCGTTAATTATTTATAAGAAAAACACTAATAAATAAATTGAGGTTGTCAAAAATGTCATTGTCGTTTTAGAAACTTCAATAGATATATTCGTTTTCGATTATAATAAATATTCGCCATCTCTCTCGCACCTCTGACTAATTCTCTCTTTTCGCAGGAGCGTATCGAGGACCTGCTCGCTCTGTCCCCCGAGGCGATCCTGCTGCGCTGGGTGAACCACCAGCTGGCGAGCGCGGGCATCACGCGCCGCTGCACCAACTTCCAAGCGGACGTGGCGGACTCCGAGATCTATTCCTACCTGCTCAAGCAGATCGCGCCCGAGGACGCGGGGGTCACGATGGACGCACTCCGGGTCAGTATATACACCGGGCGGCCTATTACAAGCAATTAATTCCAGCCAGTTTACGCCATACAACATGGGTGCCTGGAATTTTCTTATTACGATGACATAACGACCAGCCAGTCAGCGGTCACGTGACACTTGACTTGCTACCGAATGTCACTCTCAGACAACCAAACTAGGGTGGATACATTCAGAATACTATGTCGTTGTAATATGAAAAAGAACAAGACAGTTTAAGGCCGTATTATTGAATTGCCTGCAACCAGGCAGGTATTGTAAAAGAATAGACTGCTGGTAGTATTAGCAACTCTAATGTGATGTCGTCAGAAATTCTGATACTAATTTAAGCAGCATGGACAGGGATGGGAAGAACTGATGAACAACACGATATCGTTATTTTACTCTGACTATACCGCCAGCTCTCCCATGTAAATAAGTGTGCACGTACGCGCGTGCGTGTGCAAGCGTTGCGTATAAGAGCGTAAATTCGTGCAAGCGTTGCGTATACGAGCGTAAATTCGTGCAAGCGTTGCGTATACGAGCGTAAATTCGTACAAGCGTTGCGTATACGAGCGTAAATTCGTGCAAGCGATGCGTATACGAGCGTATGTACATACGAGCGTATGTACTTGCGAGCGTTGCGTATACGAGCGTGCTCTTGTATTACATGAGGTATTTGATACTCCATTCTTCCTATTTACGTACAGTGAATAACTACGCCGTCACGTCACGTAGTATATATACAGTATATACATATACAGAGCTTCAGCTCGTAACCAACAGCCTGTACTGTAATATAAACTTTTAGGGTAGCATCACTATTTCATTGTCCTAAATATTAATAAACTACCATACTATTACAGGAGACGGATTTAATGCGCCGTGCCGAGATCATGCTGCAGCAAGCGGCGCGACTGCGGTGCCGCGCGTTTGTGACGCCGGCCGACGTGGTCGGGGGAGTCTACAAGCTCAACTTGGCCTTCGTCGCCAACTTGTTCAACCAGCACCCGGGGCTGCAGAGACCAGAGGCCGGGGAGCAGGACTATCATCAGCTCGATGAGACCAGGGAGGAGAAGAGTGAGTAGACTTTGCAGTAAATTGAGTGGAGCAGGGGCGTAGCTAAGTGAATCAACTAAATATCTCACCCCGTGGTTCAGAGCCCCGTGCCGTTCATATATTTTACTATAAGACATATTGTATGAAGTTTTCATATCATGCTACTCTACCCTTTGTAATCTATACTCTATGTTCAATTCTATACTCTATGCCGCAGCGTACCGCAACTGGATGAACTCTATGGGCGTGGCGCCGCACGTCAACTGGCTGTACTCGGATCTCACGGACGGGCTGGTCATCTTCCAGCTGTACGATATCATCAAGCCCGGCATCGTTAACTGGAAGAAGGTACTGTTACGGGGTGGTTCAGGAGTTTTAAAAAAAAGCTTTCATTTGAAACCCGAAAATATATATTATAAAAATTACACTTTAAATAGACTGACAACAATAAACCTACACCCGAAGTCCAATTCAATCTGACTTGAAATTATAATATTTAATTATACGGAAAACAATAGGTTTCCTATTGCATTCGCAATAATGCAATGGGAAACTCAGCAGTTTTGCTAAACATATCAACCCATGCGACTATTGATATAACAGAACTGTATATATCTTGACTCTTGACCCGGAGGTCGTTGTTTTAAATACTGCGTTGGAACAAAAAATTTTGTGTTCAAATTTGGTTAGACAGATGATCCATGCGTCGGATGGGCATATAAAAATGCGTTTTCTCGCCAGTCGTGTCGGGTAACCGTCCCACTGGGCTACAAGGGTAAATGTACACGTCATACATCCTTCAATATTATCACTATTTATTTTTCACATTATATGAGTATGTCGCCTCCGTGGTCCAGTGGTTCCAGAGCTTCGCTCTCGACCCGGAGGTCGTGGGTTCGATTCTCGCGTTGCATCTACAAAAAAATTTGTTCTCAAGTTTGGTTAGGACAATGCAGGCTGATCACCTGATTGCCTCGCAAGAAAGATGATCCATACGTCGGATGGGCATGTAAAAAGTCGGTCCTGCGCCTGATCGGGACGGATATCCGACGCAACTGGCGGGACCAGTTGGGACCAGACTGGGCTACGAGAGTGAAGGAAGAGAGAGTGCTTCTGTATATTGCGCACACACTTAGGCACTATAAAGTTACTCCTGCGTAGCTCGCCTGGTGAAACAGGCCACCGTCACGGAAATCGGTGTGAGGGGCATTATTATTATTAATGTGAGGTTCCAATGTACTCAATCCCAACTTCACATTCCAGGTCCACCGCCAGTTCTCCAAGCTGCGCAAGTTCATGGAGCGGCTGGAGAACTGCAACTACGCCGTGGAGCTCGGCCGGCAGCTCGGATTCTCGCTGGTCGGCATCGCCGGCGCCGACATCAACGAGGGCAACGCCACACTCACCCTAGGTATCGTATATCTGACGTCATGACCTACCATCCCATACAATCTATGTTTAATACAAAAAAAAATCAATAAATCTCACTACTATTAACGTTTGCAAATTATAAAATGTAAATATGTTGAATTAAGTACAAATATTGACATTAAAATAAAGATAAGCATATTTTTTAAGCATAACATCACATCAAGCTAAATTCAACTCCTTAATAAAGAAGAATACACGAAACGAAGATGGCGGTATCCGGAATGTGCCTGGAAAATGAAGAAAAATCAGTTGAATAGCCAGTATTAGATAGATACCATTTTCAAGTACTAGGTCGTGTCGTGTAGAGTATACTGTGAAAGTACCGGAGCTGAAAGACTTACTTTCGACTTTCATGTTTGTATGAGAAATGCCCCAACATCATAAATGTTTCCGTACAATAATTTTAAAATCCTCTTTCAGCGCTTTTACAGTATATATGTATAAGCACATACACATCCTAAAGTATTATCACTCATTTATTTTACACCTTGTAGAATGGAGAGTGTAAAAGCCAAATATGATTTTTTAGCTCTCTTAAACTGAACAACAGAACTGTCAAAATTCAATCCCAATGTTCCATTAAAATTAAATTCAAGAGGCCTACAATTTGCTGTTGTATTCAACTAGGTATTACAACAAACATACATACTTAACGTTACATTCAACATTCCAGCTCTAATCTGGCAGCTGATGCGCGCCTACACGCTGTCGGTCCTCACGCGGCTCGCCAACACCGGCAACCCGATCATAGAGAAGGAGATCGTGCAGTGGGTGAACACCAAGCTGCAGAGCGCCGGCAAGGCCAGCTCCATCAGGAGCTTCCAGGTGATTACAACTTGCAATTCAACGTTCTACACGCCCACGTTTCTTTTAGCGAGATTTGAAGACATGAATGGATGAAGGTGATATGTAGCATATGATGTCGAGAAAATTAAGTTCAAACTGTCACTTAAACATTTTAGAATACGTAGTAAAGTATTAAGTATATTAATCTAAAGATCCGTCTCTAGAATCAATGTACTTCATACGTTACTACATATCCTAAACTGTTTAAGTGACTGTTTTAACAAAATTTTCTGGGTAACATTTTTTTGCGACATATCATCTTTCATCGATTCATGTCTTTATTTATGCTGGCCGAATTGGGCTAGACCCCGCGAGTTTAATGAGATACCTTTATCTAGATACAATAGATCCAAAAGGGTCGCAGTGACATCAAGAGCCTGACAAGGCCAGCCTTCAGTTTAAAGAAAAAAGAAATACCTTTTCCTAATTTCAATGTTGTCGGCTGGGTCGGCTAAGTGACTTTCAAGTATGCTCTCCTTGTCATTCCGCTAAGCATTAACAGCCTATACACAGGCGTTTACGTATTCGACCGTTTATAATGCTTTGACAGCTAAAATACTTTTGCGTAACATTTCAGGACGAGGTACTGGCGGACGGCAAGGTGGTGATTGACCTCATCGACGCCATCAAGCCCGGCTCCATCAACTACGACGTGGTGCTGCCCGGCGGCAACGAGGAGGTGGGATTGTTATTTACTGACATTTATTGACAATAAAAAGAGAAGCAGTCCTTCTGAATACTTATGTCAGACCAACTATAGTACGTTCGAGATAAATTTAACCCAAACGTAAACAAAGCCGTTTATGACACAACCATAGACTAGTCAGTGATGCCAATTGGCCAATATTAATACAATGATTATTGTTGGCTACATGTATCCATTCTTTTTTCATCACTCAATTTTCTCATAATTTTTTTTTTCAGGAGAACCTGGCGAACGCGAAATACGCGATATCGATGGCGAGGCGGTGCGGCGCGCGAGTGTACGCGCTGCCCGAGGACATCACTGAGCGCAAGCCGAAGATGATCATGACACTGTTCGCCTGCCTCATGGCCATCGACTACATACCGACCATGGACGCGCCCGTCACCGCGTAAGTCTGCGGACACTTTACTGCATCGCGATAAGCCGCGATCGTGTAGCGCGATAAACCTCGATCGTGCATCGCGATGAGCGTCAGTCGCGATACAAAACCATATTAGCGATAAGCGTACCGCGATAGTATAGCAGGACATTAGGGATAAGTGCATATAGTTCAGGACGCGAGCAGCGATAAACGCGTTTGTCATATTACCTATCGCGATGAGCGACGTAAAATCAATATAATCGATTATTATTTACTGATCGTGATAAGATATATTAAGCGCCACTATAAGCATCAGACTCGCATTTAAATTTAGTGTCGCGTTTGCAATTTTAACTTATTGATATTTTTTAATATTCTTAGAACGAGTCTGCAGACAATACCGTGTATGATGATAATAATAACATATTATACACTTATAAAATATTATGCATGATGCATTAGTACAATTTTCGCAGTATCCAATGAGACCATTATTTTTTAACTTTAAAAAGACATTTGGACCATATAGGGCCAATCATTCCATATTTTTTATTTAAAGTAAGATTGTTTAAGGATTTTAAAACGCGATTGCATTTCACGACGGTCGTCCGATTTGTCTTACCCACCTGACGGTACAAGTTTACAATATATTCAATATTTATGTGATTTTTAAAATAAGATAGAACAAAGTGTATAGTGTAGAAGTTAGTCTTATGAACAATTCTTCGCTAGGTAAAAAATTTAAACGTCATTTTAAATGTTTGTTTCTTTGACCTTATACACTTTGTTCTAATACAGCACTAGCAATATGTAATACATAATGCCTGAAAGCCTAATGCACACTATAATATGGGTATTTGTCCGAAACGATACAATAATTGACATATTTGGATAAATAACCACTTGTAAAGTCATGGCCAAAATATGAAGCCCGAATATAGGTTAACCTTAAAACTTCCTATAAATAATTTGACTATGACTTGGGGTCAGTTCACATAGAGACGCCGTGCGCACTTTATTTGTATCTTAATGAGTACGCGCTACGTTGCATCTCAATGTGGACGGACACTTATGTAAACTAAAATCATACATTCCAATATGGGTGTTAGTGTTAAGCCACAGTATAAATACAAACAGTAGGTCACCCGAAGGTATTCGGCTTCTCTCTTACCACAAGCTTATCAATGTAAATATCACTATTTCGGCTGATCTACTGCTTTCTTATACTGTCGCCTGGTGACGGAGTTGTGTTGTCCTGTCATGTGTCAGATGTCCGTGGGGTTGCCAGACGAAAACAAAAATACCCTCAATAATGGCACTTGAAAAAAGCTACCTATTTCACTAATAGTGGTTTATATATTGTTTTTATGATCTGGCAACCTTCGCTTTGGGACTAATTTAAGTATTAAGTCAACAAATCTATCTGAATCACTGGGCAGGAATGTGTGCGGCTATTTGTTAAGATTTTTTTAAACGTTTTAGGGAATTCGAAAGCCAAGTTTATTCAGATATTTTTGTTGAACTTGTAATGTAATTAAGCATAAATAATGTTTTAACCGTACTTATATGTTAGGTTTACGAAGTCGACAATGTTTTTGTACGTTTTATATACAACGAATAATAATAATTCGGGAGCCTAGATCATCTGCGTATGCCTAATCTGTGGTACTTATAACCAGATTGAAAAGATACTAGACTAGGCCCAAATGTGAATAACTTCTATCTAATCATAAAAAAATCAATTAATCGTATATTTTATAATACTTATATAATTTAATGTACGTTTTTTAAATTTTGTTTTAGCTAAGTTAAACAATTTTTACGTTCTTTGACGTAATTCTTGATTTCGGCCAACTTTAGCTTAGAACTCACAGAGATGATTTATTTGTTTAAAGATTTATTTTGCTATAAATTTTTATTGATTTCTATCTACATTCCCTCTTATTATAGGCATTCCCTATCGGCATTTTTATTATTACGAGAACGCCAATTTTTCTAGAAATGTATATTTTATAAGTTATTATTTTTGAATAATTTTTTGAGAGATTATAATGTGACATTCCTTCGGGACACGACAACGATTTTATTTCCAATGTAATCTATTTCGTTGGACATTTTAGATGTTATTTAGTATTTTTTTTATTGATTTTAAATATTTTTATCAATCACTGGTGAACGCTAATCCCAGTTGTAAGCCAGATAAGTATTCTACCCCTTATGAACCGATATGCTAGCTGTCATGTCAATATAAAACTTTGTAAGCATATAATGAATAAATCGGAATTGATATAAAAATCTTTTTATTTTCCTCTGCAACACAAAAACCTTTTTCAGTAAATAGTAACCTAAGTGTGAGGCGCGAATGTGTAAATGAAGGTATTGTTTCGAAGACTTTCTGCATGTATTTGACGTGACAATATAATGGCTATAATTCGCATTCTTTATACTGCAACATTTATGATTAACTTTCATGTCAACACGGGATTACCCATTTTAACATGTAATGCTATGTAATGGTAAACACTGGGACACAATTTCTTTGGGATTTGGTGTTGGTAATGGATGTGCTTTTTCTGTGGGTATGGTGCTAACTGATATTTCTGGTATGTTTCGGTAAGATATAAAACTTCACAGGATAATTTTTGTCTATTAACTAAAAAACTTTTTTTTGCAATTCTCATATTGTACTGTAGTAAGTAATCATTTTTTTGTAAAGCTCTAGACATTTTTTATTTTTTACTGTCTTTTCTATTGTTTCTATTCTTATAGTTTGTGTGTTAATTGCATGGAATTTACAAGATATAGATGAATATGTCGATGTATTTGTCAGGTCTAAAGCGCAGCCCCTGGACTGCAGCGCGGAGATGCAAGATGAAGACCTGGATGACTCCGGCTTCGGACCACAGATTGTAGAGAAGCCAGCCCTGCCGCCCAAGCCAGAAAACCTGGTACCCCTGCCGAGGTCCATATCGGTGGCCTCGAAGGAATAACCGTTACCAAATATTTTATACTAAATTAATTTATATTTTTGTCTATTTTTATAAATAAATATATTATGAAGTTTTATGGTTACGTATAAATGAAGCCCATTAGAGCGTGTTTTTATTTATCTGGTCAGACGAGCAGCAGCTGAACAAAAAAATATACTTCAATTATTTTTTTACAATTAAGTATTTTTTCTCAAACTCAAGAGAAAAATAATATGGCACTTACTTTTTTGATCATCATCATACATTATGTACCTGTCCTAAGTTGATTTAATAAATAGGATAATTTCATCATCGGACATCCCTCGTGAACAAAATGTAAATGAACAAGTGCCTAGGTATATAGAGTAAGAGATATAAACAAATAAATAGTTTATGAATAAATCTAAGACCTCAGCCTGAGGGGCTGAGGATTAATAGTGGGTGGTAAGCATCACATAGATACGACGTTCAGAAAACATTTTTGCGAAAATTATTCTATATAAAATATTTTGATTTAGGAAAGTTTCTCTGGCGAGACGAAAGAACTGTAATGCTTAACGGCTTAATTTCTAAATCTGGAGTCACATATTACGGTGATCTCGAAGACACGCTAGGAATTTCTATGCATTTAAGCGTTTTTGCCATAATTATAAATGTAAACAATCCATTACAATCAATTCCGATAAATTACCATTAGCTTACAATCATATTAAGGGCCGATTTTTCAATCGTCAGATAACTTTTACCTAAGGAATAAATATGTGACTTTGGCAGATTTTGCATGGAACAAATGTCAAAGTCACATGTTTATTCAACAGATAAAAGTTATCTAACGATTGAAAAATCGGCCCTTAATTAAATAAATATTTATTCCCGAGGTGCTTCCCCTTAATTTTTAGACACTTTGGTCATTGCAAATTTTGTGCAGTCTCTCGCTTTTCTTGGAGAGGAAAACTAGAATACTTCCTAGTTCCTACTCCTCCAATTTTTCTTCTGATTAAATTCGTTGCGGGTCTCAAGACCGCTGAGATCATATCAAAATGTTTTTAAGGTTGGTTACCGATCCTGACTCACAGGAGTTGCAGTGGTGGGAATGTGAGGTAGGCCAATGCCCGTTTTAAATCGTATTGGAAGGTAATAAAACGATATAATAAATAGTATTGTGATGTAATTCAAACATAGACGGCAACAAAATTGAACAAGTCAATACTAGACGCGGTATACATCGTTGGGAGCGTTACAATGGACGCATTCAATTACATAATTCATGCTTTTCAACATTTCGCACATTGTGCAAAAACAAACCATAAATGCGAAAAGCTTACAAAATCCGTTTAAACCATGCATATGCAGAATACTAGAAAACATAGCCTAATTTTGTATAAAAAAATAAATATATTTTAAAATCAAGTACGGCACAGACAAAACATATATACATGAATGTATACAAAAGATTGAGAAATGAAACATTAACATCGATTTAATATTATTTATACAGAGAAATTTGGAATGTCTTTCTGTAATATACAGTATCCTAATGATTATTTATATTACTTTAGTTGGAAATAAGTGGATCGAGGAAGGTAGGCGAAAAACATCAAATAGACAAAAACACATCATGATGTATAGAGAATTGATAGACAATATAGTTAGTTTTCAAGCATGACTTCCTACACGCACAGATAACAAAATGTACACATTAATAATATTCATACAACAATAACTAATTAATATCACTGAATATTTATAAAATTACAAATTTGAAAACACTTGTTCAAGTACAAAATCTTGATCATATGAATAAAAAATTGACGAAAAACATTCAACATTAAAGCAAATAAAAGAGAATATAAAATACAATAATAATCATGTACAGTGTTGAAAGTAACCTCAGAAAAGGTAAGCAAATAACAATACTATAATCCTTTTAAATGCTAGTTGTAGTTTAAATGTTCAAAGTCAAGACATAAAAAGATTTATACTTTTCGTTAAATGTTCTTCCATTTCTCTGTAACTTTGCAACAACAAAGTAGTTTTTGTTCGATAAAAATGTACGCGGAGAAAAACGATAGTAATTAAACATGGTATAAAAATCGGGACTCTACACAAATAAAATGATATTTTATAATACACATATCGTCATTGCTACAATAATTACATATTAAGCTATTTTTCTGGTACAGTTACCGTTTAAATTACTATAATTTCTGCAGACGTTTGTTGACACGTCCACCAAGAAAAAAAAAAATATTCATGGACTTTCTACAATAATAAGAAAAAGAATTCCTTTTTTTTAATATAACAACATCATTATGTATAGATGCACTTTTTCGGCGTTTCAGGTTATTTGAGAAGCTTAAATCATTCACAATAACAATTAGTATGTACAGTGTGCATCCCGAGAGCTAACTAAAACCTCTAACACCTTATGAGTTTATTTAACAGCAGATTCGAGTCACCAATCAACCAAAAATTAAACGACAGTACATTCTCACTCATTTACAATAAGTCGCTAGGTTTTATACAGTCAGCGACAAAAATTATCGTAAACACGCTTCAATCTATTTATGTATTTTCAATACTTTTGTCCCTGATTGTACACGGAATACAGACAATTTTAGAATACGATAGAAAGTTTAGAAAATCACTAGTCACTTAACTTTGTATACAATACAATTATTGCTTTTGTTTTAAAATGAGTAATTTCCTAAGTAACACTAAGGATTAATATAAAATCTATTGACAAATTAAGAGTCAAGAAAAGATTAAAAATTCCTTCGTATCACGAAATCGGACTCTCGCGTCTGATTACATAGCTTACAAAATAACAAGGAACAAAATCGCTTCATCCTTTTCATAACCAATTTATTCCAAACAATAATTTATCTTCAATTTATTTACAAATTTTGCTACTCACTTTTTTACAATCTAGAAAAATAAATATATCTTGATGCATATCGTGTTAGTAGAATAATTTAATTACAATTTCCCTTTTATGGAATGTGTAAAGCATCGAAAGTATTTTATATTTATTTTTCACCGTGTACAGTCACGTTCTCCACAGTTTTCCGGTCGACTGTACCTTCTCGTACGTCCAGTTTTTTCTTCGCGACGACAAATACTGGATCTTTTCCCAAAACACTTTTGGACTACCGAGGACAAAATTGCAATATCACCGTTTCCAAAACACGCCGACAACTTATCAACCACACAACGACTTGCATTCATACCTGAAGTAACAAAAAAAAACAGAAATTAAATAAAAATAAAAAAAACGTAAAAACAATAGAAAATATTGCAATTACATCCAACACCGGCAATTGTGACAAATAAAATTGCTTATATTGTAAATAAATTATATTTATAGTATAAACATAGTTGTATTTTTTATACAGTTTGATATGGTTAGAATAAGCTATATAATACATATCATATTTATATGCTGTTGCAAGCATGTTTAGTATAAAACATAGGTACAATACATTGTTAAAATAAGCATTAACTGTCAGGACGGTATTCTTTTTGTCTCTATAATTATTATTATTTACTATGTTTATTGAATAATATAATTAACTATCCCCTTTCTAATTTAAATATAATAAATCGATTTAGAAAAAAAGAGTTAATTTAATAATTCATTAAGTCATTCTAGATTCGTTTAGAAATGTAGCGAGAATAATATTTAGGACTAAATGTAAATAAATAATGTATTTTAGTATCAATTAGTCGCTCGCAATGAGTTTTAAAATGCCGATTATACTTTATACTTAGTTAATTTAGGATATTTTTTAATTAAAAAAAATAACTTTTCTGAACGCAGACGTCAGAATACCGCCCATAATACAATAAATTGCAGTTAATATTAATCAACTTTTATATATCTTTGATTTACCTATATTACGTTAGTCATAATATTTACATACATAATTTATAATTAGAAGAATACGACATGTTTATTTTACTGTGAGACATGCATTCAAATGACTAGAATGTTGTTCAAGACCAACGCAAAAAATACCAATATCATTGCAAAGTGTACAATAACATGCAATAAGTTTATTTTAAACCAACATTGCAATGTTATATGTAAACTTTTACCCAGTTGAAACTCTTTACATTATTCATTTACATACATAATTAAATAGATATTAAAATTATAAATAAATATAATATCGTTAGTATAAAATATAACATGTTTGCATAAATTGAAATTAATGACATATAAAACTAGTTAATTAATTATATAATGAACTATTAACCATACAGTCAGGGCGAACGAATGAACCTATTTTTGATCGCACACATATTCTATTCAAATTTTTATAACGTAGTGGCCGCCGGCTAACCATTCAACTTCCACTGTTGTACGTTATATCTCACAGTAAGACAAATGAATAAAAGAGTAAGTGTAAACTCGTGCACACACCATGAACACAGACATAGATACATCCAAAATTTTCAATAAAAACAATCTCATGTACATCTGAAATTTGGCCTGTCTATGTTTGTGCTTATTCTGTTTATTGTAAAAGATGTTACTTTCACGCGTTTACACAGACTTTAACAGTCTAGAGGCGAATAAAGAGGGACACCTAACATTACTAAACAATTATTACAAAGATCTCACTATGACTTTTTACCGACCATTCAGGAAAACGTCTCAAATAATTATTGTAACGAAGAAATAAGGACAATAGATAAAAGGACAACATCAATAATAATCTTTTCATAGTACCAAAACAGCAAGTTTAAGAATTTTTTAACAAGTTACTGAGTAGTAAAAGAACAGTTAATCTCCGATTATTGTCGGTAGTAGCCTCTTTATTAGTTTATCGACATTCGGTGAGTATTGTCGGCGATCGGCGTCTCGACACATACGCTCACTTTCTGTCGGCATTTATTTGCCCTCACATTTGCCGCTCGTCGGCCAGTTTGTTGGCATTTGACCTCGAATTCGCTGCATGTCGGCCAGTTTGTCGACATTCGCCCCCACATTCGCCGCCTATCGGCCAGTTTGTCGGCATTTGCCCCCGCATTCGCCGCCTGTCGGCCAGTATCGCCGCACGGCCAGCGCGGTCGGCATTATTACCTGTCGTGGTGCTTATCCAGCAAGTACTCTTTGAGCCGCCGCACGAGGTGCTCGGACAGCTGCGACACCTCAGGCCACTGCTTCAGCACCATAACGCCCACCATCACGCACAAACTGGTGGTCAATACTCGCACCCTGTAATAACAAAATTGAATTGTAGGCACGTTACTCATAGGTTTGGTTTAGGTATAAGTTACTTGTTATCACTATATATTCCTTGTATTGAAACAAAGCCATGCAATGCTAGATTTCTCGTACATAATCACAATGACTTGTGTGAAAGGGTCCCTTTTCAAATCGTTTTTAGTGTCAGTTTCTTCAATCCACTCTGCAATAGACTTTTTGGGAGCAAATCCGTGGCGCAGCTTATACCTGGTGCGCAGGAAGGGCATGGCGACGCCGGCCACCGTGGCCACCAGCAGCAGGGCGAGCTGCAGCAGCGTCAGCGCCACGTTGATGAGCTTGACGAGCAGCAGGCGCGGGGGGAGCGCCGCCGCCTCGCCGCCGCCGCCGCCGGCGCCGCCCGCGCCGCCGCCAGACATGTACTGCTCGAGCTTGCCGATCTGAAATGTTTAGTTAGAAATTAATACCTATTGGTGAAGGCTGAGGTAGGAGCGAACCTATACAATTAAAATATATATATTATCGGCTCGCCAGCTATATACAAAGTCTTAACCGCCATATCATTTCCGGTTCCGCGTTGTGTATTGCCCGAGACGACTGATTATATCGTCGCTTTACGATCACAACCTCGTATCCATAAAAGTACAACTTTTCAGAAGAGTCAAAAAACTCTTTTACATTATAATATGATATGAATTTTGTTTTAAATGAGGTTCAGCTATGTACAGTATACATCCAAAATCCATGTCATAATAAAATCTAAAATTATTATGTTTTTTGACTACTAAAAAGTTGTAGTTTTATAGATACGAGGTTGAGAAGATAAAGCGACAATATTATACTGGCCCGTATAAATAAAACAAACTCAACCTCACCTTGAGAACCTAGTTGACAGATAAAAAAACGTTTCGTTTCACTTTTAAAAATGAAGAATTTTACTTATGTTACATACTTTAATTTTTTTTAATAAATTAGTTTCTTTGCAACTGAAACATCACAATACCATTTCTATAACGGAAATTCGATTCTGCGCCAGTGTAAGATATCCTTAGATTCACACCGAAACATTATGTTGTGCTGATTTATCTCATATTCTATTGGTATAGTAAATAAAGTTCATTTTAACAGCCATCTTTCATTCATCATTAAAATACAGACCCGC
This sequence comes from Celastrina argiolus, assembly GCA_905187575.2. Classification (NCBI taxonomy): domain Eukaryota; kingdom Metazoa; phylum Arthropoda; class Insecta; order Lepidoptera; family Lycaenidae; genus Celastrina; species Celastrina argiolus. The sequence goes on from LR994597.1 coordinate 10,606,636, forward strand.
CTCTCGTTTCGGTGTAAACTAACGTAATTCTTCGCTTCTGAGCAAGAGTGTTTGAACTACATGAAATAGTTTTATTTTACTTATTACACGTCGTTTACCGTGCAAGTTAAAAATGCAAGTGATATAAAAGGCGATATATACTTATTAAGCAATGTTTAAAACGCTTTAAGACGCTGTTAAAAAACCACTACCTTGATTTATGTGTCAACTGTTAATAAAGTGCTTAAAATAATGGTTACCTTTTTATTATAGTTATTTAACCGTATCATACTATACTACAGTACGTATTATTATCTGGGGGCACGGTCGTGCCCCCGTCATCTGGGGGCACGGTCGTGCCCCCGTCAAGACGAGCCAAGCGAAGCGCAAGGGCACTACCTACCTTTTCTCAAAAGGTTTCGTCGTTTTTTTGAACTCCCATAACTTTGCTTTGGATGATGCTAAATAGTTGAAAATTTCAACATATAATGACACCAGTAAATACATGAATTATACAAAGTTTGAATGTCGTAGCTACTATACTTTAGATTTTATCGATGTGTAAAAACCCCTGATTTCGTCACTGACTCATTTATAGATCATCAAAATTCTTAGGTTACTTCCGGAAATCTTAGAAAGCTGAAGTTATGTATGTAAGCTGTTATTGCTACAAAACCAACAAAAAAATTATTAAAATGTAAATGCCGCCATTTTGAATCCAATATGCTGGACCACCATATTGGATTCAAAAGGATATTTATTATAAGGATCTGATGATCTTTAATTTATAAAAGGAATATAATATACAAGTACATAAATAACCTACGACCTACTTTTTGTAGGACCCATAATCGTTCAGAGTTTTGCTCCATATAATTTATGTCCGACTTTATGTATGTTGAGTGCGTTGCACTACTGCAATCAGTATATTCTATTATTCATCTACAAGAAGTCGGTCACCAATTATTAATCGGTGACCGACTTTTACCGAAGATGAAAAATATATTATTATATTATTTATGAGAGGAAAATTTGTTTTTTATCCACTTATTTAAAATTAGCGCGAATATGCAGGTAATGGATAGGATTATATACGTATAAGTATATATAATATTATGAATAAAGTTAAAATAGAATTAGACGGTTTCAGATTAAACTTGACTGTTGTCATTTCCGGTTCCCGAGTAACATATTTGTTGTTGATCGGTACTAAAACAGTCATGCCAACACCAATATTAATGCTGTATAGTTTATAATAAGATGAAAACTATGTTAATATAATATTATGATTTTGAGTATAATGTAAAATACTAACAGTCCATATTATAAAAATATAGACTAATGTTTAATGTGGTATCCGTAATAACAATTGATGTAAATATTATTAAGACTTCCGTTATAAACTAAGATATTACAATGTAATTGATAATAACTATATTATTGTTTATAAGTCGCTGATGTATTTAAATGTTTTGTGATTACTTAAATTTATATTTTTAAATAATTGTAATTGTGAATAGAAAATGTATTTAAGTACATTTTGTATTTATAATCTATGCCCTACATTTGTGGCAACCCTGGTATGTTATAAAAAGGGCTGTCACTGCTTCAAGGGTCTCTCTTGTTGGATTTGAAAGCTGAGACATTCAGGTGATGTACTTGTTTCTGTAATATAATTCTTATTTCTATAATTTAATATTCCTTGATGTATATATTAGTTATTATTTTGAGATTTAATATTTGTGTAATGTTGTAAAGCTTATTATAATACAGTTCGTTTTGATATTTTTCGTTGTAAAAGTGTATTTATAGCTATAAAGTTATTTCATATTAATTTGGATCATTATTCCGTATTATGTAAATGTAGAAATTATATAAGTATATTATAGTATCGATAGTTGTTGTTATTCGATTAGATATGTTCTATAAATAGAAATTAGGTCACCTATTAAATTTTATATCTACCCACATATTGCCTTATGTTATGTCCGATTAACAATCGGTATTTAAGTAATCTCTTGGTATTACTTTTTAAAAGTATTAGAAGATATTATAATTCTTATGTTCAGCTAAGGTTTTTTAATAATTTACTGTTATAATACCTAAGTTCCCTTACATTTTAAATTGCTTAGGGTAGGTACTTGAATATAATTGTATTTCTGTAATGGTTAACTATTTAAGTCGAAATATCAATTGAATAAACTCCTGGCAATAAATTATTATTAGTTATTAAATAAAATGTAATAGTATTCTGTATAATAATATTTAATAGTAGAAACTGGTTGATAATATTGTAAGTATCTACATTCGAATATACATTGTGGAAAGTAAACCGTTACAATAAACTTTAGATACATTTTAACTTGGCTTTGAATTATTTTAGTAAAAATACCAATCAATATAATATATTTATATATCTCCTCATCCTATGTTAGCTATATTTTTATATAGCTAACACAGGCAGCTAATAGTTGTAAATTGCTGTCGGTCACAAAATAATGTATGGAACAGGTCGGGCACAAGCTCCATCTGTTGTTAAATTTCTTTTCTGTAAAGTTCTTAGAATGCTTAGCATTATTATAATGTGATTTGTAAGAAACTAGCTTGTCAGTGGCTCAAAATATTCTATAGAATTCCTTGTGCTAGTTACCATCATCACTACTACTATAATATATAAGGTACTGTTGAAAATACTAGCTGGTATTAGCTAATATTAGCACCGGGCGTCGGCAGGCATCGCGGCGCTAGGCGTCGTGGCGCTGGGCATCGGTAGGCGTCGCGACGCTGGGCGTCAGCAGGCGTCGCGACACTGGGCGTCGGTAGGCGTCGCGGCGCTGGGCGTCGGCAGGCGTCGCGGCGCTTGGCGTCGCGGCGCTTGGCGTCGCAGCTCTGGGCGTCGGTAGGCGTCGTGGCGCTGGGCATCGGTTGGCCGCCATCGGTAGGCGTCGCGACGCTGGGCGACGCGGCGCTTGGCGTCGGCAGGCGTCGCGGCGCTGGGCGTCCGTAGGCGTCGCGGCGCTGGGCGTCGTGACGCTAGGCGTCGGCAGGCGTCGCGGCGCTGGGCGTCGTGGCGCTGGGCATCGGTAGGCGTCGCGACGCTGGGCGTCGGCAGGCGTCGCGGCGTTGAGCGTCGGTAGGCGTCGCGGCGCTGGGCGTCGGCAGGCGTCGCGGCGCTGGGCGTCGGCAGGCGTCGCGGCGCTGGGCGTCGCGGCGCTGGGCGTCGTGGCGCTGGGCATCGGTAGGCGTCGCGACGCTGGGCGTCGGCAGGCATCGCGGCGCTGGGCGTCGCGGCGCTGGGCGTCGTGGCGCTGGGCATCGGTAGGCGTCGCGACGCTGGGCGTCAGCAGGCGTCGCGACGCTGGGCGTCGGCAGGCGTCGCGGCGCTGGGCGTCGGTAGGCGTCGCGGCGCTGGGCGTCGGTAGGCGTCGCGGCGCTGGGCGTCGGTTGGCGTCGCGGCGCCGTGACGCTGGGCGTCGGCAGGCGTCGCGGCGCTGGGCGTCGGCAGGCGTCGCGGCGCTGGGCGTCGTGGCGCTGGGCATCGGTAGGCGTCGCGACGCTGGGCGTCGGCAGGCGTCGCGGCGCTGGGCGTCGGCAGGCGTCGCGGCGCTGGGCGTCGGCAGGCGTCGCGGCGCTGGGCGTCGGCAGGCGTCGCGGCGCTGGGCGTCGTGGCGCTGGGCATCGGTAGGCGTCGCGACGCTGGGCGTCGGCAGGCGTCGCGGCGCTGAGCGTCGGTAGGCGTCGCGGCGCTTGGCGTCGTGGCGCTGGGCGTCGGTAGGCGTCGCGGCGCTGGGCGTCGGCAGGCGTCGCGGCGCTAGGCGTCGTGGCGCTGGGCATCGGTAGGCGTCGCGACGCTGGGCGTCAGCAGGCGTCGCGGCGCTGGGCGTCGGCAGGCGTCGCGGCGCTGGGCGTCGTGGCGCTGGGCGTCGTGGCGCTGGGCGTCGTGGCGCTGGGCGTCGTGGCGCTGGGCATCGGTAGGCGTCGCGACGCTTGGCGTCGCGGCGCTTGGCGTCGTGGCGCTGGGCGTCGGTAGGCGTCGCGGCGCTTGGCGTCGTGGCGCTTGGCGTCGTGGCGCTGGGCGTCGTTAGGCGTCGCGGCGCTTGGCGTCGGCAGGCGTCACGGCGCTGGGCGTCGGCAGGCGTCGCGACGCTGGGCGTCGGCAGGCGTCGCGGCGCTGGGCGTCGGTAGGCGTCGCGGCGCTGGGCATCGGTAGGCGTCGCGGCGCTGGCCGTCGCGGCGCTGGGCGTCGCGGCGCTGGGCGTCGGCAGGCGTCGCGGCGCTGGGCGTCGGTAGGCGTCGCGGCGCTGGCCGTCGCGGCGCTGGGCGTCGCGGCGCTGGGCGTCGGCAGGCGTCGCGGCGCTGGGCGTCAGCAGGCGTCGCGACGCTGGGCGTCGGTAGGCGTCGCGGCGCTTGGCGTCGCGGCGCTGGGCGTCGCGGCGCTGGGCGTCGGCAGGCGTCGCGGCGCTGGGCGTCGGTAGGCGTCGCGGCGCTGGGCGTCGGCAGGCGTCGCGGCGCTGGGCGTCGTGACGCTGGGCGTCGTGACGCTGGGCGTCGGCAGGCGTCGCGGCGCTGGGCGTCGGCAGGCGTCGCGACGCTGGGCGTCGGCGGGCGTCGCGGCGCTGGGAGTCGGTAGGCGTCGCGGCGCTGGGCGTCGGCAAGCGTCGCGGCGCTGGGCTTTTGAATCCAATAATATGGTGGACCACCATATTCGGATGTTTATTATAATATCCTTTGATGATCTTTAATTTATAAAAGGAATATAATATACAAGTACATAAATAACCTACGACCTACTTTTTGTAGGACCCATAATCGTTCAGAGTTTTGCTCCATATAATTTATGTCCGACGGCCAAGCATCACGTTTTAACTGAAATGTAGAGTAAGTGAAGCTAAGCCTAGTAAAGTAAGGGCGCATAGATCAAGAACTTTGGTTCTACATGGGATTTGTCCACTTTTTGATAGATTTTGATCAAGGTGCTGGTAGATTTAGGGCGAGTAGTCTTTAGAACTTGGCTTTATACGATATCTGATAACTTTTTCACAGGGTAAGCTATATAGACTCGTCTTGGCAACATTTTTACATGAAAATGTTTTTGGTGGGATTATAATATAATATATTGTATTGTATTGTATTGTATTGTATTGTATTGTATATATTTTTACACTATTTCTATTGACTTAAACTTTTACTGTTTCCTAACCTTTACATACACCTATACCCATACTTTTTACATAACTTATCATTCTCCGCATGTTTCTTTCCAATGTCAAATATCCAACGGGTTGCCTGGAAGAAATTGTTTTCAAGTAATAAGGCCGCCCTTGTGTGCATGTCTGATTTAATGTATTTGTTGTATTTTTAATATGTAATGTTATGTACAGTCGGCTGCACTAACATGGATACATCTACAAATTTGCAAAAATATGTCTACGTTTAATTTTCAAAAATATCGTCACCTTATTGCATTCAAAGCGATGTAACCAGCAAAGTGTTTCAAAATTATAAATACATTATTTTCATAATGAAGTAAACAGCAGTATTTCAGTGAATAGTACACACACTTAAATTCATAATTATGAATACGCGACAAATTTCAGTAGCATGTAACCATTGTTTATTTCATTATAATGTAAACGTTAATTTTGTGTTTCAGAAAAGGCTGGTCAAAATTTCATTACATTGCAATATATCAATAATGAATTCTATAAATAATAGAGGTGATATATTGACGGGTATTATTATTGACGGTTATTTAAAAATCACACCTACATTAGAATATTAATTATATTCTTTAGTGTAATAGGTATAACTCTGATACACGCGAACGTATATATTTCAAAGATACTTTCATCGGTTTTTATAGTCTACCCTCAAACTATATCTATGATTTTTTAATATTATATTAATTTTGTTTATCATACAAAATGTTTGCTTGCGTGTCTGCAAACTACATAAACTTACACTATGATATAAGTTTGACGTTTATTTATGTATGTTCGTCTGTTTGCTTGTGGCATCGTAACTACTAAATAGATGGACCGATTTTGATATACTTTTTTTATTTTTATTCAAAGCTGACGTGATCGCAATAATTGGTCATCAGTTCATTCACTGTTTGACTATTCAGGGGCTAATTTAAAAAAATAATTTTGCTTTACTGACCAAAAAAAAAACAAGAACAAAAATAAACAAAAATAGTTTCTGAAATATATGTTTAGGTAAAATGCCTGATTGACTGTAATAAACTTCATCATTCTTTTCTTTTTGTGTTTTTTCTAGTCATAAAAGTAAAATTATTTTTTAAGTAATACTCGAATTGTTCAGGAGTAAGCAAATTTATTTTGTTGAATCATAGCTTTAGTGTTTTAACATGACCACGTCAGCTTTCAAACAAAAAAAATTACATCAAAATCGGTTCATCCGTTTGGGAGCTACGATGACAGACATACAGACAGACTTGAAAAATCCCTCTGTTTTTGTCGGAGGTGCAAAAAGGGATTTTTTACGAATTCAGTAGTCCAAATTTCATGTTTCTACCATTTGTAGTTACGGCTGTGCGAAAAGAAAAAGAAAAAATGAATGTATACATCTTATTGGAACATACCACGAGTACATTTTTGTGGCATTTAAAACATATTTGCAGAAAAGTAAAAAATGCTAAAATTTTATAAGTGTATCCATATTATTGATACAATTAATGTTTACATTGTAATGAAGTAAACAATGTTTACATATTATTGAAACATACCACGAGTACATTTTTGTGGCATTTAAAACATATTTGCAGAAAAGTGAAAAATGCTAAAATTTTATAACTGTATCCATATTATTGATACAATTAATGTTTACATTGCAATGAAGTAAACAATGTTTACATATTATTGAAATTTGTCGCGTATTCATAATTATGAATTTAAGTGTGCATACTATTCACTGAAATACTGATGTTCACTTCATTATGGAAATAATGTATTCATAATTTTGAAACACTTTGCTGGTTACATCGCTTTGAATGCAATAAGGTGACGATATTTTTGAAAAACTAACGTAGACATATTTTTGCAAATTTGTAGATGTATCCATGTTAGTGCAGCCGACTGTACACAATAAAGTATATTTGTATTGTATTTATATCTTCAGTAAGTAACAAGTACTAACTTTAGTCTGACACAGGTCGAGCGCCTCGTGTATGTCCCGTATCCGCTCCTCGCTCTGATACTGCACCTTCTCCTCAACGTCCGTCAGCGCCTGCTTCAGGTTCTCCACCTGTAACCCACATCAGTATAATGTTAACTCAACGATAAAAAATATTAAGTAATGCCTCCCACACCGATTTCTGTGACGGTGGCCGGTTTCATTGAAACCAGGCCACGCCTACGCAGGAGTTATTTTTATAGTGCCCAAGTGTGTGCGCAATAAACAGAAGCATTCTCTCTTCCTTCACTCTCGTACTGGGTTACGAGAGTAAAGGATGACTGGCGGGAGATCAGGCGCAGGACCGACTTTTTTTTTATTGCATAAAAATGTACTTTTTATTTTGTTGTAGTATTGACTATTTTATATGTACCTAAACATATTATTTTATACATATTATATATATTTTTTAAAAGATTAATTTTCCGTCTTTTTGGTAAAAGGTGGCCCCATGCGAGTTTCTTACGCCGGTTCTTCTTGCCGGGCATGTTCCCGAACCGGTGGTAGGCATCATATTGTTTGAAAAATTTTGAACGTTTTCTGGGATCCTATTGTAAAGGCGTATACATTGGCCTTTAAGCGAATTCTTTACTTTACTAAGTTTAGTCACTAGTCTGCGTTACCTCGTTCTGATGCAGCTCGGTGAGGTCGTTGATCTGCTCCTCCAGCCGCTCCGACTTAAACCGCTCCTCCTGCAGCGCCGCGGACAGGAACGACACCTCTTGTGATAAGTTCTGGAATTGTACGGTTAATCGTTACGACGTGATAAGAGTTGTTCAAGTTCACGAGACAAAATAACTATTTTATTTTTATAACATTTTGTGAAGCAGTGCCCGAAATGATGATGATGAATTAGGGCTATTAATACTATCGATCCCAACAGATATTAAACAAAAAAAATAAGTTAAAAATCAGATCATCTGTATGGGAGCTACGACGCCAGAAATACTCTCATAACACCTTCCGTCGGGGTTGAAAATGATCAAATGATAGATGTGTCAATAGTTGGCAATTGGGTTATTGAACGAATATCGAACATATTTACTTTTGGACTCGTTTCACAGAAAATAAAAAAAGATGAGCAAAATCTAAAATAAGAATTAGGATAAGATTTGAGTTTTAAGCAATTAAATAAAGTTGTCTAGCTCTTTCTCGCAAAACGATATTTGTGCGTACAAATATCGTTTTGTACGCACGTACGCGTATGTTATAAAACTTATCCTAATTCTTATTTTAAACTGGCTGTTCTTGCGACTTCGTTCGCGTGGTTTTTGAGTTATAAACCGTTTATGCAGCGCACGTAACGAAAGTCCCCAAATGTGAATTATTTTCCCCGTTTTTGCAACATTTCTCACTGACGGTTCGCTCCTGTTGGTCGGAGAGTAATGTAATATAAATGGACTATCCAACAAAAAAGATTTTTTTTAATCGGACCAGTAGTTCCTGAGATTAGCGCGTTTAAACAAACAATCAAACGAACTCTTCCGCTTTATAATATTAGTATAGATTTTGTTCATCTTATAGTCATTACACTAACCTGCGTAGGTTAGTGTAATGTCTATCCCTGTGTTCCAGGAGACGCTCTGAACGTTCATATCATTCATAACGCTGACATTGACAGCTGACAGTGCCTGTGAAAACAGTTCAAAACGATCCTAAACAGTGCTAAAGAAAATAGTAAATGAAAATAACGTTTTTTTCGTTCAGATTTGCGTTTCTTTAGCACTGTTTAGGATCGTTTTGAACTGTTTTCACAGGCACTGTCAGCTGTCAATGTCAGCGTTATGAATGATCTGAACGTTCAGAGCGTCTCCTGGAACAGGCCCTCCGTAGGTTTACCAAAATGACGTCACAATCGGTCGTTCCCTATCGTTCGCACGTATTCAAAATTTTAATAACTTCATGATTTTAAGGATTCTTAAATAATTTTAGTTTTACATTATTTGTTTACCAGGGGGCTATAATAACATCAATTAAAAAGGAACTCAATATACGAATACGATTAAACAGTAGTTTTACGGATTAAATATTAAAATGTCATCATGATGTTTTGAAAATCACTAGCTAAATGAAATATTTTATCTAAGATTGAGTCATGATATATTTTTAAGATTAACTCTGAATCAACCCGTGACTCACAAATCTTAACCAAAACACTCAAGATTTATCGACAAGCAAAGGGTGACTCATTCAGCATCCTATCCAAACTTTAAGTTATTTATGACCAAATACTGACTGTAATAATTAAGTGGTGCTCGTATTATGTCCTATGTATAACTAAGACAATAGGAACGATCCTAATTCTACTTAGCGTTAATTAAGCGTATTTTGTTTCATTCAACATTCCCCCAAGAATCGTAAAATAACAACCGATCATTAGCGTACGTCCTTTTGACATAACGAATTCCGTTTTTCTTAGCGACTTCTTGGCGACCAGTATTTATTTGATGTCTTAATATGTTTATGATATAACGCCTCCGTGGTCTAGTGGTTCAGAGCTTCGCTCTCGACCCGGAGGTCGTGGGTCGGGACAACAAAAAATGTTGTTTTCAAGTTTGGTTAGGACAATGCAGGCGGATCGCCTGATTGTCTGACAAGAAAGATGATCCATGCGTCGGATGGGCATGTAAAAAGTCGGTCCTGCGCCTGATCTCTCGCCTCTGCGGTTTGCCGTCCCACTGGGTTATGAGAGTAAAAGGAAAGAGTGTCTTTGTGTCTTGCTCACACACTAGGGCACTATAAATGTGGTTTCTTTAATTCGTCTTTACATAAGTATATATTTAAAAAAAAACTTAAGTCGCGTATGATTTTGTCATTTATGAACCGATTTTGATGATTATTTGTATACTCACTTTGATTGCCTCGACCTTCTCTGCCAGTCTCTCGTAGTCCTCCCGTCGCTCGCGCAACTCGTTCAGTATAGGCTTGATGCTGAACGCCGCTTCGGAGATGTTGTTGGACCCGCTCTGCGGTGGGTATCTGGATAACATCATTATAATATTGTTATTTCATGGAGAGTGATATAACATACTCGTAACTTAATACCAACCAGTGGGAAAAAAACAAGTAGTAAAAACCGACGATATATTCATATGTCTGTATGACTAGAAAATAATAAGTTATGAAAAAATAATTGTCTTTAAAGTGGGTTTACGATAGTTTATAGCGCCAACGTCATAAGTCACAACAAAACATTGATGACTTTCAATCGCTCCAATCGTGACGTTACAATGAGCGCAACGTTACACTTTTTCGTGCGTGCGGCCGGTGTTCATCGATTTATAAACCTATGATTTTGATAACTAACCTAACCTCACAAGAAATTAATATCAATGCTTTTCGGCTGTAGCTTTAAATTCGCAGAGCACGCACATGTGTCAGCGTACGTAAACCGCGCACATATGCACGCACGAACGCTCACAGCGGGCGCGCTGTTGCGTGCATGTGTTTAGTGTCCGCGTGTTAATCACGGTGCGCCTTGGCTGGTGACGGAGCAGCTAGGCGAGCGCGCTGGTGCGTGCGCCTGTTTGATTTGGGTGTGTAGCTACCTATTGGCGGCGCACGCAATATGTACGCACAAACGCACTCGCTCACAGCGGGCGGGCTGGCGCATACGTGAGTGGTACGTATTATACGTGTTGAGTTTAGTTTATGCGGTACTCACGGTGCGCCCTCGCTGGTGACGGAGGAGCTCGGCGAGGCGTCCGGGGAGAACTTGTGCGCGGGCGAGGTGGCCGGCTGGCTTGTGCGGGGCAGCGTCGACCCGCGTCCCTCCCCCGCGCCCGCCTCCGACGCCCGCGACCCTTCGGACGACGCGTTCGCTGCACGTTGTAGCACAACTCAATACGTATAGTGATTAGCACCATAGGGGCCATTCATTTATCACATACTACGATTTTTACTAGATATTGAAATCAAAATAAGAAACAAACCATGGTCTAAGTTTGTCAAAAATAAAACATGGTCGATCTCCTACCCACTAATCGTCTTAAGTAATAAATAAATAGCATCATAGATATAGAAAAAAGACGGAGAAATATCAAGTATAAGAGCAGTAACAGTTTCTATCGTTTTCATGAGGATTTCTCAGTACATTCTCTATATCAATAAACAATTGCAGACATGAATCGATGAAGGTGATATGTCACTTAAACATTATAAGGTATGTAGTAACGTATTAGGCACATTGATTCTAGAGACGAATCTTTAGATTAATGTACTTAATACGTTACGACGTATTTTACAATGTTTATGTAGCAGTTAGGACTCAATTTTCTCGAAATCATAATTTTGATCGATTCAAGTCTTCAATTAGTTTTTAAATTTTAATAGACTCGGTTACTTTACGTAGACGCAAACGTTTTTCCTTAGTCATTTGCATTATCACAGCTAACTGCTTAGCTCTTATTATCATAATAAAGGTGGCAAATAAACCAAATGGGTTAAAATAAAAACAAACAAAGCTTACATTAGACGAAGCGTAAAAATAAAATCAATGTAAAGTGTTCAGTGTATAACAAGAGATGAATGTATGTATAGTATAATAAAGGAACATAACAGCCTATGTGTCTATAGTATAATAAAGGAAAATAACAGCCTATGTATGTAATTTATTTACCTCGTAACTCCGCGTGCTGGGGCGCTAGCGTGCAAAGGCAATGTACAAGTTTACATAATGGCCGGTCATTACATTATACTGTCTGGGAAAATGAGTGCTTAGCTGTTTCATTGTCCATATAATTCGGTCGTATTATAATGATGTTGTTTCATTATTCGCTTAACGTTGGATAATAGTAACACGAATAGTAATAACTACTGATTTTGTTAATCTGTTTCATGCTAAGCATTCAATTTTATAGACACTTACTCGTTAAGAGATAGAGGATTATTAAAATGATATACTGTCTAACGAAAAATAATATTACACACTGGATAAGCTATGTTTTGTCCTTGTCGGTCAAGTGACTATTCTAATGTACCAATGAAGGAGAAAGCATTATATACAATGTGTAAATATTCTTATTAGTAATGCGGATAGAGTAAGGGTCAATTGCGCCAGTCTATATTAAATAGTTAACCCATAGTTAGCCCCTTTGTATAAAGGAGAATTATAAATATAGGCTTATTATTGGCGACTGGCACAAGTGGATCATTTGCAAATAAAAGTATGGCAAGATATCTATGTCTTTCGACAAGCGTTATTTTAAAACATAATCTGAATTATTAAAGTATAATGTAATAACACAAATCTTCCATTAACTAAATGGAAAACATGTCATTGATTGAAGTAAAACAATCACTATCATAGTTATAGAAGTATACTACAATTACTATTTAATACTATATACTATAGTCTGTAGTTCGTTCACAGTTATTTTACCTCGTAGTGTCTATGAGAGTGATCCTTATGTCGCCGGTATAAGGATTCTGTTAGAGGTAAAATAAATCTGAACAGGCTGCAATATTATGAATCAGGGATGTTACGGAGCTCCGAAACCGAAACCGATATCCGATATAAAAATTATCCGTAACCGAATCCGAAATAAAAGTTTTGCAACTGTCAAAGGTAAGCAAAATTTTATATCCGTAACCGAAATTATTCGAAACGAACGGATAATTCGAAATAATTGCATATCCGTATCCCTATCCGAAATTTTGTACCCTTTTCATCTCTGTTATTAATGATGTGTTCTATGATTTAATTATGAGAATCAGTTTTTGTTCTATTGTTCGACTAAATGGAGTAATATATCATTGAATGTAAATCTTTAAGAGGTCCCTAGACGGTCAAAATTGCTTGACAAGCATTTACGTGCTTGACAAGCATGCTTGACGAGACCCAGTGTTGAACTTGCGCTAAAACAGAAACATTTGCAAAGTAGTAGAATGTCTCTAGATGCAGATATGGCTTTTCTTGCTCTCACAATTGCTTTGTTGAAGAAAACAAAAAAGAAACGAACAGGACGATGGTCTAAGCAGTGGTATTTGTTAAGAGATAGATTTACCCATGAGCATTTGCAAAAGATTCTACAATTGACGGAGCCCAATGATTTCAAAAATTTTTGAGGTTGGATAATGAGGCAACCTGGTCTCTCCATAACGTTCCGTAGTACACTGAATGTGTTGCTTGACAAGCATGTTCTAAACGATCAAGCATGCTTGAAAAGCATTGCAAAAATATAATTTTTCATCAAGCTACATCAAGCATCGAGTTTGCTTGTCAAGCACATCAAGCTTCGTTCTAGATGGTCAAAATTGCTTGACAAGCACGTTAATTTAACGTGCTTGTCAAGCAATTTTGATCGTCTAGGGACCTCATAAGGTATAAAAAAGGTTATTTTACAAAACCTAAGAAGTAATAAGTAGCAATAAAATTACTATCTTTGAATACATAATTTTTCTAAATTAAACAATTTTAATAGCTCAAACATCATAAAAACGGCTGTTATGTTTTTATTGTACATAGGTATTGTAATATTTAATTACATAATATTGTTATTGCAACGGAAACGGATAAAAACAATTATGACCTATGACATAGGTAAAGGTGATATTGTACATTTAAAACCTAACAATAAGTTGTTGGCATTATAAGTTTGTTTTTAATTCAACAAAATTGAAGCCACTGTAATATTATATTAAATTTCTTATCCTTGTTGTGTTTTTGGTATATAAATTTTAAGATTTTTTTTAAATCAAACAAATTTAAGCCACTGTCATAATTAAATTTATTATTCTTGTTGTGTTTTTCGTATATGAATACATTTTAAGTTTTTTTTTAATTCAACATAATTGAAGCCACTGTAATATTATATTAAATTTCTTATCCTTGTTGTGTTTTTCGTATAACCATTTTAAGTTCTTTTTAATTCAACAAAATTTAAGCCACTGTAATAATTAAATTTATTATCCTTGTTGTGTTTCTGGTATATAAATTAGCAAAGAAATTTTCCTCATCAATGTTAATTACATACTATAAATAACTTTACCCAGACTACGATTCTTATTACAAAAAAAAAATCGGATCATTCGTTCAGGTGTTACGGTCGAACAAAAATACATAATTGCCAAAATAATTACCCTGCCTTTTGGATTTCTTATTTAAGTCCCTACTTTTATTAAAGTAAGGAAAATATATTTACATTTTGTCCTACATCGTTTGCACTTCTTGAAGAACATCACTTGATTTTATTTTCACCCATTCATTTCCTTTTCACCCATTATATTTCACCCACTATAGCACAACTGACTACTTCAGTGTCCAGTAAGCAACTGACTATGATCGTTTATCTGAAGATTATTATCATACGACCTTGACGTGTGATAGTATTGTTAGAGCAAGTTGTATGTTTACGCTTATGTAACAACATACAATGTATAATTTGTATATATTTTGTAATTTTTTTTTTTTATGCTAATAATATAATAATGTTTTGAACGGTTAGTTAAGGCCGCTCAAATATATCGGCACGACAATGGTAAAGGCCTTAGACGTCAGATGTTTTTTTTACTCCAAGCGATTGATATAAAGCCTTATAAAATATATTGTTATTTTTCATATTAATATCAAAAAGTTTAAAATAAAGCCTTAGTCATTAATGAATAGAAACTAAAATAATCTAATTAGAGACAAAAGATGAAAACCAAACGGGTTATAATTCAGTCAGTAGGAAATTAGAAATGAAAAAACTATTAAAAAAGTTAAAATTTAGTGACGATGGATTCTACTTATACTTACAAGGACCAGTGTTTTCTGCGAGACAAAACACATCATCAATTTCATTGTTTATACTACTTATCCATCATAATATTTTTCAGTATGTACATAGATTAAGCACCGGTTTCACAATCTATTAAGGAGGTGTTTCACCAAGCAATGTTAAAGTTAACGCCATGTTAAAATACCATGCCTTCTCATTCATTCATTGACAGGAAATACGAGAGGGATAACATGATATTTAACATGGCGTTAACTTTAACATTGCTTGGTGAAACACGCTCTAAGCGTCGGATAGCTTATTCTTAAGTGATGTCGTTGCTTTTTTTCAAGCGACAGAGAAAAAAATTCAAAGCTATCTGACACTTATTAGTATATTATGGAAAAAATACTATTTCAGTAATTCCTTTTTACGCCCTTATGGAATATGCAAACATATGCTACATTAAAACAGGACCTAATTATGCTATAAATTATGAATCGCAAAGAATCAAGTAGTAAAAATGTAACGCAAAGGGGCTTCACACACACAATTTCACACATGTGCAAAGTGCGTCTCGATTGCGTGCAAACGTACATCAGTGCGTACACAACTGCGGATATGTGATTGTAAAAAGCGTATTTTGTATACTGTACTAAAGAACGATTGTCAGGTTCAGCGGTAAACATTCATTTTTTGGGTAAGTAAAACGCTTTATATTGCGTTATCACGTTTCTGCACTGTGTTCATATATTTTTATAAATCTACTACTACTACTTCATCCATTATTATTTTATGTGTAACGTAGGTATATTATGTATATTCGATTTATTTTATAAAATTGTCAGGAACAGATTGCTGTAAACAGTGAGACCCTTTTATACAGTTTTGTGATTGCTGTGTTTTTTTTTTGTGTAAAAATAATTTTCTATCATTCTATAGTGTGTAATGTATATGTAACAGAGATGCTAATTATTTCTTGCTGTTGATACTATTTTCAAGAAGATTGGTCATTCCTACCAGTTCAATATCTAATCCTAAAAGACTGTACTTAAAGCACGAACGCTAGCATAAAATGTATTTGACCTTGGGATCACTGTCTCGATAGTATTGATTTATGACGATAATATTAAACTGTCTTACAATCTGCCTGTCAGTCTACTAAGCGTGCCTGTGTGTTTGCCGTGTGTGTGTATATATCTCTGTTACTGTCTGTTGTCGCAGAGCCGACGCGGTTGAAGCGACACAGAGTAGGTGCAAAATAAAACTGTCTGTCTGTGCTGTCTGAGTGCGCGCCATAGTATTGTTACATTAAAATATATATCTTATGTCACCGGCGAGCAATGCCGTTGTGTGTGCGGGTACTCGTTTGTGTGTAGTGTCTCTAGCGCCCGTATAAATAAAACAATTTCAAACCCAACCTCACCGTGAGAACCTATTTGACAGATAAAAAAACGTTTCGTGTCACTTTTAAAAATGAAGAATTTTACTTATGTTACATACTTACCTACTTTAATTTTTTTCTTTCTTAAAACTTAAAAATATACATTATACTTATTTTATTGTTTCCTGTAATCTATAATATGAATATATCGGTATATAAAGATAATAAATTAAAATACTATGTAACATCAATAAAGTTGTTAATTTTTAAAAGTGAAACGAAACGTTGTTTTATCTGTCAAATAGGTTCTCAAGGTGAGGTTGGGTTTGAGATTGTTTTATTTATACGGGCCTATGTGTGTGTGCAATGAAACAAAAATGTGTATATCTCTGCAACACGGTTTTGCATATACAGTTGCTAGCTGCGTGCGGGTACTTGTTTGTGTGTGTGTGTGTGTGTGTGTATTGTATATTTGTGCGGCACACACCGGTGGCGAGCTGTGCGATGTTGTCCGCGGAGCCGAACCGGTTGGAGCGCGAGAACAGGTGGGCGAACTCCCGCGGCGCCGCCATGACGCTGCCGCCGAGACCGGTGATGCCGTCGCGGATGTTGCCGCCGACGTTCCTGCAAAAAAAAAAATTGTATGAACCAACTTACTTACACAAAAAAAAATATTAGTATTTTTTCTCTAAATTTGTATGTCGGTCTCGGGCCATTAAAATAGGATTAGTAATGTAGGCACTACGAAGGAACAAATATACATACCGATGGCTCCTACGAAGCGTGTTGGACATACGATACATTACTTGGGAGCCATCAGTACGGCCACTGCCAAAATCATTACCCTTCTATTTGACTCCCTAATCAGGTAAGAAGATAATAACAATAATAAAAATACATAGATACTGAAAAACGTGGACTGAGGATGGATGAGAACTGCCCGAGGTCTGGTGGATTTTTGTATATGTTAGTCCTAGGATACTATGATGATGAGGATAATATAAAGATCGTCTCCGTGGTCTAGGTTTAGAGCCTAGCTCTCGACTCGTGGGCTCAGAGGTCGTGGGTTCGATTCCCGCGTTGGATCAGCAAAAAATGTTGTTTTCATGTTTGGTTAGGACAATGTCAGTTATCCGTCCCACTCGACACACACACACACGTATCCCGTGAGTGAAGAAAGAGAAAATGCGCAATACACAGATGTATTGCGCACACACTTGGGCACTATACTCCTGCGTAGCTGGCGGGGTTTCGATGAAACCGGCCACCGTCACCGAAATCAGTGTGGGAGTAATTATTAAAAAGTGACACTCACTTGAGTCCCTGCCCCATGTCTCGCAGCACCTCCCGCGGCTGGCGGTGGATCTGCCCGCTCGTGCCGTGTTGCTGCAACACAATCAACTTCACATGTTTCATTACCTCACTATGTTCTGTACGGTTCGTGTGTAATTCAATAAGCGTAAACAAAAAGTCTCGGTCACTTTATGGCGCCGTCATGTTTTTCATACAGTTGTCATAATATATTATAGAGTATTGAGTTAACATTATTTTCATATAACCTCAAAATGTATGTGAAAAATAAATTACAATTGCGTACAATATCGGCGGCTTTAGGGGGTGGCGAACAGGGCGCTACGCCCGGGGCCTCGCTCTTGCAGGGGCCTCGCGAACAACCAGACCTACTTTCGCATCACATAGGCACATTTCCATTGGACAAAGGGCCTCGCAAAGACCTGCCGCTCAGAGACTCGCAATGAGTAAAGCCGCCGCTGCTTAAAGATATGCATAAGATGACACGGCACGGGGTGACGTCACAGCGTCGTTCCCGGTCCAGTTACCACACCAGTTTAAGGCGAGGAGTAACCGCAACTAGCGCCACTCTTTTTAAAATAAATTTTACAATGACACAAAGATCTTATTAAAAAAAGGAATCGCCTTAGCTAGCCAGTACTAGTGCGATAGAGACAACTGCAACTTGGACTGAAATTACCTTTTAAAAGTACCAGAAATCGACGTTTCGGGGATTCCTGTTTCCTCCTCCAAAACTTAACCGATTTAAATATTTTTCTCTGTATTAGCTAAAAAAAAGAATTGAGGTTCCTATTTTTTGATTTTGTTGTTTATTGTAGCCAAATCTGTTTCCTAGATATTTAAACATAGCGGACAGTCTGGCCGTTTTATTTAGGTTTTCAAACGTCCATATCTCTTTAAATAATTAATTTATTAAAAAAAGGAAAAAATAGGGACGTACAAACAATATCCATAAATATTCAGGAAAAAAATTGTTACTCTAGCAGCATTATCCAGGGAGGAAACAGGAATCCCGTAGACCTGTATTTTTGTATGGAAAAAAATTCGTGATGTTTCCACTTAATCATCATCTATTGACATACCGCTCTGTCACGGCTCACCTCCCAGTTCTTGATCCGTTTGTTGTACCCCTCCAGCTTCTTCTGCAGCTGCACGATGCACACGGCGCTCTTCTGGTTCTTCTTCTCGAACACGGCCTTGATGCGCTGCAGCTGTTGCTTGTCCGCGTGCGCCGCCAGCTTGAGGTACTCGTTCACGTTGTCTGGAATATGTCAAGCATAATAATCAAGCTACTTAGCAGCAGCGAAGGCTGGTACAATTACAGAGAGAAACCCTAACCCGTATTTATAAATTGATACGGATTTAGATAAAGGTCTAAATAAACCCAACGTCATTGCTTCTTAGTTTTGAAATGGTATATTTATAGTTTATGGTATATGACAAAAACGAGTAGTTATGAACGCAGCACGAGACAAATTGCATAATAGATTATAAGGATTAGTGATCGAGTCAGACCGGAACGAGACGCGACGCTGATTTTTGAAGATAGAAAAAAAATAACTTTATTTACTGCACGATAACATAATACTTACTCTACGTGTATTTTCATGTTTCATTTATGTCGTATGAACCACGTATTGCAAAAAATAGCGTTATTTAACAATATTTTTCTATCATGTTTCTTACGCCCCAAGATCATTCATTAAAAACAGAATGTAAGTAAAAAGGTTTCTTTGTAACTGGAAGCTCCCTAATATAGAGATGGGCGTTGAAGCTACAGTTGATCAGATGTAGCTTTTTATAAATAGACTCAACTAGTTAACTTAATCATGACAAGCAAAATCTCATGTTTATAACAGTTATAATTTTTCCATCCCATGAAAACAGTCCATTTTATAGTTTCTCGGTAGATCTTTAAGCATAATATAATAATTGCAGAAAGTTATGAAACGTTTCTGTACCGAAATATGATCAACGATGGTCGGTAACGCATTACATATTAATGTAACCGTTGTAATATATTATAGTTTTTGAGGGCCGATCCCGGCGGCACTGCAATGCCGGGCCAACCCGTGACGGGAGTGGAGCGAGCCCCGAACATCCCGTCGTGGTACAAAAATCAGTTTAATATACTGGTCCCGCAGTGCGGGAACTTTCAGATATTAAGCTGAAAAGAACAGATACTACACTTTGATCTTAGCCAAAAGGCCGAGAAGCGATACCAAACTAATATAACGCGAGGGGTGTCATTCCGAGCGCCGCGTTTTCGATAGCGCGATGTAGAAACAGCGGTAACCTTGAGAGCGACATCTCTTGGTGAATTTTTGAACTAATTCCGTATAAAGCAGTGACCTTTACTGTATAAAGATGGCAGCACTGGTAAGTAAGTTACTAGCAGAAACGATGTAGCGTAGATAAAAAAAAGCTAGTTTGATCGAAGTGATACCAAGGCACTACGGAAAACCGACGTGAAATAGCGTTTAATAAATATAAAGCGCTAATTCTAATATTAAGCGAAATCGCTTATTTCTATTAATTGGATAGTGGTACTACAAGTTCCATGGACGGCTGCGGGTGACCTCTTTCCATCTGTCTGCCCATTTGCTTGTTTATAAGTTCATATTTCACACAAAAAACAATATTCCACATTATTTCTTTCGTCGATTTTTTTTACTGTTATATGATTAAGCTCCATTTCTTTTATTTTGTCTTCATATCACCCGTAGGGCTGGTTTCCACTGATGCGGAGCGGGGCGGAGAGGAGCTTGCGGTGCCCGAATTCACCAATCACTATGCTCGAAATCTCTGCTCCGCTTCAACAGAAACAGCACGAGCAAAGTGATTGGTCAATTCGGGCACCGCTAAGCTCCTCTCCACCCCGCTCCGCGTCAGTGGAAACGCAGCCTTACGTTGACCGATACAAAACTTTGGCATTAAGTCCGTTGTTATACATTGTGCAAAAAATAAAACATTACCATCCCGTATAGTCTGCTCCAGCCGTATCAAGTCCTTGGTGCGTTCTATTTTGCTGTTGAGGTGCGCGATGGCCGCTTGCGCCTTCGCAGACACAGCACAGCTGTCGTCGTCTGCAAAGAAATGTAAAAATACATGTTATCTATCTAATTTTATTGCATCAAGTATATTATGTTTACAAGTGTCAAGTTTGCGTAAATCTACTTTTTTGCTAGAAGTGAGAACCTGGCTTTTCTCTTTCTATACATAATAAGCAAATGTGTACTTGTAATAAGCTGTTAGTTTTCTAAATTAATAAAATAAAAATATATACTAATATTATAAAGAAAATATGGATCCCTACTAAAACTACTAAAGAGGAAATATTTATATGTATGTTTGTAACGAATTGGCTCAAAAAGTACTGGACCGATCTTAATACTTCTTTCACCATTTGCATGCCACATTAACACTGAATACTGATTAATACAGGTTATTTTTATTACAAGAAAAAAATAAGGATCCACATTAAAACTACAATGTTACGCAAGATGTAAAAATATGCCTATAAAATCATCTTTCATCGCAAGCGCTGCGACAACTATTGATGATAGAACAAAATAATGTTTACCAAATACCAAATGTTAAAAAAATATATGTCCACCCGTGCGAAGCAGGGTCGTGCCGCTAGTGCTAAAGAACCGCGTAACCAATATAACATTCGTCGTTTCAGCCTTTTATTTTGTCCACTGCTGGACATAGGCCTCTCCAATACATTTCCAGTGCGACCGGTCCATTGCCACCTGCATCCAACGTGACCCGGCAGTTTTCACCAGGTCGTCGGTCCATCTGGTAGGTGGCCGACCCACACTGCGCTTGCCAGTACGTGGCCTCCACTCTAGGATCTTTTTGCCCCATCGACCGTCCAATCTTCGTGCTATGTGGCCGGCCCATTGCCACTTCAGCTGACTGATCCTACGGGCAATGTCAGCAACCTTAGTTCTTCTACGGATCTCCTCATTTCTGATTCGATCACGTAGAGAAATACCGAGCATTGCCCTCTCCATAGCACGCTGAGCGACATTGAGCCTTTTGAAAAGATCCTTCGTGAAGCACCACGTCTCAGAACCGTAAGTCATCACCGGTAACACACATTGGTTGTATACCTTTGTCTTAAGGCACTGAGGTATTTTGGACGAGAAGACGTTGCGTAATTTACCGAACGCTGCCCAGCCGAGCTGGATCCGTCTACTGACCTCTCTCTTAAAGTTGGACCTACCTAATCGGACAGCCTGCCCTAGGTATATATATTCGTCAACCACTTCAAGAGTAGAGCTCCCAACAGTTAGTGCGGTGGGTGCAACATGGACATTGTGCATGATCTTTGTTTTGTCCATGTTCATTTTAAGACCCACTTGTTGAGAAACTCTATTGAGGCCACCGAGCATGCGCCCCAAATCTTCCAGCGATTCTGCCATGACTACTATGTCGTCGGCAAATCGAAGGTGAGTGATGTATTCGCCATTGATGTTGATGCCAAGTCCTTGCCATTCCAGGAGCTTGAAGGAATCCTCCAGAGCAGCGGTAAACAGTTTCGGGGATATGATATCCCCCTGTCTTACTCCTCTCTTTAAAGGGATATCCTTCGTGCAGTGCTCCTGTACTCGGACTGACATGGTGGCGTTATTATACAAACACTTCAACACTTCGATATACCGAAAGTCAATACGGCAACGCTGGAGAGATCTAAGGACCGCCCATATTTCGACGGAATCAAAGGCTTTCTCATAGTCCACAAACGCCAAGCATAATGGCCGATTATACTCTTCGGTCTTCTGTATAATCTGCCGCAGCGTATGTATGTGGTCTATGGTACTATAGTCTACTATACTATATATTCTACTATAGTCTACTATTCTACTATACTATATATCTACTATACTATATATATGGTATAGGCCTTTTCGGAAACCGGCTTGTTCGGTAGGCTGAAAGTCATCCAGCCTGCGTTCGAGACGCATCGTGATAACTCTCGAAAACAGCTTGTAGACATGGCTCAGCAGTGTTATGGGCCTATAGTTCTTCAGTAAGGTTTTGTCGCCTTTTTTGAAGAACAGGACCACAACACCCCTGTTCCATGCCTCTGGCGTTTTCCCATCGAGTAAGGAGGAATTGAAGAGTTTCTGATGGACTTTTAGTACCGGCGTGCCGCCCGCTTTCAGAAGCTCTGTAGTGATTCCATCCTCGCCCGGAGCCTTGTTGTTCTTAAGCTGTTTGAGAGCTACCCTAATCTCGTACAGGCTGATGTCCGGGATGTCTTCGGTATAGTGTCGTGTTAGCCTGGCTCTTGGGTCTGCAGCTAAACTAGCAGGTTCATCTGAGACCGAGGTATACAGCTGTCCATAGAACCTTTCTATCTCCCGTAGTACCTCGGACTTATTTGACGTTACGCGTCCATCTTCGGTCTTCAGCTTGGTCAACTGGCTTTGCCCAATAGATACGTCTCTTGCAAACACTTTGGAGCCTTGGTTCCGCTCTATTGTCTCTTTAATACGCTGGGTATTAAAAGAACGGATATCGTGTCGCGAGGACTTCGTAATCTGTCTATTGAGCTGCCTATATGACTCAGCGTCACTCGAAGTTTGAAGCGTCATTGAACGTCGACTAGCCATGAGGTTCCGGGTTTGGTCGGATAGTTTCTGAGGTCTATTTGTACGGTGGGTCTTGAAAAATTTTGACCCCACCGTATGGACAGTTTCTACCAGCCTGCTATTTATATCGTCCACTGATGCGCAGCTGTCTAGCCATTGGAAGCGATTTGACAGTTCAAGTTGAAAGCTCTCGGGGTTTTGGATATGGGCATTCGACGGTCGGAGCGTAGACTTCATCAGACGCGATCTCTCAAGTTTGACGTTGATATTCAACATGCCTCTGACGATTCGGTGATCACTTCCGGTCTTAACCCTGTTGATCACAGAGACATCGTTGAATATCTGCCGCTTGGTGCTCATAATGAAGTCAATCTCGTTTCTAGTTACACCGTCGGGACTCAACCAGGTCCATTTCCTGTGCGGCGGCTTTTGGAAGAAAGAATTCAACATGAAGAGTCCTTCTTTCTCCATAAAGTCCGCCAGCATCTGTCCTCTGGGATTCCTCTGCCCAAATCCAAATGGCCCCACTTTCAGCTCATCATCGCTTCTGCAGCCCAGCCTCGCATTGAAATCTCCCATAACAACTGTGAAGTGTGTTTTAGGGCTACGTATGGCCCTACTGACGTCCTCATACGTAGCTTCTACTTCATCGTCTGGATGTGTTGACGATGGGGCGTATACCTGTACAATCTTCAACGAATATCGTTTTGAGATTCTCAGTACAAGGTATGCAACCCTATTTGACACACTCTCGATGGACACAATGTTGTTGATGAGAGAATATAACATTAATATTAAGATAAATGTTTGTGAATGTGTGTGGAAGTTTGTTAGTTTTTCATCCGTAAACGGCTTCACAAATTTTGATAAAATCTGGTAGGCCAAAGCTGACATCCTGGACAACACATATATTACTTATTGCTATTATAATATTGCAAGCTAGTTGATCAGAAAATAACAAATGGAATACTTTTATGTTATCATGTAAAACCAAAATTCAATAGCTTTAGAGAATAGTCTAGAGCCATTAGCCACGCGGTTGTACCTAAATCTAATGTTTAAACTATACTATTGGCACAAAAAAATTACCTTGGTTCAAATAATCGCCATCTTGACCTGAAAATTAAAAAAAAATGCAAATAATAATACATCGATAAGGCGCTAGCAATACTTCTACTAACAGCCAGACGTCTCATACAACAAGAACACAATATTTTACGAAACATTTAGCTACTGTGTGAAGAATAAGAAACCCTACTAAAAATTACAGTACTTTACGGCTCAAAACTACTTCCATAATAATTATTATATTTATAATTTGTTTTATATTTTCGCCATATTAATTTAGATTTCGAACACAATTGAATACATTAATAGATGAAGGTAGGAGGAAGGGATATTCGGCTTAGTATATGAACTATGAATCACGCTGTATAACCTCAGGGGTGCCCGAGGGATAAGCTATTTATTATTTACTAGCTGTGCCCGCGACTTCGTTTGCGTGGTTTTTGAGTGACCTAAACCGTTTATGCAGCGCACGCATCGAAAGTCCCCAAATGTTAATAATTTTCCCCGTTTTTACAACATTTCTCACTTACAAGTGTAAGTGAGAAATGTCCTATTGGTCGCAGCGTAATGTTTTATAGCCTAAAGCATTCCTCTACAAATGGACTATCCAACAAAAATAAGAATTTTTCAAATCGGCCCAGTAGTTCCTGAGATAAGCGCGTTTAAACAAACAAACTCTTCCGCTTTATAATATTAGTATAGATCACAAAGTAGATATATAACAGAGACACGACCTAGTACTAGAAAATGGCGACTGGCAAAATAAGAAGTCCTTAGAAATTATGTAAACCGCCATCTAGCGCAACTATTGGAAAATACTAATTACTAATTTAGTTTCGTATCTTCTTCTTAATTAAGTAGTTGAATGTAGCTTAATGTGATGTTATACTTAAAAAATATGCTTATCTTTATTTTAATGTCAATATTTGTACTTAATTCGGCATATTTACATTTTATATTTTACAAACGTTAATAGTAGTGACATCTATTGCAATTTTTTTGTATTAAAGATAGATTGTATGGGATGGTAGGCCATGGTAGGACTACCTCTGTACGCCGGCGAGCCGTACTCGTCGGCGGAGGAGAGCGCGTAGGAGACGTTGGGGCTGTACACCGCGCAGCCGTAGTCCCCCGGCCCGAGGATGTTGGACATGCTCTTCTTCTGCGGCGAGTCGTCCAGACTGGAAAAGAGAAGTAATCAAAAATTAAAAAGAGGCCGCTTAAGGCGCTGTAAGCCCGCTACTAGCGCCATTGTTTAAAAATTAATTTTACGACACAAAGTAAAAAATAGTAATCTGTTAAAACACTAAGCAAATAGTTAAGCTAATTTGTTAAGTGTTTTAACCGATTCCTTTTTTTAATAAGATCTTTGTGTGGTTGTGAAATTAATTTTACAAAGAGTGGCGCTAGTAGCGGGCCTGGCTCGCCTTAAGGCCTAAGCCTCGAATTTAGCGGGCAGCGGGGCGGGAGCGGGTAACGAGTGCCGCACCCGCGCCGCCGCCGCTCCCGGTCTATCCCAATCCCAGTCAATTTATATACTTATACAAGGTGTAAAATAAATTTACCTTTAGAGCATGAAGGATCAGCCTTACTTACTACCCACGAAAAATCTGTATGCACAGCACCTAAATAAGTTTTCATTTCAAAAAACATAATTAGCCCCCGAAAGAAATTATTGTCAAAGTGGGCAGTACTTACTCTCTGGAGCTGTTGGCGGTGGTGTTGCCCGACAGTGGGCTGTTGCCCAGGTCCCGGGAATGGGATTTGACGTGGTGGGCTCGCGGCTCGTGGCGCGTGGGCTCCTGGAACACAAAGTGGGGAGTTGTAAGTCAATTATTTAACGTTGCTTTACGGAGCTTACAAATGTTCCTGCTTGGCATACCGGTGTCACTCTGACAGTAAAGACGGATCTAACGACACGTTTTAATCTAAAAGTCCATCGAGCCTTTCATGCTGCAGAGCGTGCAATTAGACATAAATACAGTGTGTAAAAAGAACAGTCACTATAACTTTGAGATACGGTTGTACTGCCTTTCCTCATTTTGGATTTTTTTAACAAAATCTTTTTTTTTTTTGTAAAAAATACATTTCTAGAATGAGCAAAAGGTAGATATATCATATCCCAAAGTTAAATTGACTGTTCTTTTTACAGCCATTATAACCCTATTTTTGATGAAGTATTCTTTTCTTTAGTTCTTTAGAATTGCCAGTTAATTTTGTAGTTAGTACTGCTCTACCACGAGTGGCTTGTTCATAGTTAACCCCCCCATTAAATACTTTGGGGTCAATAGTGGATATCAAAGCTGAAATGATAGAACCACTCTTGCAATAAAAAGTATATCTTTTCGTGTAGTAAATAAAGTTTAATTTTGACTATCTACAATCCGTCGCGTCTGAGACCTAACACTTGGGTTAATAAACTCTTTTGACACTGTACTCCTTTTACATCCTACATTAAAATAAATGCTAATGTAAATTTTTATGATAAACAAATTATTTAAATGCCAATGAATAAAAATATAATACCTAAATAGGTGTTTTTTTTAATAAAACTTTAAATATTGCAAATTGCATTTGCAGGGAATGTGCAGGTTGAATAATAATAATTTCATATAAAACATAACTATTATATATATTAATTTAATATTTTTAATTACATTTCACGTTTATTAAAAAGTTTATCCTTATTTAGAATATAATGGCTGTCCACCCACGTGCGATAATCGGAGACCGATTTTTTGACTGATTGCAATAGTGTAACACGTCATACACAAAGTCAGTCCGATTATTTATCGGACATACAAAAATTATGACATTGGCGGATAATCCTAATAGCAGTTGTCACTTCAGTCAATTAATAATAATAATAATAATAGCTCCCCTCACCGATTTCGGTGTCGGTAGCCGATTTCATTGAAACCAGACTAGCTACACAGGAGTTATTTTATAGTGCCTAAGTGTGTGCGCAATACACAAAGACACTCTGTCTTCCTTTTACCCTCATAACCCAGTGGGACGGTAAACCGACACGACTGGCGAGAGAACAGGCCCAAGACCGACTTTTTACATGCCCATCCGACGGATGGATCATCTTTCTTGTCAGACAATCGGGTGATCGGCTTGCATTGTCCTAAGCCTAACCAAACTTGAACACAACATTATTTGTTGTTCCAACGGGGGAATCGAACCCACGAACTACACTAGACCACAGAGTCAATTAATGAATAATAAATTTATATTTAACGTAGATTTCTTGTCATAAAAAATGTTTGTTTGCACTTTGCTTGACACTTCAATAGTCGAGTGTCGTCGAAACAGGCGAAAGACCAATGTTCAAAAGTCAACGACTTATAAAATATTTTTAAATAGCGTCAGGCAATAAATCTAATGCCCGGATTAACTACACATTCAAGAATATAATTATAGTAGAAGCGAAATTTACAGGAAATGCAAAATTTTACATACAGAGGGGTAATAGGGCATAAGGCCTCAGCCTCGAATTTTGCGGGCAAACGGGGCGGGAGCGGCGGCGGCGCAGGAGCGGCAGGATCTTTTGCGTAAAATCATTCTCGAAAACAGTGGCGCGGCAGCGGCGGCGGCGCGGGTAACGAGTACCACACCCGCGCCGCCGCCGCTCCCGCCCCGCTGCCCGCAAAATTCGAGGCTGAGGCTAAGGCCTAAGAAACGAATTTCAATGATGCGACTTCAATGGGGGTATCAGGAACTATTGATCAACAATACACTAGATATCGTGTCAGCACAACAAATCCGTCTCGGCGAATATCAGCTCACCTGAAACAGCGATCTGCTATTTCATTTAGGGCTGATTTTTCAATCGTCAGATACCTTTTATCTAAGGAATAAATGTGACTTTGGCAGATTTTGTATGGAACAAATGTCAAAGTCACATGTTTATTCAACAGATAAAAGTTATCTGACGATTGAAAAATCGGCCCTTAGTTTAATTGGAACAGTGCTAACGTCCATACGTAATGCTTGATTTTATGAAATCAATAGGTAATTATGTCACTTGAAATTTTTAAAAATCTAAACCAACTTTGAAATGTTTTAAAACTTATGTCTCAGTATGTTATTAAACGATGTCTATTGTCATAATATATTTTTATATTGTCATAATATATTATGACACGTGGTATACCACGTGGACAGATTTTAGCATTGTTTTTGTATGGGACACGTATCTGTTGTACTGTAAATCGAAGCTATTCATAATTCAAATACAATACACAAGTGAAACTTGGTTAAGTGGGACCTGGATAAGTGAGAAACCTCCCTAACTGGAACTCATGTTGAGGTCCCAACACTTTGGCACTGAATTACCTCTATTAGTGGGACGAGGTAAGCCTCTATAACTGGGATTTGTTCTTTCGATTTATCATCATAGTCACCTCTATAACTGAGACAGCGAGTAAATTTTATATGCATAAACCTCTGTAACTGAGATAACATTGTTTGTTTACTCATTCTTATTCTACCCACAAATTCCACACGTAATTCCAAGTACGTAAGTACACATTTTGAGCTTCAATTACCTTCAGTTTTAGTTTCGCTTTACTATCATCATACAGATGTTTATTTTATTTTATTTTATTTAATGATCGCACCTGTATAACTGAAATATATATGTTATATCGAAAGTCACATGGGGTAGTATGTGTAGCAAAACTGCTGAGTTTCCCATTGCATTATTGCGAATGCAATAGGAAACGGCTATTGTTTTCCACATAATTAAATATTAATATTATCGTCAGATAGAATTGGACTTCCGTCGGGTGTAGGTCTTTGTCAATATATTTAAAGTGTCATTTTTTT
This sequence comes from Celastrina argiolus, assembly GCA_905187575.2. NCBI lineage: Eukaryota > Metazoa > Arthropoda > Insecta > Lepidoptera > Lycaenidae > Celastrina > Celastrina argiolus. The sequence continues at coordinate 10,635,705 of LR994597.1, forward strand.
AATAAATATATTTCGTGTTTTAAATAGTTCTTTTTTTAAAAAGCATATCCAGAACCACCCCGTAACAGAACCCTCTGTAAATGAGACAGATATTTATTTATACCTGTATATCTGAGACACTGGGTAAGTGGAATACCTCTATAAGTGAAACTACATTGTAGGTCCCTTGATGTCTCACTTAACCAGGTTTCACTGTATATGAATTATGAATAGCTTATTTAGACCTATTTGATTATACAGATTGTAATATTAATGAGTGATAATACTTTAGGGTGTGTAATGTGTATGGGTCCCGTATATAGAGATTACTGAGAAAGTACCAGCACTGAAACAGTAACTTTTTTATTATTGTATGGGAAAATTTATGACGTTGGGTTATTTCTCATAGAAACATGAAAGTCAAAAGTAAGTCTTATAGCGTTGGTGTTTTCACAGTAAACTCTATATCCATACACACCCTAAAGTGTTATTACTCATTTATTTTACACCTTGTATATAAAAGACATATTTAATTTAAAATAGCCAATAACACAACCTTTGTCCTTTTGATGGGATTCGAATCCGCGATCGTTGCTTACGTGCTAACTGAGGCGCCAAGGATCAAAAAAACTAGTGCGTATCCCTCGAGAACAACCCAAAATTTGTATTTGCCACAAAACTCCTGACTTCTGATGAAACAAAATATAACTTCGTGGAAAGTTATCAGACACATTCATCTTACTTAGGGAACGCACACTTTAACTACGTCACAACTATATTTTCACCAATTTTACACGCTTTTATAAGCTTAGATGTATCTATAATCTATATACAGAATGTAAAAAGAGCAGTCACTATTACTTTGAGATACGATTAAATACTACCTTTCCTCATTCCAAAATCGAAAAAAATTTTTACTTTTCACCATTTTTTTTTTGTCGCAAAAATAACAATAAAGCCAAAAAACATTTTTTTATTGGATATTTTTGTATAAAAATACATTTTTAGAATGAGTAAAGGTAGTATATTAAATATTAATATCCCAAAGTTATAGTGACTGCTCTTTTTACACCCGTTATGTGTGTTATGTTTGAAAATAAATTTCACCAGTTTCCAGAAGTCTGATTAATTTGAAATTTTACATACTCTTCAAGGACCAATGACAATGTAGTTAAGCCTCTTTAGATAACCTTCGTAGTATATGCACGAAGGAAGGTGACCCTTCATAAGTGTCTAGTACAACTACTTATCGTTTAAAAAAATGTTTGCCAACCGAAAATTTTAATTGAAAAACGAGAGATTTTCCTAGAAGATATTGACAATGTTATTAAAACCAAACCCGCCACTACGGTGACCAAGCCTAGTACTAGTAGTAGTAGTAGTAAGTAAAGACCCCCCCCCCCCCCCCCCCCCCACCCCTTATACTAGTCACGTTTGGGTATATTCCCTTATCGGACATATTGATCTTACTTATGTCGGAACTCAGAAACTTCTAGAAAGCAAAGTTTTTCGCCCGGAATTATTACAATAACATCATCTACATTGGTCCCTAACGACGTTTGATAATTTACACAAAACCAATATTTTAGCGATGCCTGCCTCATAGTAAGAAATAATCAACATCAGAAACATCACAGGATTTACCACTGCGTTGCCAGTTTGTTTAATCCCTACCTTGCTCCCCGCATCATACCTCTCTTTTCTATTCACTCGAAGTTGACAGAATTGTAACACTTTGGAACTAAACCCGACGTTGTCGCACACTTCATGGACTCTGGACCCAGGAGCGGATGACGTCATGACCGACTGACTGCCTCCGACTAGACCCTATGAGCGTGTCGTTGCTGTGTGCTCAGCACGCTCACACGTAGACAGCAGGCTTCATATTTAGCTCTATATCTAGCTAGTGTTGGACTTACGGCGGCGTCATAAGCACTAAATGGACTTTGGACCTGGATCGGATGAAGTCATCAGTCACGACCCTGGGACTCCTGGCAATTGCTGCGTGCTCACAGCTTCATTTCTCGCTTTCTGAAGTGTATATAGGCAGTGTTGGACTTACGGCGACATGATGCGCAGTGGATGGACTCTGGACCCTGGAGCGGATGACGTCATCGGTGATCACCGGGTCCCGCAGCTCCACGGCGGACGGCGACTGGCTCCGGCTGGACCCCTTGCTGTGCGCGTGGCCCACGTGCAGAGTGTCCATGCTGCGTGCTCACGCTCGCCGGTCGATGCCAGGCTTCATTATCTCGAATGTATGTGCGAAAGCCCCATTTCTCGAATTATCTGAAACAAAAAAAAATGGAATTAATAAAAATAATACAAACTTTTTTAATTAATTCCATTAAATTACAGTAACGAACCGAAACTAGTTAAATTAAGTGGCGCTCGACTCTCAAGTTATCTAAGGCCCGTATTTGATAAACAAGTCTCAAACACGGTCTTAAGAATTGCAATCGTAACCTCTACTTAAGAACATATTAGAATTTGACAGATAAAACAACGTTTCTTTTCACTTTTTAAAATTAGCATCCTTACTTCATATGTTACATATTATATTTTTTTTAAACATAATATTCATTCAAGTAGAGGTTGCGCTCTCAATTCTTGAGACTGAGCTTGAGAATTGTATATTCTAGGGCGCGTGTAACGTGTTAGTACGCCTCCTAGTCATTTTGCCAAAAAGTGACAGTAATGGACTGCGAATAGGAGAGCTCTCGACTTTAATTAAAGACTCGGTAATCGGCCGTCTCTAAAAGCATTTACAAATAATTTCAACAATGGAAACGATGAGCTTTTTGAAATTGACAATGTAAAGCTAATCCTATTAATATTTAAGGACCAATTACACTGGATACAAACGTTAATATTTTTACACAAATTAACAAGGATATCTTATATATATATACAGGGTGTTTTGCACATGGACCGACATGATTTTTTGGGGGGTGGGGGGGTCATGTGCTATTTTCCCCCGTGAGACCCAATATCCTAAGTCTCACGGTAGTCTAGATATGTTTTTTTTTTATTTTTTTGAAATCTACCCGAAATCTTGCCTTTAAATCGTCCTAACTTTTTTGTTTGTGGTTATAATACCACAAAACAAAGTATGCTTGTATTCTACAATGTTTTCTAATTCTAAATAAATCATTACATGTTACAATTGATATCCACAAAAAAACTTCTGAGCTTTCAAAGTGGTAAATCGGTGTAAATGTTATGAAAAGTGACAACTTATCAATTCATTTAAAAAAAAACTAAAGTTCATTTTGAATTTAGCTTTTTATTAAAAAGTTCTTTACTTATTACCCTTTCTAACGATATGCTACATGACAGAAATAATACATCAGGGGTCGACCTAAGAGATACTTTGTTGCTAGGGTCAAGATAATGAAAATACATTTTTTATGTTAAGTTGTTTTTATTAAATTAAAATTACAAAGTTTGCTCGAATTGGCCGCCTCCACACCTTATGCATGCACGACACCTTTTTCTTATTTCCGAGGTTGTAGTTAAAAGCCGCATTTCCTCTTGCATTTTTACGAATGCTGTGTTTATTCGTTCCACTAAAATTTCTTTTGTGGGCACCTCTGTTGCATACACTAACTCTTTTGCACGTCCCCATACGTAGAAATCCAGGGGTGTTAAATCTGGGGACCGTGCTGGCCATGGAATGGGGCCAGCTCTACCAATCCACGAGTTTGGAAATGCATTATTTAAATGCTCTCGTACCGTTCGTTGGTAATGTGCCGGACAGCCATCATTTTGAAAAACAATTGGCACATCTTCTAAAACTGGTAGTACCAGTTCAGGTAAATCATTTTGAAGAAACTCTAAATAATTGTTTCCATTGAGTCGTTCTGGCAAAAAATATGGGCCGACAAGATTTCGCCCAATAACACCAGCCCAAACATTTACGCTGAATTTTCGCTGAAAGGAAGTCTGCCTTTTTTGTGCGGATTTTGGCCCCTTTTCTCCCAGTGATGCAAATTGTGCAGATTTGCTATGCCTTCATGGCTAAAATTTGACTCGTCAGTCCATAAAATTCTTTTCAAAAAGTCGCTATCTTCAACATCTGTGTGCAATAAAAATCGGCAGAACTCTAACCGTCTTGCATTGTCACCCTCTTCGAGACCTGGAACAATGAATGAAATCCGTGAGTTTGTGGTAATAAGAGTAAAAGTGAACACATTAAGATTTGAAATCAAGTAAAATGTTTTAATGTCACATTTTAAATAAGTAGTAAGTACTGTAAGTTGTTACCTTGAACAGGAGTGTAATGAAATGCGTGCCTTCCATCTGCCCGAAGAACGGACCAGACTTTCCAAACTGATACGTTAAGTCCGTCAGCAACAACTCGTATGCTTGTTGTAGGATCGTCATCAAAAGCTTGAAGGATTCTCTCATCAACTTCAACATTATGTTGCCTCACATTCACTCGGGGCTCCCGAAAGTTTAAGTTTCCGGTCTCCCTCAGACGTCGATAGGTAGTTGAGAAGGTCTCGTGGTGAGGTAACCGTCGATCAGTGTAGCGTTCTTGATAAATTCTTCGCGCTTCATGCGAATTGCAATCAGCTTTACCATACGCCAACATCATGTCAGCATACTCCTCGTTACTGAAGTTCGCCATTGTAACGAATACGCAAAGATAAACACAACAAAAACGTAACAGTTCAACAACAGATTTAACAAAAAAACAATAACAAGACTTTAATTTGATTACGATAGAACAACGGGAAAAGTACGGGCACTTCGAATCGCAGAGTAATCTCGACTGATTCCCGGCAAGTGACCTTCACTCACTTTCAACTCGATAGACAAAGACAACAATAACTGTACTACTAGTAAGAAAGGGACTAACTTTTTACCTGCTGCTTGATAATCCGCGTTGACTGGTTACATTGTTCAAACCAGTTACATTGTTAGAGTGCGTGTTCAGGCAAACGAAGCTTAATTTGACCACTTTAAGAATGGTTTCTTATATCATGTAGCATATCGTTAGAAAGGGTAATAAGTAAAGAACTTTTTTAAAAAAAGCTAAATTCAAAATGAACTTTAGTTTTTTTTTAAATGAATTGATAAGTTGTCACTTTTCATAACATTTACACCGATTTACCACTTTGAAAGCTCAGAAGTTTTTTTGTGGATATCAATTGTAACATGTAATGATTTATTTAGAATTAGAAAACATTGTAAAATACAAGCATACTTTGTTTTGTGGTATTATAACCACAAACAAAAAAGTTAGGACGATTTAAAGGCAAGATTTCGGGTAGATTTCAAAAAAATTAAAAAAAAACATATCTAGACTACCGTGAGACTTAGGATATTGGGTCTCACGGGGGAAAATAGCACATGACCCCCCCCACCCCCCAAAAAATCATGTCGGTCCATGTGCAAAACACCCTGTATATATATATATATATATATATATATATATATATATATATATATAAATGAATTGCTGTTAATTAGTCTCGCTAAAACTTGAGAATGGCTGAATCAAATCGGGTATTTTTAGTGTTAAAAAAATTCGTAGAAGTCCAGGGAAGGTTTAAACCGTTTTTATGCTCAGCGAAGTGGGCACGGGTCAGCTTGTATATCTTATATATAAAAATGAATCGCTGTTCGTTAGTCTCGCTAAAACTCGAGAACGCCTGAACCGATTCGGCTATTTTTAGTCTTGAAATATTCGTGAAGTCCAGGGAAGGCTTAAACGGTTTGTAAGCTCAACGAAGTGGGCACGGGTCGGCTAGTAAATCTTACAAAACGTTAATATTTTAAAACAACCAATATGGTTCTATATCTTTTCAATTTATTTGTTGTCTAAGGAACATAGAAACCACTTACGGAACACCAGCTTAGTTTCAGTAAAATGCACAAATTACGAAAACTAATAAAACTCATAAAGAACGTCAAACTTGCGGATCGAAGCAAATGACGAAATGAAAATGGCCGTCGCGTGTCCAACCAACTCATAAAAGTTTACGCTACGTATAAATTGTACACCGCTACTTAAACCTCGTAGAGGGGAAAAACAGAACCTTAACTGAGGTCTTTTGCATTCGTTATTGGATGATTTCACAATACTAACTGTTCCGGTAAACTTCGTACCTTGGCGTAGAGACAGCAGTACCACCTACCGGGTCCAATTAATACACTAAAACCTTCCTCGAGGACCACAGTGTCCATTGGTGACAACAGCATGAAGATCGGTGCAGATGTCTTTGAGTTTATTATTTTCGAGCGAAGTAATCACTCTTTAAATGTGACACCTGGGATAGGCGGTTTTAAATGTCGCAAGATTGCACAACATACCCATCGTGATCCAGAGTCTAATCTGTCGGAGTACCGCCGAGTTGTAGTGGGTATGGCTGCGTCCACTTACCATCTTAACGGACACATCGAGCCCCACATACCCGTGGTAGGAATCCCCATCCTGCACGGGATGCAAGCAATTCAAAAGCAAAAAGCAGCAACGCAAGAAGCATTTATCGGCGAAAAAAAAAAAAGGCCAAGGACGCTCTAACGAAACGAATGTATCTACATTCTCATTTCTGTTATTTGTTTATTTTAACACGCTACCGGCTACCACGACCTTACCAAGGCTGTTCACATAATATTTAATTCCTCATTTTAACATGTTAAATAATTTAAATGGTTTTATCATGTTAATTTTTACTTTAGTTGTGTCAAACGTAAAAACACAAATCTTTACATAGTAGATAATGATTATCTTTTCTATTAACTTAAATACCTACATTTAGAGGAAAAATATAGCTTCTTTAATAACACTACATCCTAATTTCGACCTAATGAAAAGCGATTGAGTGTAACAGACCCATCCAAACAATGTTAAAACGTGAGTAAATATTCCATCCATGTAAACAGGAAACATATAAATCTTTACATAAACAACCACATAATATCATTTGTGAGGAGCATTTGTAGGAACATTTTCTTGTACATTTTCCTTCCTTCACGTTCGTAGTACACTCGAAGGCGTTAATTAAAATCCCATTAAAATCTAGGTCGCGCTTCGCATCCTAGACTTACGCTTTCTTCGTTCAAAATATTTGAGCTAATACATCACTGTATGTGTGTAGTGGAAAAAAGTGCACTATTTTCCACTATATTTGTTATTTTACATTAATAGCAAGTAGTTTGTGTTTTACTATATAACATGAATTTCCACTAAGAACCTACAGTACATTCAATAACATATGGCTAAGATTACTTGTCTAAAGTTTTCAGACGTTCTAAAAAATTGTCAGATCCATTGAGTTTCGTACTACTACCACCACTAATAAAGTTTGATGTTCTTCAATACTCAAAAGTGATGACATTGAGAAACTCTATTTCGCTGTTCCCAACTTCCAAGTATGGCGTCCTGTACACAATTTGCATGCTAATAATTAATAATATAATGTAGTACGTGCTGCAAAAATAATACGCAGAGGAATACATAAAGAGAATACGGAAGCGTTACACGCTTACAAATTAGGTAGCGTATGCAACTTTTTAGTATCCAGGGAGCTTAGTTGGCTAAGCTCTCTCAATACTGTGTGTGTCACTAACTGGTACTCCGTCATTTGTAAAGAGATTATTCTGAGCCATGTTTTGTTTATTTTTTTCATTTCTTTCATCTCTCATCTTTTGTCATATTTTCTTGCTCAAATTAAAAAAACAAATTTTGATTTCGGGTATTTTAGGTGTCGTCATTTTTTCATTCGTATTTGCTCCAGTGTCCTGAATGTCATGTGCGTTCTGTTCTATCTGGCTATTGTTTTAAAATCTAAGATTACTTTTAGTAAAACACAACCTACTTGCAGTTTTTTCCACTTAATTTGTTATTTTACATTAATAATTATTATTGTAAAATTATTGTAAAATAACACAATAATTACATGTTATTTTACATTAATAATTATTAATGTGTGAAGAACTTTACTTATGTTACATTCTTGAATTTTTTTAAACATATAAATATAGATTATACTTATTTTAATGTTTTCCTATAATCCATATTACGAATATTACGGTTCAAAAAGAAAAGAAATTAAAGTAGGTACTATATAACATTAATAAAGTTGTTCCCTTTTAAAAGTGAAACGAAACGTTGTTTTATCTGTTAAATAGGTTCTCAAGTAGAGGTTGCGGTTGAGATTGTTTTATTTATACGGGCCTTAGGCTGCAGTGCATCATACAGCAAACTGAGGGTTGACGAGTTCATTGCTAAATTGGCTACGGGTCATCAATTTCATGAGATTGCATTTATCCACTATTGTATTCCGCAAAAAAGACATCCTGATAGGATTTAGGAAGTACGGATTAAGTTAATACTTAAGACAGTTACCTACTCTATTGTTTGTGGTCGCAAAAAATCTGCGCCCATTGTCAATCGTTAGTAAATAAAATCCAAATTTGTGGCATATCACTTTACTACACCTGACTAGTAAAAATATTTAATTGAGTGCCCTCGTCCTTTATCTGTCAAGTGACTTTTCAGCGTATGAGTCAACATGCCAGAGAATAACAGGGCCCTGATTACGTAACTCCGGTCGCTTTCCCGTCTCTCGAGATCAACTGCCATTGTGACGTTACATCTTTTTAAAACACGATTTAAAAAGTTAAAACGTCAAAATTATGACATATTCATTTTTTAAATCGTGTTTTAAAAAGTTTAAACGTCGCAATGGAGTTATGTAATCAGGGCCCAGGTGCCTGGGCCCTGATTACGTAACTCCGGTCGCTTTCCCGTCTCTCGAGATCAGCTGTCATTGCGACGTTTAAACTTTTTAAAACACGATTTAAAAAATGAATATGTCATAATTTTGACGTTTTAACTTTTTAAATCGTGTTTTAAAAAGTTTAAACGTCGCAATGACAGCTGATCTCGAGAGACGGGAAAGCGACCGAAGTTAGGTAATCAGGGCCCTGATCAGTGATCAGTGATCAGTGATCACCTACCACCTAGAAGGTAAGACGAATAAAAATTAAAACTTTTAAAATAAAGTTACGAAAAATTAAGGACCAGTAATAACACCAAGATTAGTTATTAGCGAGCTCGATTCTTCAATATTTCTATGCGGTGCAGACAAAGGAAACTACTCACAAAGGAACACCCCACCCAACTTTTAAATCATAGTCAGCAGAACCATTAATACCGCACGTCGATAAATTGCCAATCCAATTACAGTATCAGGTGGTGTCGGCACATTTTCCAGTTTCCATTACGTACAAAACACCCGCACCGCTGCCAAATATCTTCCAATGTAAATACAGATTTGATAATTCTCACATCTGCATGTATTTCCCAATGCCGATAGCTGAAACTATATTATTCTGCCAGTTGCCATACCAATTTAGGATGTTCAATTCGCGCAAGTTTTTCAAAGCCCTAATGGTTCATAACGTCGCTTTACCTTAACAACCTCGTATCTATAAAACTACAACTTTTTAGTAGAGTCAAAAAACTTAATAATTTTAGATTTTATTATGACATGGATTTTGGATGTATACTGTACATAACTGAACCTCATTTAAAACAAAATTCATGTCATAATAAAATCTAATTTTTTTAATATTTGGCTCTACAGAAAAGTTGTAGTTTTATAGATACGAACGGTTGTGAAGGTAAAGCGACGATAATCGATTTAAGTAGATATAGGAAACCATCAGAAACCTAAATTAAGTTCATATCAAACAAGGATTTATAAGTTGACTGTCCTATGAATACACGAGTGAGTTAGTAACGTCAGCAAAAATATGCGGGTAGTTTTTAGAAGACAGCGTCTGCGGCCCTAACGCTTTGACTGGAGGTATCCCAGAAGTACCCCAGTTGACACTGATGAGACAAGATATAACAGATATAATTTAGTTTATAATTAGGAGCAATTTTCTTACGTTAAACTACTTATTGCAATACGCCAAAAGACGTAACCAACTGATAACAAAGAATTCTTTGAAATTCACCCTCTAGATGGATAAGACTCAAAGGTTTATTCACGCAGTCGCGGAAGGCATCATATAACGGGTATTCATGTCATAGTTTACAGTTGACATTTACATAATATAATACGCTAGTCGTTACCGAGCATGCAATACTGTCTTCGGTAAATTTTAACAAGCCCCTCGAGTTATGCCAAGATTTTCAATGCGGAATATTAAGTATGGGCAAACACAAACCAAAGCTCTTGAAGAGTAAATATCCTCCGAGCTCCATTCACTTGGAATCATCTGTTTTGTAGTTAATAAATAGCACGAAAAAAGGTTAGGATAAGAAAGTGCTTCCGGAATGTAATTTAATCTGTTAGCAAATAACCTCCTAATGCCTCCAAGGCTCGTTAACTCGGACACCTAAAGCGGTATTCTATAACACGTATGTAGGTAGATACTTCATAAAGGTATTTTTTCTAGTCTCATGGTCGGTTGAATAACTTATCAATCTATAACTAAAAGTTAAAAACCTTAATGTCACAGTGATGTAGCTAGGTCTGCCCACTGGGGCTACGAATTTCCGTGCCACTTCTCAAGGCTCAGACATTAGTAATCTTAGGGCCGTGTTTTCCCAAGCAATGTTAAAGTTAACGCCATGTTAAAATACCATGCCATCTCATTCATTGACAGGAAATACGAGAGGGACAACATGATATTTAACATGGCGTTAACTTTAACATTGTTTGGGGAAACACGGCCTAGGCATGCTTACACTTATCTGGGTTAGTTAATGAACCCAGAATTAGCTTATAATTATCTCTGGGTTTATTATCCTACCCAGACTGGAGTTTATATAAATTAGGTTTGCGAATACTGAAAGTGCAGATACCCTCGGTGCGGAGAGAGCCCCTAGATGTCCACAAACAGAAGAAATACCACTTTTTACATAAAAAACGTTAAAGTTGAGAAAAAAATAGTTTGACCTCGGTTGGCCTAATGTGAATTTGATACATTTGAAGCCCGCGAGGGGTGAAATAACAATGAACAAAGTTTTCCAACTTTTGCTCAACCCAGAATAGATAAAACTAAAGGCAATTTCAGAAAATACAAGTTTTATTACAATGCAAAAATAATTACTGGAGTCAAGGATAATGTGAATCACAATGCCAGTTTTTTCTATCCAGCTCCGTTTTATAAATTTTATTACCTATACATAATTAAGATATATTAATGTAGATACACTGTTATTAGTGAAGAGTCTTATGCCATTAGCGTAGCTTGACCTCAGTTTTGTTTACACAAAAATGTATGGATAAAATTACAGATTTTCTTCATCAATCTCTCATTTTGTCTATTATTCTGTAGAAAGAATATCTATGGTACTTAATTACTTATGTCACGTAGGAGCAGTATAGGCGATCGTCCCCGATTTCAGTCGTCTGGTCTGGGACTCAAAGACTAAAGTACACATTAAATATGCAAGGTATTGGAGATCTTCTATCATATAACAAACAACAACCTTTAAATAAAACAATTGATCTAATCAGTTCAGTCAATCAGAATCACCTTAATACAAAACGTAACAACCCCGAGATCTGAAGCTCAAAATCGAATTAAAATAACCAATTAAATGGGGTGAAGTGGGGCATATGCGAGGGTCATAACTAAACTTATAAGTTCAATTTTATACTGCTTACTCACTAATTAGTTAGGAGAATTGACATTTACAGCTGTTATTTATCATATATTTAGCTGTTATTTTATGTATTTTAAGTAATGAAAAAATATGTATTTCATAAAATGAGACCCAAATGAAATACAGTGTTTCAATATTACATTTACCCCTTGTAAAGGGGCAAATGTAATAGTCATATCTAATTTATTAAGTCTGTCTAAAGAATGAATTCTGGGGTAAAAGCAAAAAAAAAAAGAAATAAAGAAATATTTCAGTTTTTATTTCAACGAAATCGGATAATTATATCAAAAGTTATAAACTTTTTCCAAAAGTTATATTTTACATAAGCTAATTATTAAGAGTGTCAATTAAGAAATAACCATATTTCTGAACTTATAATCAAATGTTATCAAACCACGTTTGGTTATTTCGGGATTAGGGAGTATTTTAACGATGGAGTCAGCCGTGATTTCATCAATATCCTCCGTTATTGGCCATACAAACATACTTCCCTTACGTCTTAAGAATTTCACCTCCCAACGAGGGCCCATCTGTTTTTTTACAACACCCACATAGTACTTCAGTCCTTTTTTTAGTGCATATTTTACTACAACCCAATTGTTTTCTTGAATTCTTTTTTCTGTTTTTTCCTCCGTTCGTGTCTTCTCAGTTTCTATATGCTCTAGTTCTTGCTCTTGGGTTGCTGTTTCGGGTGATCCGTCCCTTTCAATTCTTATCTCTTCTTTTTCTTGTTCCTTAGCTACTTCCTTTACGTTTTCCGTTCCTACTCTTCCAGTTTTATTTTTCATCACTGGTGTTTTTCTGTTTTCGTTATTTTCTTTATCAGAATTATATTGTTCATCTTCTTCTCGTTGTTCGTCTTCCTCTTCCATCCATTCACTAGCATCTGATTCTGCATAATACACTTTACCTTCAGAACTTTCTGTATCACTCTCTGTATCGTCTAACTTTTTCTTTCGGTTTAATTTCGCTCCTTGTTTCCTTTTATTTATTTTTTTAACTTTGTTTATGTCACTACCGTCCTTTACAGATTCTACGTCCGTTATGTCACTGTCTGAATTCTCAGTCTTCTTTGCCTTTTTCCTTGTTGTTTTCGATTTCTTTGTAGTTCTTACGCGTTTAGCTGATTGAATTTGTTCTTTGTTCCTTAATACTTCAACAATTTCAGCGGATGTTATAACTTCAGCACCCGAGGCGACTTTTCGTCTCGTTTGTTTGATTGGCATTTGTTTTTGGTGAATAACTGACAAAATTAATTGCTCCATAGATGCGGTTTGCGGGATTTCAGAATTATGAACTGCCTTTTCTTGAGAACGTGGGGTTTCAATATCGGATCTTTGTGGAGAGTTGACGACATTCAGTGACTGTAAACTAGAGGCTTCATTGACATTCTCAGAAATCGACAAAGTTAAAAGCGATGGCGATTCGCACCTTGCAATATCAATGTGCTCGGTATTCACAAGCTCCATAGTATTATCTTGCACACCCCTTTCAATTTGTTGTTGGTGTTTCTCCCAACGCTCTAAAGCTTCTTGAGCGAAATTCTCTTTTGGGACAACATCACCATCAAATGGAAAAATGCCTGCTTTCCTAAAACCATTCTTGATGACATCTTCGCTGACTTTGGTCCATGTTTCTCCCAGAAATTGAGAAAATAGGCATTTGGGTAGTTTTTGCCCAATATGTTGTCGCTGCCAAGTTGCAATAGTTTGGTCCCATTTTTGTTTGTAAGATTTGAAAACCGAGACGTCTAATGGTTGTAAAATATCACTAGTGTGGGCAGGGAGTTTTAAAATTGTTACTCCTTGTTCCAAAGCATATTCTACTAAGTCAAGCGAAACATGAGTGGAGTGTCCGTCGTATATAACCAAGACAGGTCTTTCATCACCCAAAGCCGGTACGAGGGTTTTTTTGAAGTAATTTTTGAAGACTTCAGTCTCCATCCAACCATTGGGTGTCGCCGCGTAAGCTGTGCCAGGAAATTCTTTGTCTGGTGGCGCCTTCCATGAATCCCAGATATTTTTTCCTTTGAATATTATTAAAGGAGGCACTCGTTGACCCATAGCATTACAAGCCAAAACAAAAGTAGTGTTTTCTTTACCCGAAGTGCTTGTAACTCGGGATGAGCTTTTGCCTTTTTCTCCGACTACTTTGGATTTGGATGGATCCATACTTAGGCTGCTTTCATCCAAATTCCAGATACGATCAGGCTTGTCCTCTATATCCAGTTCAACCAAGACCTTTTTTAAAAGATTAAAATATCCGTAAATATTAAATGGGTCTGTGGCAGCTTTCTTTCTAGCATATTCTAACGGCTCTGGTTTTCGAATGGACAGATTATGCCGCTTTTTAAAATTAAGAAACCAGTCCTCCCCTGGAATCCCATATTTGAAAGGTGTTTTAATATCATTCTTAGTAACAAACTGACCCACCAATTCCAGAATTTCTTTCCTGCTGAGGCCAAAGCCCCACTTTGCTAGTGTTTTTACGGAAGTTGCTAACACGTTCTCTATATTTTCGGCGAGTGCTTTTCTCCTCCCCTTTGATTTTTTGATAACTCCTCGCGTACCTTTAAGTCGACAATACAGTGTTGAAAATGGAATTCCGTACAATGTTGACGCCTTATGTGTTGTTAATCTACCGGCTTTTACTTCTTCAATAGCTCGGTTTAATCTGTCTTCGGAATATTTGGGTCCCGTCTCCTTTTTCTTAACGTAATTTCGCACCATCTGGAACATGAAATTGTCTTGGGGTAAATGTAATAATCATATATCACATTTGCCCCAATAACACAAAATTCCGGGGCAAATGTAATAACGAACCTAAGATGTAGACGGTACCAGATATTTAAAAAATACACGTTTAAAACAACTTCCTAAAGCATAAGTTATCATACTATCACAAAATAAATTAAAAACTTACGTTAAATCCTTGGATGAATCTCGATGCAAAGTTAGGTTATGAATTTGACCTCCACGCTTTTACGATGTCCGACACGCAATGACACGTCACTCCTACATCCGTCAGTGAAACTTTGTCAACAAGTGGTTAGCTTAGAGTTCAAGAAGTACGTATGGTAAATCAGAGATGGCAGCACCGGTTCATTAAGTAAAACAACTTTTAGACTACGATATCGCATTTGCCCCGTTATTGCAAAAGCCCCATCTGACCTGGATTGTTTTTTTATGATTAAATGACTGTCGTGTCGTTATGAATATAATATAATGAATGTCATTCTACTCTTATATCGTTTAGCTGTTACTTCGAGATGGAATCGAAATACTACAATACAGATTGAAAAAGCGGAATCCAACTTCCTTGATTCAAGATGCCATCGCTATTATCACTTACGAAGTTCGAAAACAAAATGTATGGGATTTGACATAAGCTTCGCTAAGTGACATACGCATTCGCTTGTCATTAGGGAACAGTATATGAAAACCTATACATTTTTTCTGAGTTACAATAGCGATGCGAGCTTAGTTTACAGTAATAGTCGATACCCCATAACTCGTGGTATATACTGTCTAATGCATATGACTAACACGTTAATGATGCTGCGAGATACAAAGGTATATGACGCAGAGTTCAGTACCTGCTGGAGGTCGCGGGCGTACTTGCGTGATATTGTTTAGTGCCGACCGCCGACGCTGTGAGAACAAATGCCCTAGCTGTGCTTAGTGCGAGTTTTTGTCGCTCACTGTGTGGTAGTCAACTATAATTCGTATGGTATAAAAATATCGCCAGGTTTTATGGGCGTTATAAGAGAGGCGACAGCAATTGACCTAGGTACTAGTGGCGAAGGATGTTTATTCTGAGGGAAGCCCTAGCCTATTATTAAGTGGAGATTTGCATGAGGGTCCTCAAAAACAAGGGGGGTAAACAAATCCGATAGGAATTAAGTTGTAGGAACCCCATCGCGACCTACCATATCATTAATAATAGCTCCCCACACTGATTTCAATGTCGGTGGCCGATTTCGTTGAAACCAGGTCGTCAGTCATTTTATAGTGCCCAACTGTGTAGGCACAATTGACAATACACAAGGACACTCTCTCTTCCTTTTACTCTCATATCCCAGTGGAACGGTTAACCGCCACGACTGGCAAGAGAACAGGCGCAGGACTGACTTTTCACATGACCATCCAATGCATGATCAACCTGAATTTCACTAAACAGTAAACATACTTGGAACATTTCATTAATCACGTGTAATTAAAAAGCATCCATCCACAGATCAATGCAAAAGCTATGACACATGGTTTGATTGTAAAATTACTCATCGGCTACTATCGAACTTCCGTGTTTGTTCATCTGAAAGCGTGCTCCACAGTCCACGATCTCGCTTATAGAAGATAACAACTCATTGAGAGTATTGACGTTTAAAAGTATTTCAAACTCGGCAGCTAGTAGTAACACCCTTTGATTGTGCAATATACGTTCAAAATTTGAGTTGCTGCTGTCGACAAAGTGAAATAATTCTATTCAGTGTGCTTATAGTGCGAGTTTTTGTCAATTTTATGTCATCGAATTTAGCCACTGGTTTGGTTTCAGTTATCTATATATCTTATATATATATATATATATATATATATATATATATATATATATATATATATATATATATATATATATATATATATTATATCTTATATATAAAAATGAATCGCTGTTCGTTAGTATCGCTAAAACTCGAGAACGGCTGAACCGATTCGGCGTCCAGGGAATGTTTAAACGGTTTTTTTATGCTCAACGAAGTGGTCACGGGTCAGCTAGTTAAAATATATGTTTTTTATTTTCGACACATTTATGAAAAACACCTTTCAATTCTACAAAATACAAAATGTCACGTGTGTATTTTCAAAAAATACATTAAAATATCTGAATGAAAACTGGCCTAAGCTTAGTTTTTCATCTGTCCACAATATTTACCAGTGGCGTAGACTGGTTCTCCATAAGACGGAAGCTCTAGATGAGGATCTCCAAAGAGTATGTGATAAGAATGGAGCTATCTATAATCTATAATATAGCCCCACGCCACTGACGTTCATTCATAGAAGCTGTTCTATACCCACAAGGGTCCATACACTCGTATCAATAGATCATTAAAGTCGTGAGTCAGTTATCGTGGGGCCGCGGTGACCTTACTCGGGTTCATCACCCATTATACACCAATTACACTTCCGACAGATGTTTTTGTAACAGATACTTGGGCCCAAAACTCTTCTTATCTTCATATGGCTCTACATCAACTCGATCACTCAAATATTGGTTACAATATTTTCCAGAATGACACCGAGATCAATTTGCGCCAGTGTGGGTTTGGTACGCCCGGTTTCTAAAAGAAAATCAACGATCAAATCAACTAATCGGTTTTTAAATCTTTTGTCAGTTGTCGACAAGAGATTTGAGTACCGATTAGTTGCTTTGAGCGTTTATGTGCTCTTCAGAGACCGGTGGTTAGTAAACAATTGCACTTAACTTACAGGACTTGTTCGGAATTTATTATTGAACTGACACAAGTAGCGGAAGGTCACGCTGTTTTTTCATAGAGCAGGGGGCTTGCTCCCGAAACAAATTTAAACTCCAATCGTAAATCACTACAATTCGAATGCTGTCAAATCATGCTACATTCGCTACTACCAAAAAAACCGATTACATAGAATTGTAATAGTTCTATAAAATCGACACTTAATTTGAAACCAATTCAATTTTATCCCAATGTCAAGAGATGGCCCACTGTGCGAGTCCGTTTAGTATTTAATCCGATTCTGACATATTTCTTTCCTCCTCCCACACATTCGTAACCCTATTAGTATACGCTCGGTGGTTTTAGGTGCTCCTGACTTGACCTTTAGGAATTTCATTAATTACGTCCCTGAAACATCGTCTGGGGCGAAGGTTACTTGTAATGTGTGCTTACGAAGTAACATCTCTAGTAAACACATATTTTGTTGATAACTTTAACCCGACTACATAAATTATACAAGTTGTAAAATAAATGAGTGATAATACTTTAGGGTGTGAATGTGCCACCTATGTAGAGTATACTGTGAAAGTACCCTTTTTTAAGCTTCAGCGTAGTCGGTTATAAATAAAGGGTTTCAAACAAAAATAAATAAGCATGCGCTTACTTATTACTTTAGAGGTTAATAAAGTAACTCAGGTACTGTAGTTCAATAAATTTCAATATACACGGGTGTAAAATAAATAAGTGATAATAATTTAGGGTGTGAATTTGCCTCCTATGTAGAGTTTACTATGAAAGTACCAGCGTTAAAAGACTTACTTTTGACTTTCACGCTTCTAGGAGAAATGCCGCAACATCATAAACTTGCCCATACAATAAGTTACAATAGGTAGGTACCTCTTTCAGCGCTGGTACTTTCACAGTAAACTCTATATATAGTGGACCCAGACACACCCTAAAGTATTATATCACTCATTAATATTATAGCCTATGTTTTTTTCACCTAGGCTATTATTACGAATCTACCTTTAATATTACAAGGTACCTTTAATCTATCTTTAATATTACAGCCTGTATGTACCGAACCAAGTTTGCTGCCCTGTAACCTATGCCACAAATCATTTAAAATGTACCCCCATCCTTATCTACCCTATACAAGTAAGGTTTATCACTTGGGTAAACCGTTTCTGGAGTGGCTCCCTAAAAGTGTTTACTTTTCAGGGGGATGTATTTTAAGAATTTTCAGCTCTACTGTAAGTGTAATAGAGATAGAATTACATTATCAAGTGCAAATGCGTCGATAATAATCCATAGACCAGATACACAATAAAATAACCTTTGAAATGTTTCGTTAATACTTTTTATACTCAAACTAAGTTTTTGCTTATATGTAACTTCATCTGCTACGATAAATATTAACCGAAAATACGAAACAATCTTCCATTAATGCTGTTTATGCAAAATTTGAAGTAGATTGTCCTCAGTAATTTCGTTGTCCCATTGAAACAATGCCCTACTTTTTCACCCCCTAACAATACATCCCTTACCCCGGCTCCACACTACTCGCGAAGTTCCTCGGCGAAGTACGGCGAAGTACTAGTAAAGTTGACGAGGTAAGCCGAAGTGCATCTCTACACTATCCTATTCGTCTAACTTCGTTCAACTTCGCGAGTAGTGTGGAGCCGGGGTTACAATATTTCAGTAAGTTCTTACTCTTTACGATCAACAGATAGTTATTCAGAAAAATTCATTATTATGATGTCCTGTATAATCTAGCTGTAATTGTTTCATAAAAAAAAAACAATAAATAAATACATAAGCATTTATACAAGGTGTAAAATAAATTATCGCCTCCGTGGTCTAGTGGTTTAGAGCTTCGCTCTCGACTCGGAGGTCGTGGGTTCGATTCCCGCGTTGGAACAACAGATAATGTTGTTTTCAAGTTTGGTTAGGACAATTCAGGCTGATCACCTGATTGTCTGACAAGAAAGATGATCCATGCGTCGGATGGGCATGTAAAAAGTCGGTCCTGCGCCTGATCTCTCGCTAGTCGTGTCGGTTTACCGTCCCACTGGGTTATGAGAGTAAAAGGAAGAGAGAGTGCTTCTGTGTATTGCGCACACACTTGGGCACTATAAAATAACTCCTGCGTAGCTAGCTGGCCTGTTTTCAATGAAATCGGCTACCGACATCGAAATCGGTGAGGGGAGCTATTAAAATAAATTAGTAATAATATTAAACAAGGTGTAAAATAAATAAGTACTAAAATTTTCCCATACAATAATTGAAAAAAAAGTACCTCTATCAGCGCTGATACTTTCACAGTAAACTCTATATACGGGACCCATACACACCCTAATGTATTTTCACACCTAACAACCTGTATGACTTGTTTTGAGCCACACCAATAACTTTTCGTCTAAACATATTTTAGTATCTGTCAATGTGAGAAACTAGAGAAATACCAGACAATAGCAACTGTATACGTAATATAAACATTAAATAACGTTGGTCATTAGCCAAAGCGCGGAACCATTACGTAAACATCACGTTCCCATTGTTATCGTACGCATATCATTTACGTGCATGAACGTAGATGATACACGTATATCACGTTGCACGTTTGTTGTTCTCCAATTGAACGCGGCACAGAATACAGGAACAGCGTGAAAGACTGCCGAGTTGCGTGATGGATGCGAATGATCTATTTACGAAAACTACTACATTCATATTATATCTACGCAGATTTTTTTTTTAATTTAACCGTTTAAGCCTTCCCTGGACTTCCACGAATAGTTCAAGACTAAAAATAGCCGAATCGGTTCAGCCGTTTTCGAGTTTAAGAGACTAACGAACAGCGATTCATTTTTATGTATAAGAGACAATACTAAAAATAGCCGAATCGGTTCAGCCGTTCTCTATTTAGCGAGACTAACGAATAGCAATTCATTTTTATATATAAGATAACACTCTCGAACACGTCAGCTTTCAAACAAAAGAACTAGATCCAAATCGATTCATCATTTTGGATACTACGATGCCACACAAACAGACACGTTTAACTTACCTATATAAGGTATAAAATAAATGAGTGTTAATACTTTAAAGGGTGTTTATGTGCCTCCTATGTAGATTATACTGTGAAAGTACCAGCGCTGAAACAGGTACTTTTAAAAAAATATTGTGTGGTAGAATTTATGATGTTGGGGCAATTCTCATACAAACATGAAAGTCAAAATCTTTCAGCGCTGGTACTTTCACAGTATACTCTACATAAGAGGCACATACATACCCTAAAGTATTACCACTCACTTATTTTACACCTTGTATTTCTGTCGGGATTAAAAAGAGTTACGCCTTTAGTAGTAGGCAGAGTTCACTGAGGCCTGGGACCAGTATAAACATGTGAAGCCCACCTAACCCCACAGGGTGAACTGAGGCAATCCTGTAACCACATCACGCCCACGCAGTAACCTTTTGGCGAGTGGTGAACGAACCACGTCACTTTAGAATAAACATACTATATTAATATTTAATGCCAGGTGTTGACCGCGACTTTAAAAAGGCACCATGCATTTTCAACTAACACATTATACCTTTACCCTACAGTCATCAAAATCGGCCCTAGGTAGTCACGGAGCCTATTCAATGCAAACAAATAAACAAAATCTCCTCTTTGTAATATTAATTTAGTCTATAATTTTATGTGTACCAGCGACCGGATACTAACCGGATTATTCCCGACATAATCTTATACTTATATAAAAATGAATTGCTGTTCGTTAGTCTCGCTAAAACTCGAGAACGGCTGAACCGATTTGGCTATTTTTGGTCTTGAAATGTTCGTGGAAGTCCAGGAAAGGTTTAAACGGCTTGTATGCTCAAAGAAGTGGGCACGGGTCAGCTAGTCTTATACCTATATATATAAAAATCAATTGATGTTCTTTAGTCTCGCTAAAACTTGAGAACGGCTGAACCGATTTGGCTATTTTTGGTCTTGAAATATTCGTGGAAGTCCAGTGAATGTTTAAACGGTTTGTATGCTCAACGAAGTGGGCACGGGTCAGTATTGATTTTAATGCTACAAAAACATTTTACCAATAGCAATTATTCAATACAAAAATTTTATGAGCGTTTGACATGAAAATATTTTCACGGCTTTTTAAATAACAAAATCATGTTCATAAGCGGTATTGCGCCCACCTGTGTATGATTGGCAGCAACATTATGGCACATTGAATATATTTTCCGTATATTCAATATACATTTTAATATCGTTGGTAACATCGATTTAGCATTTGCATGTGAGTAGAGCGTGTGGCGCCTACTTATATTTTTGGGGATCGGCCAAATTTTATTTCTGGTGTAATAACATTTGGTTATATGCTGTACGTTCATTATACTATAGTTTAAAGTCGTGTGGCAAAGTGTGAGGCGTTTAGGCGGTAATTTGGCCTGCATCCGATGCCTCTGTCCTACCGGATATCACTTTACCTATCCGATGTCCACTTCTTGTCACGTCAATGGCTTAATGCGAAGAAACCTTTCGTACGCATGGGGCTGCATAAATTTGCTAAAACCTAACTCAAGCAAAAGGTATTAAGAAATACAACTCTATCAAAAAATATCCCTCTATTGAAGGGAAGATTTAAATACATACTAGCTGCCCCGTGCCCATTTCGTTGTGCATAGACACATTAGTAATGAACCATTTAAACCTTCCCGGGACTTCCACGAATATTTCAAGACTAAAAAATATAGCCTAATCGGTTCAGCCATTCTCGAGTTTTAGCGAGACTAACGAACAGCAATTCATTTTTATATATAAGAGAAGAGAGAAGAAGATTGTATTTATTGTGTTTCAACAAATCCGCTGAGCTGAGCTGAGCTGGGGCCTTACTCTCCAACTAATTCGATTTTGATTCAGATTCTATCGTGCCGCGTAAGTACTTCCCAATAAATTGACATTTGCTTATTTCCATTCTCAGTCGATTGATATGGTCGGGAGAACAAAAAGTTACGATCCGACGATTTTCTATATCCTGGTTAGTTTTGATCCTGGTTGAGATCGTACTGATTCGATTCTTGATTGTATCGGGATTCAACCTATTGGCTAGGAATTTATTTGATTTTGTGACTAGTCAAAGGACATTTTAATATGCTCTATTATCTTTAATAGACTCTTGCCTAGTTATCTATGATAAGTTATCAAAACATTAAACATCATAAAATTACTACAGCAAGTTTGATTCGCTATGTTTATGGCAACGGTTGTGGGCTATTAATGTGGCGTCTCCGATTTTACGGGGAGTTTTGGCAACGAAAATAATAACACATAAAATGAAAGTTTTTGGCCATATTTTTTGCGTCGCACTAAGCAATATCGAAAGAACGCCACAGATTCTGTCTAACGTCTCGACATAGATAAGAAAAAAAATAGAAAGACTTTAGTAACAGGCCGCAACTGGCCTGAAGTCAAAAGGGCATCTACTGCAGTTCAGTATTATAAGGGACGTGCTTATAAAAGTCATAAATGATGTGTCATGTCAATGTTTACGCGCTAATCTCACATAATACCTACTTGTCTAGTCTGATTCGAAAAAATGTTCAAGGTTTGAATAGCTAATTTACAAAATAGATAAGACTACAGAAGTACTTGCAATGATTAAGAGAAGGAAACTAGAATATTTCGGACTAATAATGCAAGGCAGGGTGGTAGGTACAAGGAGATCAGGCCGCAAGGATATCTTGGGTCAAAAATCTTCGACAGTGGTTCGGGAAAAGCGCCAAACCACTTTTTAGAACAGCAGTTCCCAAAATAGACATAGCCCTAATGATCGCCAACCTCCCAATGGAGACGGCACACTAAGAAGAAGAAGCTCATTTATCAAGGAAGGTTATAGACTACATATTGTCACAAGATCAATAGGAGCAGAATATAATTTAAGAATGTTTCAAATCCGGGCTAAACATCCTTTTTTAGAAGTTGCTGCTGATGGATACAGCTAGTCTAGGACAACTGTGTTACTTATCTATCTGTAAGTACAATTTGAAGCCTACCACTAATTCACAAGGCTGTAAGTGGGACAAGGTGCGAGTTGCGTCACCAAATAATAGGTGAGGAACGCTAGTGACAGAGTAATTACGAGATGTCTGCGAATTATGTCCGATCCACCGATTATAAAATCAACAGGGTCAGATTAAATTAATACAGAGCCATACTCAATCACTGAGTCTATTAATATGCGATTTAGTAGTGAATCTTTGAATCTCATCAGTGACTGTATGAACAAGTATGCATTGGTTGATTTGCTAACGCGAGGTTTAATTCTTGGTTAATGTATAGGAAAGCAAGCAATTTTTTGCTCTTATACCAATCCAACACACTTTTGAACTGCCCATCTACTCTTAGCATGTGTGGAGTCCATAAGAATTAAGAGGTCTGTAGAAAGTGTACCGCGTTGGATGAGTTTGCGTGAAAACTTTCCACCAGACCTCGTCTTTGTAGCAACTCGAAACAAATAGTTTGATACATTTATGTAGTGCTAATTTTACCAACGCATTTTAAAGTTAATCCTTCATTAAATATCATGTTATCCTTGTACTAAATGTATTATGCACAATGCTAATTCGCTTTTGATAAAAGTCCGTTTCACTTCCAGGAAAGAGCCGCCTAATCACTATGATACCATCCGTGTACTGATGATGACACATGAACTCTGACGGAATGAAATTATACTGAAACTTTGACCGCTAGGACTTCTAGAAGCAATCGAAGTTCGCATCGGAGAGCCATAAAGTTCGTACGTGCACGAATCTATTGACTGTTTGAAGTCGAACTTCCTTAAAAGTTCCTCTGCTAATCCGATATGACTTCAAAACTTAATAGCCATGGTATACTGCACTTTTAGGACTGCCAACTAGTAGTAGGATATATCAAGGCCACACATGTTCCGAGTTCAAACATGCAAGTGTTCGGTGACTACGATCAAATTTTTAACGACATCAGGTCCCTGATTCAAGATGCCATTGCTATTATAACTTACGAAGTTCGAAAACAAAATGTATGGGATTTGACATAAGCTTCGCTAAGTGACACACGTATTCGCTTGTCATTTAGCGAACCTTATGTCAAATCCTATACATTTTTGTTTTCGAAATTCGTAAGTTATAATTGCATCTTGAATAAGAGCACTGGACTATTTCATTGTAAATAACGCCAATTAAGCCATAACATTCTATAGTCCCATTTTAGTCAATTTGCGAACTTTTAAGGCATTCTGACGATAACCTTCAGATAGTAAATAACAAAATCTTGAGGTTTCAATTACCATCGTCTTTTGTGTACGCTTCAATAGACTCAAGCGATAGTTCATAGGTTAACCTGACATTAAGGCTTTCGCCATATTGTGAGGAAATTATACAAGAGTGACGCACAATGTACTTATGTTTTTGGGGTCTACTGTGTCATACGTATGGGCGCGTAATACGCGTGTGACGTAGATAAAGAGAATATGGAAGAGACGCGTATGTGAATTCCTTTTAACATCAAAATCTTCTATAGTTTCTTAGGCCCGTATTAATAAAGAAGTCTCAAACCCAAACTTACTTGAGAAGCTATTTGACAGATAAGAAAACCACCATTTTTTTATTCCTGAATACTTACTAACTTCTACTATTACATAGACCGTTGCTATTTCCACATTAGTTAATTTTTCATCTGCAAAAATGTAAACCTTTGTTCTTTAGATCAACATTATACAACAGATGCAGATGAATCTCCAGAACCAGTGACCCTCAAGCGAGTCCTCGATTTAACGATTCTGAGCAATCTGCATACATTATATAGTAACAACAGTAAAAATAGCGTACATAAAGATTGTTTAATTGCCAAATTAAATTAAAGATGTTTGAAAGGTCATCGGAGATTATCTAAACTTTATTAATACCCGTATTTTACTGAGAAAAAACTGATACAATATATTATAATGTCAAATGTTAAAAGAAATAATATATTACGTACACAACACATAAATATTCCGTATTGTATACCAACAAAGATACATTGCAATGAAAGAACTTTTTGTAAGTAACGTTAGCTGTCACTTACAAAAAGTTCTTTCATTGCATGTATATTTACTTAGATACAGAAAAACTTCATTAAATATAGCAGCCAAGACCGCTGGTGCTCCTTCAGGGGAAATACCTATATGATGTAGGATTTTGCATGAGAGGTTGCCAAAGGCCTTTAATAAAACTGATTGGAACGGAGTCATAGGAACCACTCGCCGCAATTAGTATATCGTGTCGTGTATAAATGGTGTATGAATGAAAAAAAACTTAATTTAAAATTTAAAAAATACTCCGACTTTCTTTACCATCACACCTAACAAACGACCTGATGTGACTTTGAAGACCTGAACCGATTTCCACCAAACATAGCTAACAACACTCTCGACTGATATACCTTTCAAACAAAAGAAACCGCATTAAAATCGGGTCATCCGTTTGCGAGCTACGATGACACAGACACAGACATACACATTTACACATGCAACGTCAAACTTATAACACCCCGTCGTTTTCGCGTCGGGGGTTAAAAATTAAACAGAAAATATTTGAAAAAATAATACATTAAAGTATTCTATCATTTACGATACGTTACTAGCTTAAGTTGTAGTAATATATCAGCTGTTATCAGTACAGTATGCGATAATGTTAGTGAAACATATACCCCCTGAACTTTGACTTCGTCTGAGTCAATGACATCAATTTAATTGTCTTCAATGTTCTGTTTCCTTTGGCTGATTGTATGCATTCTTCATTTTGCAGCCCCCACGTTATTTAAGGAAAAAATTAAAAGAGCATACCAATTTCGACTCAATCTTAGAACAAAATTCGAACCTCTATCACGAAGTAGCTCGAGCGTAAAGTATTATTTAATACAATTTGCGCGGCTGTGGCATTAGATCGGGCGCAATATACACCGCTTGACATTGCACTCAAACACATTCAAATCACGGGCCTTACTCTCCAAACTGATTCGATTTTGATTCAGATCGTGCCGCGTACTCCCGAATAAATTGACGTTTGTTAATTTGATTCCCAGTCGATTGATATATATGGTCGGGAGTTGAAAAAGTGACGATCTAACAATTTTGTTTATCCTGGTTAGTTTCAAAGTAATCCACCAAATGAAACTCTAAAAGCCGTTGAGATCGAACTGATTCGATTCTCGATTGTTTTGTAAGCTTGCAGACCATATAGGAGTCCAAATAAGCAAAGACATATAAAATATTACCACCTCCTTTTAGTAATGTGACTTCCATAAAAATACACTAATTGGATAAATAAGCTATTAATGTAGGCGTAGATGGTTCAGACACTTATAAAACCAACCTTTGACTAACAGTATTTCACCATAATGGTTTCGAATCAGCATGACGATACCAATGGGATTGGTTCCATAATGACATTAATTATAAACTTATGTCATGCCAGTCGACGCCCATACGCGATAGGTTGTAACTAAGTTCTAAATGACCGTCAAGACGATTGGTAGATATACACCATAGTGTATGACTATCTGAAGAGTACCAAATATTCAATCGTTACAAACAACAATAAGCTTTCACTAAATACTTTTCACTAAAGAATGAGTCATTGGTGTCAGGAAAGTGAACCGTAACGTTTTAATTATATTATAAATCTAACATACAGGCCTTTGCGATCTAGATGGCTAACAATATAAACATATACTAGGACGAACAGGTGTATTGTGTATATTAATTAGAAAGTTCTAGTTCGACGCAGACACTAGGCATCCTTGAATTTATTGATGACCTGCTAGGTCTATGTAAGTATGTTGCCTTATTTAGAATTGTCTATAAAATATTACATTACATAGTGATATTCATTGCTAGGCAGGCAATACCGCCGCAAAACTTTTCGGGCCAAAAAATTGTAGGAAACAGTAGAATAACGATACGAAAAGTTAATTAAATCCGTTTTTCAAAATTGCGAATCAACGAAAAACTCACAATGCCAGCGCTCAATCCGAACTTTCAGGTCGGTAGGCCCGGGGCAATAACAATACGAATAAAAACTTACGCCCAATATAACTGTTGACCTTTGAAAGCAATATAAAAAGGCCTGACGAGACCATTTGGAACTTTTCACGGTCCTTTCAGTCGGGGAATTACCTGAACAGCCTTATTATACTAATCTCAAATGCCTGTGACCTAGACTTGTAGGGTCTGGTTTTCGCAGACTCATTAGAGGCTTTTAGTCGGAAAATTACTGAAATAGTTAAACTTTACTGGGCGCAGAATCTTGAACGTGATGTTGGCTTTTTTGTTACAAGTATACAAAACAGCGCCGTTTAGGTTCTCAACTCCAATAGTCATTAGGATTAAGTGGGCTTGTTATTTAGATCCTACAAAGAAATGATAAATTGGGGTAGGCAATGTTCTTTCTAAATAGACCAAATAATTAAATCTACCGCACTGACAAATATAATATAAGCTAATATTATTTATAAAATAGGCAAAATGTAACCCCATTTCCAGATCTGAAGTATCAAATTAGAACGGCATCAAAACTTTATGATGACCCTATCAACGTTGTGGTTCCTTAAACGTTGCCAATTCAGAAGTTTATTGGCTTATCGGACAACTGACGCTCAAGTCAACAGTTGGCAAACTTCCTAGACGAGATTTAAATTTGAAAAGTCTAAATAAAATTGCAATACTCATCTCATGTGCCTAGGAATTTAATTTTAAAATAATGTCAGACCTAGAAGAGATTGAACGGAATATTTCGAATTCGGAATTTATAAACGAAAAGATCTAACGAATTTCGTATGCAGATCAAACAAGATATCCAAACACAGAATTCAGTAAAGATCACAATTTATCTTAACAACCACACTGAATGCGTCCTTACTAAAATAAACACGATAGCGATCATTTCTGAGCATAAAACATCGTAAGACTGTTATATTTACAGTTATAGTAAGGAATTCACAACATCAAGTGCATTTCAACGCCATTGACGTAATAGGCATGAATCAATGTTCCCCAAAGAATTCAAAACTTAAGAATACAAACGCAACCTCGCTGGATCCATATTAACAGTTACAGGTGTTTCTAGTTTTAAAATGACAGTGGCTTGGCTTGTACAGATAGATATGTGGGCTGATTCAGCGACACCCTAAGGGCTTGTACACAAAACTGACACTGACTTTACAAAACTGAAAACTGACTGACTGAAATGACGTCACACAGCCATAGAATTGTCACCCGTTTTGTATGGGCGTGTGACGTTATTTCTGCGATGCGACGTCGCGTCGCAGTTTTGTGTACAAGCCCTAAGACATAAGTTTCAATAATAATTATAACAACTAGCCTATAGCAAAAATAAATCAAACCCAGAGGTAAGGTTTTTGAAACAAAACAGGTCGAGGTCTGCCCTGGTAATTAATAGAGCAATAAGTCAGAAAAGGCGATTTCGAAAAATCTTTAAGTGCCATTTTCTCGAAACCGCCTTTACTGACATACTGCTCTATATAATTACCAGGGCATAAGTATAATACTAATTGGACCAGATAGTATACAGGCAAAGATGGCCAAAAATGTTCCTCTCCTCTTTGTAAACCCTACTAACTAGCCTTACATAAGAGCTTAACTTATCTCTCCTACGATCAAGCCTCACAGATCCACATTAAAATTAGAACACATCCCTCTTGATTACAGAATTAAGGTCACTGCAAAAAGTGGATAATGTATGCACCATTTCATCGATCCCCTTATAAATAGCCTAGTAGACAATGCAACCATAACAAAAAATGTACCGTCTGCCGTAATGGAAGCAATTTAGAGCCTTTCACGGATCATTTACTATGACAAAATATATCGCAGTCCATATGAAGTTGAGAAGTAAAAATTGTTCTGTAAAACTCTATGAATCGTGTTGAAGTATTTGAATAAGTGACAAATTAGGGCAAATAGATAATTACAATTTTAGAATTCACGCTAGAATAAAAGCACAGTATCCCATTTTGTTGAGAAGATTAAAAATTAATTTATACAACTGTCTGTAGTCACACGAATAAGTGACAAATTAGAGAGATCATCACAATTTCAGTCAAGTTCTAAAGAATATTTATGTCGTAAACAGAGAAAATTCATGCTACAATAAAAACCGAAAAATAAGAAAATATCTCGTTTTCTTAAGAAGATGAAAGAATTTAGAAGAATTTCACATTTCGATGAACATGAAAGCATGAAAGAAAGATCTTTGGACTTTCAATTATTATGGTTGAATGTTGAGTTTTCTTGAGATTAATAATTAATTGTTGAGACCCTTCTTGGTCCAAAATGGCTCCTTCCTTACACACTCTTTACAATATTTTACAGCGGTTACAATATCTTCTGACCATAACAACAACATAGAACACATCAATCATAACAAACCTGTCTTTGACGACAGTCATTAATAAAACCACTCCAAAAATACAACAGCACATTCTAAATACGGAATAAAGTCGAGCCAGAAATGGCAAATGGTTTATAGTAAAACGAGAATGCCAATAGAGATTTGGCACAGTCACTAGCACACTGTACCATGTTCGTTATTTATAACGACCAAACAAATCCTCAAACGGACAACTATATATTATAATAACGTTTGGTAAAATTTACAGAAAATTAAAGCACATGATTTACTGATATGTGTAGACGCCACCAACAAGGGTAGACGCTGCTTAAATCATCTGGCAAGAAGTAAAAGGCCGCAGGCCTTTGAGGTGACACTCGAAGCTGCAGGCTTACTCCCGACACAAACCAGAATCGAATCAGTTCGATCTCAATGGTTTTTGGTATTTTATTTGGTGGATTACTTTGAAACTAATCAGGACAAAGAAAATCGTTAGGTCATAACTTTTTGTACTCCCGACCATATCAATCGACTGAGAATCCAAATAAACAAACGTCAATTTATTCTGGGGTACACGGCACGATCGAATCTGAATAAAAATCAAATCAGTTTGGAGAGTAAGGCCTTTTAGCCAAATTTCTCCCCGGTTCCGCATTAATATTAGCATCATATTATCATAGTTATCTGTAATTTCAATCCGACGTGAGATATAACAGCTGCAGCCTAAGCCAAATGGTCAATTAAGTATGTATATCGAAAGAGTATAAAAAATATGACAATGGCTATACAATTGAAATTGATAACTTTACGATTACGAAGTTGACAATTGAAGACTGGTGATTCAAACTGTCACTTAAATTTAGAATACCTCATAACGTATTAAGTTCATAAATCAAAAGATCCGTCTCTGGAATCAATGTACTTAATACCTAATGCGTTACTAAATACCCAAAAATTTTGTCACAGTTTAAACTTAATTTTGTGGGTAACAATTTTTTGCGAAATAAAAACTCTTCATCCAGTCATGTCTTCGATTGTTTCTGCTTGTTGCTGTTGCATTTATGTACAGAAAATACTTTTAAAAATCAAGGATCTTTTTTGAATATTCTGTTGAAAAATTTTAGTTGTATTCTGTGTGCCAGTGATGATCAACAACGGACGCGCAGAAACCAGATTCTTTAATATTTTTTCCATTGATTGATTTGCTATTAGCCGTCAAGGTTCAACAAGTGTGCTTTCTCATACATAACCAGTATTTACATCAGAAATCCTTATTCTGCGAGTAAATAAAAAATGCGCTACGAACTCACGGTCAATACTCATATAATATTGAAATTTTGTTAATGATTTGATTTTTATGAAACCAGATAAAAGTGTTAAAAGTAAGTATTGCCGAAGAACATGGCCATCGCGACCATAAAAATGAGTTTAGTCTAAACAAGAAAATAAACTTCATAATAATAGTTGTACGTTGCGGGTTCCGCGTTGCGAGTTCCGAGATGCGAGTTCCGAGATGCGAGTTCCGAGATGCGGGTTCTGGGTTCGGGTTTTTGTTTTTTTTTAGTTGAATATTATCACAAATTATTTTTATGCTCGAACGAAGTGGGCAAGTGTCAGCTAGTAACAATATAAACCACGTTATTTTTTTTACACGCACGCTACGCGGGATTGCCTAGGAGTGAGTGCAATACACAAGAGCACTCTCTCTCTTTTCGTACTCTTGTAAGCCAGACTGATCAGCGGCACGACCAGCGTGAGATCAGGCGCAGGACCAACTTTACATTATTATGGAACTTAAAGAGGCGAAAGTTTGTGTGTGCCTATTTGTTGCTTTACCGCGCATTCATGGCTGGACCAATTTGGATGGTCAATGGTAGTCGTTTAGGTTCTACATAACATAATACGCTACTTGTATCCCGTTAAATACGATGATGCCGTGGACATTCTTTTCCCATGGACATGTTTACGCGAGCGCCAAGATGAAGACATGAATGGATGAAGGTGATATGTAGCAAAATTCTGATTTCAAATTTTTTTTTTTTCAAACTGTTACTTAGACATTTTAGAATACGTCGTAATGTATTAAGTTCATTAATCTTAAGATCCGTATCTAGAATCAATGGACTAATAAGTTACTACATATCCTAAAACGTAGTGTGTTGTTACAGTTTTAACTCAATTTACATTCATTCATGTTTTCAATTATGTAGCATAAAAATTAAAATGCGATGTAACACTAGTTCCAAATGGCTAAATCGTATAATTCGCAGTTCGCACGCTTTTTCTACATTGTGAAACCAAAATGGTCCCACGGTAGAGAATAGCGATGCTATCTATCGATAGAAAGCCTATCTAGGCTATTGTGGTACCAACATTTATTCTATTTTGGTGAAATCACTTGTTTTCTGTTTTTACTCTCAGTATTATATCTATACTGATATTATAAAGCGGATGAGTTTGTTTGTTTAAACGCGCTAGTCTTAGGAACTACTGGTCCGATTTGAAAAAATATTTTTTTGTTGAATGGTCCATTTATAGAGGAAGGCTTCATAACATTACGCTGCGACCAATAGGAGCGAAGCGTCGTTTCTCAGTGAGAAATGTTGCAAAAACGGGGAAACTTTAATGTCGCTCAAAAACCACGCGAACGAAGTCGTGGGGACAGCTAGTAGTATTTCCCATATCTCTCCGTAGGGCTGCTGCAGCTGCTGGAAGAAATGTTAAGAAAGAAGCAGTACCTTTGTGTCGTCTTTCTTTGTAAATTGTACTTTTGTATATGTCTATCTTGTGTGCAATCAATTATTAAATAAAGTAAATAAAAATCCGGTTTATAATATTAGTATACACATGTATTTATGTATGTATGTATTGATATACAAACATATTATGTTGACCTTGTAGAAATAGAGTAATAGGAACCTCACACCACTGGGTTCCCCAACAATGACAAAAAGAGAAATATAAATTATTTGCCAAACTATACAAAACCACAGACAGCGACAATCTGATTATACGACAGACAGACAACAAACAACTCATAGATAACATCATACAGATGTATGCGAGATTGTTATCATATTCGAATACGGTTTTTTTTTGCCAAATTCATAGAAATCTAATGATGTGCCAACTGCGAATACATTTCAAATATTATGTATGTACTTTGTATTAAACGTGTAAGCTATAGGTACATATAGCTTACTAGTTACTGTCGATAAAAATAATAAATCGGTCGATAGGGAATTTATGTTGACTAGTTGGTAATAACACTAATAACTAATAACAATACCAATATTCAGGATGCTGAGTGCGAGTTTTAGCCACTGCTTGACATGACGAAGTTAACTACTATTTGTATGTCAAAACAGCGCTCCTAGTGGCAAACTATGGAAACTAATTCGGTGTCATACAACATGTATGGTACGTCCCGATTAATTTCAACCCAAACGTAAACAAACCCGTCTATGAGTACTATAGACTTTTTTGCCCGTAAAATAACAAGCCGTTAACACTAACATGGGTTGGTGAAATCGGGCACTGTACAAACTATTAAGAATGCACATTCTTAATAGTTCAGCAGGATGAATAGTTATTTTATAGTCATCAAATTACTTATCCACGTATAATTATTATTGTCTGCATTAAACTGCGTAGTGCTTACAAGTTAGCGTGACTTGTAAGGAAAACTTATAATGTATTCTAATTCAAAATATATAATTTATGTGTACCTATACTGAGTTAAGTTGGTGTTGCAAAACATTATTTTGTTCTCAACATGATTAAACTATCTTTAAAAACATATTACGTTTTTGACAACCCTATTCAAAAAGTAGTTTCTAGTACCTACACTACACGCAACTTTGTTTCACGCTTGTTTTTTTTTTATAAAAATATTTGTTCTACTAGGTATAGGTATGTCAGTCTCACGGATAAGAACCTAACGACACCTTTTAAGCTAAAATTCATCTTTCAGCCCCTTACTCTTGAAATTAATTCCAATCAATCGGATTTGGAATTCGACAATGCCTAATATTGCAAGTGTGCAAGATAAGGCATTGTCAAGTTGTTAGTTAGTGTAATGACACAAGCGCTAAATCGGTTTAAAATTGAGTGTCGATTTTATGGAACTAAATAAAATTAGAAAAAACATCCCGTTTACAATATTGTTCTCCTTCTAACTCAGTGGGGTAAAATAGTACCTACATTCCGGCAAAGTTTTATATCTGTAGAACATTTTATATTGTTGGCAACCCTACAGTAATCAGTACATTGCATGTATTCATAACTGCTGGATCTGTGCTCTGAGATCAGACTCTCCACAATAACCAGGTATATGGGAGAATGCAAAGTAGGTCACAGCTCACATTGTCGACCCAATAACTACTGATCAGTGCAAGGTTTAGTATTCCAACTAGAGTCTAGGAAATAGGAATATATTTCTAAGATTAGGCACTCTTAATTGTATAATGTATATTAATGATACATTTTTGTAAATGCTTTGTTGTAAAATGTTCTAAATGCTTCATCCAAATCGCTACTGAAAAATGTCTGTTAACATCAGAAGAGGTAACATACAAACGCTGTAACAGCTGAAGCGATTTTGATAAAATTTGGCAGAAAGTATGCACAATAAGTAAATGTCAAAATATTGCTGTTTTTGGTTTGTTTACGTGTATGTTAAAATGAAAAGGGACGTACTATCATATTTTCTACACACTTACCTACACATACCTACTCGAATTGTGCCAAATTTTAAACACTTCCCAATTCTCTTTTCTTCACAATTCTCTTAAAAACTATACGTTTTAGCTTTACTAATATAATTGATGACAAAATTTGGTGACTACACGTTGACAATATCCTATAGGGTGCGTCAATCATAATAACCCAAATGAAAGGGCTCATCAACTTATCTCGTATTGCTTTATCTTCGGTTCAGATGCCGACGATAAGGTTAAAACATTTGGACTGATAACATTCCATAATAGCTTTGTCATTAAAATCCTAACATTTGATAACAACTTATGTTGCTAACATAATAACCGTTTACAACACATATAGGTACTTAGTTTAGCAAATACCTACTCGGTAATAATTTGTCTACATTCATAAAGAAAATTTATTTAGCTTGCAGTTTCTAAATTAAACTCAAGTTATGTGTGAGTATCATACATCTAATAAATATATGTAAAAGTTTATAGGTAATTTGTATTTATTACTTTTATTAGTTACTACTTTACGCGCCATTCGCCAATCATTCGCTACAACTTCGCTCGCTACGTTCACCAATGAGTGTACAGAACGGTTTGTTAACTCAAATGTTAGCTGATCGACGAATTAATCAGCCTTTCAGAAACCGGGGGATATTCTTGGAGGTATTAGCAGTAACATAGGGTACTTTTTATTCCTAGCTGACGAAGACGCGAGAGAAAGCTAGTAGATAACTCTAATGCCTATTTAAATGTCGCTTATACTGAGCACAAATAACAGATTACTTTTATCCGTTGAATAAACAGGTGACTTTGACATTTGTTTCATACAAAATCTGCCAAAGTCACATATTTATTCCTTAGATAAAAGTTATCTGACGATTGAAAAATCGGCCCTAAGTACCTAATGATGATCGGTTAAGTCCCGATACTACCAACGAATGTTAGTTTCGACGGCTTGTGTTAAATACCACGCCTTATCAATGAAATACAAGAGGGATAACATGAAATTTAATGAAGGATTAACTTTAAACATGTGCTGGTGAAAATGGCAATAAGTAAATCGCTTGAAAGCTAACAAACAAACGGACATTCATACTATGAAGTATTATTAAGTAGTAAGGGACAGGAATATGATGTATTACGTACGCGTGGCGACACGTAACTCACCCTACAAACGCATCACGTAACACAATGGGCGATATTGCAGTGGACATTGATTACACGGTATCGGGTTCCGCGCCGACCGGTACGGCTGTATAGATTCATATCAGCATTATGTATTTAGACCATGACTAAAGAGAATTACCTGCGGTTTCTGAAAGGATAATCAAATCTTTAACCAGCTAACATTTGAGTTAACAAGCTATTCTGGGGCCTTACTCTCCAAACTGATTAGATTTTGATTCAGATACTATCATGCCGCGTATTTCCTAATAAATTGACATTTGTTTATTTTGATTCTCAGTCGATTGATATGGTCGGGAGTACAAAAAGTTACGATCTAATAATTTTCTTTATCCTGATTAGTTTCAAAGTAATTCACCGAATAAAGTACGAAAAACCACTGATATCGAACGGATTCGGTTCTCGATTGTGTCGGGAGTAAGCCCCCTGAACGCTCATTGTGAGTGAGCGTTGAGAGTGATGTTAACCAATGCGGGTTCAGAATGGCTTGTTAACCTAAACGTTAGCTGATCGACTATTTGATCAGCCATTCAGAAACCAGGAGCACGATTCTCGGGCAGTGGAAAAAAGTTCGAATATTAGTATATCCCACTCGCACGCGCGGTAAATCTCATTTGCATGAGCGGGACAGACCGATAGTAAAAACTAAGTTCGAGGCCTGAGAATTAGGGCCCACGGCGGCGATTCTCAGGCCTCAAACTTAGTTCCGAATATTAGTATATCCCGCGCGTGCGAGCGGGATATACTAATATTCGGAACTATGTTCGAGGCCTGAGAATCGCCGCCCAGGACGCGAAAAAATGTCACAGAATTGTACATGTCATGAAATTGAGAAATATTCGTTTAAGTAAATACCAATAGTTTAAAAACACTAGAAAAACACACTTCAAAGTTCATTACGTGGCCTTTCTCACAAGTGCAAATCATCATCAGACCTTGAAACCTAAAAGTGGTCAAAGTTCAAGACAAGGCTTTTCTTAAAAATCCAAAAACAGCTATGACATGATGTTCCATCATGAAATGCTAGTTCTTTTCTCCGGCTCCATCATCAGATCCGTTCGACAGTACTATTGTCATCAGAAATACATACAGCCAATTTTCATTGCCCTACAATCCTTGGAAGATGGTTAAATTAGTTACCTAACTTAGATTTCATTACATAGTTACGAACTAAAAAGGCTCATACTTGTGTTTTGGTATGTATTTTCGGATTTCAGAGTCAATACTGCACGCCAAAAGTCCTAACTGTATTCGACATTTTTACCCGACTACGCCAGAAGGAGGGTTATGTTTTTCGAGAATAGTTTGTAGTTTGTACATCTATAATTAATTGACAGGCCTGAACGGATCGATGGATTTTAGTTTGAGAAGTGTCGTTAACATTGTGTTAACTCTGAGTGACACTAGGTAAAACACAGTCGGCTTTTTTAGTTTCTCATCATCATCATCATCTGAAGTCTCTGTGACTGTGTAGTCAAACATAAATGATGCCTCACCTTTCCCAATTACCCTTACATAAAAACCACTAACTGATAAATAAAGCTGACACATCATGTTGCATGAATTATTATCTGTCTTTGTGACTTTATCAAAATCTTTCTTTGAATGAGCATGTATGATGACTCTATTAATATATGAGCACTCATTGGCTATAAATAGCACTATTGTATAAAAAACCTAACCAAAATGGTTACCATCGCATCAGCTTGTCTTAAGAATACTTAAACAGTGGCAAAGGGCTGCTGCCCGACGGAGTGTAAACAATTTTTATTACTATAAACAAACATGGCTTCAGAATCAATAAACTTACAGTTAGATAACCATCTAAGATATGTATTGAAAAACTTGAGTTTTTACATTTAAAATCAATGATTGAATTGACTAATACATATTATGTATACACCTGATTACTTATCCAGACTTTTAACTATATAAATTATATTGACTATATCAATTATATAGCCTATGTTACCCTGGTATTATTACAATATAATTGACACCTTTTGCATTAATCAAAAGATCAGAAGTTTAAGCATGGAACAAACATACTAAACATTACATATTATGGTTGATTGCAAAATTATTAACCTTCCTTTTGGCTTAGTAGTAGTCAGATAAAGTATGATGTGGTTTTATTGGCCATCTTTTGGTCCATACCACGGTTCTCCATCCTTCCACTATTAAGGTCACAAAAAAAAGGTTTACTCAACAGTGGCGGAAGCTGGATCTCCTTAGGCCGGAAGCTTTAGTCTGTATAATATGTAAGGATTTATTTGGATGATGGTATATAGGCGAGGGGGAAGTAAAGCCAATAGGAATGGAGTTCCAAAAAAATTTGTAGTGCACACAAAATTAACTTTAAACAAAAGCATAATATTATACTGCTAGACAAAGATCATACAAAACATAATCTTATCAAAATTCAATACTAAAAACCATATTTTATCACTTGTTCATGGAATTTCATCATAATCTATAACCATGTAGTCATTTTATCAACAAATTATTTAACAAATATGATAGTGATTAGGCACAAACACGCTTTATAATTTATTTAGACATTTAAGTGGTAAAAACTATTTTTACCTACTGCCAGAAGGTGGATTAAAAGAGTTCATTATTCTTGCAGGAAATGTTTAAAACATAACTTGCCATAATCTTCTTGGATTGATCTCGTAAAATATATTACCAAAAGATACTACAAAATTTCATTTCACTGTTACATATTGTTTAGATGTAGGTAACTAGAAGTGGCTAAAGATATGAAACGCTGGCGCACCATAGTCTCGAGGATGGGCATTAGTCATGAAAGAGCCTCACCCTTGAAGCTAAGATGAGGAGTACAACTGGAGGAGGAAGATGTATTGACAACATAATGACAACAAATGTATTAGTAACATTCTTGTTAGCGTCAAAATAATATATTATAAATTATAATTATTTTGGAATTTCTTTAATGATTTGAACACAATGTGTTTTGGCATTTTAGAATTTAAATCAATGAACTGATATAAAAATCTATAGAGCTACGCCTTCTTCCATCTGTGTCTTATTAAGTGTTAATTTGTAAAATTATGTTAAACAGCATATTATCTAATGAGAATTCATAGTCTTAAACCTACTTTATCTACATTGATGTTCACTATCAGAATATCAAATTGTATGTTGTCAATGTTTTACAATGTTTATAATTAAAACAGTAGTACTGTGAATTGTTTGCTTATATAACCTTAAAGCGTGCTGAAATGACTAATTCTGCATTACAAGTTTATACTACCAAGTGTACTACTGGGTGAATCAGCCGGCGTAAAATAATAAACAAAGGAGAACTTTTATCTTCAAACATAAAAGGTATATTTCACTGGCTACAATCCAAATTGTATTTGTAAGTTCATAATAAGTATGTAGAAATTACAAAGGGGCGTATAGCATTGATATTCTGATAATTGTGCAGAAGCATACAATAATTTATAGTTATCTCAATCGTTGTATAACGTTTAATTACAAAAAGTACAGTGAAATCCTACTAGAATTATCTTTTACCGTATAGTTCGTAGCTCTTGATAAATGCAAATTAAACCATAGGACGTTGAAACCATAGGGACGGAGTATCAGTACCGGAAATATCGTGATTACATTAAATAATCGCCTACAAAATCAGTTGGAACAAATTAATTCTACAAATAAGTAATCAGATTGCCTATCGAATATAAAAAGAATACTTACAATAATTAGTCAAGGCAGTAGGGTTATCTTCTATCTTTTTGATATTCTTATGGCCACACAATAGTCTTTGCACATATTTCCAAAGAAAACAAAAATAAATTTACCACTGACTTACGACTAATAAATGACAGAAAACAACGATAGTAAAAAAACACGTCTTCATCGGATGGATGATGCACAGTTCAATAGTCAACTTATCCTCGTTAGATGGCGCCACCTAAACGTTCCATAGAGAATTGGTCATTCTAGAAGACCGATTTTTGTAACAGATAATATAAAATGTTTAAAAAAAATATTATTTGTGTGTTGTTATAATTAACTAACTATACGATAGAACAAAAATCTTTGCTGTGGTCTGCAAATATTAAAATACGTTAAATTAATAATGTGGCTACATTTTTTTTTATTAATAAGACTAATATATTATAATAAGAATACGTCATTAATCGTTTATTATATTTATGTCAGGATATATTTACTAATTTTTAATATTAAAATCGGGTTGTTTATAAACACCGAGTAATATAATTAATAAACACAGTACAATCTGACAATAATTTGTAAAATTGGCTCTTGCTTTTAAAATTATTCCTAACTATCACAATTAATATCACTACCTTTAATAATAAGTATGATGTAGATTGTTACAGCAAGAATGAAGAAGCATAAAGTATTGATTGATTGATTGATTGATAACATTATTATGCTAGAGGATACAAAAAGTTTAAAGAATATTAAATACAAAGATAAAAAATAGGGGTACAATAGTGGTTTGGGGTTCCTGTAATTGCATTGCTATCGAATATACTTACTCTTTACCTTTAGAAGGCCTTAACTATTACATTAACAAATTCATTTAGCTTACCTAAATTATTTATCATAAGTTTTGATCAGGATTAATAATAATATAATTTTGTTCAACACTATTAATAACAGAGGAACTACAAATATCTAGTTTTTAATTGCTCAGAAGTGTTGATTATCTGGTGCCTATTTTAAATAGGTACCTATATCTATCTATTTGTTTTCTAGTGGCTTTATAAAAGATATAATTATTAGATATTAATAACAAAACTCTAAAACCTATCCCAAACCTTTTTCTGCATTGCGCAATGAAATGTATGTAACTTGGGCGCAATTTATACAATATTTAAAAACTAGTAGGTACAATGAGCTTCGGCAGGCCGAATGTATGGTATGCATGGTCAGGACCATGCATACCAGTTACCACCTCGCTCAGTCGGTGATCTCCCTTTGGGCCTTCAACTTGAATTTCTAAAACTCCTCCTAAATCTTAACTATTTTGTATACAAATGAGTTTGAGTACGTGGGCGCGATTCACCAATTTTGTTAGTAAAAGATAGATTAGTATGTATAAATTAAGTTACAATAAATAAATAAAATAGATTTTCTAATTTAAAAACAATAAAACATACATTTAATATTTTCCAGCAAAAACATAGACAAAGACAAATGTTGCCAATGTATAAAATGAGGTCTCGCATAATGTCAGCATCGACATATTTCGAAAGCGCCCTCTGGGTGTAGACAATTCAATACTAAAATCAGTATACTTTCTCACTCGCACTCGTGTGTTACTCGCAGTCGAGCGGTTCAATGACTTTAGCAACCAGTTTCTATTTTCTCTCTGGTTCTGTCGTCGGGTCGACTCGCAGGAAGGGGGTCTTTGTTTGCGTTTCACGTTCGCGTCGCACGGTGTCATCTGTGATCGTTCCATCATATCGTGTCCGAGACGGAATGTGCCCGCATAAGTGGAAGCGTGGTTTTATTAATCGTCGGTTTATGTGAAATGACGTGCAGTGTCCGAGGGTGGCGCCGTCTAACAGTGCTAGTGCAGTGAGGTGCAGTGGTGTGTACGAGCGAGCGTGGGTCGGTTCGGCCACGGCGAGCGAAGTACGCGGAGGTGGTGGCGGCCGCTCGGCCATGACCGGCGATATGCCTCTAGGGAGCGCGCACGCGTTCGGGCGCGCGTTGCTCCGGGACGGGGCGCTGCCTCCGTTGGAGCCCGGGCCTCCAGCGCCGCCCGCGGCTAACGCGCAGCCCCCGGACAAGCGCCCGCCGGCCGCGGCTGCCAGCCCGGAGCAGGTCATGAAACTCTATATGAACAAGCTCACCCCGTACGAGCACAGGGAGATCTATGATTACCCGCAGGTGTACTTCATAGGCGCGAACGCCAAGAAACGGCCCGGGATCGTGGGATTCCCGAACAACTGCGAGTACGACAACGAGCAGGGCTCCTACATTCACATAATGCACGACCACATAGCGTACCGATACGAGGTGCTGAAGGTGATCGGAAAGGGCAGCTTCGGAC
Source organism: Celastrina argiolus (assembly GCA_905187575.2). Classification (NCBI taxonomy): domain Eukaryota; kingdom Metazoa; phylum Arthropoda; class Insecta; order Lepidoptera; family Lycaenidae; genus Celastrina; species Celastrina argiolus. The sequence continues at coordinate 10,677,185 of LR994597.1, forward strand.
AAGTAGTCAAGGCGTACGACCACAAGAAGCGCGAGAACGTCGCGCTGAAGATGGTGAGGAACGAGAAGCGGTTCCATCGCCAGGCGCAGGAGGAGATCCGCATCCTGGAGCACCTGCGCGAGCAAGACAAGGACAACACGATGAACGTGATCCATATGTTCGACTCGTTCACCTTCCGGAACCACACCTGCATCACCTTCGAGCTGCTCTCCATCAACCTGTACGAGTTGATCAGGAAGAACAAGTTCCAAGGTTTCTCGCTGCAGCTGGTCCGGAAGTTCTCGCACAGTCTCCTGCAGTGCCTCTACGCGCTGAACAAGAACCGTATCATACATTGCGACATGAAGCCGGAGAACGTGCTATTGAAGCAGCAGGGGCGCTCCGGAATCAAGGTCAGTATCTTTATGTGCATACACGAGTTGGGTGAAATATTAAAACACCACCTGTTTGTGCGGGCCGCCCCGGGACAAAATCAATAGGCTCATTAGATCAGCTGCCTGTGCGTGAAGCGATCAGCTGGCCACACCCGTAGCTCTCGCGTATTTTCTTGTTTCTATCTGAATTCTAACATAAGGACTTCACTGTTTTCGAGTATTCCTAGTCATTAATCAACGTGTATTGATAAGAAAAACATGTACCTAGATATTTTTAAATATTTTGAGGCTTGTGTCTTACTGTTTCGTCAGAAAAGAACATCGTTTGTTATTGTTAGTGCACGGTAATTGGTGACCTACAAATGGAAGCGTCGCTGTGATATCTGCAATAGGTGTGATAAGATACTGAACCGCGGGCCGCGGTCGACGCACAGAGTTCTATTTTGAACGAATCCCAATACGTTTTGGTTACGGTGCTACATGTTGCGTCACTAAATTATTTCGACTATAATATTAGTGAAGGTGGGTTTACAGTTTACACGCATAGCTAGTTATAACTGCAATTATTATAAAAAAATTAACATGACTAGGTAACGCATATTATACTAACCTATGTTACTCGGGCTATTTTTAAGTAAGTTTAAAATCAGATCTGGGGGCCTACTCAAGATGCCATCGCTAATTGTCGCTTACAATAACAAAATGTATGGGATTTAACATAAGGTACGCTAAATGACATACCAAATCGCGATCATTTAGCGTAGCTTATGTCAAATCCCATACATTTTGTTATTGTAAGCGACAATTAGCGATGGCATCTTGAGTAGGCCCCCTGTAGTATGCACTTGCATAGGTAGGTACTTCTAGAAAATCTCCTAAAATCTTTACCCTTCCTTTTGGTTTTGTCGTGGTTCGGGTTATAGGGTAGAGAATTAGGTATTGTATAGAAAACTAGATGTTGTAATTGTTACATAATGCTATGCATGTATTTAAAACAACTAGATGTCAAAGATGACATTGACGTTGATGCCTAAGATAGTTTTAAGTTAGTCTCCTTGAGAGGCCCGGATAGGTTAGTGGGGTCAGTGTACCTACATAGTTATTTATAAGATACTGTTTATTGTATTATCTACGTAGTAGAATAAAGTAAAATACGATTAACTAGAAGTGTATTATTGGACGTGTAATTTGAACCTAATAACAATAACACATATGCTGAGGCACTAAACATGGTGTCAGAAGAAGAAAAAGAAAATATTAACCAAAGAGAGGGTACGTCGAGAACGGCGAAAAAAGAAATTTCGAGACCGGCTGGGTGTGGTTCAACAACAATGACGACAATGGCTGCAAACGGAGTACAAAAGCTGGAAATTTCGACGGAAATCATCAACAATAATGCTGAAAACTTCAGAAAATGGACTCAGTCGTTCGAGATATATTTGCTGGCGTCGGGAATGGAGAAAACTGAAGACAAAAGGAAGATTGCTATTATGCTACACTCTATGGGTGAAAAAGGTCTAAATATCTTCAACTCCTTCAATTTGGACCTAAGCAATTCTACATTCAAACAAGTAAAGGAGAAATTTGTTGAATACTTTGAACCAAAGAAGAATTTGACAGTTGCAAGACACAGGTTCTTCACATTAAAACAACGTGTGAACGAATCATTGGACAATTTTCTGATGGAGCTAGAAAATGCAAGTCATTCATGTGAGTTTGGTACGCTTCGTGAATCCCTGGTGAAAGATATTCTCATTGCTAACATGGCCACAAACTTCTCACAAATTCGACAAAAGCTGCTACAAGAACAAGATCTCTCCCTGGAAAGAGCCAAGCTGCTGTGTAGAACACTCACTATGGCACAGAAGAGTGAAGATTCAATCAATGGGGGTGAAAGAAGAGTAGATGCCACCGTATACAAGATACACAGAAACCGTCCGAACAGTTCTCCGTCATCATCGTTTTCATCGCACCAGCATAGGAGAAAAACCAGATCTCCAGTGCCGCATTATCAACAAAGATCAGCCACACCCGGGTCCAGAACAACGTGCGGGAGATGCAACACAACACATGCTCATCGCAACTGCCCAGCATGGAAGCATAAATGCAGGTCATGTTTTAAATATGGACACTTTACTAATTTATGTTATAAGAAAAATAATGTCAGGAATGTTGTTTCTGAAGTAGACAACTCAAATCTCGATGATGAAGTAACAAAAAAAAGTGCTGAGAGATTTACTATAGGGACATTGTTCAACATTGAATCACAAAGTAGTAGAAATAGCACAATTTTAAGTAAAAATGATAATTCTTGGCATTATTTTCTTAATATAAACAATAAAAGAGTAGATTGCATAATTGATACTGGAGCAGATATAAATATGATGTCTTTAGACACATGTAAAAGCTCAAAGTTGTATATTAAAAATAAAGACAAACAACAGTGTAAAAATTATAATATTTTTGCTTACAATGGTCATAAAATTCCCATAGTGGCAGTATCTAATGTATCCTGTTTATTAGATAATAAAGTTGAGCCTGAAACAATTACTTTTGTAATAACAAGTTTGAATTGTCCAACTGTAATTGGCTTACCAACTTGTATAAAGTTAAATTTAATAACAAAAAACTTCTCTGTAAATTGTCAAAATGACAATAAAATTGTGAAAAATATACATAACCTATATGAAAAAACATGTGACAATATTGTAATCAAATATGATGATGTTTTTCAGGGCCTAGGATGTCTTCCATATGAACACAGTATTGTATTAAAGAAGGATGCCATACCAAGAATAGATCCCCCGAGGAAGGTACCGTTTGCTCTCATCGAGCCGTTAAGGAAAGAATTAGAAATCATGGAACAACTGGGAATTATACAAAAGGTTAACAAACCCACGTTATGGGTAAGTAGTTTAGTCATTACCATGAAAAAGGCAGGAGGATTAAGGGTATGTTTAGATCCTAGATATTTAAATAAAAATCTATTGAGAAGTCATTATCCTATTAAAAATATTGATGAAGTCAGGTCAAAATTGTCTAAAGCTAAATATTTTTCCCACTTGGATGCGTTCTCTGGTTTTTATAATATAAAATTAACAAAAGAAAGTAGTGATTTGTGCACATTTCAGACCCCATTTGGTCGCTATAAATTTCTACGGTTGCCTTTTGGGATTAATACTGCAACAGAAATATTTTATAAAACTATGATTGATTTATTTGGGGACATTGAAGGCATAATTATTTGGTGTGATGACATTTTAATATATGGGGAGACAATTGAAATACACAATAAGAGGTTAGAATTATTTTTAGAACGGGCTAGGCAGGTAAATTTGAAATTAAACAAGCTCAAGTGTAAGTTTCTTTTAGAAGAAATAACATATTTGGGTTATATTTTTAGCAAAGATGGTGTTAAAATTGATCCAGATAAAATTAGAGCTGTAAAAAATATGTCTACACCTAAAAATATTAAGGATTTACAAAGATTTTTAGGCATGTTAAATTTTTTAGCCCCTTTCATTGAAAACTTAGCAGACAAAACTAATGTCTTAAGAAACTTGTTAAAAAAGGATATACCATTCCTATGGGATGATAATTATCAAAAGTGTTTTGAATCACTAAAAGATATTATTACTAAAGCACCTGTATTAGCTAACTATAATTGCAATGTACCTTTAATTTTGTCAGTAGATTCATCCAAGAATGCAGTGGGCGCTGTAATCATGCAAAATAAGCGACCAATTGCATATAGCTCAAGAACATTGACAAGCTCTCAACAAAACTACGCTCAGATTGAAAAGGAATTGTTTGCTATACAGTTTGGTTGTAATAAATTTCATCAATATATTTATGGAGGTCATGTTACCGTTCATACAGATCACAAACCTTTAATTTATCTCTTTAAAAAACCTCTTCATGAAGTGCCAGCTAGGCTGCAGAGAATGATGCTTGCGTTGCAAGGATATGACTTAGAAGTAATTTATGTACCTGGTAAACATATGTATATAGCAGACACGCTATCACGAGCTTCACTCACTGATACATATGTACCAGAATATGAACAAGACTTGCAATAGTGTCCGTTACCCCAGCCAGATATTGTGGATTTTGCTAACTTTTTACCTACGCTCAATTAGAGCATTGTCTTCTCTAATTGAGCGTTATATTTTCGTAATTTGCTTGATTATAGTTTTCTTGAAAAACGCAAAAAACAAATCCGGCTGGAGTAACGTTTCCAAACGTTACTCCAGCCGGACGTTTCTTTAAATAATAATATTTTCAAGAAAATTTTATGCGGATAATTTGAGCGTTTCTTGGCTGTAATTGAGCGTGCAAAAATTTCATTTGTATCTTGATCCGTTGTGAAGATATTCAAAATCCTGCTGAAATGACGTTTGGTGATTTCTTATATCTCGGAAACTGCTGGGTGCAGTTCAATAATTTTTGGCACACGGCTTCGCCTGAATTTGCTTGAATTTGCTTGGCAATAAAAAAATGTTAATAATACACCATTTAAAAGTTATTCGATATTTTATAAAAACTACTTAGCACGGCCTTACACTTATATTAATCGATCTAGAGACCTAATTCAAATCGTATATTAAAGCTCATATCGGTCTTCAATTGAGCGTAACTTTTCATAAAGATCCAAAAGGTAACTATCCAGTTATGAAGAAATTTACCCAGAAAAGCGCACAATAATAGTGAGAATCTTTAAAATCATTATTATGCACATTTCCTATTTTTTGATGATACAAATAATTAGAGCGTTGCTTTAATTATATACAGGTAAATTTTTAGATGAAAACACTCAATATTTAAGGAGTTATGCGAAATAATAACAAATCAATAAATAAGGTTAACAATCCGACCAAGCTAAGATGATCACAAAAAAGCGGCCGTTCTATACATTACGCTGTCATTCCGAAATATATTGGATAGTACTGGTACCGGTATGGCAAAAAGTGTTAAAATTTTAATTAATTACAAACTAATATATTATGAAACTCTACTTTATTAAATGAAACTATCCAAAAAAGGTAGGGAAAATTTATAAAACAAAATCTAATGAGTAATTAAAGGTCTTAGCGAGTTATAAAGTTTATTGAAGGTAACAACAAAAAAGACTTCTCTTCACAACTATCAGCAATGTACAGGGAGTATAATAAACATAAAATATAAGACACTATATTGGTCTATCCTTTTTACCCGACTATGAGACGCAAAGGAGTGGTATAGTATTTAACAGCCTGTGTATGTACGTATGTTCCTTTAAAGCATTATACAGACCAAACCGCTGGGCCGATTTTTATAATTTCCATATCAATCAATTCTTCTTTGTACAGCAAGTCTCACTAAAGACGTGACATTAGTGAAAATTCAATTTGGCGATAACTGGACACCATACAATATCAATTGGAGTATCGTTAAATAAGTATTTAAGAATCATTTTTAATTTTCTCTTAACATTTTTCAATTCCATTTTTTTTGGCTTATCTTTAAATATGTGGAGCAAAGAAGACGTGTCTTAAATGTGGAGCGGCAATGGAGAAGTTCATTTCGACGGAGTACCAACATGGGAGGCATTTCACTACACAAAATAAACAGATTATTTTTTAGCTGCCGTAGTAACTAATTCCACGCCGACGGAGTCGCGGGCAAAAGCTAGTCTATACTGATATTATAATTTCTGCTCAGATTTCAAAAAAATCTTAGTTTTCGATATCCTTATCCATGAAGGTATTACTACGACAAACAGAAGCAGAACCTTATTGAGAATTGTGGCAAAAAATGTAGGTAATTGTTTTATGTCGTTCGGACGATGTCGCGAGAAAAAGTTATTTACAAAATAACTAAATTCCAGTTCCTCAAAAGATATTAATGTGTACGACGATTTATGTCATAAAATAAAACAATTTAAAATAGTACTATACCTACTACGAGAGCAAGTTTAAGAAACATCCTAAAACTGTATCTATTAAAAAAACTAATTAGTAGGTATAGAAAATACTATTCCCTTATATCATAGTAACACTATAGTAATACTAGGCTGCCCTTGTATTGATTAGGTATTTAGTAAAAATTTAAACTTACCAACTGTAATATGTAATGATTTTTAAGTACATAATTAATTATTTGAAATAAGTATTCCCGTATTTACGGAAAACTTATTTGAAAATTTGTTTAAAATGTCAAAATGTGATTATATTAGGATAGTATGGAGAATGTCATAAACATTTTTTACATACTTGTACTTTCCTAGCCAATAATATACAATACATTTCAGAATGACAGCTTAATGTATAGAACGGCCGCTTTTTTGTGACCATCTTAGCTTGGTCGGATTGTTAACCTTATTTATTGATTTGTTATTATTTCGCATAACTCCTTAAATATTGAGTGTTTTCTTCTAAAAATTTACCTGTATATAATTAAAGCAACGCTCTAATTATTTGTATCATCAAAAAATAGGAAATGTGCATAATAATGATTTTAAAGATTCTCACTATTATTGTGCGCTTTTCTGGGTAAATTTCTTCATAACTGGATAGTTACCTTTTGGATCTTTATGAAAAGTTACGCTCAATTGAAGACCGATATGAGCTTTAATATACGATTTGAATTAGGTCTCTAGATCGATTAATATAAGTGTAAGGCCGTGCTAAGTAGTTTTTATAAAATATCGAATAACTTTTAAATGGTGTATTATTAACATTTTTTTATTGCCAAGCAAATTCAAGCAAATTCAGGCGAAGCCGTGTGCCAAAAATTGTTGAACTGCACCGAGCAGTTTCCGAGATATAAGAAATCACCAAACGTCATTTCAGCAGGATTTTGAATATCTTCACAACGGATCAAGATACAAATGAAATTTTTGCACGCTCAATTACAGCCAAGAAACGCTCAAATTATCCGCATAAAATTTTCTTGAAAATATTATTATTTAAAGAAACGTCCGGCTGGAGTAACGTTTGGAAACGTTACTCCAGCCGGATTTGTTTTTTGCGTTTTTCAAGAAAACTATAATCAAGCAAATTACGAAAATATAACGCTCAATTAGAGAAGACAATGCTCTAATTGAGCGTAGGTAAAAAGTTAACAAAATCCACAATATCTGGCTGGGGTAACGGACACTAAAATTTCATGTCAATTCAATTTTTTCTAATATTTCAGTATCAAAGTCATATTTAGAGTCAATTTTAAAGGAAAGTAAACAAGATGAATCATTTAATTTGCTTAAATCTTATATAAAAAATGGTTGGCCAACAAGCAAAAACAAAATTAACTGTTTGGTTAAACCATATTGGAATATTCAAAGTGAAATACATATAATGAATGATTTACTCTTTAAGGGCAATAGGCTCATAGTCCCAAAGGCTTTACAAAAGCAAATATTAGATAAAATTCACTGTGGTCATTTAGGTATAAATAAAACACTTAACATTGCTAGGGAAACAGTTTATTGGCCCAATATAAATGCAGACATTAAAAATTTAATTGAACAGTGTCTGGTATGTGCTAAATTTAAACCTAACACAAATAAGGAACCTTTGAAGTGTTATGATATTACACAACTCCCTTGGGAACGAGTAGGGGTTGATTTATTTTATTTTGATGGGGAGAATTACCTTGTCTGTGTAGATTACTATTCTAAATATTTTGAGCTAGCTTCTTTACATAAGAATTACAACGTTGATAACGTGGTGAAACACTTGAAATCATTTTTCGCACGCCATGGCATTCCACGGTCGCTAGTGTCGGATAATGGTCCACCTTTCAACTCTTGTAAGTTCAAATCCTTTCTGGTTGACTGGGATGTGGAGCATATCACGTCGAGTCCTTATTTCGCACGTTCAAATGGCCAGGTTGAGGCGGCTGTGAAAATATCCAAAAGCATACTACGTAAGTGTGCTCAAGATAAATCCGATGTATATTTAGCATTGCTACACTACCGGAACACTGCTAAAGGCGATTTTCCCAGCCCAGCATCATTATTAATGTCTAGGAGTTTACGTATGAATATACCTGTCCTGTGTAAAAAACTAAAACCGAATTTAGTAAAATTTTCTGTTTACAAAAAATCTTATGTCAAAAATAAAAACAAAATGACATATTACTTTGACAGATGTGCAAGGCAAAGGAATGAAGTCTTTAAGCCTGGAGATGACATTTATTTTAAAAAAAATCCCAAAGATTTTTGGACTCCTGGGGTAATACATAGAAATCTAGATTGTGGTAGGTCTCATTATATTACCGATATGAATGGTGTTATATATAGGAGAAATAGAGCGCATATTAGACATAGGAAAAATAATTTAAAAAATATAAATCCTCCTTCCTCTTTTGCGGGTGACAGTAAAGATGAATTTAAAAAAATAGATCCTTCTTATAATGGTCATGATACGTGCAATATACTTCCCATAAATCCTAGTTGTTTCACGAGTGAAAATTCTCAGGATATTAGTAGGCATAATGATAACTGTGTTCCTGTGGAAAGGCAAATAGGTACAGATTATGTTACCAGATCTGGTAGAACTGTAAAACAACCTAAATTGTACATACATGAGAAATTTAATTAGTAAGTTATATTTTGTAATCATGTATATTTTAAGCATTATTAAATTGTATGCGTTTCTCGAAAAAGGGAGATGTTACATAATGCTATGCATGTATTTAAAACAACTAGATGTCAAAGATGACATTGACGTTGATGCCTAAGATAGTTTTAAGTTAGTCTCCTTGAGAGGCCCGGATAGGTTAGTGGGGTCAGTGTACCTACATAGTTATTTATAAGATACTGTTTATTGTATTATCTACGTAGTAGAATAAAGTAAAATACGATTAACTAGAAGTGTATTATTGGACGTGTAATTTGAACCTAATAACAATAACACATATGCTGAGGCACTAAACAGTAATGTTGTAGAAACCGTACATTTTGCCGCTATAAAAAGTAGCCTTTGTCCTTCCCAATGGATTACGCTTTATCTTTTCATTTTCATTTCCTTTGCCAAATTTCGTTCAGCTCAGTAGTTTTGGAGCCTATTCAATGCAAACAAACAAACCTTTGCTCTATATAATATTAGTATCTAGACGACCTTGTAGGCAAACAATCGGCATATTTTATCGACTTGGCGAATGCTGCAAATTTCTTTTTGTCTGGTTATATTACTGTTCCTACGCTAAAATTCAGAACTAATAAAATATGTATTGTTACTAAGCTCGGGTTAAAGTGAAATGAGAAGGTGCACCGTTATTTGCAAAAAACAAGTTTTGACTTCCAAGCTCAAAGCATTAAACAAACTAAAATAAAGCAATTACGCTGTGTTATTTCATTCTATAGTCGAATAATGATTTTAATAGTGCACTTACTCTCGTTTTTTAACTAGTAGAAAGTAACAACATTTAGTTACATATAAAATAAGTCTCATTTTAGAGCGAAACTAGAAATTTTATAACGAAATTTCTTTTCCATTTTGCACTTTCTAAGCACAGCAATTTATGCTCGCTTTACTATCCAGATTATGACTATATATTTATGATCGTAATATCATTCGATTTTATGTGTTCAGCTATTCAGCTTTTGAATTTTCGAGGCAATAGAAATAATTTTAAACTTTTATTTTACACACATGTAATGTAACGTAAGGTTATATTGTTTTTTCGGGTTTAGGTGTTCAATGGTCATCCATTGATTCATATTCGTAAATTATTATTATGTAAGTAAGTACTATAAATTTGTGAAACATTAACCCTTAAATATAAGTGGCAAATTACGCCAACTAAACACCATTATCTGCCTATGCAGAAGTCCCATCACACCTACTATTTATTGTGTGTTAATGTGGATTGTAAACATACATATAACGGAGTGCGGTATTTTGTGGGCGTCACTTTATAGGATCGAAATAATAACACCAAGCTGAACGTGTTTATATTATGAACAATCAAACCTATTGCTACAAGTACTTAATGCAAAGCAGACATTGAACGTAAGCGAATTTAGTCAACTCCATTTTTCTCAAGCCCCGCCATCCATCGCGCGCGACCCTGAACAGTCCTCCCTGTCATCGGTGACACACGTCTTCTCCTTCCTCTTTTGTAAGCGGCAACAGGCCTCTTGGGAAATATGACTAAACTTGCTAGGCTTTCTTTTTTTTTTTTTCTTTGCAAGCCTTACGTTTCAACTCCGACACGGCCATTCTGACTAGTCACACGTCCTCGTGTGTTGCTCCTGTAAAAGAAAAAAAACCAGCTGCCATATCACAAGCCTTTTGCTCGGCCTAACCTGACTCTACAATTTTAGACCAATTTGCTAGTTTAATCTCTAATAGTAATCTCAACAGATACTTTAACTTCTTTAATGCACAACAATAAACTACGCAAAGTCTCAGGTAATGCCTATATGACCAGGGCTCTTTAGTCGAAATACGTTAGCCGCGTAACACGACGTGTTCTCCCCACGGCTAACACGTGTGCATCACTCATTGAATACACATCATGTGGTCTGTGTAGACCCCAACCTTCCAGCATCACACGCCCGCTGCGCTCCACGTCCTACTTGAGTTGCCCCAAGAGGTACCGACTTTTAATGGTTGCTGCTGCGAAATGATGCTTGGTAGGTCAAATACTGTCATCAGAATTTGACTTCTATGACACGGCTCCATCGCCGACATACGTCAACCGCTTAACACATTTGTGTTAACCGCGGCTGGCTACCCGTGTGCACATGCACAGCGTATGGTCTGTGAAGACCCCGACTCCGCCAGTATCACACTACAGTCAGTAGATAAACAATTACGCTCACCAAATAATTTTGGTTTCGAATGTGATACTTCAACGAAGTACAGACGACAGTCGTCTAGCCGCCGCGCCACCGCGCTGCGCTGCATCGCTCGCCGCGCTCCGTCGCGTCGTGTCGCGTCGCTAGCGTTGCTCGAAGCTCGATCCACTGTACACAAAATGAAACAGCACAAAAAAATGTTCAGACTATCTAAAATTAAGTTCTTTTAGGGATTTATTTACTAAGACTTCGCTGTGCCTGTCTGTCTTTAATCAGGCTGTATCTCAAGAACAAAACTATCGCGGTTTAAATATCAGCAACAACAATGAGATTAAAATGTTAGATTTCACTATGCAGTGAAATTAATTTAATTTCCTTTCAATGATCTAACTGATTGAATGAAAATAAGCTATTACTTTAGTGTCACACAATAACAAGTGATCAGATTGCACTGTCCTCACTAAACTTGACAAAAATAAACATTTTTAGTTGTACTGTCGCGGGAATCGAACCCACAAATTCGAGTACTAGGTTCTAAACCACTGGACCCCAGAGTAATTCATAATAATAATAATAGCTCCCTTCACCGATTTCGGTGTCGGTAGTAAATTTCATTCAAACCAGGCCAGCTACGCAAGAGTTATTTTATAGTGTCCAAGTGTGTGAGCAATACACAGAAGCACTCTCTCTTCCTTTTACTTTCATAACCCAGCGGAACGGTAAGTTGTCGGTAGCCAATTTCATTGAAACCAGGCCAGCTACGCAGGAGTTATTCTATAGTGCCCAAGTGTGTGCGCAATACACAGAAGGACTCTCTTCCCTTCACTCTCACAACCCAGCGGAACGGTAAGTCGACACGTCTGGCTAGAGAATAGGCACAGGACCGACCTTTTACATGCCCATCTGACGCATGGATCATCTTTCTTGTCAGACAGTCAGGTGATCAGTCTGCATTGTCCTAACCAATCCTAAAAACAACCTTTTTTTGTTTCAACGTGGGAATCGAACCCACGAATCCGGGTCGAGAGCTAAGCTCTGAACCACTAGACCACGGAGGCGATTCATTCGTCATTCATAATACCTGAAGACTCGCTAGTGCGTTTACAACCTTTTACAAAATCACCAAGTTGGTCGAAGCTAACTGAAGTCACTCAATGAACTTTCTAATCTTCCACCGCATCAGTGGACTGCCACGGCCTCTGAGACTCTTGGACCGTTGAGTGTGTGATGCCTTGTTCACCATTAGTTCCAGCTTACATACAGTAACTTCTGAAACATGAAATTAAAATGTGTTAATTCCATAAAACTCATATCACAAACAATATTATCCTGTTGGACGAATTTTAAACTATTCCATATCGCATAATGTTCTAAAAAGTAAAAGTCTGTTAAATCTGTAGGTAATATGTATTCCAAATTTACTTTAACAGATATTTTTATGGCCAGCTTAGGAATAAATAACAATGTACAAGACATTAGTTAAAGATACTCTTTTTTTTTTCTTTGTTTTAAACTCACCAATGAAAATTACATTTAAGTATGTAGTTTCACACTACCTACTTATGTTAACCCTATGATCAATTTATTGATTTATTGACTACTCTTAAGATTTGTTGTAACTAGAGATTTGTCAAGCCCTCAGCACTTGACTTTAAAACGGACTTCACATAAAAAAACTAAGGGATAACACATTAATTGCATCCCAAGATTAATTATGACCAAAGCTTTGTTTATTTAACACACATGTCTTGTTGTATTTTGTTTCAACTATTGTAAAGGCTCCCGATGGGGACATTCGATCGTGGCATGAATTTCTGCTTGGTTGTGTCCCGACAGAAGATAACTTGTAAAAGCTCTGCCTGTTAATCCTAATTAAGTTTTAAACTTTAATAAGTTGTAACTTTAAATAAATTTTTAATTCTTTTTGAATCGTCTTTCTCGCTCCTACAAACTTGTCTACCTACTTACTATCATGTAAACAATATTTACAAAGAACATGTCAATGTTATTGTATAAGCCTGTTTGTTTACAACCTGTGCTCACCTGCATAAGACCTTTACTTGTTGTGTAATAATAATTATTATCATTAAAATCAAACTTTGATTTCTTCTTTATTAACTGTGTTGATTTCACTCTATTAATAAGAATATAGCTAGTATAATAACAAGTTTTAAAACTCACATAATTTAAGAAGATACTGTAAGATATTTTACTTTGAATCTCTTTTCTGTTACTAATACTGTGATTATAAAACCAGACTAATTCTGAACTTTACAATGAAATAAGTAATGATACTCATACTACCAGTTTACATCTTTGCGAAGCAAGTAGAATAGTCCATAAGATACACAATGCTCATCTGCGTTGGTTGGTTACCCAGCAAAGCTCATTCTATGCATCGGGCAAGCATGCAAGCTATGCAAGGCTATGCATCGTCCAGTCCAGCATTATCCCAATGTATTGTCCATCTACAAATAAAACAAAACAGCAATACAAACGAACACTAAACTTTAAAGTTTATTTAGATTTTTGGGCAAGCGATTTCATGGAAACTTTGAAATTGTATTTACTTTGAAGGCTTCCAAATTATAACGAGGAATAAAAAGATTGCTACCACCTGTTACCAAAGCCATCAAGCTTATAACCAAGACCTGTCGTTGACTAGCCACGTCAATCTTGTCATATTATCGTGGTTCTATTGTAAATCGTCACGTTCCCATTGTCAATCGTCACATTCTCATTGTAAATCGTCACATTCCCATTGTCAGCACGTTACCATCGTCAGCAGCGCTGTCATCCCATCAATCGTCTTTCTGCTATGCATTATATACCATGCTGCCTTTGGTAGTGGAGGCTCCGTAATATAATCTGTTCCGTCTCAACGTGATCTGAATATCCGCAAGGCCATAATATCCAATCCAACAATTTGTAGGTACCCTGTAACCATCTATCTTGATTTTGCGGGTATATCCCAATTTCTGATAACGGAGTGCGGTATTTTGTGGGCGTCACTTTATAGGATCGAAATAATAACACCAAGCTGAACGTGTTTATATTATGAACAATCAAACCTATTGCTACAAGTACTTAATGCAAAGCAGACATTGAACGTAAGCGAATTTAGTCAACTCCATTTTTCTCAAGCCCCGCCATCCATCGCGCGCGACCCTGAACAGTCCTCCCTGTCATCGGTGACACACGTCTTCTCCTTCCTCTTTTGTAAGCGGCAACAGGCCTCTTGGGAAATATGACTAAACTTGCTAGGCTTTCTTTTTTTTTTTTCTTTGCAAGCCTTACGTTTCAACTCCGACACATACATCTATTTATTCAATATTACATAATATGGATATTAGTTATTAGAGTAACTATATTCTTTTCTTCTTCTCTTATATTTAAAATGAATTGTTCGTTAGTCTCATTAAAACTCGAGAACGGCTGAACCGATTCGGCTATGTTTAATCTTGAAATATTCGTGGAAGTCCAGGGAAGGTTTAAATGGTTTCTATGCTCAACGAAGTGGGCACGGGCCAGCTAGTCTAGTATATTACGTAATTATAGATTTCAAGTCAGTAGTATAGTCAACTGCCATAGTCACTCAAAAAGTATACACGAGTGTGCAATAAAGTGACCATCTGTTTTGCATCTGCTGGGTTTTTTGTACACCAGTTTAATTCATTTGCATTCCGAGCCGAGCCGGGAGCCGTAATTAGTTTACCGTTAACTTTTCTTCGAGCAAAGTATCATTTGCTAAATGGATACTTTTATTTTTGTGTGCACTTTCGAGCCAAAAATCTTGGCAGATGCTTGTATTTTTTAATTCTAAATGCACCGGCCATCTTGGTTTTAGCCGTTTGGCGGTAACGAATAAGGCAATGTTGACATATCGAAAACATACCTGTCTACGTCTGACCGGGTAACACAAAAACTGCACACCTGTGCTCGCAGGTACCACAGCCGGACTGGTTCTGTGAACGCTATTGTTAGGTGCAACAGCATACTTCTTTGTTTTATTTTAAGTCGGTTAGGAAATGCTTAGGGCGTGTTTCACCAAGCAATGTTTAAGTTAATCCTTAATTAAATATCATGTTGTTCCTCGTAATTCCTATCAATGAGTGAGAAGGCATGGTATTTTAACAAGCCGTTAACACTAACATGCGTTGGTGAAATCGGGACTTAATCTTCGAATCGTAAATTAAAGATAGGTTTAAACTTCTAAAACTTTAGCTAAACAGTATGGTAACTGGTAAGTAACTTATTCAATTTGTTTTGAATATCTCTTCGTTGTCTAGATTTGTTTTCTATATGTGCCTTCTGCAGTAGGTAACGAGTATATTCATTTAATTGAAGACATGAATAGATGAAAACGATATTAGCAAAATTTGATTTCGAAAAAATTTAGTTCAAACTATCACTTAAACATTTTAGAATAGGTACGTTGTATTTTGTAAGTCGTAATATCGTAACGTAGGTATTAAGTTCATTAATCTGAAGATCCGTCTCTAGAATCAATATACTTAATGCGTTACTAAATATGTATTCTAAAATGTTTAAGTGACAGTTTAAACTCAATTTTCTGGGTAATTTTCTTTTGCGATCACATTCATGTCTTCAATTGGTCGTGCAAAAAGTATACATCTAGCCGTATCAAGTGCATATTTTGAACACTTTGTTCCAAATTGCTTTAGCTAGCAAAAAGTCGACCTTTGAATTTGTACCTGGTGTTTTTTACCGTCTTTATAAAACGATCACAGTCAGCGGAGGGTTAGGTCGCATTATCCTTTTACTTCCCACAATATTAATGGTTTCATTAATAAATTAACGGGCACGTTTACTGTTTTCTCTTTAATTAAGGTTACAATTGGGATTTTAATTAATATCCGTTATCGTCGTGCAATATGCAAATACACCTACATTAATGTAAAATATGCGGTAAACATTAAGTTGTGTGTTGCATTAAAGTTTATTACCCGACTACGGAGGCAACAGGAAGGGTCATGATTTTGGCAGTCTGTTTCCATCGTAGCGCCTAAACTACTGATCCGTTTTTAATAATAATAATAATAACCTTTATTTCGGGCTGCATAGGCCCATATTATAAATACCTTACAGACTAACATACATATTATTACATAATTAATTATAACTAAACTTCCATCACGTATAACGGCGATGTGATGTGCGCCTCGCTCCGGAGTCTCCCCCGGAATGAAAGAGGTGTCAGTATATGGTCGGATAGTACTCATATCTCTTAAATAAAACTTGTCGTTATTTTAAAATAGAAAGTACTAGGTACTAGGTAAGTACTTCATATAATATTAAGTTGCGATGGAAAAAACCAGTACTACGAAACTTTTCAGGTTGCAGTTTACGACATTAGATTACGACTATAATAATTGAAGTCACTAATTTTCCCTTTGTATCATTTGAAAGGATCTTTTCAAAAGGCTCAATGTCGCTCAGCGTGCTATGGAGAGGGCAATGCTCGGTATTTCTCTACGTGATCGAATCAGAAATGAGGAGATCCGTAGAAGAACTAAGGTTGCTGACATTGCCCGTAGGATCAGTCAGCTGAAGTGGCAATGGGCCGGCCACATAGCACGAAGATTGGACGGTCGATGGGGCAAAAAGATCCTAGAGTGGAGGCCACGTACTGGCAAGCGCAGTGTGGGACGGCCACCTACCAGATGGACCGACGACCTGGTGAAAACTGCCGGGTCACGTTGGATGCAGGTGGCAATGGACCGGTCGCACTGGAAATGTATTGGAGAGGCCTATGTCCAGCAGTGGACAGTAAAAGGCTGAAACGACGAACGACGACGATCGTTTGAAAAAAAATCCATTCACCCAAAAATTGAACCAAAACAGCACTAGTAAAAGGTTCGTTTTGCTCAATCAATAATTGTGCGTGTCAAATTAATTTAATTGTGCCGTAAGTACCTAGTTAAGATATCAGTTGGTTACCGAAATCCGCCTCGGTTGACATTCACACTCGAGTCTCGAGATAAATTGGGTCAAACAGTCGCGACGGGCCTTATCGATTCTGCCATCTTACGCAGCGAGTGGTGTAAGCGATGAGCGCTGGCGTTTATCGTTTGCGTCCGATCGAGGGTAACAGAATTTTATGTTAGCCTCGAATTTACTACCTATAGATAAAGTTACAATTTAAACATTAAAATTGTTAAAATTACAAGTTAGACTAATTAAATAATTCGCAGGTAAAAAACTTAAATCTGAGTGTAATGATAATAATAATTGTGATCAATTAGATAGGTAAGTATTTAAAATATACGAAATTTTACCCGTGCACTCAAAAGTAGAAAGCTTTAGACTTTAGCTTTAGAACAATACAACATAAATAAATAGAAGAAAATTATAGTTCATCATCAACATCATACCACAAGGCAAATATATAATACCAACGGTAATAAAAAAAACGGCTATATCTGTTTAGGAGACACGATACCACACACACGTCAAAATTATAACACCCCTCTGTTTTCGTCGGGGGTTAAAAAGGTTCTAGCGGGAATCGGCATTTTCATACGTCTGATATTTTAGTAGAAATACTAGTAACATTTAAGCATTATCTTACTTAGCTACTTACAAGCAGAATTAACATAATATAACGAATGTGACTTTAAACAAGTTTGAAATCTATTCTTACTAATTATTATAAAGCGGAAGAGTTTGTTTGTTTGTTTAAACGCGCTAATATCAGGAACTACTGGTCCGATTTGAAAAAAATTTTTTTTGTTAGATAGTCCATTTATACAGAAAGAATTTAGGCTACATAACATTATGCTGCGACCAATAGGAGCGAAGCGTCAGTGAGAAATGTTGCGAAAACGGGGAAAATTATTCACATTTGGGGACTTTCGTTGCGTGCGCTGCATAAACGGTTTACGTCACTCAAAAACCACGCGAACGAAGTCGCGGGCACAGCTAGTAGTTAGCAAACCTTATCTAAAAACTCATACATTTTGTTAGGATTTGACATAAAACAATAATTGTCGAACTTTTTGAGAGATAATAGCGATCTTGAATTAGGGCCCAGGGTCGAGGTGATATCTTGTCGCGACACGTGTTTTTGTATAATTTTTTTTCAAACGTAAATAAAGAATAACCTTGAATTGAAATGCGTCTGTAGACGCTACTGATATAAAATTAACGCGGAAATAACGCTAATTAATTGCTTTTAATTTATTACAATTTAGTTAATTTTTACTAATACGATTTGGCGCCAACTCAACGTTTATATTTTTTAATGAAATGTAGGAAAAGTATTGAGCTTATTATTTTTGCGAAGAGATTTTACAACACGTCATTGCTTGGCTCAAATTTATATAGGTAGGTACATAGTTAATACGGCTTACCTAAGTTATAACTTACAAGAGTCAGATTGCAATTAGGACAGCAAAATCGTATCGTATTGTATATCCTCCGAAACTGGTGCTTCTGATATTGCAAATATACATACTTGTATTGTCACTTTTTATGATATAGACGCAAACAAGCGGGCCCTACCAGTACCCTTGAATCTAATTTCAAAAAGCGGGTTCATTCTGATTTAATTTAGTTCCATAAATCAGCACTCAATTTCGTACCAATTTGGTGCTACCACCGTGTTCGAGATTAGATAACTGTCAAATTCTAATGTCGATCTACTGAAATTAGATTCAAGAGTATGCCTGCTGATAACCAGCAGACAAGGAAGCAAGAGGAGGTGTCATAACTTAAATGAAATGTTTTTCTATTAAAAATTAAAAAATTCAAAGTATTTTATTTCCAAATAAAACTTAATAAGCTATTTTCGGAAAGTCAACAAAAAGGCTACCTAATCTTTATTATTAAATCTTTATTCGGACAGTTAAAAAAAATAAAAAAATAATCTCCATATTACAAATATGCACCCCAAATTTTACTAGAATCACCTGACTACAAACTCGACTACGAAACAAAAAAGTCCATAAAAAAACATCAATTAACAAATTAAAATTAATAACTACACTACGGATTAGTAAATTTAAGACATTACAGGACAGTAAAATATCAAGAGAAAAAAAAACACGGCAAAATGAAAAAAAAAACAATGTTAAAAAAAGATATTGCAAGTTGAGCGTGTAATGACTAAAATCTAGAAACCGAAATGCGACCACTATAATGGTGTGTATCATATTTCAATAAGGAATACTTCTCTTATGGGGTTAACTTGTTTAAATCGCCCTTTTCTGTACTTTGGGCCGTAAAATGCATTACAAACTGCTTTCGAGACATGACTCGAGGCACGTGGTCAAAGGAGCCGATAGTTCTAGAACCCGTTCCGAACAATGAGTGTCGAAATACTGAATAATTTAGTGCCAAGAATAAATTTAATACTGGCACTAAATAATACTAGCACTAAATTATAGGTCTAATTTAATGCACGCGGATATTATTTTAGGATAACGACTTTATCTAATAGTTTGCGCTAAATTTTAGTTAAAATTACGTTATTCGTTTTGTATAGCAGTAGCAGGGTTTGGTTTTAGCCAATTTGCTATCGCTAATTACGGCGACGAAGTTCGGAAACGAAAGTGGGAATTGACATGAGCATCCCAAAGTGACAATTAGCGACGCTTGCATGGCACTGATATAATGACGCGACGTCAATTTGGCTAATGGTTTATTTTTTTATCGTAATTAAAGTTAATAACTGATGTGATGCATGGCCTTAATAAAATAAAATATAAAATAGAGTAACCAAAACTTTTTACTGCGATATGAAAAACGAAATAGCTTATGTGTTTGAGAGTAAGACGATATCATGGTTTTACTTCTATTGCATGTGAACTGCACATGTTTTTTACTTTTTTTAGGTTAGGTTTCTTACAAGGAAAGCTTTGTCCATCCGTCCGTTTGTCCTCCTTTAATAACTATTTACGAATATTACTAGCTGTGCCCGTGACTTCGTTCGGGTGGTTTTTGAGCGACTTAAACTGTTTATGCAGCGCACGCAACGAAATTATCCCCTTTTTTGCAACATTTTTCACTGACGCTTCGCTCTTATTGGTCGCAGCGTAATGTTATATAGCCTAAAGCCTTTCTCTATAGATAAACTATCCAACAAAAAAAGAATTTTTCAACTCGGACCAGTACCTAGAGATTAGGGCTTTTAAACAAACAAACAAACTCTTCTGCTTTTTAATATTAGTATAGATGAATTACGAAATTGTATGTACAGATTTTTACTTTTGCTATCTTAAAATTATTATAAATACCTACATTGCTATTTTAGTGGCCCCGAATTCCGAATGCAAATCAACTTATTATCTTAAATACTCCTTAGGTGTTCCTTAGAATGTTTTTAGAAATTTTGAGACGGTTTGAAAAGTTTGTCATTTAGACAGTCTTAGAACTATTTAGAGACATTTTAAATTTTGTAATATTAATTAACACCGTACTCAATTACTTTGAAGGATTTTCGGTCTAGCATTTCATGTATAAATTGAATGTTAATTTAACTTTTATAGTTTTGACCTTTTCGCCTTCTTATTTATAATTAGTTTTATTTTTTATTTTTAAGTTGCCTTCTGCTCAATCAGTTACTAAACATTTTCTTTGCCAGTAACACGCCTAAAAATCTAAATATTTTAACATGAGGAAAGGGACCGCGACGACTGCAGACGTATTTACACGTGCCAGTGCATTACGCAAAATCGCTTAATTCGAAATCGGTCTTAAGACTGTTCGCTTTGTGCGAGTTTTTATCACTGCTCACCGTGAGGAAGTTAAATCTAGAGTTTATGTGTCAGCGAATTAATTACTATTGTTTGCCACCAGAGGCGCTGTTTCGATGTTGTACAAAATCTAGTTAATTTCGTTAGTGGGCGTAGTGTCAAAAAATCGCGCTCAGGGCTCTCACACAAAACCGCTTTGAATATATATATATATGTATTTCCGACCGGTAAGCCTAGTGAGAGTTTTTCTCACTGTTTGCTGCTGCTGCTGGAAGCGCCTCTAGTGCCAACCTATGGTAACTATGCTCACTGATCGATGTTAAACGAGATATGACATCGTATCGCATTGCCTCGCGGTTCTGTGAGGGAGGCCTATACACATAGGTCTGACGGCAACTTGTTCGATTGTACATTTCAATTCATCAATTCAAGTCACTGACCTCTTTTGCAAATCGCATTGGCCAATTGTGTTACCATTGTCAATGAGTTGGAGCATAATCTCTACTAAATTGCCGACCTAATTGTGACCCTATTAGGACAAGATTTGTTTGTTACCCGACTACACCGAAGCCAAAAGGAGGGATAATGATTTTTATGTTTCTATGAGAAATGCCCCAACATCATAATTTAATTTAAATGCTGGTTTATGCCCTTATAATTAATTTTGCCACCATAATGTATCCTATGTTCTTACCCCGTGTTCAAGGATTAAAAAAAGTTTTAAAACATTTCTAAGTCAGTTCGTGATTTGGAATCGCTAATAATTATGCTACTTTTTTTTATTTAAATTTAAACAGGCATTGCGGCATTGTGATTTGTGACACCTAGACGCTGGGAGCGTTCCAAGCAAACCAAATAAAATAACAGCTCATTTTTCATGTGGGCTGATATTCGCCTAGACGAAGGTATAAGGACTACATTTTATATAAAAAATACTATTATACTATTGTGTAGAAGTTACAGTTAAGTTATAATAACCCAAACAACATAACATTTCATTATATTATCAGTGAACATATCTCGGCGCTCAGTGACGAATATTTTTTCCAATGAAAAGCTGAATCATACATAGTCTGAAGTCTAGACTATCGCAAATCACAAGTCTGGCGGGGATGTTTTCACAGAGCTCTATAACTTAAATAATATTACATTTGCTCAAAAAATAGCTGACATTTTTTCGTGTGCAATATGCTTTCGATGTTGGTATTTGTTGATCACAGTATTGTGTAAATAAATAATTTCTTACAGCTTTTACATAGGGTGATTCATGGTTCATATATATCAAGCAGAATATAGTGTGAAGAGAAGGACGCGTGGAGCGTTTTTTGTTTTGAATTGAAAAAATCCACGGGAAAGATAGGTTATATTAAGGAGGTGCTATTCTTCACAAGTATCACAAAGCGGTCCCCGTTAACTTGTCACGAGCGTCACGGCACTCGCCTAGCCCTGGCAATGGGCTGGGGAAGTTAGTGGTAGGTCATGATGATGATTAGATTGTCCAAGCCAATCGGATATTCTGTCCTCTATCCTGCGTGGCGTTACGGACAGGACGCTGTACCCGGAAGATTACATTCATTGTGTATTTATTATTATCGGCCAGTCGGCTACAAATAGTCCGACCTCCATGGTCTACGTACTGTTTACATAGTAGATTCATTTAAACTAGCTGTACCGCGATAGAGTTAAGTGTCTTGACGCACTGACAGAAGCTCTATACTCATTGGTAAAAACATCATTAAGATTTAAGAGTAAGTACTTTATCCCGAATAGATAGAGACAGATGCGGCTGATCCCTTTCTAGTAAGGATAGTCCAAATATGTAGGTAATAATATAACAGTGTAACATATTTTTTAAGTGCGGCATGTATATCCCAGTATATGATCCCAGTAATGGAAATAGGAGAATAGAGTTATGGTATGTTGACTAATATACTATATCTTACCATGTGAATGTTTCTCCATATAAATATCTCTATTATTTAATAGTTCTACGAAGGTTATACGTTGCATTCGCTATATCTTTGGGATCGATACAAGATTCGATATCGTTTGGCACAAACAAAATATAGTTTCTTCTGTGGAAATGACGTCATAATTTGTGAAGCTCGCAATTTTCTGACGAAGCAGTTGCAGGCGTTGCAGAAGTTCTGGGGCCTTACTCTCCAAGAAGATTCGATTTTGATTCATATTCGATCGTGCCGCATACTCTCGAATAAATTGACGTTTGTTTATTTTGATTCTCAGGCGATTGATATGGGAGTACAAAGAATTACGATCTAACGATTTTCTTTATCCTGGTTAGTTTCAAAGTAATCCACCAAATAAAATACTAAAAGGCGTTGAGATCGAACCGATTCGATTCTCGATTGTGTCGGGAGTAACCCTGCTGGACTAAAAACTAATGTTGAGTACATATTGTAGAAGTTCTGGACTTTAAAGAAGTATTAAGATGTTGCTGTAAAAGTGTTTTAGGATGATGATATTATATGTTGAGAGTTAACAACACGCGGAATATGTTCCGGTATTATTATATGAACATGGACCTCGTTAAGGGTGACCTTCGGCTCTCTGCCAAGGAGAAGGATCGTTATTTTTAGGCGATCATTGAAAACGTAAGCTGAATGCTTGTATAATTTAATAGCTCCTTAACGCTGTTATGGCATTCGTTTGATGTAATGGCCGAATCTGAATATTGACATTCGTCTGATTATTTGGATTTTTGAGCCACGTTACCTCTACATTTTGTACTCTAAACATATACGAACTGATCGGTGATGGCCTTACAACGTAATATACGCCTGCCACACTACGCCTCCTCTCGCTGCTCATTGCTCCACTCCTGGCGCTGCCGTGATGATGCCCTGAGTTATGACGGGTAACGTGGCCGCAAGCTCTAACCCAAACCTCATTTGAGAACCTATTTGACACAACGTTTCGTTTCAGTGAACAAAAGTGAACAACTTTATTAATGTTACGTAATAGTACTTTAATTTCTTTTCTTTTTATATCGTTAACATAAGTATAAAAGCTATATTTTTGTATCCTTTATTTTTACGTTTAATAAAAAATTAACGTATGGTAACATAAGTGAAGTTCTTTATTTTTGAAAGTGAAACGAATCTTTTTTTTTATCTGTCAAATAGGTTCTCAAGTGAGCTTGGTTTTGAGATTGTTTTATTTATATTCTACGTCTCTGCCTCCTTTTCTCGCTACTTCCCATACTACTCGTCGAGTGTGTGGCAGCAATAGACTATAGAGACTAAGGGCGTGTTTCATCAAGCAATGTTAAAGTTAATCCTTCGTTAAATATCATGTTATCCCTCTCGTGTTTCCTGTCAATGAATGAGAAGGCGTGGTATTTTAACATGGCGTTAACTTTAACATTGCTTGGTGAAACACTGTCTAAAGGTGCAAGTTGGTAGTGGACGACACTTGGCAGCAGCAGACGACGTGTCCTCGCGACATGAAAGGTCTTTATGTATTTTTATGGAATTTGTCGTTGGATACCAATTTCTATAATAATGGGCGCTTAAAATCATGTCTGTTCGAAAAACTGACAAAGTGGCACGCAATCGTCGCCTGTGGGCAACTTTACATCCGAACGAGTTGACAATTGAGGACATGAAGCGATAAAGGTGATATGTCGTAAAAAAATTTTACCCAGAAAATTGAGCTTAAACAGCCACTTAAACATTTTGGGATATTTTGTAACGTTTACATTAATCTAAAGATCCATCTCTAGAATCAATGTACTCAATACGTTACTACATACATATCCTAAAATGTTTAAGTGACTGTTTAAACTCAATTTTCTCAAAATTATAATTTTGCTGCATATCATCTTCATCCATTCATATTTTCAATTATCAAGCACTTTACACTCGTGTAACTGTCCATCATGTCCCAAGATGGCCGCATCGAATATTATAAATTCTCTCGCCGCTGAATTTAAAATTCAAAGAAAGAAAAGCAAAGTTGAAACAAACCGAGTTAGTTTGAACAGTTGAAGTGGTCCGATAAGAGGTCGCCTAGGGCTTAGTCTAGATAACAGCGTCGTGCCCGGAGCCAGCTAGAACTATATTCAATTAGATTACTTTGTACTGAACTTCTGTTTTATCTGGATTATGCGATTTCAATAAATAATAATCATTAATAACATGTCATCTTTATACTAGGTCATAGGTGTGAGGCATTCTCGTTACTTCAACGTACTGACATTGTTCTCTATTATAATCATCAGCTCTTTTGATACGAATAAAATAAATTTTGTCGTCCTATCTAGTCCTTCTGATAAAGTCCATCTATAGAGGAAGGTTTTAGGCTATATATATAACAGTACGCTGCGACCAATAGGAGCGAAGCGCCAGTGAGAAATGTTGCAAAAACGAGGGAAATTATTCACATTTGGGGACTTTCGTGCGCTGCATAATAAACGATTTAAGTCCCAATTTCACCAACGCATGTTAGTGTTAACGGCTTGTTAAATTACCATGCCTTCTCATTCATTGATAGGAATTACGAGAGGAACAACATGATATTTAACGAAGGGTTAACTTTAACATTGCTTGGTGACACACGCTCTTAGTCACTCAAAAACCACGCGAACGAAGTCGCGGGCACAGCTGGTCTTGTAATATAATAGTATACAGCACCACATAATACGATAGCAATAGGCAATATTGCTTCTGACATTTCGACTATGGTCACGGACACAGTATAACAATTATTTTTTATCGTCCAACTATTGCCAATCCTGCGATTATTAGTGTTATGCATATTCATACTTCAAGGTGAGAGCGACTTAATTTGAGTGGCCGTGACCTGCCGCGTTTTTGCTTTATAGCAATAAAGAAAACTCACTGTTGTCGGGGCCAACACTATCTTCAGATCTTTTAGTACATTTTGTTATGGTAGTTTTGCGTCCAGCAGTTTGGTTATCGTGACTGTTTGTTAATCCGGTTTCAGACGGCGCTGTGAGTGAGCGAGATAACTACCGAAAGAGGGAGTAATACGATAAGACTTGGGCTTCAGAATCAGACTCAGGGACCTTACTCTCCAAACTGATTCGATCGTGCCGCGTACGATCCCGAATTAATTGACGTTTGTTTATTTTGATTTTCAGTCCATTGATATAGTTGGGAGTACAAAAAGTTACGATCTAAAGATTTTCTCTATCCTGGGCCCTGATTACCTAACTCCGGTCGCTTTCCCGTCTCTCGAGATCAAATGCCATTGTGACGTTACATCTTTTTAAAACACGATTTAAAAAGTTAAAACGTCAAAATTATGACATATTCATTTTTTAAATCGTCTTTTAAAAAGGTTTAACGTCACAATGACAGTTGATCTCGAGAGACGGGAAAGCGACCGGAGTTAGGTAATCAGGGCCCTGGTTAGTTTCAAACTTTGATCTTGAACTTTGAACTTCATCTAAAGATTTTCTCTATCCTGGTTAGTTTCAAAGTAAACCACCAAATAAAACGCCCATTGAGGTCGAACTGATTGGATTCTCGATTGTGTCGGGAGTAAGCCTGCTGGTCAAAAAGTCGTCTCCCCCATTAGAAATGCCTTCGATAGAATTGAAAAGCCGAGAAGAAACAGTCCTCAATACCCATTTACGTCATACTCTTCTTTAAAAAAAGTGACTCCTTACTGATTTGCCAGGATGTGTTGATGATCTGCCTTATGAGTAGGTTTTATGACGAAACCAGCATAAGAGGGAGGGAATAATAATGAGGATTGTTATCTGCTGTCCAAGTCAAATGCTGTCCTTGTCAATGTCAGTAGACATTGACAAGGACAGCATTTGAGTGTCTCTTAAGTACGACTTTTTGTCTGCATCGGTAGTGAGTTGCGACTGAATTTGATAACTTACACGTGCTCAACTGCACGTAAGACGTTCAGATCGAATTCGGTTGAATCATCAATTCTCATGTTTCAAACTAATGATTATGCAAATCAATAAATAGGTTTCCTTTTGTCACTTACCTGTGCAATTTTATTCGTAACTTTTAAGAATAGGTTTTATTAATGTTTAATAACCGGACAGTCGCCGTCGTTCGTCGTTATAGCTCAGGGCCCTGATTCAAGATTCCATCGGTATTTATCGCTTACGAAGTTCGATCGCGATTTGGTATGTCATTTAGCGTACCTTATGTCCCATACATTTTGTTTTCGAACTTCGTAAGCGATAAATAGCGTTAGCATCTTGAATCAGGGGGCGAATTCGTGTGTCACCCGGACGTCCACTGCTGGACATAAAACCCCCAAAGTTTCCTTGTGCGACCGGACGCTACGTCCACGGACTCCCTGCGACCTTCTTCAGGTCTGTCCACCTGGTAGGAGGTCGTCCAAAGCTTCGACTTCCCGTGTACGGTCTCAACTCGAGAACATTTCCGTAGCTACAGTAGATCACCATCCACCGGTGATGATGATGACGAGTCTCCTGTGCAGTTGCGCATAGGTCCATGTTCGGTGGAAACATTGTGCAGTGAGCGGGCGGATAATACGTAATGTCCGATACATATGTACGGATTCCCAGCGAGGTGAAATGCATTTTAACGATTCTTTTAAAATATCGCTCCATCTAAAAGGAAAAAAGGCATTTCAGGTATAGTTTGCATTATAATATACGTTATAGTTTAGTTTGTGTGGGAGTCCCATCACTCTTATTCTTATCAGCTTCAATTAAACCTTACGTTTAAAGGCTTTCATCCAATTTTACATTAAGGCTAGGGCTTTCCTTTGAATGAGAACCACCCTTCGCCTGTGATAGGACTACTAAGGCCTGGGTGAAATTATTAAACTCACAGTGAGTAAACCATATTCTGCAGTTAAATATCAAACTCTTTATAGAGTAAGTGAGCCTCAGATACTAAATCCATCACATCAGATCAAAAATACCTAGTTTGAGAGTGCATTTGTTTAACTCTAAGATAACTCCAGACTGGCGGAAGTGCGCCTGAGGGAAATTAATATCTATTTCTGTTCTTCTTAAACTATGCTCTATCGTGGGATGGGCAATATTTTCTAGTTACACCTAGCAAATTATCGAACTTTCTAGTGGAGGACTAGGAAGCTCCACCACCAAAATATTGATTGACAAGCAACAACGGTATAAGCTGGATTGCATACAAACGTAATTGATTGCGTGGCCTTGAGCTCGAGACAGGATTACTCAATGCGCCGATATCGTCCGCTCTCCAGCCTTGTTGGTTTTCACATGCTCATTGTTTTGTTTGAGTTGTGGAGTCTGTATACACACGAGAGTCTAGTAAATTTGACACAGACGTTTGAATTGACGCTCGGGGATACGTCCTCTGAAGAATATGTAGAGTGATGAAGGTAGAAGAACTCTATGCTCATACAATATAGTTGAAAAAAACGCCAAATTTTAGTATCTTGTGTTATAAATTCAACGATTTTCACCGGACGAGGAGATTCCGAATAATAAAGTCCCAGCCTTAGATTTAAATACGAATGATTATAACTACTAGTCTAGTCTAAAATAACAACTACAAATATTCATGGATCTTTGTAGTGACCATGTAGTGACCATGGATCTACGGACTAGATCCCTGGCTTCCACCATCTCCAAGTCTAGTCTAAAATGTTTCCAATTATCCTTATTTCTGACTGGGTAGTCCTTAATCCGGAAAACTCAATTTTCTAGGTAATGTTTTTGTGACATACCCCCTTCATCCATTTATGTCTTTAATTCAGAGCACTGAAAATAGAACTCTCGGCTAATACAATGGAATTGCAAATCGAACACGAACACGCGAGTGTCTCGATCTGTCTCCTTCGCTTTGTATTCAATTTTCGACTCTCACATTAAACCACAGTTTTTTTAATGCTCTGCTCCTGTTCTGAACAACATGGTCCCAGCCAAACACTCAACAAAACGTATCAAACACTTTCCCGCATTGAAGCATATTATAGTACGTCTTATTAACGTCACATTACCTTATCTGTGATGTATGTGTGTATTTTAATGAAATTTGGTATGGTAATAGTTTAGATGCTGGATTAATACTAGCTACTTTTTGCCGCAGCATGTACCGTTCCCGCGGGATTTCATTTTGCACGTATGTAGTAGCGTAAAACGTCTAGTTTACTCATAAATGAATTCAATATCGCCTTATCTCGCGGAGTTCGGTTGGTCGTTCTTGACATTTCGTTCCAAGTTCAAAAAGACCATTACACCCGCCACATGTTTCCTGTTTCGCCGATCGTAATTAATAGGTTAACTATATTTAACACTGTGTTGCTAATTGCTATACTACGTCCGCGCAAAGTTTTCCCGCGATAAAAGTAGCCTATGTCCATCCCACTGGTCTACATTTGTACCAAATTCCGGACTATATAGTACTTTCAGTTTTATTTGATACTGCGATAAACAGTATTAAAGTTAACATGATGAGAGCTCGTAAAGATATTTAAATGTTTAACATTGATTTTTTTTTGGTTCTATAAAGGTAAAATGAAATTATTGAGATAGCGATGTATGTATACTCCGTTCCAATTCAATGTGAACCTAATATAATCAAAACGTAGTATGGGTGGCTACGGAATATAATGCTACTAATTTCAATGTCTCTTTACTTACCGCGCAATTAAGGAATAAATTTTAGTTCTTACAAATTACGTGAACAGTACTATTAGTTAGATATTTCAAATTTGTTTTGTTTATGAGAACCCCTCATTCTCAAAGGTGAAGGCCTCCTCTAGAGTTTATATTTTTTTACATTTATATACCTACATTTAACTGTTCACAGGGAGGTAACTACTGTCTAACTACAATTTGTGTGGCATCGAATTAGTTACCATGGTTTGTCACTAGGGGCGTTGTTGCGATGCCATACAAATTGTAGTTTGTTCACGGTGAGCAGTGACAAAAACTCGCACTCAGCACACGTAACGTACGTAAGCTTTCATTATTCAAATGCACCGTATTTCTCTACGGTAAATAATTCTCGCTCCGAGGCGAGGGTAAATAATACCGCATCCATACAAATCTGCAGTCGTCTCGTCAAACACACGGCTCGTGAGGCCCGGGGCACTTGACCCGGTATAATCGTTCCCCATGCACTTACGTGTAAATGCATGCCCCATATTTTAATATTCAAAGTGTGGGCCGCCAGTACCAGTATTCACTTTTTTCGTGTAAGCCGCACGCGCGGTTGTTTCAGGGTTAAATAAAGTTGTGTAAGATATAGGTTATGTAATGTGCTAATATTACAATATTCACCCTTAAAACCCCCGACGAAGGCACAGACAGAGGGGAGGTGTTGTAAGTTTGCCGTATCTATGTGTGTGTGTCTGTCTGTTAGTGGCATCCTAGCCCTATGCACTAGGAACCGATTTGTATCGAGTTTTTTGGTATAATTCATTATCACAGTCCCCTTACTGCTTGACAGTGCTGGAGGCTACCTACTTATTATTTTTAATAAAATTTTAAATAGTATTTATAAATGTAGGTTATTTCAAATTACCTTCTAATTAGCAAACAGTTAATTAAATTATTTATTAATTAACTTTATTACTTGGTAACTTTTTCGTTAATTTGTTACTAATATAACAGTATAATAATTTGCCTGCTTTAATGTATTGTTTTATGTCTTGTAATTAAAACTTCATTGTGATAACAAGGTTTTATTTTGTAATATTCAAATTTGCATACGTCTTACTTGTTATGCGATATTCATGTTTCATAATCCTCTCTAGTAATCTCTATCTTTAGGGAGTGTTTCACCAAGCAATGTTAAAGTTAACGCTATGTTAAATATCATGTTATCCCTCTCGTATTTCCTGCCGGCCACGGCCTTAATCTTTTCCCTCCTTCTTCTATCTTTAATTCCATGCAAAAAAAAAAATGATTTAAGTTTCTGTCACATATAGATGTGTATATTAGGTACTTGTATAGACAAAGTGTTATGAAAATCGGTCCAGTTATGTCGGACCCTAATGCATACAAACAATAAAATATTTCCTCTTTATTATAATATTCAGGTATTTTACGATAGAGTTTGGTTAAAATTAAATGTCATAAGACTAAGTGATGGACGATGGTTACTTTTAAACCAACTACCCAGTAGGTATAAAATATTTCATGGTTACCTTTGCACTACAAAGTATAATGCATTACTCAAAGCTTATCATTCAATTTATCTTTCCTCTCAATATCATATCGCGAAGCGTTTATGTTTCCCAAAAAGTTTATGCTCCAGAAATCTCTTAAACGCTTGTAATAAAAAAACTCCATAAAACTGACTGGGATGAACGTGATGGTAATCTGGGGCCGTTGAACCGGGTTTGGGCAGTAATGGGATATTTGCTGTTTTGGACATTTGCATTTGTGGTACGTGCGAAGAATTTCAAGCCCTTTTTAACCGAATTCGGAGTTAAGCAAAAGGAGGAGTTTTTTTTGTACCGATAGTAAACGGCCGCAACTTCCTTGGCGCAGTAGATATTGCACAATCCGGAATCCAGAACACCTATGAAGATCAGCAGACTTACTCCCGACACAATCGAGAATCGAATCAGTTCGAACACAACGGTTTTTGGTATTTTATTTGGTGGATTACTTTGAAACTAAGCAGGATAAAGAAAATCGTTAGATCGTAACTTTTGCACTCCCGACCATATCAATCGACTGAGAATCATAATAAACAAACGTCAATTTCTTCGGGAGTACGCGGCACGATCGAATTTGAATCAAAATCGAATCAGTTTGGAGAGAGGCCCCAGAAGTTTCGGGTTCATTTACTCGATGCCTTTGGAAGGCCCTCAAATCAGTTTGGAGAGTAAGACCCCTTTATTCTTACTGCGTAAAAAGTCGCAGGCTACAGCTAGTTATATTCAAATGAAAACAAAGTAACCCGATTTCCCTAAACTGTGCATGAATCAGGGGCGTATTAAATGTCAACGGTACTGAAATAATAAGAGGCAACAACCTTATTTGATGGGTTCGCGTGCGATCGATCCGCTCCTGTGACCTACTTACTCCCGCCACGTGGCCTAGGGACTGATTTGTCAAGATGGACGGCGGATTTGGGACAATGTGATGGAATGGAAATGGATCATGGCATGTGCAGAATCCCCTAAAATATATACTTATTAAAACCAATTTTGCATTAGTAGAGTAATTGTATTTTACTTATACAGGGCGATTCATGGTGCATAATATATTAAGCCGAATATAGTGTGAAGAGATGGACGCATAGATTTTTTGTTTTGGCACCTCACATAAATTATTTACCATAACGCGACAAAGCACGATTAAAGATCTACATAAAAGTCTCAAAACAGATTAGTTTCAATCCTGGTTAGGTCTTAGGTCAAGCAAGCAAGCCCTAGCATAATGATTCACTCCTATACAGATTCACAGCCTGCTTGCTGCTCTCCTGAGTGCAGTGGCTGTCAACCAGTGGCGCGTGCGGCATGAAATTCGAGGAAGTACTATTAAGTCTAGTTCACATAGACTCTGTACGTCCGTTATGATGTGCGGAGTACAGCTAAATTTACCACCAACCCGCTAATTACTGTGCAAGGTGACTGAACTTGACGATGATCTATATTCGCGGGTATAAATAGCTCGCGTAGTTTATTGACTTGTATTTTTATTATGATGCCTTAACGTTCTATGAAAGAGAGGAAAGGTTTTTATTTACACGAAGAGCTTTTCTACAAATGTTGACTTTTTGGGCCTTTTTATCCGTTGGATGACGGTGTTACAGAGCGAAGCAACCACGTAATACTATCGTGTCGTATGGTTGCAGAGCACATACGGCATTCTCACACATAGTCGGCCTAGTCGAGAGTAATGACAGGTCAATACGTCTGAAGCCAATCATGTGCGGGTTTCCTCACGATGTTTTCTTTCACCGTTAGAGCGTATAGTACTTGAGATCTGAAAACGTCTAATCGGTAGACGCTACAACCTGGAAATACAACCTGGATTCTCTCGGGTGCGAATCAACAGTCTACCCACTACACCACGCGGATAAACAAAACTGTATACAGATTTTTTTTCGGGACGATTTTCAGACGCTTTTAAAACATATTCGTCGTCGTCGTCGTCGTTTCAGCCTTTTACTGTCCACTGCTGGACATAGGCCTCTCCAATACATTTCCAGTGCGACCGGTCCATTGCCACCTGCATCCAACGTGACCCGGCAGTTTTCACCAGGTCGTCGGTCCATCTGGTAGGTGGCCGTCCCACACTGCGCTTGCCAGTACGTGGCCTCCACTCTAGGATCTTTTTGCCCCATCGACCGTCCAATCTTCGTGCTATGTGGCCGGCCCATTGCCACTTCAGCTGACTGATCCTACGGGCAATGTCAGCAACCTTAGTTCTTCTACGGATCTCCTCATTCATTTCTGATTCGATCACGTAGAGAAATACCGAGCATTGCCCTCTCCATAGCACGCTGAGCGACATTGAGCCTTTTGAAAAGATCCTTCGTGAAGCACCACGCCTCAGAACCGTAAGTCATCACTGGTAACACACATTGGTTGTATACCTTTGTCTTAAGGCACTGAGGTATTTTGGACGAGAAGACGTTGCGTAATTTACCGAACGCTGCCCAGCCGAGCTGGATCCGTCTACTGACCTCTCTCTTAAAGTTGGACCTATCTAATCGGACAGCCTGCCCTAGGTATATATATTCGTCAACAACTTCAAGAGTAGAGCTCCCAACAGTTAGTGCGGTGGGTGCAACATGGACATTGTGCATGATCTTTGTTTTGTCCATGTTCATTTTAAGACCCACTTGTTGAGAAACTCTATTGAGGCCACCGAGCATGCGCCCCAAATCTTCCAGCGATTCTGCCATGACTACTATGTCGTCGGCAAATCGAAAGTGAGTGATGTATTCTCCATTGATGTTGATGCCAAGTCCTTGCCATTCCAGGAGCTTGAAGGAATCCTCCAGAGCAGCGGTAAACAGTTTCGGGGATATAATATCCCCCTGTCTTACTCCTCTCTTTAAAGGGATATCCTTCGTGCAGTGCTCTTGTACTCGGACTGACATGGTGGCGTTATTATACAAACACTTCAACACTTCGATATACCGAAAGTCAATACGGCAACGCTGGAGAGATCTAAGGACCGCCCATATTTCGACGGAATCAAAGGCTTTCTCATAGTCCACAAACGCCAAGCATAATGGCCGATTATACTCTTCGGTCTTCTGTATAATCTGCCGCAGCGTATGTATGTGGTCTATGGTACTATAGCCTTTTCGGAAACCGGCTTGTTCGGTAGGCTGAAAGTCATCCAGCCTGCGTTCGAGACGCATCGTAATAACTCTTGAAAACAGCTTGTAGTAAAACATATTATTTCTTTAAAAAGCTGGAAGCTTATGAAACCTTTGTCTGTGTAATGACATTATTAATTTGGAATTATTTTGATATCTAGATTGTAGATAAGTTATATCTCTGTTATCTGTACGTGATAGCGCCGTGCGCCGACTGCAGAGTACAGTTGGTACAGTAACCGTACGCAATAAATCTCAATAAATCTTGTCTGAATGTTATCTAGATCTATGTGACACTAATATAATCTGTTGGTTTGAATACGGCTGGTGGTGTAGCTTTACAGACGAAAACATCACTTGTAAAGTTGAGAGTTTAGATGGAAGAGATTAATTTACTTGGATTTTGAAAACAATGTTTTTGATTCGTTTTCCGGGTTGCAACAATTTTTTTTGTTTACAAATTTTAGGATTGCACAGGCTGATAAACTGATTATATTTTGACAAGACTCATGAGCCGAATGGGCATATAAAAAATTCGATCGCGCCTGATCATTCACCACTTGGGTCGTCTGTCCCAATATTCCTTTAAAAGAATTAAGAAGAAGCGAATTTGTGTGCGCAATACAAGAGTATTTAATCAAACTTTGATTGCGAAAAAAAATACATCATCATGCCTGAATATTTGGTGCGTCGAGTCGGTTAAAGTAATCGCCCTTAAGTATTTATTTACAAGTTTGTTCTGGTTTCGTAATGCGCTCTCCTTAGTTTGTCATAGCAAATTGTCTGTTATCTGATAAAGGTTGATAACCTATTTTCCCAGCGCAAATTTTCATGATTGTGCGTCTGGTCATACTTGTTTTGTTGCTTATTTGAACGGTGTTCTACATAATAATGATCATTATTCATTACCTCGTACATTTTAAAACGTTATTTATATATTTTAGTGTCCATTTTTAACTGACTTCATAAAATGTGGAGGTTCTTAATTCGACTTCGTTTTATTATGTTTGTTAAAGTACTTTGGACTGGGTGAACCGATTTCTTTTGGATTATTTTTTTATGTAGTGTTTTCTGTTTCTCATATTCATCATGTGGTCCCATTTTAATTTGGGTCAGTTTATGTTTTAAAGACGGTTTTAATTTTAGCTAAGTTATCAAAATATTGTTTGTATAATATTATGCTGTGGTTATTGTTTTTGAAAAATTAGGCTCTGAAACTTTCTAGTAATACCTATGTATAGCAGTTTTGGTTTTCGCTGACGATGCCCACTTGTAATAATGAGTTGTACTTTCTGCAGTAAAATATGTTGCATGTTGTACCTCGGTGCTCTGAAATCTAGACTTACTCATTATACTTATCTATAATAACACTAATTTAATAAAGCGGAAGAGTTTGTTTGTTTAAACGCGCTAATCTCAGTAAAGTAGTCCGATTTGAAAAAATCTTTTTTTGTTGGATAGTCCATTTATAGAGGAAGGCTATATAACATACGCTGTGACCAATAGGAGCGACGTCAGTGAGAAATGTTGCAAAAACGAGGAAAATTATTCACATTTGGGGACTTTCGTTGCGTGCGCTGCATAAACGGTTTAAGTCACTCAAAAACCATTCAGATTTCAGACGAAGTCGCGGGCACAGCTAGTGATATTAATTGTATGATTTTAATTGTATATCTAAAATAAACCGACATTGCTTACGCGAGATGACCGCAGATGTGGCAATATACTTTGACGTAAACTAGAACAACGTCTACTTTGTACATAATGCATAATATGTGACATTACAAGAGCTGGCTGCATTGTAATCGCGATCTAATGTCAACGGTGTAAGGTGAAGTTTCGCGTGTCAGCGGTTAACGGGCGCGCACTTTTACCCGTGTGTTGATTTACGGTGACGCTTCAGAACTGGATATTGTAAATTGTTTCTATAATATATGTCCGTGGAACATGAAATTGAATACACACGTAAGCATAAAGGGCGATACCATGGAAATAGAAGATGTATTTTATTCATTATTTTAGTTGCCATCTGAAATTTGAGACGATTTTAGAAAGGTTCGTGTGTAATATTTAAAATATTTCATCAAAATCATTAATGTGAAATGAGAGCCAAGTTCAAGTCCAAGTCCAAGTGAAACTTTGAACTTGGCTGGGAACAACGTCTTGCCTAGCTTATTCATTCCAGCCATGTAGATAATTTTGCGTCTGCCCATAGATTTAAAAAGCGTAGCATGAACAATTATGGTAGACAATAAAAAAAAACGGGTTGCAGTCCGGGAGTGCCGATAGAAGTGAAATAAGAAGCAGGCATAGAGAGAAGGGGATATTACTTCCTCTCCTATGCCACGCCGGCGGTCTACTAGCTCTTCATCTTACGAATCTTCGATCAGGTCTCGTGACCAGACGCGATTTACATTTACCAATCCCAAACTGTGTCATACATCACACACTATAAATTACCTCAAGAGAAGAGACCCGAACCCTAGTAATGGAAATGGTAGTGATGATGGCATTCACCATCACTACAGTAGGTAGCTGGATGTAGGTAAGCGGGTTAAACCATACTTCATTGTTCAAACTCACGACAAGGCTACATTTTTTAATAAACAAAGTATTTTAATGCATTCCAGTGAAGTCAGCTCTAATTGATGCACTTTTTAATGAAAATTCATGACGCGAATTTGCTGCTGTGGCCTTAATTATGAATTGGTTGTATTGTACCCTAATGTTTAATAGTTAAAAAATACATCAACAGCTGAACGTCATCTTTTCTGTGTAACCGATTTTGATCTTCTTTTCTTGTTTTAAAGCTGATTTGAATGCGAGTTTTCGCTGCTTAACAATTCGACGTTTTGTTTGCAAAATTTTAATTTCGTTTATAGTTATTTGCCAATTGGTTAATAAGTTATTTTTACTATTTTATTGTGGAATTTATTCAATACTATTATTAGTTTTGGCACATCTTGATTATTTAATGCAGTTATTCAGGAAAGGTTATTTTAACTTTTTAACATACGTCATGTGAGCATTTAAAGTATATAATGAATATTACGTTACAGTTTATTACAATCATAAAATTTTCCATTACAATTTTGATTCTGGCAGTGTTAATTCTGTTGGTGTGCAACACTAATTGCCCGTTGCTGGTAAATGATGATTAAATTTTAAGGGCAATAGAGGTTTTAACGCAGATTTTTTTTGTTTTGGCACTGGCATTTATGCATAGATTATCTGGCTCTATATATCAATAATAATAGTTCCCCAATCGATTTCGGTGTCGGTGGCCGGTTTCATTGACATCAAGCTATGGTAACTACGTAGGAGCTAGTGCTCAAGTGTGTGCGCATTATACACGAGCACCCTCTCTTCCTTCACTCTCGTAAGCACTAGATTACGAGTTAGACGGGTGACCGACACGACTGGCGAGAGATCAGGAACAGGATTGACTTTTTACATGCTCATCCAATGCCGATCAGTTTGATTGCAGATTACCTTGCATGTACTATCCAGACTTGCTTTTTTTCGCTCGTTTTTTTTCGTTTCTTTCGAACCCACAACCTCCGAGTCCGAGCCATGCTCAAGACAACTGGCATTTCTCTAATAAATAATAGTTACTTAAAGTATTTGTCAGTAACTAATTAGGGTTCTACTTATAATATGCACTGCGTCCCGGGCTCCTAAATGTGACCCAAGGACTCACCCACTCGCGTTAGTCACGGGTTAACCAATCCCGCCAATCTGATCCAATGCCGTTTAAGAATAAACCGTTGCGGTAACCGAGATTGCGTATGTTGGCGGTGCGTTTTCAGCGTTCAGTGCCTCCTACGGGTTGCGTAGATGTGCGAATGTTAGATCTGCCAGGAAATTGCTAAAGAGCCAAATTCTATGTCATAAAAGACCCAAAAGGTAGGGTATGTTAACTTAAAAGTTTTTTATTTTTAGATATAGATAGATAGATAGCATATTATTGTAGATTCTTGATGGAAATACATGTTACACTGTACACTTATTATTACTTCAAACGACAAAACGTCCTGACTCCCAACCTTAATTTTTTAGGAGGAAAATACTTCCTGAATTCCTAAATTATTTCGTTTATGATTACTGCGACTGAACTTTCGGTTGTGGCTCTAGCGAAAAAATATGTTTATTGAATACCACAATAACTATTGTACGTACCTAATAAGATTTGAAGCACTGCTACAATGTATTTACTTTAACCTGATTCTTGTTTGTCTATGTGACTTTTTATGACAATGCCACCCTGTTTTATGTTCTTTTTGCTTGCTCATTTGCTGTGTTTTTATGACCGGCAACCACGCAGGCGTCCTGTCTGTATCGCCAAGCTCTACGTTTTTTGAAAGTGTGTTAATGCCAAGCCCACACTGTCGCTAGTCGGCTGATTGACGCGAGAACACCCTATTGTCTCTAGATTTTTCGTGTCCCGCGAAATGAGGTCGCCAAAGGTCGAACGTTGATTGCGGTGTGCATTATTTTTAGCGACTTTTTCGCTATCTGCATCTGGTTCTGTCGCAATTGTTGTGATTTCAGGGCAAACGTGACCTTTGACATTTGCCGAAAGTAAGTGATTGCAGGTGATATTAATTCTTGATACGTTTCCGAATGCAGGCAATATTTTTCTATTACCTAAAATAAGTGCCTCTATTTAACAAGATAAAGATGTTTTCAAAACACTTAATACAAAAGCCTGCTGTCTTTTTTAGACAATTTATGCAAGCTACCACCTACAGGACAAAACTACTTAGTTCAAAATTATCTCATTTGTTAGTTCCATATCGTTACAAAACAAAGTCCGCGTATTGTGCCATTACTCTGTTATGACTAACCTCACCTTCGAGATAAGTTGAATTTGATACGACGCGGTTCGATTGCCATTCGGGTCGTTTGCAGAAAGTGGGTCAATACTCTCGTAATTAAAAAATACGGGTAACGACACTTGGACCCACGAAATTCGCGAAATGAGAGGATCAAATAAATTATCTGCAAAAATTATTTTTTTGCTGTCTTGGATGTTGTTTACCGTGCAACTTATTATTATTTGTATGTTATGAATCGAAATAATTATTTAGTAATCTGTGTCGAAATTGGTACGTTTTAACGCTCAATATAAATGAATGCCAGATAGATGACACGTTGTGGTACATAATATAGCGCACATATAAGATATTATTAAGTACGTAAAAAAGGTAATTAACGGTTGCATTCTCAAAGCCTTTTAAAATTAAGAGGTTTACGACTGGATACTGAAACAATTAAAGTTAAAAGCCCTCCTATTCTGTTCCTCTAAAGGACCAGGCGTAATGGGAAGAACAGCATATGTCTTAAACTCCACTAAATTTAACTATCGTTTCAGCATTCGGGCGTAAGACTAAAAGGTAGTTAGTTACTAGCTTATACTGAAACTTTAATTAGAGTATAATAATTCAAACCAAAATAAGCTACTATTTTTTCTCTACTTTATCTTTAGCCTGACATTCTTCTAACAGATGTAGTACAGTGAGATACATCCTGCATTTACATTTTGATTGTTACCAACATTATGCGGCCAGATATAAGCCTTGTTTTGTATGGGACTCGTTATGGGTCTATATGAATAGAAGTAATCACTAAATTACGAATGATACATCACAAAATTAGTTTTTTATGTATTTATAGTTATCTATTCATAAAGGCCTTGGCTGCGTCGTGACTAAGAGGATTACATTACAAACGTTGCATTCAAACAATTTAAGTTGCAAGATATTGTATGATACAACATAATATATTGTACCCATTGTTATAATTATCAGATTGTTTTATGTGAAATTGCATTAAATTGTATCATAGTAGATGTTATACTGTAGGTAAGTATATCTGATCTACATAATTTTCTAGTTGGTCGTGTGTAATCTAAAAAAATTGTAGAGATTAGCAGTAGGAAGCTTAGTTTTTGTAGTAAGCATTAAATATAGAATCCCTTAACACGCTGCAGTCATTGTCAATTATTCGTATTCGATATAATAATTATTATAAATCTTTATCGATAGTAACATAGTAAGTTAACATAATAAATTAATGATTTGGTTAGTACAATGGTTTTACATACTAGTTATAAAAATGTTAACAATAATGTGTTTACTT
Source organism: Celastrina argiolus (assembly GCA_905187575.2). NCBI lineage: Eukaryota > Metazoa > Arthropoda > Insecta > Lepidoptera > Lycaenidae > Celastrina > Celastrina argiolus. The sequence continues at coordinate 10,717,461 of LR994597.1, forward strand.
AAGTACCTAAACTTGGTTACCGAAATAACCTGTTCTTATAGGAACTTATGCTCTTTGTTTTGCTCGGTTAGTTTAATATGCGGGTGACAGTACATCATTGTGTTAGGTTTTGACCTTGTGTGTGTATGTGAGTTTCCCTAGCCCTACGTGATATATCTTGGGGTGGAGACTGTTTTCTGTAAAAAGCAGTTCCACTAAGGGATGTGTGTACAGTGTGACCCTAACCTAGGGTTAAGGCTAGGTGGGCTGCGGAAGTAGTATTTTAAGTTCCCGCGGCCCACAAACAGCGCAGAAGGCGGGCATGGGGGGTTTTAGTCGGTAAACCTCGGCGCACTCACACGCGCTGAGGGAGTCCGACATACCCCGCCGCCTTCCCCCGGAGTCGGTGGGGATGCGTAACGCATTAACGGCCCTTAAAAAAAAATAAAAGGGTTAAGGCTAGGTATAATATGAGTAGTATTTATTTGCTTTTCAAAGGAGAATTTCCCGAAACCGTTCTAAAACTTCTTTGGAAATCGGCAAATCCAAATCGAGGCCCAGGCCCAATCTGTAATTCGGTCTGTAATTCCGGACCTTTAAATGGAAAATGATGCATTCAACGAGCATATTCACAATATTGTATCCTCACAAAGAGTGCTGCAGTGATTGTTCGGTCAATACAGCCAATGAATGATACTTGCTAATATTGGACCGGTCAATTGAATCTGCTTAACGATTATGGACGTTAATTTATAAGTTTAAAGTTTAAATACATGTTTGACAAGTATTGTTGACTTAGGTTTCTTTGCATCTGCATGATAGAGTAGAATATAAGTAGAAATTACACTTTATATTTTAGTTGTTGTTTAGCTAATGGTCACGACGTAAACGCAACCTCTTTTTTATGAAGAAGCTCTGGAAAATTGTTTTTACTATATGAAAAATCCTATGTTTATGGTAACTTTATAAACGCACTAAGGGCGTATTGGGCTCAAGGGCGCCATTTTAAAATAATTTTGCTGTGTTTTCACGTACACATTACACAACCATGATATTATAGTTTTCAGTCACATGCTAAGATTTTATCCGTCATAATGTGCTTTTCATCCATCATCTGGTTTTTATCATCATGGTTTTCGTCCACTGCAGAATGTAGGCCTCCCCCAATGACGTAGGTTATTCGCCAGTCCTCATTAATCCCCTGCGCGCCACCCTTTTCAAATCGTCGGTCTATTTATTCATTTAAATTTTAAGAGGTAGGCTCTTGTGGGTGGATAATTAGTTTTTTTTAATATATAGGTACATATATTTTTTGGCACGCACATATTATTAAGCAAGAAAGTTTTTATCCAGTTAAATTCTGCTAGTTATAAAAACGCACTAGTTATTACTAGGCAGTCTTCAACCGGTGTGAAAATCATTTTGGATCGTGGTTCCGGCGATTGTGAACAGCTTAGAGTCGGAACAATCCACGGAAGTACACAAACAAACATTTAGGAAACTAAACAATAATTTAATGTGTTGTAAAAACTCTCTCCTATGTTATATATAGCGATATGTTATTTAACTTCTCTAAAGTAATTGTATTGTGTAACTTATACCAGAATCGTCTTTATATGCAGGGTATTATAATATGCTCTGTGTTCTAAGAATAGTGTTGTTGTTTTATAGCGGTAAATTAACTTCTTTTATGTAAAATCGCGCGGTAACTGTCACCATTTTTACTAGATAACGTCGTTTCGCTGTATTACGGCTGCTGCATGACAGCAGCATTATCATAGGAATAGGAAACCAGAGCTTAAGGCAGGCCTTGGAATCTATGATCAGGGATCAGTGTAACTTGTCTACGCCTAGACAAATAGACTTATTTCAATGAAAATTAGCTAACATACGCGAGCAAAACTGCAGTTAGGATTTGTCCATCATAGACTTACGAAAGTTCGTTTCCCAAAGCGCAGAGCAGTCTCCCTGTGGGAAGCCAAGACATACCTCCATTTAATGCGATTTCATAGTTCAAGTTATTTACGGACTAGCCGATCACTCGTTTAAAGGCTGTATCGACAACCGCAGTGCCACTTCAATATTCTCCGAATGTGAGGTTGTTTAACCGAACTGCCGGTTGTCACGAAATACCAGGGGTAAAGTCAAGGATGTTGTGGCTTACGACGCAAATTTCAATAACTATTGTCTATCCGGAATCCTTAAAAAGCCGAAGAGAAGCTCTGCTACAGTCTACTAGAAGTCAAAATGAGAGTCTTGTTAAAAGTGTCAATGTCAAATTTGCGTAGCCTCTTGTGATCGATTTTAAACTGTATTGTATTAGTTTAGACTCTATATTTCTATTTTTTGTGCATTGAATTTACTCCAGTCTTTCGGACGGAACGAAATGAGACGAAAGAAGATCGACAAGGATTTAGAAAGATAAAGCGCAGGATAAACTTTTTAAATGCCTGTCTGGCGCATGGATGGTGCAACTGTAATGTATGTACCAGAGTGCCAATTACTGTCCCATTGAATTTTACTCTGGTCTTTCGGATTCGGACGGAATGAAATGGGACGGAAGATAGACACGAATGTTGAAAGATCAAGCGCAGGATCGACTTTTTAATTGCTTATCTGGCGCATGGATGGTATTTCTTGTCTATCAGGGCTGCAGCTTGTCCTAACTTTTCAACGAGGGGATTAAATATATGACCTTCGGAGTCGTCAAGCTATTATATCTCTGGGCCCTGATTTAAGATGCCATCGCATTCGCCCAGTTCTACGTTTTGATGTGTATATGTATGACACCGGTGTTAATGCATCGTAATAATGTTAGCGGGCTGGTGTTGTGAAGATTAGCTGGCAACAGAGATTTCTAAACTGGTTATCACGCCAACTGCGCTAGCCTGCTTGTGTCCTGAGGCGTGACTACTCTGATGTTGTTACGTTATGTTTGGATTCAAGACTTACCGCCTAAATTTCGTACATAACTATGTAGTTATGCTGTACACATACAACTTCTTCTCGACTCTCCAGTACTACGACAGGGTCCTGATCCAAGATGCCATCGCTATTATCACTTACGAAGTTCGAAAACAAAATGTATGGGATTTGACATAAGCTTCGCAAAATGACATACGAATTCGCTCATCGCTTAGCGAAGTTTATGTCAAATCCCATACATTTTGTTTTCTTACTTCTTGAGCGATAAATAGCGATAGCGTCTCGAATCCAGAGTAGAAACAGGTACCATCTCAACTGCAGATGAAATTTCCTTTTTCTGGACTCTTCAGCACTTCGGTAGGAACAGGTTCCTTGGGGGCAGTAACTGAAAATGAAATTCGGAGCACCAAACCCAACCATATCGTTCAGTTCGTCGTTTCAGCTATAACGCCCTGTACTGGACATAAGCCTCCCCCAAATTATATCTTGGAGGGTAGCCTATAGGTACTTGCCACGCGTGGCAGGCGTTATGGCGAGCGCAGTTTTAAGAGAAAACGCTGCTGTCCATTTTCGCATATTGATTCCCTCTGTTGCCTTTAACACACCCACGGGAAAGACGGAGGCGCTATTCTTACTCAGGCACCCCACAGCTTCGTTGTCTCATGTTCATGTTCATGAGAAGCATTGTCAATCCACTGGGATTAAATGTTGTCTTTGTCCGTCTGCCAAATACGGTGATAAAACGCCTAGACTCTAAAACTCTAGACATATCCCACATACCATGTAACTTTAAAGTACATTTAACTACAATTATGGGTAATTAATGGGTTGAGATTGAACCATAGATAACATTTACATGATTAATGGTTTTGCTCCTTATCAGCATGATGGACATCTGCGAGATTTTTTGTGGGACGTTAATACATTGCTTATGAGCTATTAGCCTGACCTTCAAACAAGCATGTACTATCTACATAATACATTTATGTTAATCTGTAGTAAAACAGGCCAGGTGTGAGTCGGATTCGCGCTCGTAGGGTTTCGTATGTTTAAATAATCATGTATGTTGTATAGGATTGTTGTACCCTTACTTTTTTTTAATCACACATCGTCGGTAAATTTTAACTGTCTAGTTGTACGGTTCCTGGGACAAAGCCTAGACAGACAGACCGGCGGGTCCACTCCAAATCAAGAAATTTTTGTCGATAAAAAACGCAATGTTGAAAAATTTTTTTGAAAAATGTTTCTTAGACCTTATTGCAAAGCCAAGACTAAACGTATTTCAGCAAGACCAAGACCGAGACCAAGACTAGACGAATTTGAGCAAGACCAAGACCAAGACTGAATAAGCAAGACCAAGACCGATACTGTCCAAGTCATCTCATCTTTGCTCATCACTATTCACTAGACAGACGTACGGACATCCGTTTAATATTCCGCGATCATCCTAAAAGTAGGTTTCAAAGGTGTCAGAAGTTCTTTCTTTTGAACACTTGAGTGCTGTTGATGATGATTTACGTCCGGATACAATGACCGGCGTTCTGTAAACAACAATAGATCAAGTAGGACGATATCCGTTTCCGATTGTGTGACGCATCGTATACTTTATAATCGATGTCTTATGAGAAAGACAAATATCTACTTCATTATAATGTAAAGTTTGATGTTTCCTGGTACTTCGTACGCGTAATATATCGCGGGAAGTGGGAACCCACCATGCAAAGTACTGCCGTACTAAAATTCATTGAAATTGTTTCAGCAGTTTTTACGTGAAAAGTAACAAATCCATCCATCCGTACATACAAACTTTCGCGTATCCAAACTTTCGCGTATCCGTATGCACAAATTAGTAGGATGGCAGCTTTTCAAAATAAAGAAATTCGTATTACGTAATTTATGGTTGGTCTAACTATATAAATGTGCCTATACAAGGTGTAAAATAAATGAGCGATATTACTTTAGGGTGTAAAGTACCAGCGATAAGAGACTTACTTTCATGTTTGTATGAGAAATGTCCCAATACCATAAATTTTACCATACAATAATTTAAAAGAAAGTACCTCTTTCAGCGCTGGTACTTTCACAGTAAACTCTATATACGGGACCCTAAAGTATTATCAATCATTAATATTATAGCCTGTATAATATTAAAATAGGTAATATTTGTCTGACTTACTCAAAGATATTAGGATTTATAAGCTACCGAGATTTTATCTAAGAATAAATTTATTACTACATTTATATTAAGTGTATTTTCATGTTTTTCTTATTTTCCAAGTTCATTGGCCGGTAATTTACATATAAATACTCTAGTCTACTGTTAATTAGTTTTCCTAATAAAATAACGTAATCGCTACGAAAATAATTCGTGGAGTCAATGGACTTGAATTTGTTTGTGGCCGTGTGAAGTGAGATGAATATTTAGGGTGCCCACCTACGGCCTTCTTTTTAATTTCTCCCCTCACCGATTTCGGTGTAGGTAGCCGATTTCATTGAAACCAGGCCAGCTACGCAGGAGTTATTTTATAGTGACCAAGTGTGTGGGCAACACACAAAGACACTCTCTCTTCCTTTTACTCTCATAACCCAGTGGGACGGTAAACCGACACGACTGGCGAGAGAATAGGCGCAGGACCGACTTTTTACATGCCTATCCGACGCATGGATCATCTTTCTGGTGATCAGCCTGCATTGTCCTAACCAAACTTGAAAACAACATTTTTGTTGTTCCAACGCGGGAATCGAACCCACGACCTCCGGGTCGAGAGCGAAGCTCAGAACCACTAGACCACAGAGCCGTTACTTAAAGCGTTAAGGCCTTCTTTTTGTAGGACCGACAATCGGACAGAACTTTCCTCCATATTATTTCTGGTCGACTGTTTATATTATGACGTGTCCGTTGCACTATTGCTATACGTGCTATTCTTTATCTACAAAAAGTCGGTTACCGATTATTAGTTTACTATCTATCGCTCGTGGCCCTTTAAGTTAGCATTTTTTTGTTGTGAGTTAATTTGGTGAAATAGTTTTTAACCTTCGACGAAAATAGAGGGTAGTTATAAGTTTGTTGTGTCTGTGTATGTAGCACACACACGTGGCGTCGTAGCTTTCACGGATGAACCGATTTTGTTGTAGTTTTTTTTTTATTAAAAGCTGTCGTGAACGAGTGTTCCTAACTATAATTCATCATCGGCAGTCACTGCTTAAAAAATCGCGGGTTATTTTATCATTTACTTTTGCTATTCGACTACGTTTCGTTAACTATTCTACTCAACGACATACATACTCGACGTATACAACTTCCTTGCTAGTATGTAAGCTAAATATTATAGTTTTCCATTATAATCAATTAATCATACTCCGTTCCGATTCAATTTGATGTAAATTTAAACGATAGATTGAAATTCTATCAAGTAAGTATGCCATTGTATTTCTTCATTGCGCAGTGAATAAGTGTAATTAAAATTTGGTAGTATTATAGCTATCTATACTAAGTTTTCTTTACATTCAGAACGGAGTATAGGTACATAGTTAATGTGACAATAATTATACGTCGCCGTGAAGTGGAAAATGTGTGGTATTAATGGTGATTTGTTTGTTACAGGTAATTATTGTCTATCGGCATCAGCGTCACTAATATTAAGCTTTGTAAGTACCATTACATGATAATAATAATTGATGGAATGACACTTCACACTACAAAACGTTTGGGCTCAGCACGCTTACTCTCGACACAATCGAGAATCGAATCACTTCGATCTCTGGTATTTTATTTGGTGGATTATTTTTAAAATTTATCAGGATAATGAAAATCGTTAAGTCGTAACTTATTGTACTCCCGACCATATCAATTATCAATCGTCTGAGAATTAAAATAAACTTCAATTTATTCGGCACGATCGAATCTGAATGAAAATCGAATCAGTTTGGAGAGTAAGGCCCCAGCACAAACGATCGACGACCGTTGGCTATGTAGCTTAATGTCTTAACAGGCACATATTAAGAGTAAAAATACTATGATATGGTCGCCAATTAAATCGTCACGTCCTACTTTTTGTAGGACGATAATCGGGTAGATTTTTCCTCCATATTATTTCTGACCGACTCTGTAGGACGTGTGCATTGCACTACTCAGTATGTTCTATTTTTCACCTAAAAATGATGAAGACGGTTATCTATGATGCGTGGGCACCCTTATAGAAATTAGTGTTTTGTGGTTATGCGTGAATTTGGTGAAACATTTTTTAGCCCCCGGCGAAAATAGAGGGAAGTTATAAGTTGACGTGTCATTTATGTGTGTCATGGTAGCTCCCAGCTTTTAGTAAAAAAGTAAGACGGATTCTGTCGGATTGTGCGATCGAACTAAGGCTTGCAATGGCTTTCGATATTATTTTAAAACTATCATGATTAAGGTACCTTACGTACTGATTTTAAATAAAACACTTGATATTATTCTTCTTTTAACTACCTATATTATAATATTTTGTCAATATTGTTCAGGCCGACACTGGTTTATATTTAAAATTTTGAGTGTGTGTCATGTCCCCATGTGGCACTAAAATTAAGTCAGTAGTTCGTTTGTACCGATTACACTTAAAATCAAGCAAAATGAAATACAACTAGTAAGGAAATCGATACTAAACGATTTATCGACATAGGCTACATTCCGTCTGGCAGAGAATACAGTCTAGCACTATAAATACCCGCTGTGCTGCGTTTGCGTAAGTGTTGCCTGACATTTTGACGGACAGAAATAGTGGCCTATCGACCCATTTCTACGCCCCCCAAAACTGTTACGAGGTACTCGTGTTGCAATTATGTAATTAATGAGCAGCATTCGACCGGGGTTATTAACTCCTAATGCAAGTGATTAAATATTAATACTATACATACATTATAACAATTAATAAATAATAATAGCTCCACACGCTGGTTACGGTGGCTGGTTTCGTTAAAACCGGGTCAGTTATTTAATAGTGCCTTAGTGTGCGCAATACACTCTTTCTTTTACTCGCATAACCCTCTGCGACAGTTACACGACATGACTGGCGAGATAACAGGCGCAAGACCAACATTTTCATGCCCATCCAACGTATGGATCATGTTCCTTGTGAGTCAATTACGTGACCAGCCTGTATTGTCAAAACTACACATTTTGTTGTTCCAACGCACGGAATCGAATCCAAGAGCTTCAATTTTTAAACCACCTGTCGAGATGGCTATGTTAACGCTTTATTTTTTAAATTTATTAATTAGGTACATAGCATTTGTATTATACAAGTGTGTAGTTTTATATCTATCTCTAGATGTACTTACTGGTGCGAAAATAATCAGTCGTTTGTGAAATCCATCTGACCAGTCCCTAATGGAGCTTATCTATCCATTTATATCAACTCCACCCCGTCTGACATTTATAAGCAGTTATCGTAACGCCTATTTTTTGCATATTCTGCTTTTTCCTGCAGAGCAGTGGAAATAGAACTCTATGGTAATAAAATAGTGTTAAAAATTAAACACTAGAGTGTCGTGTTGTCTTTGACTAATCTTTTGACGATGTCGCGTTGGACGTTGTTCCGAAAGTCTCCTACTTTTCGAATGGTCAGGGCCCCGATTCTCGTGCCTTCGAATTTCGATTCAATTGTCTGTCTCGCTCACAAGCGCGCTAAATCACATGTGCATGAGCAATTGAGCATTGAGCAGGGTATACTGAGATTCGAAACTAGTTCGAGGCACGAGAATCGAGGCCCAGCCCTGTAAAAAAAGTAGAGAACTGCCTTCAGTTCCTTATGACAATATAATAATAATAATATAATAATATATATGGACGCTTCACACCACGTCAATCTGGCCCTGTGCTAAGTATCCGAAGAACTTGTGTTACAGGTACCAGACAACGGAAATATATTTAATACTTTTACACTATAAACATATTTAAGATTTTTATTATACTAATACACAAATTTAATACACATCCATGACTCAGGAACATTTAAAACTTTTTGTTCCCTCAGCGGGATTCGAACCCGCGACCTCCGGGTCAAGAGCCAAGCTCTGAACCACTAGACCACGGAGGCGTCAAAAGAGGAGGCGACAAAGAGACTAAATGCTCTCAGGCTGACATAGATAAACTCTAGTCCATTTTTTCTATCCCTGGTGTCCCGTTTGATCATAGCCTCACAGGAAACGCAAACGTCCATTTATATAAAAACATAAATCCTTCCTTGGATGTCTTCGTCATAATGTTATGAGGAATACGTGATTCAAATATCAATTTACTACCTACTCTTAAGGGTTCGGCCTGTACGTTGATTTGTCAATCACTTTTACCTTTAAAATATATATTATGTCAAAAGCAAAAGTGATATGTTTAGATAGTGTTAAAGTGAGATTAAATTAAACCATAGAATATAGACGTGAGTAGAAACCAACGGGTTGTATGACAATTTCCATTTTAAAGACTTTCTCGAGACCACAGCCTGGGAGACCGCATGTTTTCTAAAACTATAAACTGTGCGGTACCTATCTATATGCTACAAAGTATATTAGTTTCTTACTAATATTACAGGGCGGGTTAGTGGTTTAGAGCTTGGTTCTTCTCTGTGTCGTGGGTTCGATCCATGCGTTGGAACAACAAAAATGCAGGCCGATCACCTGATTGTTTGAAGAAAAGTAGGTCATGCGCCTGATCTCTTCTCGTTAGTTCTGTCGCTCATTCGACCTACTGGTTTTCAAGTTTAACGTAATATAGAGTGTTCTTGAATGTTGCACAAACACTTATAATAATAATAATAATATAGCTTCATTTAATTCCATACAAATAACATTACAATTTTGTATGACTAACAAAATAATAATCAGAATTGATTGTGATTTAACATTACAATAAAATTACAAAACAATAAAAGAAAGTGAAATATTAAATACAAAATAGAAATTATAAAATATGAATGAATAAAACAATAATTACACGGATAATATAATAGTACAATCCTATTTTAAGATAAAAATTTGTTTAGTCTCTATGGACCCGCTTCGGGTAAAAGCCTCCTCCAATGAATGCCACTTCTTAAAAGCCGTGGTCAGCCATCGAGGTGCTGCCGTGGGTGGCCACAAACAGTTAGGCACTACAAAATAACAGCTGTGTAGATGCCAATGAAATCGGCCACAGTTGCCGAAATAAACTATTGGTTCTATTTTATTATTTGATCGCCACTATCTTCTATACCTACTATTTCAACCCTATGACTGCCATCATAACTTAAACATCGCTAACGCGTGATCTTTCAGGATAAATATTTTACTACGTAACATAAGTTAAAATGTTGGTTATCTGCAGAACACGCAGTGCAGGAACCAATTTTACAAAACCATAATATGTATTTCTGTTATAATCTTTTTATGTTGATGTTTTATTGTTATTATTGTTAACAGAAGCTGTATGATACAATTATTCTTATTCTTATATCGAACCCGTGATATCGAACCTGCGGATCCACTCTCACCGCTGAACCGTGAGGCCCCAAGCGAGATGGCGATGATGGATGGTTTCCACTCAACCTCGTAGATTATGTATCTTGGCATTGAGCTTCCTACTAATTACATATTGTATGTTATTATGCTGCGATGAGTTTATCATCCTTGAACATACTCGAGATGGTGCAAGGCCCTTAGTCAAGATGCTTGCGCTATTATCACTTACGAAGTTCGATAAGAAACGTGTATGGGACAAGTAAGTAACAAGCGAATTTGTATATCCAATTTCATACATTTTTGCCATCAAACTTCGGAAGTAATAATCGCGATGGCCGCAATGGAAATGTGAATTTGCTAAGTGACAAGCGAATTCGTTTTTCACATAGCGAAGCTTATGTCGAACCCCATTAATTTTATTCAATCAGGGCCCTGGGTGTTGATTCAAGATGCCATCAGTTATGAAATTTGAAAACAAAGTTATTAGGATTTGGCATACGCTTCGCTAAGTGACACACGAATTCGCTTGTCATTTAGCGAACCTTATGCCAAATCCATACATTTTGTTTTCGAAGTTCGTAAGCGATAAATAGCGATGGCATCTTGAATCAGGGGCCTTACTCTCCAAACTGATTTGATTTTGATTCTGATACGATCATGCCGCGTACTTCCTCATAAATTGACATTTGTTTATTTTGATTCTCAGTCGATTGATATGGTCGGGAGTACAAAAAGTTACGATCTAACAATTTTCTTTATCCTGATTAGTTTCAAAGTAATTCACCAAATAAAGTACGAAAAACCACTGATATCGAACGGATTCGGTTCTCGATTGTGTCGGGAGTAGGCCTGCTGGGCCCATGGTAGATCTTAAAATATTGACTATGAGTTTAGGTGTGAACTGTGTAATAAAACACCAACATATTATAAATCAATTTCGTCATCAGGATATTACCAGCTGTAGTCAGTAAATACAGTCGCCAATTATGCTAGCACCCACCGGGTAATGGTAGACTATTACGACCCGGTGATGTAAGTAACTTTCAACGGTTAATCAGTCTAATCAGCTGTCGCAGGCGAACGCCTTGAAATTGTAAATGTATGACAAACTACATGTTATTGTAGAGTTGAAAACGTTTGTTGCCCGTGTTTCAACTGCGAAATCCTACTGATAGAACCACGAGCTATTTTTTTGTCTGTCATTCATAAAATGTATTGGCAGTGGTTCAATTAATTCAGTAGGACCACGGGAAGTATAATATACCTGGTTCAACTTGTATGTTCCGATGTACTGTCGATATCACCAAGTTTATTGTATAACTAGCAGACCCGTGCCCACTTCCTTGAGCCTACAAACATATAGCGGAACCCGGAACTCGCAAGACCGAACTCGCACCGCGGATCCCGCAACACGGAACCCGCAACGCGTAATCCGGAATGAATGACAGCCGGTGGTTCAATTGATTGGACCACAGGCAAAAAAATTTGCCAGTAGGACTACGCAGTTGGGCCACGGGCAACAAACGATTGAATTTCAATTTCAATAACTTTATTGTATACTAGCTGTGCCCGCGACTTCGTCCGCGTGGTTTTTGAGTGACTTAAACCGTTTAAGCAGCGCACGCAACGAAATTCCTCAAATTTGAATAATTTTCCCCGTTTTTGCAACATTTCTCACTGACGCTTCTCTCCTATTGGTCGCAGCGTAATGTTATATAGCCTAAAGCCTTCCTCTATAAATGGACTATCCAACAAAAATATTTTTTCAATTCGGACCTGTAGTGCCTGAGATTAGCGCGTTCAAACTAACAAACAAATTCTTCCGCTTTATAATATTAGTATAGATATAATATTGTTTTGTAGTCTAAAAGAAACGTGCATTGACTAATCATAACCTATTATAAATATGTTATTATTATTATTTACTTTTGCAACCTTAGCAACTGTAATCCTTCCGATCAACAACATCGAAAAACGTCATCCACCTCATTAAAGTGCTCTTTTTATGGTGAAACATAACCGCACAACCAGTTGGTCGATATGAAAACAACATATGACACGGCAGACGGCCCAGGTGTATTGCATTTGCAACGATTATGCCTTACCCGGTACAACATTGCAATTAAATTGTTAGAATATTGCACGATTAACATGTATCGCCGATATAAGTATGCGGTTAATTATGTCAAGTAGTAAATAACTTTGTTTATATTACACTAGCTGACCCGTCCCCACTTCGTTGAGCATGGAAACCGTGTAAACCTTCCCGGGACTTCCACGTATATTTCAAGACCAAAAGTAGCCGAATCAGTTCAGCTGATCTCGAGTTTAAGCGAGACTAACGAACAGCAATTGATTTTTATATAGCCTATGTTACTCAGTGGTAATGTAGTTTTCTAATGCAAAAAGGATTTTTAAAATCGGTCCAGTACTTTTTGAGTTAAGTCGTTACATACAAAAATACAAATCTTTCCTCTTTATAATACTAGTGTAGATTAATCGATAGAGTCGTTATATATACCGGGGGGTATCGACTATGTATCAACTAGTCAATGTTCAAAATTCAAATCCCCTGTGAATTTCAGTTCGATTTGAATTTTGTCACATTCAGTACTGAAGTAATTTTGTCAAAGTACTGAAGTAGTAGAAGTGATGTGAACACTGATTAGTGGATTTGATCGCCGATTTACCATTCAGAAACCGGGGTTGTAAGAGCAAATATAGAGCCTATACAATTTAAAAAAAAATATTAACCGAAATTATCCCAAACAAACGGATAAAACGAAATAATTTATATATCCGTATCCGAAATTTCACATCCAATTCATCCCTGCACTAGATTATTTTGTTTACCCGGTACGCGATGAAGTCTATTACAGCTATATATACCAACCGTCTAGTTTTTCGCTCGTCCAATTCTTGTGCAAACAGAAATTTTCCCGGATATCGAGAGGACTCCGCGAGTGGTATCCAATTCTACATTGAAATAGAAAGAAATAGTCTTGTTTGCAGTGCCATCGAATATGCGATTCTATTCATTTTTATTTCAACCGAGAAAGATCAAGTTCAAAATGTAGAGAGAGATATCAGAAAGCGATATTATGTGTACAAAATAATATTATATACTGAAATTTTTCGTCTCCTATATTAAATTATTTCAGAAACCAAGCCTATATCTAACACTCTACAACACATTACAATCTACACGATGGTTTTTCAACTCGACAATAATATTATGTAGTTTATCATATACTTACAATTGACGACATGAATGGATGAAGGTGATATGTAGCAAATTTATGATTTTGAGAAAATTTAGTTCAAACTGTCACTTAAACATTTTTCAATACATCGTAAAGTATTATTTATTAAGTACATTAATAAATAATACTTTAAACTTTAACGTTTGTTTATTTTGATTCTCAGTCGATTGATATGGTCGGGAGTACAAAAAGTTACGATCTAACGAGTTTCTTTGTCCTGCAGGCTTACTCCTGACACAATCGAGAATCCAATCAGTTCGATCTCAACGGCTTTTGGTATTTTATTTGGTGGATTGCTTTGAATGTAACCAGGATAGAGAAAATCGTTACATCGTAACTTTGTGTACCCCGACCATATTAATCGACTGAGAATTGAAAATAAACAAACGTCAATTTATTTCGAAGTACGCGGCACGATCCATTCTGAATCAAAATCGAATCAGTTTGGAGAGTAAGGCCTCTGGTTAGTTTCAAAGCAATCCACCAAATAAAACACCAAAAGCCGTTGAGATCGAACTGATTCGATTCCTGGTTGTCATCGGGAGTAAGTCTGCTGTTTAGAATACGAGTATGACAGGTTTATGTAACAGCTGGCAATGTCTATATGATTAATTTTGCCACAATTAGCGTATACAAATTAAATGTTTGTATTGGCTTATTATTAATCAAATTGGACATAAGTCCAGGTATTTAACTGGACACTATTATTGTTACTTAATAATTCCCAACAAAGACATGGGGGTTTATAAGTATGAAGTGTAGGTATGCGTGTGCCGTCATCGCAGATGCCAAACGGATGAACCGATTTTGATATAGTTTCTTTTGTTTGAAATCGGACGTGATCGCGATTTCTTTGCTATTGAGGGAGTACGAGTGGAAGCCCCAAAGGGAGATCTCCGACCGAACGAGATGGTATGCTCGGTCAGGCCGAAGCCCACTAAACTAGTTTTCAGATGTCGTATATATAGCGCCGGACTTAGAAAACTTCGATAGCGCGATGCAGGATTGTGGCGCTGAATGCTGCTGCTGATGAATTATAGTGTGGCGGTACTACTACTGCCACACTATAATTCATCATCATCAGCAGTCAAACTGCCTAGCAATTTGGGTTGGTTAAATTGTTTAATTTTGTTTTACAATCACCAAACGGTACAATTGAATAGGCATTGAGCTCGCAGCTGGCTGCTGGTCTGGCTCCGGAGTGCTCGACTGCATTGATTTATCACAATTGCTCCAAATTAATGTACCAGCCACCCTAAATAATAATTGAAGTGAGTTTTGTGCAATTGTTTATGTTTCTGAGTGGTCTTGTGTTATGACTCTTTCGCCTGCCTGTACAAATGTGAAACATTTAATGCAGGGATGAAATGAATATGAAATTTCGGATACGAATACGGATATTAAATTATTTCGGATTAACCGTTTGTTTCGGATAATTTCGGTTACGCTATATAAAATTTTTCTTTTCCTTTCTTTTTTCTTCAATAGCAAAACTTTCATTTCGGATTCGGTTACGGTTACGGATAATTTTTTATTACGGATATCCGATAGTTTCAGTTACGGTTACGGAGGTTCCTGACACGCCTGATTTAATGTACATGCGAAATTTATAATAAGGGAATGATTTATTGAGCGGATAAATTTATATGGCGTTTTGGATAATTTTGTGGCTTAGAAGTTGATAATCAACCATGAATTGATGGCCATTATGCTATGCAAATTTTTGTCATTAAATCATTATTTGCCTTAATACTATAACAATACCCCTAGTGGCAATTATGGCTACTTAACTAATTAGTGCCATGTAGTTAACTTTGTCACGTCGAGTAGTGACAAAAACTCGCACTCAGCCCGCAGTTCACGTGTGATACAGGTCATACAGGCATGTGAAGATTATCAAACACCACACGGTTGACAATGGCAATTATTGGATTGTTCGAATTGCTACAGTGTTGAACTGTACTAAAGACTGGCGGAAGTAATATTGTTATACCTAATGGGAGATGAAAAATAACGTCATAAAAAGAACGACCTCCGTAGCGCAGTAGTTGAGCGCGTTGGTGCTCGAGCGGGTCGCGGGTTCGAATCCTGCCGAAGGTACAAAAAGATATCTGTGTTCTTGGGTCATGGATGTATATTAAATTTGTGTATTATTAAAAACTAAATATGTTTAAAGTATAAAAATTTAATATTCTTCGGGTACTTATTACGGGACTAGATTGACGTGGTGTGAAGCGTATTATTATTAGTAGGTACCAGTGGCGAGGGCTGTATCTCTTTCAGGGAGAAGCCCTAGCAGACTAGGGCTAGAAATAGAGAGAAGCCCTTGCAGACTCGTGCTTCTCTCTAATTCTACCTATTATACAGATATAATATGTAGAAATTTGGGCGAAGGTCTTTAAACGCTAAGGGAGCGTAGCCGATAGGAGTGGAGCTATTGGATTCCCACGCCTCTGGTAGGTTAACCTTTTTTCTTTTTTTTCCGCCAAGAAATGCTATTTGCCGCATCCCGTAGAGAACGGGGATTACCAGTGTCAAAATAGCGTATTTTTACTGAGAAGGTTTTTCATTTGATGTTTAAATATTATAATCATTGTTTAATTGTTATAAAATGTATTGGATAATGAAGTATGTTCCTTTAATATACCTGTGAAAGTGTTGATAAGTGTGCTCAATAAGTGAATAAGTGAAAATTTCGATGTTTTCGGTTTGTTTACATTTAAGTAAATTTATCAGGCACTATAGAGTATTTTATACTGGGTCAACGGTAACCACTATGTGTAAACGGTAACTATACGGTACATAAATTCTCTATGTAGGTTCCCCACTGTATCGTGACTGACGAACAATACTAACGATATCCGAAATCTGGACATCCGTATCCGGCTTGCGCAAGCGCAGATGATCTTGTACATTGTTAGAAAGCGGGCATTACGCGACTTTCGTTTTTATCAATCATCCACTCAACAGTCAGCACGTTGTAATACATTGATTTGAAACTTGACACGACTTTAAGGCTGTTATCGCACTCTTGATATTTTGACGTTACGATACGTCTTTCAAATTTGCTTTCCTATAGGCACAATTTTAGAAACTAGCTGACATGTGCCCACTTCTTCGAACATAGAAACAGTTTGTGATGAAGCGTTTAAACCTTGCCGGGACTTCCACAAATATTTCAAGACTGAAAATAGCCGAATTGGTTCAGCTGTTATCGAGTTTTAGCGACACTAACGAACAGCAATTCATTTTTATATATAAGAAGACTAGCTGACCCGTGCCCACTTCGTTGAGCATACAAACCGTTTAAACATTCCCTGGACTTCCTCCCAGCTCATTTTTATATATAAGATAACTAGATGAGCCGTGCCCACTTCGTTGAGCATTAAAAAAAACCACGAACGTTTCAAGACCAAAGATAGCCAAATCGGTTCAGCCGTTCTCGAGTTTTAGTGAGACTAATGAACAGCGATTCATTTTTACATATATGAGATATTTAGAAACTAATAATAACAAAATCAAGGGACACATTTTAGTGTTTTAGTGTTTTCCTATTAAAATTTTAAAAGCACACCATTGGATAGCTAAATAGTCAATTCATTTATTACTCTACATAAGGACTGAGAGTTGTCACTTACAACATACGGCTGTGTTATAGACACGCCATTACAACAGCCAGCCACACCCCATTTTAAATAGAAAATTTGATTAAACATATAAAGATATGGACTTATCGTTTTACCGTTTTTAGCAAAAGATGTAGAGTAGAAGTAACTGATTTTTTACGGGCATTGCTCATCTCACATTCCCACCACTGTAACGCCTGTGACCCAGGATCAACAGCCGTAACCAACCACGAGAAACCCTTTGATATGATCTCAGGGGTGCCCGAGGGACAAGCTAAATCTGTCTTGGCACCCGCAACGAAATTAATCAGAAGAAAAAAAAGGAGGAGTAGGAAGTATTTCAGTTTGCAGTAACTGAAAAGTGAATTTTAATTTCTAGCATGTTGTAAAGTTTCCTCATAATTGCTGCTTCCTACCCACTATTTTTAGCCCACCGTGATGCAATAGTTAATAAAAAAGATGCACCGGCGACGTCCCGCAGATATATAAACTATTAAACGGAAGAAATTAATCGCTCTCCGACATTTATTGCAGATAAAAGTTATTTATTTAAAATTTTCAACGTTAATATTTCTGTCACGGCTGTAATGTGCGCGGGCCTCAATATTATGACACATTGGCGCGTACGAATATATTTACGTCGTTATTCGTGACTTGTGGGAAAGTTTGTTAATAATGTAAACGGTAATGATTGATTGCCAAATGTAATGTAATGATTAAATGCTTGCCAGTTGACACACCCGACTTTCTGCTAAATGTGATTCCCACGCTTAATTCTTTGAGGTTTTCTAGTACCTGTTTTATACCCGTTTTACGTGCCATTCAATAAAATGTATTCATGGCGGGCTGTATGTAATTAGGTATGCATTGAAAGTGTCTAAAGTTACCACTAATTCCGCGAAGCAGTTATGCCTGAAGCGAAAATTTTTGATTTGAAAACAAAATTAACTGCTTAGATGTAATATTGTTTTACTAAACTTACTTTCGCAAACTTAAATTTATGTATTATTATGGATTTTTATAACTCAATTATACAAAGATATTTCTTTCATATTGTATAGAGGCAGCTCTTAAGTTATTTTTGTTTGTCCATGAATTACTTGAACAGTAGGAAGCATACGGTATCCGACGGGTAAGCCGCGGCGCACACTCTAGATTAGTGCGGATAAAATAACTGGCGCCCGTGAAACGGAACGTGCTATTTCTTACGTGCCATATCAGTTTCAACCTTATTGCCTAAACACATGTGTGATAATTGCATGTGTGTTTCAACATTGAGGCTACGTGCTTTTGCAAATTTAAATTGGGTGACTAATTTGATTTCCTTTATCTCGTGTTTCTTCTTGGACGCTTAGAATACAATAACATTTTGTCTCTGAAGGGATTAAAATGTGAAAACCGACTCAAGTGACATTTTAAGCTTGTTTCAAACAAAAGTTATATGTAGTAGGAACATAAATCTTGATTGTACTTTTTAACTTAAGCTACGTCTGCATTTAAACAGTCAGCTAGTTTATGTAACGATTTCACGTTTTTTTACAGCAAAATATTTTTTTTAGTTGATTGAATTTTATATAAAAATTTGGGAAATTGTACCAACCGAAAGTTTCTAAGATTTTATTTTCACGATATTGTTCTTTTCAATTACTCTTGCTCGGAATAAAATATTGAAACGACAATTCTTTTGCCATTTTAATTGGACAGGAGCATGTTGAGATGCTCTCAGTAGCCGAGTGTGCCCTTGAACTTGGTACGTGACGGCTACCGGATCGATTTTACGACTGTTCTCTCAAGGGCTTATCTTGGTTTATTCTCTTAGCTGTGGTTTTGTCGCAGCAAGAAAGTGGTCCTTAAAAATATGCAAACTTTTATGCATCTTGGGACCGTTTTCTTAAATGCTAGTTAAAGTTAGGAGCCACTTGAATTAGCGGCTATCATTCGCTGTGCTTAGAGGAATAATAAGGACCACATGTGATGAAACTTTCATAACTTAGAAAATCATTTAGGTACGCACTGGTTGGTTTACAAACTACAGTTTACGTGATAATAGTAAACCTGTAGACTTATCGCTATTAGATATTCATTGTTGCTGTCTTTGTCTGTTGAAATAGTCACTTGACACATCATGTAGACGAGGACACTAAATATTTAATCAGTGGTTTAAGTACTTTTTTTAGTAAGGGGGTTTAGATGCAGTCGTACTTATTATTTTCAGCTAGATGCATCCATCATTGGTAGTGAAAAAGCTACGCCAGACCGAGAGATTCCATAAGCTAAAACCAAATCCTAGACAAGACCGATCCTGTGGTCAGAATAAAATCCGAATATAAACAGAAAGGAACTCCCAAACCGTGGAGTGTTTTTATGCGTTTTCTCAATGGAATCTGTCGCAAGTCTTGTGTCGTAAAAAGTCAGACGCCGGCTACTGAAGCGTGGCGCGACCAAATTGTTTTTCAGATATCTCGGAGCGTTATTACTCTCTGTTGACGATAACGATACGATATTCGGTTAGCTATCGTATCGATGATAATGTGCGACGAATGTCGCATGTTATATAATACAGTAGGAACAATTGACAAGAACGTATTCGTATATTTATGATACTTGTATGAATATCATCACATAATTATATAGAGTTGTATAGTTTTCAGATTCTGTGATGATATTCAATCACAGAATTTGAAAACTAATATCAGACTGTACAAAGTGAAAGACGTATTTATATTATCGTATGGATGACCAAAAACGATATCGGATCGCGTACTTTAAAAACGCTCTTACGTTCTCCAACGACGATAAAAACTATCGATATTTTAAACGAAAAAACGTTTATGACGTACGAACGTTTTTCAATTTAGTTTAGATGAGAATGCAGTATCGGAGACTGCATATTGTTTAAATCTCAGACAGCTATTTAAAGCAATATGCTATAAAATTCCCTTCTGGTGCAATCGGGTGAAACAGTAGAGTTTTCACTCGATTGTACCTGATAGAGAGCAATGTTTTCAAGTGTCTCTATGTAGGGATATTAATTATATTTCTTAGGCCCACTCTCCTCTCTTTCGAAGGTTCTAGATTAACATTATGTTTAGTAAATTTTTTTTAGTTTATTTAGTTTTTCTAATATTCAATCGGTTAATATAAATCCTTACTTAGAGAAGATGAGAAATGCAGCTTTTTACTACGGAATAATAATTGTTATAAAGCCTTGTCTCTACCAACTTGACGTCGACAAGAGTCTTCAGTATATTTTGGAGATGCTTCATATCTCCCATGTTCCGCATTCGAGGGCCCTCAGGCTTGTACGTAGCGTAGCATTTTATAGCAGGCAGTAGGTACCACGCACTATACAGATTATCTTCGGTTAGTGTTATGTTATGATCCGTAATCCGAAGTCTGAAGCAAAATCAGAGAACTGAGAAAAGTGTATGTTTTTTCCTTAGGAGTGGTTTTGCTCTCAGCAATAAAGTATACTTTAAAAATCTGCATCTTGTTGCTGTTTTGTTTATGGCTAGTTAAAGTTAGGAGTCCCTTAAATCACCGCTGAAGTCTGGGAATAGAATATAATAGAGCTGAAATACGTTTAAAGCACTTCCCTCCTTCCCACACTGCTCATGTGTACACTCGCAAGCAAGAACATGAAAACACCACCACCACAAGCAATAATATTAACACGATCGTGCAAAGCCTCTAACCACCATGCAGGTTGTGCAATACTCGACACGCGTTTCGCTCCGACCCCGGAGCATCCTCAGGATGTAGACTGTACAATGTTTGTTAAGTCCTAACTATCGTATTAGGCTAGAGTTCTATTCGGAATGCGCTGAATTTTCCAGACGGGTAGATTTCAGGCCAAATAGGTATTTACGGTAATTTTATGATGAACTGTTGATCAATATTTCAAATGTCGATGACCTTCCGATTCGTACAAAAAATTCTGACTGTACGCGTACTACTAATGTCGGTATTCATGTTTTGAGTCATTAATATTATGCATACTGATATATCTGAATATTATAGAGGTATGATTTGTTGTGTTGTTTGCATTCTTTGGCAAAACTGGAGTGGTTTTGATTTAATTTAGCGTATATATACTGTAGACCACGGAGAAGGATATAGGCTTTTTTTTTATCGCGCGGTAATGTACCGAATAGCACCTCTACATGAATCTGAATGATGTCTGAATGTCTGAATGAAATCTGTCCGCTCGCGGACCCGCCTGCCAGGCTTGGCGAATATAGGCAACTATCCCCACGAAACACTTTAAGGGAAGCTTATGTTTAGCAGTGGACGTTATACAGGATGATTCACGGTTCCTATATGAAGTCGATCTGTTTTGGGACTTCATGGAGACCTTTAATCGCGATTTGTTGCGTTATGGTAAGCAATTTATATGAGGTACTAAAACAAAAAAGCTCTACGCGTCATTCTCTTACACTATATTCGGCTTGCCATACTCGGGACCAGACTGACGTGGTGTGAATTGTTCGTAGATATTATAGATATTTGTAGATATTAACATGTAAGTATTGTATCTATTTCGATCACCGTTCGATGCCCTACGTTATGTCCGATAAGTGATGACACGGTTTTTTCTGCTGGAGTCAATAAACTACGCATTAGAGATTATCTATACGCCTCTAAGGTCTATTGAATTCAAATTTTCTTTTTCATATGTTTCATACACTTTATGATTTGTATTGTAATTCGTAATTAATCAACTTGTCTGTAATTGTGTTCATCGTTGAATCATTAATTTATGGATTATACATTAGGAAACAATGTAATAATAATAATGTAGAGTAAGGTCATTGACATAAGATGGAGGACATTAACATCTAAACATCATATTTTATTTAGTGGTTCAAAGAAAAACTTACTACGTAAATTATATAGCCTATGTTACCCAGGCCTTTATTATCCTCTAATCTTTATCATATGGAAGCAGTAGTTTAGGAGCTACGATGGAGAAAAACAAACATTGCTAACAAACATAACATAGAGTGGCAAAAGTTTATTCATACAGAAATAGGGGTCGTGGCGACCTCTTTTTTATAAATAAATTAATTAAGGAAAAATGGAGGTTCAAAAGTCTAAAATAAATTACCAGACTTTTCGCTGCGATTCGTTTAAGATTCAGGAAAAAATTTGACTGCATCTATATATATAAAAGAAAGTCGTGTTTGTTACAACACTTATAACTCGAGAACGGCTGAACCAATTTTCATGGTTTTTGATTCGTTGGATTTGTCTCCTCCCCGATTAGCAGAATACATATTAAAAATAGTAAAAACTTGATGTGTAATGAATAATTAATCATGTAAATAAATGCTCATATTTTGTTCATCAAATGTCAAACATTTGTTGTCAAATGATGTAACAACTATGCGTTCAGAAATCTATTAATGTATGCGTATTGAAGTGTCAGTTTGTAACTTTCAATTAGCAACGTTTTTCTAAATGCATATGACATTTTAAACGATATTTTCTTCTTTTTTTTGGCATTGGCAACGATATCTAGGTACTGAAAACGAAAATGCAATTTAAAAAAATGTCTGTCAGCGTGTCTCTTTGCTCCGGCTAATCTCTGGAACGGCTGGACCGATTTTAACGAGACTTTCACTGGTAGATAGCTAAAGTTACAAGGATTAATTTAGGCTACTTTTCATCATCATCATCATCATCATCATCATCATCATCATAATCGTCATCTAACTAATGATCACCGAATCGGCTGGACCGACTGTGACGGGAGCATTCACCAGGCGTTAGCTTATTTTTGGTAGGAGTAATCTATACATCTATATGTATAAAAGTAAGTCGTGTTAGTTAAATTATTGATAACTCAAGAACGGCTTTATCGATATGGCTGAAAATTGGCGAGGAAGTAGCTTAGAGCAAGTAGACGGACATAGGATACTATTTATTCCATTTGACAGCGTTTCCGTGAACGTTGCGGGTTCTGCGTTAGGGTTTCGCGTTGTGGGTTCCGCGTTGCGGGTTCCGCGTTGCGGGTTTCGGGTTCCCATGCTGCTGGTTCCGCGTTGCGGGTTCCGGGTTCCCGTGTTGTGCATTCCGGGTTCTGCGTTCCGGGTTCCACGTTGCGGGTTTCGGGTTCCCATGTTGCGGGTTCCGCGTTGCGGGTTCCGGGTTCCCGCGTTGCGGGTTTCGGGTTCCCATGCTGCGGGTTCCGCGTTGCGGGTTCCGGGTTCCCGCGTTGCGGGTTCCGGGTTCCCGCGTTGCGGGTTTCGGGTTCCCGCGTTGCGGGTTACGGGTTCCCGCGTTGCGGGTTCCGGGTTCCCGCGTTGCGGGTTCCGGGTTCCCGCGTTGCGGGTTCCGTGTTGCGGGTTCCGGGTTCTCGCGTTGCGGGTTCCCGGTTCCCGCGTTGCGGGTTTCGGGTTCCCGCGTTGTGGGTTCCGGGTTCCCGCGTTGCGGGTTCCGGGTTCCCGCGTTGCGGGTTCCGGGTTCCCGCGTTGCGGGTTCCGCGTTGCGGGTTCCGCGTTCCCGCGTTGCGGGTTCCGGGTTCCCGCGTTGCGGGTTCCGGGTTCCCGCGTTGCGGGTTCCGGGTTCCCGCGTTGCGGGTTCCGGGTTCCCGCGTTGCGGGTTCCGGGTTCCCGCGTTGCGGGTTCCGGGTTCCCGCGTTGCGGGTTCCGGGTTCCCGCGTTGCGGGTTCCGGGTTCCCGCGTTGCGGGTTCCGGGTTCCCGCGTTGCGGGTTCCGGGTTCCCGCGTTGCGGGTTCCGGGTTCCCGCGTTGCGGGTTCCGGGTTCCCGCGTTGCGGGTTCCGGGTTCCCGCGTTGCGGGTTCCGGGTTCCCGCGTTGCGGGTTCCGGGTTCCGGGTTCCCGCGTTGCGGGTTCCGGGTTCCCGCGTTGCGGGTTCCGGGTTCCCGCGTTGCGGGTTCCGGGTTCCCGCGTTGCGGGTTCCGGGTTCCCGCGTTTCGGGTTTCGGGTTCCCACGTTGTTTTTTTTTAGTTGAATTTTATCATAAACTCTTTTTATGCTCAACGAAGTGGGCAAGGGTCAGCTAGTTATACAATAAAATCAAAACATAGGAACCTAGCTCGAGCCTTTTTTTAGTTTATAATGAAAAAAATATTTAAATCGGTTAAGTTTTAGAGGATGAAACAGGGGTCCCCAAACGTCGATTTCTTGTGCTTTTCGTAATTTCAGTTCGTGCTGTAGTTGTCTCTATCGCGCTAGTGCTGGCACTGCGGGACAGCAATATATTTTATAAACACCTATTTTGTATTAATCTCAACCGTTGAGTTTCCTCTTAATCGAGTAAAAAATAAAACCGCGTCCTTTTTGGAAGAAGACTAAATAATAATGTTGAGTATTATGCAAATACATTTGACTTTTATCCCCGTTTAATATTTCGGGAGATCACAATGATTATACGACTATTTGCCGCCATTTTCTTTTAAAAATAAATGCATATTCTCATTGAGTTCCACCGAACGTATTATCTTTTGGCGCGCAGCCGAATTGTGCCGCAATTGATAAGGCGTGATGCGGTGTTTCGTAGATAGATCACGTTCGCACACATGCAGGTGACAGTGCAGTGTGAGTCAACTGCAGGTACCCAGTACCCACTCTCATACACTCACTGTTCCGGTAACATATGATCAATGAGTTTTTTGTGAATTTTAGATGAATTATGACACAATTTTAGAATACTCGAACTCGTTTTAATTTCACACGAATCCTTTTTGTTTGATGTCGCAAGGGTGATGTCGCAAATACATTACATCCCCAGGGAGGGTCCCTTAGGCGTATGTAGGACTCACGGCTCGATACGGCTGGTTTACCCACTAAAACCACTTGCCATCAGCCGCTACTGGTGTGCCCTGGATCTTTAAAAACACAGGCCACGCCCACCCTATAATTCCATGCGAATCCTACCTTACTAATGTGGAAACTTGATGTTTTTAAGAATGTATGAATGTATTTTTGTTACTCTTTCACACAGTAAGATCTCTGATGATCTCTGAACGGATCTCGATGAAATATTAATTAATATGGTGGTAGTTTAGGCTCTGGATTAATAGGCTACATATTCATCTATTTTAAGAGTACATCGGATCAAAATATACGTTTCCTGAGGAATTTTATAAAATATTTGATAAAGGATAACACACGTAAGTGGGGGGAAAATAGCTCGTCACAGTATACACAATATAATACATTATACACCAAAGCTATCTCAGGATAATGTAGACCAAGGCAGGTTTTTCCGAGGAAAGCCTTAGCCTCCATGTAGGGTAATTTGGATGAAGATCTTCAAATTGTAAAAGGTTAAAGCGGTAGGGGGAACCCTGTCTTCTATGGGATACGGCTAAAGATTCAAGACAGGCAGTGTCATGCAATGTATATTTTTAATTGACCAAAATACACTAATATTCTATACTAATATTATAAAGCGGAAGAGTTTGTTTGTTTGTTTGTTTGTTTGTTTAAACGCGCTCTCATCTCAGGTCCGATTTGAAAAATATTTTTTTGTTAGATAGTCCATTTATAGAGGAAGGCTTTAGGCTATATATATAATTACGCTGCGACCAATAGGATCAAAGCGTCAGTGAGAAATGTTGCAAAAACGGGGAGACTTACGTTGCGTGCGCTGCATAAACGGTTTAAGTCGCTCAAAAACCTCGCGAACGGAGTCGCGGGCACAGCTAATTGTAAGTTTTAAGTAAAGTCAATATTAATAGTCATAATTTTATCACTCCATAACTAATTGTAAGTTTAAAGTAAAGTCAATTAATAGTCATAATTTTATGTTAAATGTTGACCCCCCGGTACTGATGTTTAGATATCCGATTGGTATCTCCTGCAATGTTACCCGTCGCGTCGCGTTGAATTCCATATATTTTCCCAGCATTACCGATGCATTAGTATTTATTTATGCGTAGCAAGTAATTACATTACTAATTGTGTCTCACATACACATTCATACAACTAGGTACAACAGGGAAGTGGATGACTTGTATGAGTCAGCGCTGATGATAATTAGCGCGTAAATGTCATTGTAACGTAATATGCCTATATTATGTTGTATTGTATGTCATGAGAAGTAGTTAAGTTAATTTAGCTTATATGGCCAGTATTGAGACTAGTTATCGGTTTGAATCACTGAACAAAACATAGTAGGTATGTATAGATATAGGTATGTAATATGTATCCCTTTTGAATTTAACCTAAAGGTAAATAAACCGAAAACACCGAAATTTTCACATACCTATATATTTACTTCTTGTGCACACTTATCGACAATTTTACCGGAATATTAAAGGATCATACTTTATTATCCAATACATTTTATAATAATTAAACTTTTTTTTATTAAAAAAAACGCTTTAAATACGCCACTTTTTGACACTGTTGACCGCAAAATATAGTTCATTATTTTTTATTTATTTCATCATTGTTTTGAATTCGCATCAAGAGTTTGTCATAGACGGTTTTGTTTGCGTTTGGGTTAAAGTTAAACGGGACGTACTGGTCATATTTTTTAGGTTTTTGAACGTCCATATCTTTTTTCTACCTAAATAATTTCTGAAAAAAAGAAAAAATTAGGACGTACTAATAGTATAAATAGATATTCGGGAAAAAAATGATACTCCAGTGGCATTATCTAGGCAGGAAACAACCAGTCCCCTGTTTCTGTACGGAAAAACGGCCATTGTGTTTCTTCTTAAAAACTAGAATCTGTAATACTAGAATATTATAGTATTAGTAGTAGTATTCCCTACGGGAAAGAGGCGTGATTGTATGTATGTGTTATACGTATGTATGTATGTGTTATAGTATACCAAGCAGGGATGAAATGGATATGAAATTTCGGATACGGATATGGATATTAAATTATTTCGGATTATCCGTTTGTTTCGGATAATTTCGGTTACGGATATTACATTTTGGTTTAATTTTTACAGTAACAAATATTTCATTTCGGATTCGGTTACGGTTACGGATATTTTTATATCCGATATCCGATAGTTTCGGTTACGGTTACGGAGCTTCCTTACATCCCTGATACCAAGCAATGTTGTTTCACAGAACTGGGAACTTACAGTAGGTACGTTGTAAATATTGTATCTACAAGACGGCGACAAATTATATCCGACGCCCTTGTTTCTAGATACCGTAGATACTAGATAGATAAAGTTTTATGTCGTATCGCCACGGTTCTCCGCTATCTATCGACAGATATCACAAGGAACAGAATCTGACAAATATTCAGCTGTTCCTCCCACAATATCGGAAATATTGAAGGCATTGTGTGATAATAGAAATGAAATTCCGTTACGTTTATACGAGTGGCAAAACAATGTTAAATTAAAAACTATAACCCGCCTTTGCAAAAAGTGGTCTAAAAAGGCTGAAACAAGAAAATAATTCAATTTGAAATCCAGATAATATGCATAGGTATAAAAGTGGTCAAGGTAGAGCCGTGGTCCAGCACAACAAATCTAAGCGTCACCTCACACAAAAAAAAAAAAAAAACTATAACCCGACTTCGCAAAGAAGGGGGTCTAAAAAGGCTGAAACAAGAAAATAATTCAACCAAATCCACTGCCAAAATCATTACCCTTCCTATTGGCTTTGCCGAAGTCGGGTAAAAATAAGGTAAGATAAAATGTCATACTCGTATTATCGTATCATGTTTATTAATGCGTAAGAATTTATTTGTATAGATTCAGATTTTTTCACTTGATTTCTATCTTAAGTAATGACGGAATCAAAATTAGTTTCTATGTAGGTACTGTTTTTTAAAACTGAAATAATGCACTTAATTATAATATTGTCCGATGAAAAAGATGAGAAGATTGGTGGCAAATGCGGGTTCTCTTCAGCCTGTATTTTTATTTTTACATCATGCACATTTTGTTCATAGGCGGACTTAATAGTTATTTTCTACCAGTCAACCTTTAGTTGATTTAGAGGTAAGTAAAGCATTTTAGTTGGGGATTCGGATAAATATCTTTAAACTGTAAGACGTGAAGCCAATAGAAATGGCGTTATAGTAACCCAAGGAAGCTGCTATGAGTTATGGCCAAAGACAGCCAGAGCCATACAAAAAATATGTTCGTCTTAACCCCAATCTACATAATAATTAATATTCCCACATTTTAAGGTGGTAGGCAATTAATCATAATTATATTCGAGCCACAAATTATGTAAATTTTCCAAATATTTCCGCACAAAATGCTCTCAGTATACACAACAATCAAACAACAAAAAATCATGTCCTAATAAGTCAGAGTGCGTTGACTCTAATACAGTTTGTCACGATTAAATTTGTGTACAGAGTCACGCTAACTGGGCCAAAACAACGGTGAACCGTGTCACAATTACACATCCTCCCGCGGCGTAGAGTTGCCCGGATATTCGGCGGTGTATTCGGTTGGACATAACTATTCGGCTGGCTCAGATACAATTTAATATTTTTGTAATTATGTTTAGTGATAAAGTTTTAAATGTTGTCACAGGCACAATAAAGTAATCACTGTATTTTATTGGTTTACAAGTATTTTTTTTACTTAATTTTTTTTAATAATCACTAGCTGACCCGTGCCCACTTCGTTGAGCATGAAAACCGTGTAAACCTTCCCGGGACTTCCACGAATATTTCAAGACCAAAAATTGCCGAATCAGTTCAGCTTATCTCGAGTTTTAGCGAGACTTACGAACAATTGCAATAAGCAATTAATTTTTATATAACCAATGATACTTAGTGGTAATGTAGCTTTCTAATGAAAAAAGAATTATTAAAATCGGTCCAGTACTTTTTGAGTTAAGTCGTTACATACAAAAATACAAATCTTTCCTATTTATAATATTAGTGTAGATTGTCAGAGATTATGCGATCTCTAATAATTGACTATTGTGGTATACCTATTAGTTATGCGTTCGGTCAGTAACTAGTTTTAAGCCCCAGGTGTAATTTAAGTGACGCAAGAATAGAGTTATATTAGGAATCGATTTTACCGGAGATAATTTAATGTTCTCTTAGTACTGAGGCTTAATTAGATTGCCTTCGATTTTACTGAATTATTGTATTATGAAATGCTTAGGTTACACTCCTATAATATAACTAAAGTAAGTATGTGAAAAGAAAAATATCGAAATTAGACCGAATATTCGGCAAAGCAATCTATCTATCTATATCTTACTCTCCAAACTGATACGATTTTGATTCAGATTCGTTAGTGCCGCGTACTCCCGAATATATTGAGGCTTGCTTATTTTAATTCTCAGTCGATTGATATGGTCGGAAGTACAAAAACGATTTTCTTTATCTAATGGTTAGATTTAAAGTAATCCACTAAATAAAATACCAAAATCCGTTGAGATCGAACTGATTCGATTCTCGATTGTGTCGCGAGTAAGTCTGCAGGAATGTTATATCGTAATGCGACCGAATATTCGGCAAGTCCATCTCTACAGGAATCATTAACCTGAACACCCACTTTCGACTCGTTTCGATGGCCCAATCAATTCGTCATTATAATGCGAGTGCAAAAAATTACGCCCACGCGCTATTGCCGAATACGGCGCGCGGGAAAAAAACAATGGGTTGTTGTAACGGCACATGTTTTCGATGTCGCATGAGTGTCGTCCAATGTCATGGATGCAAACGGCTTTCTGTGTGGTGTATTATGGTTCATCGTAATGCGTTTTTAGTTAGCCGCGGTAACTGTAGTGGCTATTAAACTGTGACAGTAACAATAGATGTGTGTTTAGACACTTTAGTAAATAGTTGGTAGAAATTACAAAGGAACTGCGAGTGTTATTAGATAGGCTCCAATACTAATAAAATATTAACTTACTTGACTATGTTACAGTCTTTCACCCGGTTTCTGATAGGCTGATCGAATCGATCAGCTTGCATTTGAGTTAATCAGCCATTCTGAACGTTCATTGGTGATCGTAGCGAGTGAGCGAAATCGTTGCGAGTGCACCAATGAGCGACATGCACCAGGCATAAGTGAGTACTGTAGGCCAAGTAGGAACGTATAATGTAACGTTATCGAATTTCATTTGTATGTGCGGTAACGTTACGAGTACGTTGTCAATTGCTACTTATACAATTTGACGAAGTTCGTAAACTAAAATGGTATTTGACATAAGCTAGTGAAATTGGTAGTTGAGAGTATGAGCAATTTAGATTCTTACGAATACGCAATCGTCATTTGTTCCTGCTAACCCCCCTCGACACATGCGAAACAAGCCGGTATAACATTCGCGTGACGTCGGCATCACCGTTACCTCTCTCGGAAGTGTACAATAACGGAGCATTTAAAATCAACTTTACGCACTAGTACTTGCTAAGGACTCAGTCATCCTACGGTAAATTTGACTTGACTGTACACTGTACAAACTTGAACAAAAAATTGTTTGCGAGAGCAATCTGAAGAAGCGAAGGTGTTGTAGATTTTGTTTGCATAGATAACTGGTGTTTGCTATCGAAATCTGTTTGTACGTAATTGGGTACCTAACCACATGTAATTAAGTAGGTATGTTTAATTGCAGTAAGAAATAATGAGGTATCAAAACAGTAGTGAAAAATATGAGGTGCTTTTCGAAGATACAAAAGTTATATTCTTGTCATAGTTCTTGTATGAATCTTACACATTTAATAATATATAAATAGCATTCTTGCCTCTTCTTTCCTGCCTTCGGAAGCCCTTCTTGTACCTCTTATTTATAACCAAGTTTTTGTGTTAATTATTGTTTTTTTGCGCGGTAAAAAACTGATATCGATAGCATTATAGCCCCTACAGTTTTTTTTTATTTAAATTACTTTGAATCGGGACAGAATACAGTTTGATTAGCATATTGTCGTTGCCAGGCACATGCGAGTAAATCTTAGCATATCAAATGGCCACAAGTCGCTTGTTAGTAATTG
Source organism: Celastrina argiolus (assembly GCA_905187575.2). Classification (NCBI taxonomy): domain Eukaryota; kingdom Metazoa; phylum Arthropoda; class Insecta; order Lepidoptera; family Lycaenidae; genus Celastrina; species Celastrina argiolus. Next base: position 10,748,631 of record LR994597.1, read on the forward strand.
AGCATAATGTGTGTCACACGATACGTAAATGGGGCAGTTAGGCTAGTGATGTGACCGATATGCGAATATTCGGCAGTTGTGGCGAATAACCGAATCAAAAAAAAAAATCCAGATAAAAAGTTAATCTCGGAATGTCAACACAAAAAGCTACCACCGGTCAAACCTTAACCCGTTGAGAAGAACCGGCGTAAAAACAAAATATATGTATTTGACAATATTTTGTTAATGTTACATAATATGTTATGTAAACTAATTCGATGCCACACAAATGTAATTAAGTACCTCACGGTAAGCAGTGACGAAAACCCGCACTAATCACACAAATACCTTCTTGCGCCTTTTCCATCTCATTTGAATGTTTGGACAGCGTTCGTTGATGATATGACTGATGAGAATGCAGAACAAACCGGCAATTTTTTGTGTTTAATTATACATCTAGCTCCTTTTCCGTTTTCGTTGTATTGTTTTTGAGGAATTATCAATAAATTTATTGAATTGTTGCCGATTTATTGCTAACATTTTGTGGTTTTACATTTTCCTGTCCCAATATTAGAAATGTTTTGAGTAGTTATTCGTCTAAAATGCGGTTAAAATTTCCTTTTATTCGGTAGGGACTATAGTACTATAACTATTTGTGTCCTGACTTGTATGATAAGCTTTTCAATTTACACTATTTAGATGCCGTTATTTATACTGACTGTTATTGCCTTCGTAAAGTCAGAGATCATACTAGTTACCCCAATTTCAGTTACAAGTTTAGAAACCATTTAGCTAGTTTATAACTTGTACATTTAACTTATTTGTATGTGTTTTAAGTTAATATTTAAAGGCATGATTTGTCTACGGTTTCTTTCGAGCAGATTGATAACTCATATCTCCCACCAAAAACATTTTCATGTAAAAATGTTGCCAAGAAGAGTCTACATAGCTTACCCTGTGAAAAAGTTATGAGATCTCATGTAGAGCCAAGATTCTTGATATATGTGCCCTTACTGGTAAAGCATGGCCTAACTTTAGCCGTTTTGCTACCGTTACGAAGATTTCATAGGGATTAATCGTGTGTGAAATACATTTTTTTTTGTATTTACGAGTAGGTAATATATACCTATGTACCCAATCAATATACTCAAAGAATGTATAGAGCTCTTACTCGTATAACCTTATAATCGAAAAATTATTTTGTATTTCAAATTATCAGTTAAAAACTACCTATATATAGCTTGTGAGTTGTGAGAGAAAAATCGATTTCGAAGCTACAAACAGATTTTAAATACTCTTTTATATTTTTGATTACTTCTCTCCGCAATACTCAAAGGATTTCCAATAAAAGCTTTCACTTGAATGTTTATTAATTTAGTAACTGGATCAAAGGCAGTTACAAAGTTAAATTGATAGGGATGTTGATATAAAAGTACAAGATATTCCGATGTTCCAGAGAGTTCTAGGGAACTTTACTGAATATTGCGGGAATACTTGAAGCTCTGTTGATATTTCTACGTTTGTCCGGTGAAATCTGTCCGGTACGGTCTCCGCGTGATAAAAATATTCAGCTTATGTTTCAGCAGCAGCTAATATAGCAGGGTTCCCTTTTTTGAGGCTGGATTCGAGATGATGTAGTCCATCATCTTGTCAGACAATCAGGTGATCATACTGTGAAAACATTTTTTGTTGTTCCAACGCGGGAATCGTACCCACGACCTTCGAGTCGAGAGCTAGGCTCTCAATCACTAGACCACACGGATTACATATAACACGGATAACAGAAAGTAATCCGCCGCGCTTGTCTGTCTGTCGCGATAAACTAAAGACTGCACCGATCTTCATGTCGTTTTCACCAATAGATAGAGTGGTTCTCGAAGAAGGTTTTAGTATGGGTTTAGCTGCTGTCAGTCAAGTTAATTCTAAGGTAAGAAATTCGCTGGGACAGCTATGTTTTTACACTTTGCATTTCTGCTTAGTGTGGCCGGAGTATTACTCACTGCAATTATTCATCGACATTTGACAGCGTAGAGTCGTCATAATAAAGGTGAACCTCATGGAGGTCAACATTTTTCATTGTAAACCGGAGCGTTGGCACTGCGTTCGTTAGCACAGAATCTCTAAATTCGGCCAGGGGTCAAAACACCGCGCACGCGATAGGTTAGTCAACATGTGATGCGGACCGGAGTACGGGCAGACTTGTCGTCCGATGACAAGTGGAGTTGAGAAGTTGGCTTACATTGAATAATACAATAAGTAACTTAAAATTATGCTTAGTATAACATGCTAAGTAATGTTTTATTTTACATGAATACTGTTTAAATCAATTTTTAAATCAAGTTTTTTCAATGTTTGCATGCTATATGTATACCTATATGTGTAGCTAAAAGTGCCTGATCTTATAAATTTTATAACCATCTATTGTACTAACTACTTTCTAAGCAAATAAATGAAATGAAATGAATCTCCTAGAAATAGGCACTACTTGTTACTCATTGTATTATTTAACACGTGAATTAAAGAAAAAATCAATAAGAATCACTTTCTTACACTTCCACTACTGAGTCTTTTTAACTCTCCTGTCCAGTGTTTCTGGTGGTCTTAGTTTCGATTCGCTCGTTGGAACAACTAAAATGTTGTGTTCGAGTTTGGTTAGGACAGTGCAATCCAGCTGCAAGATGTATGCTTCGGATGGGTATCTAAAAAGTTCTCACTCCAGTCGTGAGGGTTGCCGCTGGCTTATGAGTAAAGGAAGAGAATATCCGTATGTATTGCGCACATACTTATGCACTATACAAATAAGTTCTGCTGAGCTGCCTGGTTTCAATGAAACCGGCCACCGTCACCAGAGCTATTATAACGGAAGTAGATAATAGGAAAGTAGAAGTAGAATAATGTAACGATCGTGTCTATGACATTATATTTTGTGTCGAATGATTTCCCGTAGAACATAGTCACTATGTTGTATGTGAGTCATTGTTCACCGAAAGCGAAATCTAACTGTATTAGCATAACCTTATGGTGTTTTGTACGAAAGTGATGGCATACATACCTAGTAGCTACCAACCTGTTGTCATAGTCACAACTGCCTAATTCGACTCATGTGTGTGATAACTGATGGAGTAATAATAGTTTCCCCACCGATCAGCAGTAGTTCTTTAGTGTGTGCGCAAAACACAAGAGCACTAGCTTCCTTATATCTCATATACCAGTAGGTAAGACAGTGGATTTCGGAATACATAGTACGAGCAGAAGAGTGTCCGCTCACGTCCGATAATCGGTGTCCGATTTTTTATAGAGCAAATTAGAACATACTGATTGAAATAGTGCAACACGTATGTCATACAATAAGTCTGTCAGACATAATAGGAAGGAAAAAATCGGCTTACTATCGGACCTACAAAAGGAATTACGTGAATATTTTGAAGTACCCAAATTATATTTTAACCAGCTGTGCCCGCGACTTCGTTCGCGTGGTTGTCGGAAACACTATCGCGAAAAGCGATTATCTTTTGATTGCTCACGTTGGTTTATAATTATTATGATTATGAAAAAGGAATAATTCTTTCATACATATTTTTTGAGGAACTTAAACCGATTATGCAGCGCACGCAACGAAAGTCCTCCAATGTGAACAATTTTCAACATTTGTCACTGACGCTTCCTTCCTATTGGTCGCAGCGTAATGTTGTATAGCCTAAAGCCTTCCTCTATAAATGGACTATCCAACATTTTTTTTTTAAATCGGATCAGTAGTTCCTGAGATTGGCGCGTTTAAACAAACAAACTCTTCCGCTTTATAATATTAGTATAGATTGTTGATAAACCGGATGCAAAAATATTTGAAAAATCTTCTAATCCGAGAGAGGACGCTTAACGCTTATGATGATTAAAATTAGATGATCAGCCGAACAGCTGGTAAAGTTCAATGACCCCCTGACTAACACCAACGATCTGTTAATGTGTAATGCGACGGTGACATGAACATTCTCGGAAATTATTAATAAAAAAAAAGAATGAAGGTAAATTTTTTAAAAAGAAACAAAGAGTGATTGTCCGTTTTAATTTGAGTTTTCTGATGCGATTACTGAAGGGCACAGAATGTGATGCCTATTGTTGTTTGTTTGATTTTGCCAAAGTACCATCTTTACCCGGGTATGTATGTATGATATATACAGATTCATGGTCGAATTAGTTATTATAGTTTGGCACTATGGTAACTAATTTGATGCCATATAAATTATAGTTAACTTCCTCACCATGAGCAGTGACAAAAACTCGCACTAGGCCCACTGATTTCGACTGTGGAGTATTTATGGATTTCTAGCTAATTCGGGCCCACATCGTTGAATAAACATCATATTTTCTCACAGCTTAAACCGTCCCTGGATGTCCACGAATGTTTCAAGACTAAAAATAGCCGAATCGGTTCCGCCGTTCTAGAGTTTTAGCGAGATTAACGAACAGAAATCAATTTTGAAAATAATGAATGATGGTTAGTACAGTATTAGCGAGTCTTCCTGCATTAGGACACACCGGGATCCGTGCGTCAATAAAGTTACTCAACATCCCCTGAGAGTATGCAATTATGTGGACGCAATGCAAATTGTGACCCAACTCCTGCGATTGTGATACTCCACAGACATTGACTAATATTACGATTTTCAGGGTTTCGTAACTGAAAAGGAAACTAGTTGAAAATACGGATTACTAAGGGGCGATTTCACCAATGCAATTAAGCTGGCTTAGTATACGTTAATCTCGCTTTACGCGTTTAAACGCACTTAATGCGAGGGGCAGCACGCGAAACTAGCGCCACTCTTCTCTATTAGTTCAACTAATTACTTGGTGTTTTAACCGATTACTTTTTTAATAAGATTTTTGTGTCGTTGTAAAATTAATTTTCAAATAAATGCAATTACGAGTATAATTGCATTTCACCAATAAAAACTAAACGCGGCTCTAGCTAAGCCGAGTTTAAACTTCTCAACTTGAGATTTCGTCGGCTTAACTTCGTTGACAGCTCAAAAACCGTCGATTACCAAATGTCATGAGATAACAGTTGTGAATGTGATGGTTGTATTTTAAAAACACAAATATCTAGACTAGGTTTTAGAAAACTTTGTGTACCAGTTAGGCAGAAGTTCAGCTGATGGTCGTAAATATGAAAGATGCTAGTCATAATATCACAGCTTTTAAAGTTATTCGCAAGTTTGTGATGACTTCGATAAGCGTCTGCAGAACTCTTAAAATTGGCAATGTAGCTTTGGCAATGATTTTGCTTTTTCCCCATGATAATAAGAAGAATGGCTAAATTTATATATTTTCCGTTATCATTGAACTTGTTTCCTGCGTTTTCCTTTCATGGGTTCCGCAGTAACAAGGAAACATAGTTTTAATTTATAAGGGACATGACTAATCCATGTTTTTTTATTGTGTACAAAAGCCTACCGACAAAGTGATTTACAAGTTCTACCTTCTGGCATTTCTAAACTATTAGAGTTACTTGGTCATGCTAAATATTCTTTATTTTCTTTGAATTTGGCGGTTACGAAAAGTTTGTGCTATACTTGCATAGTAACAAGTATCCCGTATACATTTTTCTGAGATAAAATGTGCAGTTAAGAAATATAATAGTTGTCATAATTTAAATTCGCTAAACATATTCAAATCGTGCTAGCCGCCCGGGCCCCGATTCTTGCACTTCGAAATTTATTTCGAATGTCAGTCTGTCCTACTCGTGCATGTATGATTTAACAAGCGTGCGAGCGGGACAGACATATTCTGAAACGATAATTAATCAAGGTCTCATGTAGGTATCATGTTATATCGTGAGTAGATGTCGCAACTTACCAACGATTGTCCCCGAACCCATGCTCATATCGATCCACCGACCTGCCAATTATCATGCAACCAATTAGTGTGCTTAAATATAGCCCTTGTGTACTACAACATAAGTGTCACATTGTGATTTGTGACGCGTTGTTCTCGCCGCGCCGAGATATGAAGTATCAGGATGTTTTTGCTTTCAGGGATTCCCGCGACACGTTTAATGTAAATCAATATTTACTGGGTTACACTAATCGTATCGTGGCAGGAACGTTGAGTAGCACTCGATGTAGGTTCGTAGGTTTACGCTCGGATCATCCAATAACGGATGCAAAGATCTACTTTTTTATATTAATTAGAGTTTATTACAAAACTCTTGTAAATAAGTAAAGTTGAAATGAAGACCAGTGGTAAGAATTCTGCTTTGAGCTTCCATAATTCTTATAACATTCCATAAATCCATAATTTCCATGTCGATTTACATGAAACGATAATGATAATTATTTTCCTTTATTTTCTAATTAATTAGGTACTTACTAGTAATATGTAGAGAAAATGTAGTCTACACTAATATTATAAAGAGGAAAGATTTGTATTTTTGTATGTAACGACTTAACTCAAAAAGTACTGGACCGATTTTAATAATTCTTTTTTTCATTAGAAAGCTACATTATCACTGAGTAACATAGGCTATGTAAAAATCAATTGCTGTTCGTTAGTCTCGCTAAAACTCGAGATCAGCTGAACTGATTCGGCTATTTTTGGTCTTGAAATATTCGTGGAAGTCCCGGGAAGGTTTACACGGTTTCCATGCTCAACGACGTGGGCACGGGTGAGCTAGTAACTTATAAACTTAAGAAAATACAATAAACATCTCATGATTGTTTACATTTTAATGGAATGATATCAATAAGTAATTGTTTGTTTTATGGTGACAGCCGCCATGTCGCTGCACATGTGACGGAGATGTATTTGCGGCGTGTAGTGGGGGTCCGGGTTAATTTGTGTCACAAGTGTCGCGGGTGTCACAAAAGTCACAGGCCAATTCGTCACTGTCCACGAAAAAAGGGAAACGCTGTTCCACTGAATAATACAGCTTGATGGGTTACATCACTTCGGTATTATACGAAAGTTGATGTTTGAATTCGTGATTCTTTTGACACTTTCCTATTTTTTTTTTGTAAATGAAACAAACTTTATGTTTAGTTTGGTATAGTAGAAACAAATTTTCTAACTTTCACGGTCTTTTAGTTCCTAGTAAGACATTGAACTTGAAGGGCTAGGGCGCAGTGCGTTAGTGACACTCTTGAATAATACAGCGGGCCTACTCCCGACACAATCGAGTACCGAATCCGTTCGATATCAGTGGTTTTTCGTATTTTATTTGGTAAATTACTTTGAAACTAATCAGGATAAAGAAAATTGCTAGATCGTAACGTTTTATACTCCCGACCATATCGATCGACTGAGAATCAAAATAAACAAATGTCAATTTATTAGGAAGTTCGCGGCATGATCGTATCTAAATCAAAATCAAATCATTTTGGAGAGTAAGGCTATATTATTAACGAGTGATAATACTGTAGAGTATGTATGGGTCTCGTATATAGAGTTTACTCTACACATTCTATGTATAGTAATAATTTTGGCAGTCTGTATGTATGTTCCACCATATCGTCAAACTAAGTACTGTTCCTAATTCCTATTTTGATAAAAAAAAGGTCCCACCGCATTGAGATGCTCCTTTTATTGGAAGTCGGTTAATAAGGGGTGGCGAAGGTAAAGGTTATATTGTTAAGAATAGCCCTATATAAGTTATATTTCTATGAGAAATGCCTCAACATTATAAATTAACCCATACAATAATTTAAAAATAATAATGTTAGCGCTGGTACTTTCACAAGTAACCCTAGTTTGTCGCTACAGTGGAACTAACATACAGACTGCCAAAATTATTCCTTCCTTTTGGCTTCGCTGTCGGGTACAGCAGGAAGTGATCCCATTATTCACGCGTTTCTCCACATGACTACATTACGTGTGTTACCTAACAATAATGTGCGGACATCGGGAAGAGATTAGCGCTGATGTGCGCTTTCTAACATATCTAACGGTGACCCGGTTATGTTTACTTTCTATACTGATAAAAACAATGAGCCGTCGCAGCAGGCCTGGCAGATGTTGGACCTTGAAAAAAAATTGAATTGAAAAATGTAACAGCAGGAGCAGGCATTTTCGCCGCGCGGTAGAAAGAGAGAGGGATACTATCAAACCTGCTACGCGGCCTACGCCGAGCCGGCAGGCTACTCCCTCCGTCTTACGAATTTTTGATCAGGTCACGTGTTCCGCTCGCGAGTTTGATATTCTTTATCTATCCAAAAATGTGCACAACGCCGTTAAGAAGTTTTTGAAGTAGCTATTGCACATATCCGAGGCCGCGAATAAATAATAGCACATTTAGCAAACGTATTAAATGCTTCTAGTTCGTTCACGCACCAGTAAATCTGTCATCCCACGAATACACAATCTACTTTTATTCAGTTTGTTCCCGGGATAAAAGGTAACTGCTCGTGGCTCCGTCTGTGATTTAAGAAAATACTCTCTGTAAAATGTTAAAACTCTACATTTTTCGATTTCGATTAATGTCACTTTAAGTCCAAAAATGTATAATCACAATTCAAAATACATTAAGTCTTAATAAGATAAAGTGGATTTAAATGTAATATAGAACGGTTTCTTATACATTAATATCATTACAATACTTTCGCCGCACTCAATTCCGCTCTATAAAGTAAAGCAATAAACACAAGGCACTAAAAGAAAGCAATTTATGTGTAAGAGCGGTACCGCTTTTATGCATTTCATCTTTTAGAGCGCGCGCTTAATTTCATCTATCGCTTAATTGTTGTCGTAAAAGGTGCGAGGTAGTGGTTTTAAATATAATAATCACTCATTTTTATAGTAGCCAAATATGTGCGCAATACATTAGTACAGTGGTCCCAATTAGTTTATGCTTGTTGAAGTGGTAATTTACCATTATCCGATGCGATTATTAGCCGATGTCATTGAAACCAGGCCAGCTACGCAGGAGTTATTTATAGTGCCCAAGTGTGTGCGCAATACACAAAGACATTCTCTTCCTTTTACTCTCATGTCCCAATGGGACGGTAAACCGACGCGACTGGCGAGAGAACAGGCGCAGGACCGAATTTTTACATACCCATCCGACGCATGGATCATCTTTCTTATCAGACAATCAGGTGATGAGCCTGCATTGTCCTAACCAAACTTGAAAACAACGTTTTTTGTTGTTCCAACGCGGGAATCGAACCCACGACCTCCGGGCCGAGCCGAGAGCGAAGCTCAGGACCACTAGGTCACGGAGGCGCTTAATTTTCAATTTACCATTAAAGTGGTACGCAACCACTTCAATGGTAAATTAAGAAAGTATTTATAATATATCGTTATAAAATAATACTTTGGAAATTTTTGTTTTTACTGATAGCCGCGAGGGTACCTACCCCTTGATGCTTCACTTCACAGGGGTACGCTTACCACTAATTAGGAAACACTGCACTTAGGATGTTCTATGATCTATCATCCTCCTACTCTCATAACCTAGTTGGACGGTTACCCGATACGACAGGCAGAACTGAGTTTTTACATATCCGAAGCATGGATCAGCTTTTCTTTCAAATATCAGATAATCAGCCTGCATTGTGCTAAACAAACAGTTGTTCCACGCGGGAATTGAACCGACGAGACGCAGCATTAACTTTTAATAGCGGTGTATCGCCGTATCGTCGCGTCGCGTCTCGTCTCAGTGTGAACTCATCCTTAGTGGTCAGTGGTGGTCATTATATTTGTACTTTAAAAGTTTATTTTTAAATTGTAGCTAATTCTTACTTTAATATTCTAGTTCATCGTTTCTAAATTTACTTGATCCCCGAAACAATTAAACACATCCGAGAGTAAAACCTAGTATGTACAATGTAAGTCTGTCTGTCCATGTGTAAGTAAGCACACACAAAAACCAAGTGCCGCTACACGCTGAATGATATTTGTACAATACGCGGTTTTGTGTATAACGGAGACTGGTTTCACACACGACAGCCCGCGACACGCTCATAAGCGGTGGCGATTTAAAAACTCATTGATGTGGTGTTATGACGAAAACTCTAGCATGAATTAGCAAGGATATTGATCTAGTTATAGTGATAAATGTTCAGTTTAATTGAACTGTTGGATGTTGGTTTTTTAAGAGCATTTATTAAACTTCATTTTTTTTTGGAAATTATGTATGTACCCATAAACTTAGTACTTGGTAGCCAGCAACGAACCATAATTGAATATGTATATTACTAATTACGATAATGTGTAAACAAACACATTAAATATAATTAACATTTTTATATGCATAGTGTAAAATAATGATTCTGTTTGTTAACATTCATATGATTTTTTATTACCAAAAATAATATAAAAATATCCTTTTGATAAAATGACTAACCACCTAGAAGCACCACAACTTACAAGGGCTTAAATTTACAACAAAAAATGCATTTGAGCCAACATGTCAAGAAAAAAAGTTACTTAACATTAACATTACCATCGTAACGTTACGTACCTCAATCGTACAAAAAATAAAGAACAAAAATGCTGTATTTGAGTTACACACAATTCTAATAAAAATGTCGCAATACGAACGCTGGTCAAAATGTAACCGCTATGATCCTAGATCGGTGTAAGTGTTGCTGTTGTAAAATGTAACCGCGCTACGCTCCTACGTATGTCCTCCGCCTATTATCACATATCTGTGTGTCAGTCGACTACCGTTACAGCGCTGAAAAAGCGCACAATGCGATTACTGTGTCTATTGTAATTTGTGCCTTTTGTTTGTATTCACGAGGAAAAGTGTTTCCCTCTGTTCTCTACGGGTTATTGATTATTTTCCATTTGTTGAATTTGTTACGGTGTTACTTGAATGCGGGTTTTTGGGTTAAAATTTTCATTTTGGTACGTTTGAAAGAGATAGGCAGTAGACGGTTGCGGTAGAACGGCTGGACAGCGGATCGCTGGCACAGTAATTAACTTTTAGTTACTGATAGATAGGTTATTGAAACTGATCGTTAAAGGTTAATGTATGGCAACAGTGTGATTAGCAGTAACAATTCACGTTACTACGTACTCGTACCGTTGATAATTTTTCATCATTAAATAAATTTAATCAAAAAAAAATTGTATGAAAATTATGACAACGCCCTGGGGATACAATTCACTAACTATTCGAAAAGTTTATGTCAATTATTTCTGTTAAATCTACGTAAAGTAATCGAAGTTTATTTTCTGGCTTTGAAGAATTTAGTTTCAGGTACATCAAAAAAATGTATAGTGTTGTATCGACAGCAGTATGTTGTCGATATCGATACTTTGGTGCACTCGACACGAGTGCTGGGTACAGGTGGTGTGGCTGTGACGTCATGACCCATATCGCCGGGTCGTCGGCCCGCGCCGGTTCAGAGTCCGACTCTGATGGACGGCCAATTAGCCACGACAGATATTGTTGGATCTACTACACTAGATAATTGTTGCAAATTGTGCCGGCGGCCGGCGCCGAACCGAACACATTGCGGATTATGATTTACGACCGCATTAGAGGAGCTGTGATATATAATATACTAGCTGTCCCCGCGACTTGTTTCGCGTCGTTTTTGAGCGACTTAAGAGGATTAGATAGGGGTCTAGGGGATTTCTATTTCCTCCCTGGATAACACCTGTATAGTAACAATTTTTTTCGTGAATATTTATGGATATTGTTTGTACGTCCCTATTTTTTCTTTTTTTTAATAAATTAATTATTTAAAGAGATATGGACGTTTAAAAACCTAGAAAAAATGGCCAGACTCTCCGCTATGTTTAAATATCTAGGAAACAGATTTGACTACAATAAACAATAAAATCAAAAAATAGGAATCTAGCTCAATTCTTTTTTTTGCTAATACAGAAAAAAAAAATTTATCGGTTAAGTTTTGGAGGAGGAAACAGGAATCCCCTAAACGTCGATTTCTGGTACTTTTAAAAGGTAATTTCAGTCCAAGTTGCAGTTGTCTCTATCGCGCTAGTGCTGGCTAGCTAAGGACTTGCGAGACAGCAATAGATTTTATAAATACTTATTTTGTATTTCTCTCAACCGTGGTGTTTCCTCCTTAACCGTTTATGCAGCGCACGCAACGAAAGTCACCCCGTTTTGGCGACATTTCTCACTGACGCTTCGCTCGTATTGGTCGCAGCGTAATGTTATATAGCCTAAAGCCTTCCTCTATAAATGGACTATCGAACAAAAAATTGTTCAAATTGGATCAGTAGTTCCTGAGATTAGCGCTTTATAATATTATAATATATTCTGAACATCCGTCCGGATAAAATTCTGTTAATGAAAACAGAACTCTGGGCTAATACATTAGAGTAGAAAGTCAAATACTCGAGTGTCGAGTTGTCAAATTTGACACTGACATTCGAATATTATAACCCGTGTAATAAACGAAGACACATCGACGCTCGCTATAGTATTGCTACATTTGTAGGAAGACCCGAGTTCTATTTTTGTGTAAATCAGATTTTTCTTCTGTTAAATCCTTCATTGAATAGCATTTTATCCCACTCGTATTTCCTATCAATGAATGAGAGGGCATGGTATTTTAACAATCCTTGGTGAAACCGGGACTAAGCCATATAGTTAGATACAAGTCACATTGAAGTCGAAGCGTCAAGTTTTTCACCTATAACATAATATTATTTCTATTGTATTAAGGTATAAACTTGTATTATCGAAATATGGTTCCAAACGTAGACGGATGTGATAAACGACGACGCGCCGACGGTCGCTATCATATTTCAATAATACAATTTTGTACCTTAACCACGTAAAAATAAAGAGCAAATTATGCTGCGGGTGAAAAACATGGTGCTCCCACTCTGCGCCAATGAGTTGAGCCTTAGCAGGTATTTTACTATCGGACCCCAAAGCGATAAGATCCCATATATTCATGTCCCGTTACTTCATAAATCCCTATCTCTGAGGTACCATTCCGAAGGTGAAAGAATTATGGAGCTAGTTTTAGTATTGGAGAAGATTTACCGCTGCATTTTGTCTTTGCACTTTGCAGTTGCGACGCGGAGTCTGAGAGAAAAGGCAATAGTCTAAACGTTCACCATATATAGTTAGAAAATACAATACTGGCCGTGTTCGGTGGCTCGTTTTTTTGACGCATCCGTTTGTAAAGCACCAATCAAAAACCTTTATTTTCTGTTTTCTGTATACAATTTTTAAGTAAATTGACAGCTAATAGAAAATAAAGGTATCTGATTGGTGCTTTACAAGCGCATGCGTCAAAAAAACAAGCCAGCGATCACGGCCACTGACTGTGTCGTTTTGAAAAGCTTTTGCCCTGTTAGGGCCGATTGTTCAATCGCCAGATAACTTTTATCTAAGGAATAAATATGTGACTTTGACAGATTTTGTATGGAACAAATGTCAAAGTCACATGTTTATTCAACAGATAAAAGTTATCTGACGATTGAAAAATCGCCCCTCAGTATGTTAGTGTGGGACAAATCTTGCGAGGTAAATTAGGACCACTTCCTGTCCTTAGATTAGATTGAAATTTGGTTTAACGTAACTTCGGTGACATTGAATTATATGGTAGGTACTATAAAGCTGGTCTCAGGATGTCGTCGGAAGGTGGCCATAAGAACTCCAAAACTAAAAAAGATAAAACCGTCGAGTTTGGACTTGTTTCAATAGTCTTTACAAGTACTCAGAGCATTTAAATAAAAGCTTGTTTTTAAAACTTTTCTTAATTAATTTATTGGTACACTACATGAGTGTACCAATAAATTTTGCCATTTGTCAGTCAATAATAATTATTGATTGATGATGGCGTAAAATAATACAGTCCGATGAATGATATATTATACAGACAGTCGTTAAAACCGATGGTAAAATTTATATTTGAACATGACGGACAGTAACTCTTGGTAATGGCCAATTCGTCGCCATTAAAGGTACTGATGATATTATAATAAATAATTATATTGTGATTGCAATATTTTTTTTCATACAATATCAATTACAAATAAATACAAACAAACACATTGATATGATGTCTTTACTACACGAGTAATCGATTGATGTAATGTTTATTTAATTTACTGTAATGTAGTTGACACTGTATAAATATTCAGTACTGTTGAGTAACGACGCTTTATATGGAAGTGATAAACATAAATGCAAGTCAATACCGCAATCGTAAATACGACAGTCGGACGGATTTTAATGTTTCAATACATTTGTTTTGTTTATACATTAAAATATAGACTGTCGATAAAAAGTTATCGATACGCATGTTGACAACCCTAAGAGTTGATGTGTGGGAATCTAAACTAAAATTTGCAAGAAATGATGACACTTCTGCAAATTCTACAAATCGATCTGCAAAAATCAATCGCACAAAATTATCTGATTTGGGGCTTGTACACAAAACTGCGATGCGACGTCGCATCGCAGAAATAACGTCACACGCCCATACAACACGGGTGACAATTCTATGGCTGTGTGACGTCATTTCTGCGATGCGGCGTCGCATAGCAGTTTTGTGTACAAGCCCTTGTGTATCACCTGTAGGATAAATATTATGTTGTTTTCATGCGATTGCCAAGTAAATCTATTTATTTATTTAAAACATGAAAAAATATTAATAATATTGATTATGATAACTATAAGATGTTGTTAGACCGACCGACTAACCCCTACATGGCATAACATGTATCTTACAACTTTTTACGGTAGAAGAACTAAGTAGCGAGACTTGGCACTTTTTACAAGTTATGTTTTTGATGGGATGTTTCTTACCTTTAGAATTTATTAATAATACTGTTAATTAACTTTTAAGGTGTTTTTCTGTCATAGTCACTGTCTGGATTTAATGCACATTACGTTTTGCACAAAACGTTTTCAAAGAAATATCAGTCTCTAGTAGTCAGGCTAGAAGTATCTAGCCGTTGTCAAATAAAACACTTTGCAAACGCTTTAATTATTTCCTTAGTCCATTCGATGAAGTTCAAGTTTAATTTCGAGTTTTTATTGGTATCGTCGCGCCGTTGAAACTGTCGGGTCATTAGATCCGGTCAATTGCCGCGAACAAAAATGCTCGTTATCGGCCACCGATCGATGACCGATTAAAATTCAACGTCTGTGGGACGTAGCGCCGCGGGCACACTGCCGAATGAAATGTTTGTTGCAAACCAAAATTGACCCTTTCCTATTGAAAACTATTTTTTACATTATTTCGAAGATCACTTCTTACTGGTCTCTACTCTCTACAAATTATATGTTTGTAACATTATTTTTATCTAACACCTGACTGAGTAAACTATGTAGATTGTAGATAGATAGATAAAAAATATTTGTACATTAAAAACATAATATTATAAACAAATAGGAAGAATTTTATTGTACAAAAAGGCTGTCTTACCGTGTCTTCCAGACAACCAAATAAAATAAATGTAATTACTAAAAATCCACATTTAACAGCTACAATGGAACAAATATACATACGTAATTACGTACATGTACCTTTCCTTCTGGCTTCGCCGTAGTCGGTTAAAAAGCACATAATACAAAAATATAATACCTACCTATATTGCTGTTGCATGTTATTTCGTTGATACATTTTTGATATTCACAGTAATGCGCCATGTATACACGATTTGTTTACTTCTGTTATGTGCACATACTGCATCCGATATTCCGGGCCATACGCATATCATACAATACAAATATCGAATGTGAATATATTAATATCGGATGGGTTTTATCGGAGCGCGTCGCGTATCAGGTATTTTGTAGCCGAGTCGCGTCGATGTAGATTGTAGTATTCGAATATATATTCGATTATGGTAAGCGATCGAAATGCGTCGGAGATATTCGTTATGATCATTATCACGAACTAACGTCGAATTCGTTTATGATATCATTACATTTAATTATCATTAATGACCTATATCGTGGTATTGAACAACCGTGTTCTATAATGTAGATAATAATTATTATAAGAAGCATTGTCTTCCGATTTTTCTGTAGGGATTCTCCAGCCAGCCAGCTCAATTCGAGAATAGGTATCATGTTATTTGTTATGCGCAAATTTACTCAAACTTGTATTTAGATATTTTTGGTATTTTTTTATCCGCGGATGGTTTCACATCAATCTGGGTCCGAAGACTTGAAGAACACAGAAAACTGTTAAGTGTGCGGGTTTACAACTTGCGGGTTCGCCGCTCCGACGTGCTCAACCATTGAGCTACAGAGATATATTTTATACTGTTCCCGCGACTTCGTTCGCGTGGTTCTTGAGCGACAATTTATGCAGCGCACGCAACGAAAGTCTCCCCGTTTTTGCAACATTTCTCACTGACGCTTCGCTCCTATTGGTCGCAGCGTAATGTTATATAGCCTAAAGCCTTCCTCTATAATGGACTATCCAAAAAAAAAATTACAAAGAATTTTTCAAATTGGACCAGTAGTTCCTGAGATTAGCGCGTTTAAACACACAAACAAACAAACTCTTCCGCTTTATAATATTAGTATGGATAAATTTTGATCTGGTATTGGTATAATATATCTTTAACATCCGTATCTATATCTAGACGTAATCTGGTGAATTAATAAGAAAATAAATATTCTGATGAATGGTAGGAAGTGCATCACATTCAAGTGAGCACATGTCAATTAATATCAAGAGACAGTGCAGGGTCGTCGACCAATGATGGCGTCTAGACCGGGCGACGGCCCTCAGCGCATAACGCTCCTGCGCGGGGGGCAATACGCCTCTGATTGAGGCATTAGGGATGTCACTTCATCTATTTTCGAAACTGAAAAAGTGGAGACGATGCTAGTTTAGTCAGACATAACAAACGTATAAATTAACAAATTAGCCGATTAAGGCGAGACTGCCCGATTTGGTTCGACATTCATCGAAAAAGGACAGAGTGTACCCAACTTTTTATTAGCAAGTGGTAACCCTGGAGTGCGTTGGTGGTGAGATTGGGTTTTACGGCGGCTGTCGCTTTAAATCGCATGTCTCAGAAGTGATAATAATGATGATGATTTCATTTAATTTTATTTGATTCAGATTGAGATTAATGTTACTGTATACGGTTGTTTCTTTGTTGATTTAAAGATATTGCTTTATGATTGAACTTTTTCTTAAAATTGCCTCGACAATAAAAGTCTTGTAAATAAAGTTGGTATATTGGTTGTTATTTGTTATGGACTTCTTTGAACAAGGGCGATTGCAATTTACAAGAGAGAAACTTATTGACATACGGCCGAATACTAAAACACTAATTAAAGTACGGAGCCCTTCATTACATTACATATTTAAAGGCTGTCAATGTCAATGCTTGGCAGAATCATTAGGACAGCATATGGCTTGAGCGCCACTCAATTTAACCACAGTCAGTATTCGGCGGATATAGACTAAATATCCCTTTTTAACTAAACTAAAAAAACACCGAAATTGTCACATATTCACTTATTGTGCCCACTTATCAACACTTTCACAGGTATAATAAAGGATCGTGCTTCTCTATCTATTTATTACTATTTATAACAATTAAATAATAATAAATATACCTACCTATTTCAACTTAAAAATGAAAAAACATTTTGCTAATTACATTTTATAACAATTAAACAATAATGAATATATTTAAACATGAAATAAAAAATATTCACAGTAAAATACGCCATTTTGACACTGCCGACTGTAGAATATAGTTTATAGTCTATGGATTCATAGTCGCAAACAATAATCATTGTATTCGCATCACTAACTAGTCTATGGTTATGTCATAGACGGTTTGTTTGAAATTAAACAGGTTGTAGGTACTACACTTTTTTCACTATAATAGTTAATGTAAAATACCTGTTTCCTTTTAGTTTTGACAAGTAATAAAGTGGAAAAAGTGCAAGTAGTTTGTGTATTATTACTCTATAAACTGATTTAAATTTTAATGCTTTAGTGGACAGGGGGCCTACTCAAGATGCCATCGCTAATTATCGCTTACAAAGTTCGGTAACAAAATGTATGGGATTTGACATAAGGTACGCTAAATGATCGCGATTTGGTATGTCATTTAGCGTAGCTTATGTCAAATGCCATACATTTTGTTATCGAACTTTGTAAGCGAAATAATTAGCGATGGCATCTTGAGTAGGCCCCCAGCTCAGTTTAGACAGTTTTTTGGTTCGTCTGTTGAAGTTAGACAGCAATTAAGCCGCGTAGAGACTATAAAATGGCCGAAACCTGTCTCGCCTTATGTAACGCTCGTTCTGAGAAACGTGAGACGGCACTATCAATTTTTAGGGACCTTTTCCTTAATAAAATATTGCTTCCCATACGCCCGTGTGTCGTCAATATTTATGTTCTCAATATTAAAAGTAACATCCTCGATATTCAATGTATCGTTATTGTACCTACACGTATTTTTTTGCGCACCGTGCTACTTTTATTCGTAGTATTTTTTACTTTTTAAAGTTTTTAGACTATATCTAAGTATCTGCGCAATAAAAATATATTGTACCTGGCTGGGCACAATGCCTTGTACCTGGATGAATGATGCGTATGGAATGATAAAGAAAGTTTCTGAAATACTGATATACCTACTTGTGTATAATGTAAAACTAAAATTATTTGAGTATCATTAAATATAATGAAGATTGTGGCGTCACGTTTTTAACCCTACATAGACATTACACCAAACGTATGGACCTCTTTAGATTACCTTTATATGTGCCAATTTTAATACTCTTTAGTTCGCACAATTCTCAATACCAAAAGTATTTGCTTTATATTTTAATTTTGTCTATTACGTTTTTTGACCGTGTCCTTATTTTTTGTTACAGGTAAATGACCCAAGTAGTTGGCAATGAATACGAGAACATAAATGATTGTATAGCAATTAATATTTTTGGTAAGTTATAGTTTGCTGGTTGTTGTTGGTATATAATCATGTGCTGGTTCGATGTTATCTGCAAATTGCAATGGTTGGTAGACAAAAAGTTTATTACCGTCTGAACATAGTAGTATTAGTGAATCAATTTGGTCAAATTTGTTTTTTTTTTATATTTGTTGGGTATTATAATCAAAAGCTAAAAGCTATCCGACTATGAAAAATATACATTGCTAGCTGACCCGTGCCTCGCTGAGCATAGAACCGTTTAAATCTTCCCGGGACTTCCACGAATATTAGAAGACTAAAAATAGCCGAATTGGTTCAGCCGTTCACGAGTTGTAGCTAGACTAACGAACAGCAATTCATTTTTATATACAGTGTGTAAAAAGAGCATTTACTATAACTTTGAGATACGATTATACTACCTTTCCTCATTTTGGAAATGTAATTTTTTTTATTTTTAGTAAAGAACTAAAAAAAAATTTTTTAGTTCTTTACTAAATCTTATTTTATTGTCGCAAAAACAACAATAAAGCAAAAAAAATCTTTTTTTGGAATTTTTGTAAAAAAAAATTAAAAAAATACATTTCTAGAATGAGAAAAGGTAGGGTGTAAGGTTTTTACACCCGTTATATAGATGTATAGCATATTGTTCCCGGGATATTTTTACGAATCTATTGATGTTTTTAATTTACATCGATCCGTATGCGCAACGAAGGAACAAATATAGTACAGTGTCATAATCAGGACCCTTTTGCCTTCGGTGGAGTCGGGTAAAAACGGGGAGCCCGGTTTTTAAATGTTATTGTGCAGGTGTAGCTTGTGGAACAGGTGACAGACAGGCAGGTTCTACAGTTTTGAGATGATGTCACCGGTCAGTATTATAATATACTTGTTACATATATTTACATCCAAAATGAGAAGATATCAATTTGGAATCTCAGGCTGTTTGTATCTGGGGGCACGGCAGTGCTCTGCCAAGTTGAGCACGGCCGTATCATTTCTCGAAACAATTCAGGCCATTTTCGACCCCTTTTAACTTTGTTGTTGAAAATTGCTATAAGGCTGCATTTTTAGATACTAATTAGGCATTGTTCAGTATGAAACAGAAGTTTAAGAATTATAAATTTTTTTCTGTCGGTCTAACATCACCTTATAAGTTTGTAAAATTGGTTAAATCGGGACTTATTTCAACAAACTGTAACGACTGAAGTTATTATCATCGCTATTCGCCAATCACTGTCATTGTTTGATAGTAATACGATTGGGTAATAATGATTAATTAATGATGTAGATTGTAGATATCAATGCAGCGTGTTATAGGCACTTAGCACGCTCGCTCTTGGCCGAGTTTCCCGTTTTCATTGTGTGGCCTTTGTTGTGACTTCATACATACATTACACATCCTACTTCCACCAACCTTACATACATTGTAATAACTTGAAGTATAATGTAGTGGTCATATTCATATCTATACTAATATTATAAAGCGGAGGAGTTTGTTTAAACGCGCTAATCTCAGGAAATACTGGTCCGATTTAAAAATTTATTTTTTTGTTGGATAGTCCATTTATAGAGGAAGGCTTTAGGCTATATAACATTACGCTGTGACCAATAGAATCAAAGCGTCAGTGAGAAATGTTGCAAAAACGGGGAGACTTTCGTTGCGTGCGCTGCATAAACGGTTTAATTAGCTCAAAAACCACGCGAACGGAGTCGCGGGCACAGCTAGTCATCAATATGACCACTACATTATATGATTGTTGAAATATAAATGTTCCGAGTTTAATGCCGCCTGCATGCGCTAGGCAATCTGATTGGAAAGAAAACCGTTTGCTTGCCAAGCTGCAAGCCTACATGCACCAGATATACAAGGGTTTATTTCTTACCTAGATGCTAAATCTAGGATACACTAATAATATTTATAAAGGTTGTGATGACTATTTGTCAGTGTGTTTGCTACTTCTTTACGCGTAAATGGCTAGACCAATTACTATATAAAGTTCATAGGCTACTTTTTTCGAGTTCTTTAACATAATATTCCGAGTATAACGCCGCCTGCACTCGTTTAGGAAACGATCCGATTAAGGCCTTTGCTTGTAAAGCTGCAAGCCTGCATACACGCGAGATATAAGGATTTTCTTGCTTGTCTAGATGAAAAATTTGGCATAACAAATAAAACTTTAAAATCTATAATTGTTATTTGATCGAAGGTTATTAGATACGCTTTGTTCTTAATTTGTTGATTGACATGTTGAGAAAGCAGTACTCGATAATTATCACGTGACTGACAGTTTCCAGATTTCGCCAATTACTCGTTGTAAGATTACGTCGTTATTAACTACCTAATTTGTACAGACCAATGCCAAATGGCCCATTTGCAGTAACAATATAATACATTTCATTGTTATAGCAAAATGTATCCAATTTAGAGTATAATGTAATGTTTTTTCTCAAACACTATTATGTCACAAAAATGTAATATCTGCACAGGTACAGACGCCTAAATATTTTTCTCACTGTTTCGTGTTTTCAAATTAATTCTTAGCGTCATTTCACGCTGCAATCAAATTTGCAACTAAAATGGTACGTGTGGTAAAATCCAATTTGATATCGCTGTTTTAATGCAAACCGTATCTCGGTACGATGTTAGCTTGACAAGCAAGAAAATCCTCATATCTTTGCCAATCTGTTTGTCCCGCGTGTGCTGCGGCTACAAGGTTAGTGATAGGTTTCAAAAGCTCATCTAAATGACTAACCTAAATTTATTTTTTGGGCTTCAAGCTAGTATAGAAGTTTTATAAGGAACAGTATTGTAAGAAAGTAGAGATTTTTTGTGTTTTCATATTTTATATATTGTCTAGACTCTAGACAGATAGAGGGCTACGAATGGAGGAAGCCAAAAAATCAGAAACAAAAAGCGAACATAATTTTTCGTTTTTCTTTGTGAACTTGTGTTCGCTTTAAGTTGCTTTACCCAGATATTCTGTATTCATTCATATCCTATTGTTTTATAATGGGAGAACGTACAAGATTATGGCTTAACGGTTATAGGCTCGCACTTCAACCGCGAAAGACCATGAAAAGGAAAAGTCTAAAAGTGAAAACGAAAATGTGACGACAAGTGTACTCGAACGACGGTCTTTCAAACGCACAAAAGCCCATATTATACACATATTACGACATTTATGCCCAGCACAATGGAGTTCTTTAAATAGCCAATTTTACGGACTCCATTCAATATAGTGATATAACGGGGAAAGTTTTGTATAATTGACTGTTTCTCGTCTCTTGAGACTTTTGGCCGAATAGTTAAACGGTAATATATTTTACTCTGTTAGCATGTGAGATGCTATCACTGTCACTTTTTGCTGAAATGACAAGGATATATATAACAAGGTTTTTTAATATACCTAATGCAGGCTATGTCTGATATTTTTTTTAGATTTTTGAACGTCCATATCTCCTTGAATAATTAATTTATTAAAAAAAAGATTTTATTTTTTAACATTACAAACAAAATACGTAGATATTCAGGAAAAAAAATTACTCTAGCGGCATTATCCAGGAAGGAAACAGAGGTCGCTCAGACCCTTATTTCTGTATGGAAAAATAGGCGATGTGTTTCCTCTTAAGGAAACACAACGCCTATTTTTTTCCTTAACTATGGTTTCATTCGGACGTACGTGTGACACTCGCGAGCCGCTCTCCTACTCTACAAACCCGAGCTCACTGCTCATGTCTCTGGCAGCCTCCGCAAGGCCTTCCCCGGTAGCCAACAGGGTGAGATCCCTGGCGGGGTGGACCGTCGGGAGTGGTACAGGGCCTTGGATTGAGCCAGTAAGCGACCGAGAACGCGTCCATCAAGAGCATTCAAGACTCAACCCAGCCACCGTCTCATAGTAGTGAGATGCGGAAGACTGCTGTGGTGAAGGGGCATAGCCCCGATATTGAATAACCACTACCCCAGAAAGGGGTTCTGTGACAGAACCCAGGCCGCAAGTGTGACGTTTGCGAGAACACGTTAGATCAATTGATGCAGTATTGTCTTATTGTCTTTTGGCAATCGCCTCCGATCTCTCAATCTCCGTACCCGAAAGATAAATAAGGGTTCCCATTATTAATTCTACGCGTTCTGTCTGTCACCAGGAATATAGCAGCTAAAATAAAAAATAAAATATTTTCATGTTTTTCCAATTTAACAAAACTACCACTGACCGGTACGGTACAAACGTACATTACTTTTATAAAAATACATTTCATTACCCTTCCATATGGCATCGGCGCAGCCGGGCAAACCCCGAGTCCGCAAATTTAAAAATGTATTCAGTAATGTTTATTTTAATTAGACTGTACCTGAAATATTTAGCCCGGGAGCTGCCGACTCGAAGTCAAAGTTAATATTTAACGAATTCTCCTCGAGTATGGAATTGCGCATCATTCTCTTCTCGTTTCATTTGTGTTTGTTTTTCTATGAAACGAGGAATTCTCGTCTGACTGATATAAAGTACGATGAAATGTATTTTCTAAGGTATTTCATGTTTCTATTTGAATGTTTACTTTGTTCATATACCTTTAATAGTACTATCTACCTAGTACCTATATAGTGCCACTAAACACCTCCGCGGTCTGGTGGTTCAGAGCTTCGCTCTCGACCCGGAGGTCGTGGGTTCAAATCCCTCGTTGGAACAACAAATAATGCTGTTTTCAAGTTTGGTTAGAACAATGCAGACTGATCACCTAATTGTCTGACAAGAAAGATGATCCATGCGTCGGATGGGCATGTAAAAAGTCGGTCCTGCGCTTGATCTCCCGCCAGTCGTGTTGGTTATCCGTCCTACTGGGCTACGAGAGTGAAGGAAGAGAGAGAGTGCCTCTGTGTATTGTGCACATAATTGGGCACTATAAATAACTCCTGCGTAGCTGGCCTGGTTACAATGAAACCGGCCACTGTCACCGAAATCGGTGTTGGAGGCACTATTATTATTATGTTGCTCGCGCAGAACAATGTCCATCCGTTTGGTTCATACAGTTCCATCGCTATCGGCTTAATTTGGCATTAGCGTGTACTGAGGGTAAGAGCCTATTGAAAACTCTCATCCAAATACCAAACATATTTTATAGGCTAGGTTACGTAGGGTAGGGACCCTTAGCCTGTATAGCTAGAGTGGAAAGTCTCAAAAGGAAAACCAGCGTTCGCAAAGTTTTGTGGCAAAATGGAATCTATTGATTTAGTATTATTATATATTAAATTAAGTTGGTTACGCGAAGTTAAATAGAAAGGGTGATGATATTGTCAGTATGTATACCTATCGGTTTAGGTTAAAGTTTTCAACAAAAATAGTGGTTACAAGTATCAAATAAGCTAAATTCCTACCGATTCCATGGCTGTACGAAGATCCTTGATCCTCATACTTGAGCCTGTAGAGGGCTAAAGGGTTCGATGGCTGTCACTCCAGACCACTTCTACTGTACTGTAGATACAGTCGAGGACGCGTGTATATACCGCTTTTGGTACATTTTATTACGTATTTGGTCTAACGGAGAACATGCACTATGTTTATGGCACTCCCTAAGCTATGTAGGAAATAAAAAATATGAGTGAAACTACGATACTAGTAGTTTCAGAGATTTTCAATTTCAAATTCTCGACGTGATGACGTGATTGACGTGATCGACACGTGACCACGGAAATAATGAATTTACAGACGTTTGAAATTCTTGTAAATTTCGCAGGCCGTAGCAGACGTTAGATAACGTGTGTAGATTCATTAATTCGTGGTCATTTTCAACAAATATGAGTGTATTCGTATAGATACAGGCTTCACTGGGACAACAGTTTTAAACGTTATGTATACCTAGTAACTTCGACCATTGTAATTTGGTCATACCTTGGCTATACAATTATAAATGTATTATGTATGTTGTTATCTGGAATAAGAACTGGACGTTGGTATCATTTTTACTTTATGAAAATAAATATGTATTTCGCATTTATCTCATTGAATCAGCAGTTTAATTGAACGACTAGCGCGTTTGTCGAATTGTGTTTTTACCAACAAATTCAATGAATCCGAGACTAAGACAGCCATTTACTATTTTATTTTTAAACTTCAAAATTTCTGAATGTGTACTATTATAACGCACAATAAAGTAGAATTAATCAAAAGTTTATTATCAGATTGCTATCTTTACAAACTGTTTAGCGCTAGCCATTCAATTAAATAAGCAGATTCAATCAGATGACTGCGACATGTATACAGATCTGTTTTACCTATATTTGAATTGTGCATATTTATTTCGCCATAAAAATAGGTGAAATATAGTTATACCCGTTGGGTATGGAAAATATTTATCTCTGCACATAACGATCATTTCTCAAAATACAAGCGCCTCATTAAATACGCCGTGACGTTTTGAACTAGAATGAAAATGTATTCATCACATTGTGTGATAATATGCGAAATATTTTCAGCATACGAAAGTTCAATCTCGGTATGTCTCACTCGTGCACATATAATTTGACACGCGTGCAAGCGGGACAGACTGGCGATCGAATCGAAGTTCGAGTTGCGGGGCCCGAAAATCTAAAACAACTAGGTAAAGAAAATAAAACAAATTTTAACTGATTAGAACTATTATAGCAAAGATCACTCTCGATCACGTCAGCTTTAAAACAAATAAACTAGATCTAAATCAGACTAACGTCGTCTGCAAGTTACACAAGTGAGATCGGTACTCATGCCCGGTTTCTGAAAGGCTGATCAAATTGATCAATTGGTCAAATCAGCTAAACTGAACGCTGATTGGTGAACATCACTTCGCAGTCACTGTTTTCACCAATGAGCGTTCAGATTAGCTGATTTGATCAATTGATCGATTTGATCAGTCTTTCAGAAACCGGGCGTCAGTAGGCCAAGCAGGAACATTTGAAAGCTCTGTAAAGTAGGGTTAACGACTAATAATTGTATGAAAAGCATGACAGTGCCAATACAAATGACCAACGATTACTTTATTTTTCGGAACATTCAAAGCTTTCGGCTTGGGCTACTGAGTATTTTGTAAGTTGAGTAAAAGCGGCTTGGGCTACTGAGTATTTTGTAAGTTGAGTAAAAGTCTTGGTTGCCAGTCTGGTTTAAATGGTTGGTTTAAATCTAGAGTTGATAGCCCCTTGGTATAAAAGTTATAAAACCCAGACCTAAAGTGGGTCTTATTATAGTGGTTTATAACGGCTGTCATGGTGCTCAAGACAAGCAAGTCGCCGGTTCGATTCCGGCCAAATGTACGAAATATGATTCTGGATCATATGTTTGTATAAAATATATGTATTCTACAATGAAAATCTTCTATAAATACATAGTATATTGTTTAGTATAAAAGTAAAGTATGTTGTCTGTGGTACCCTTAACACTAGTTTAGCGAGAACATATCATGGGAACAGATAAACGTGGTATAAAGGGGACTCTTTGCACCAAAATAGATATTATTATTTATAAGTTTATTTATAGTTTACGTAAAACAACAAACAACAATTGTTGTTAGCTTTTAATTATACAGTGGTTTTCCTTCCTTTAGATTAGAAAAGGCTTTGTTTCACTTGTTCTGAGAATTTATAGAAAAATCCAAGTACAGTGAAAAGTTGTAGGTCCAAGTACATAATAGTAAGTAAATAACAAGTACATAATATTTAAACTACGAAACATTTCGATAACGTTACGAATACGTCGTTGTTAATTAATCTATTAAATGTTTTTTTAATTGGTTAGTAAAGCCCCCTCGTAAACAAATAATGTATAACTAAAATTTTTTAGTACCATCAAAAATTATGAAGATATTAAACTATTAAATTTAATGTGCGAACGAGAAGTAAACAACCGATTGTGACGTCACTTTGTTAACCCTACAAAGATATTACATGAACCCGCGTACAAATATCGTTTGGCGAGAAAGAGATGACTCATTATTTAATTCTTAAAACTTATCCTTAGTTTAGATTTTGCTCGTCTTTTTGATTTTCTTCGTAATGAGACCAGGAGTAAATTAATTTAATATTAATTATTGTTCCTGCTAGGGTTAACATTTTGTTTAATGTCCCTAGTCCCACTGGCGTCAAATAACTCTGGATTAAATTGTAAAATATTTACCTATAATTAAATCCAGAATAGTGACTGGGTTATTAATTAAACCCAAATAAACTAATCAACTTCCTAGCCCACAGTGTTCAGTAGTGCTGTGAAAAGTAATATTTCGTTTTATCGAACCGTGAATTTGTCTTTCCGTTTAATGACAAACTGTAAGAGAAAGTTGCTTAAAAACTGAAACCGGACGCCGTTTTCAGATTTTACTGGAGTGTTTTTGTGGTAGTGTTGAGACTGACAGCACGATATCGACAATAATAATCGTTTACCGACGAAAACAGAACGGGCGATTCAAGATACCATCGCTATTTATCGATTACGAAGTTCGGAAACAAAATGTATGGAATTTGACATAAGCTTCGCTAAATGACGGGCGATTTCTTGTGTCATTTAGCAAATTTTTTTTACCAACCTAACCTAATGTTACCATATGGTTTGCTAAATCTTGAAAAAATGTAAAATTTCATACATTTTGTTTTCGAATTTCGTAAGCGATAAATAGCTATGTCATCTCAGACGGATCAAACGATTTTGATCTAAGTTTGTTGTTTTTAAATCTGACGTGATCACTGGTGTTCTTAGCTATAATCCTATATCGTCAGCTCGTATGACAAATCGATACTTTTTTTTTAACTTGGCTTATTTAGATAGCGTTGAGAGTGTGATCAATATCAATGATAATAATCGTTTAAGTGTTTGATGAGTTAACTATAAGAGGTTATAAATATGAAGATAAATATAACTTTAATTAACAAATCGTTGCGTTCTTATACCATAAAGCTTACGATATAACTGACGTGACTAGGAAAAAACAAGATACATTTATTGCCCATTTTTTTTCCCTATTTCTATCCGACTACGGCGAAGTCAAGTGTTATGATTTTGGTAATACAACTGATTTTAATGAAAGAGGTGTCAATAGATTCTTAAATGATAAGTCTAGACTCTAGGTCTAGAGTTATCATTTACGTTTTAGACGGGTTAAAGGTTTTAATAAAATAAAATAAAAAGTTGTTTGAAATCTTGTAGACGTCTTCCAACGTTGACCACTCAAATCAAATCAAATCAAATTATTTTATTTCCAAATGAAACTGACAAGCTATTTTCGGAAAGTCGACAAAAAGGCTTCCACCGGTTCAACAATAGCCCGCCGAGAAGAACCGACGCGCGGCGTAAGAAACTCGGACATAATATAATAATTATTAGCCTAATAAATTTGGTAAGAGTCTGCTAAATTAAGCGATACCGAACCTAGTCGTAAAAGTTAGTTTAATAGGGAAAAACTAATAAAATAATTATTTATTAGACATATTTCGATAGTAATTTCTCGATATCTGGGCACATCGACACACCACTAGCGTTTTGACCAGCCGAAATGCGCGTGCGCCGGGCTGTACACAAATAGCACCCGTCACGTGTTTCCTCCGCACTGCTGGGCCAGTCGTGGTGAAGTGTCCACGTGTGTGCAGTCACAATCCATGGCATCCATGCCATCCATGCCCACACCCATGCCATGTGGGCATGTAAAAAGTCGGTCCTACGCCTGATCTCCCGCCACTCGTGTCGGTTATTGGTCTCACTGGGCTACGAGAGTGACGGAAGAGAGAGTGCTTCTGTGTATTGCGCACACACTTGGGCATGTTATAGGATTGCTTGATTTAACATCCTTTTTTAAAATTTTAATTCAGATTTTTAAAATAATTTGGAATGTTATAGGATAGCTAGATTTAACATTCCGTCGAGCAAACACAGCTAGGGGATTTAGTTTACGGAATGGATTTTTGTGTGCAGTAGATGTTAGTAGGTACAAGGTGCACACACAAAAGACTACTCAAAGATTTTCTTATAATTTATGCCTCCCACACCGATTTCGGTGATAGTGGCCGGTTTCATTGAAACCACGCCATCTACGCACGAGTTATTTTATAGTGCCCAAGTGTGTGTGCAATACACAGAAGCACTCTATCTTCCTTCACTCTCGTAGCCAACGGATAACCGACATGACTGGCGGGAGATCAGGCGCAGGACCGACTTTTTACATGCCCATCCGACACATGGATCATCTTATCAGACAATCAGGTGATCAGCCTGCATAGTCCTAACCAAACTTGAAACCAACATTTTTTGTTGCTCCAACGCGGGGATCGAACCCACCACCTCCGGGTCGAGAGCGATGCTCTGAACCACTAACCACGGAGGCGTTACAAGGTGCATACCTATTACATACACAAGTGATGACCGAAAGTTTTTCTTTTTTTGTGATAGTAAGTTAGTAACAGAATTCATGTTTTCTCGTGAATGTACTTACAAAGTGCTTCATGTAATTGTTTCGAAATTACATTCGCGTTAGGTCTCCCCTGTTTTAGGGCTCGCAATCAATACCGACTCGCGCCCTAATGTACCTACGGTTTGCCCACTTGGGGTGTCACTCTATACCTAAACGAGGGGATGTGACTCACCAGATTGAGATTTTATTGATCCCGTGACAAAAAAAAAATAAAGTCTAAGTTACAACTTGTAGAGTAAAAGTAATTTTTAGAAATTGTACCGTGTTTTACAGGGATAAGATTGAGTTTGGGATAGCTGGGATGATCGGAAATAAGATAGAAATGGTGCGAGTATGCGAGAGGAAATAGTCTAGTACTTATTTATTACAGATCAGTCTTCAACTGAATGTCGCGGAGTAATGGTTTTTAAAGTACAATATGTATTAAAATTATTAGATTTTTCATATTACCTTAATTTAAAGTTTATTTTTTTAAACAAGAAAATCGGCAAATTCCTTGCAACTGGAACATATCCTATTTAGACAAACGGTTGACACTAACAGGCGTTGATGAAATTAGGACTAAGAATTATACTGAATCACAATCATAATATTAATTTACCTACCTTTCCGTTGACTTCAGTTATATCCCGAGATTTAATGATAAACATGAAATATCCTCACCCATGCCATTAAACCTTAAATGTTTTTGACCAGCTGGTGGCATTACTTAACAAGTGTAATGACCTGCGATAACGGTTGTCTGTCGAAACTCGAATGCAGCCCAACTGCATTCGAGTTTCGTTTCTTGTTTGTGTTTATGTAGTGCTATATTGTGATACACTGAATGATGGGTTTTCCAGCAATGATTTGGGACTTAGGGTCAAGTTGGGAGGCCAATTCACGTTTTAATACTGTTTGTTTTAGTACTAACTCTATTTTGATAATTGGAATAACCACAGACCACAGCACTTGTCAAAGGATTTTCCTTACAAATTCTAAAAATTTGGTTAAAAGTTATCCGAATTCGCTTTAAATAATTTTAGGATGACCTATAAGCATGAAAACTTTATAGTTTTATCTCATTTGGGGCTTATTTATAAACCAGTTTAGAAATTACTCAATACATACACAATCTATATTATGTAAACCAAATTTGATGGATTTATAGATATATAGATAACTACAGGAGCCCGAGGGTGGATGTACAGAGCGAAACAAAAAGGGTTCCAAGCTCTAACTTCCATCAGTAGATAATTAAGGAACAGGCAGGTTTTTATTCCTTAGACAACATTGTGTGTATCATAGGATAGCTATTAATTAATATCTCTTTTGAAAGTGATACATTATACAAGTAAGTGCCGTTAAAGCATAGGTACCTACACTACACACCTGCACGGTATAGGATTTTTCTCGTGCATAATCTTTATATCTTTTATTTTATTTTTGTGCCAACGACCTCGCGTGGACCACGGGCGATCGATTTTCTCTTTTTGTCCTTTGGGCCTTAAATGTTTCTATCTCTTTTGAGCCTAATTTCATGTTTTCGAGCTGTTCAAATCGATTTGTCTCGCCTCCACTCCCGAGATTCTATCGTTTTCTGTCTCGCTCCCGGCGTCCTGTTGCGTTCGCCTTTTTGCGGTGATAATGTGGCAAACGGCAACGTATTATGTATGCAGTTCTTTGTACTGTACTCTAATAGAATATGTGCCTGCACAGCTCACTAACTGGATTTTCTGCTTTGCGTTCTCGACCTTGGAGATAGAATTTCACAATATTCTTCCTGATGTGGTTTTATACATTTAATTGAATGTGATGCCTGATGCATGCTATGTTAGAGGTACTGTTTCTAATTAGATTGGTATAAATTTATGACTACATTTAGGTTCCGTACTAACTACTGCTCCGTCCATTTTAATAGCTTGGATAATAAAAGGAAATTGTGTAAAGATTGTGGACAAAATTCAGAGTGCTCAAAATAGAACTCTGCATGAATACAATAAAGTTAAAAATCGAACACACTGCTCCTGGATCTCGGACCATATAGTCCCAAGCTAAGAGAACAAATTTGTTTCTTTCTATGTCGATAGGTCCACGTATTTAGGAAAGTTACGTATGCGATAATAATTTAAAGCAATTTATAGAACACCTATTCTTCCGTACTTATAAAAAACAACGCACTTGCTTGAAGGTTACTTTCAAGTAAATCTTGATCCATTTTTTTCTATATTTTGTTGTCACTATGAAACTAATAGAAATATTCCAAATATTTTTATTTTGTTTAGTGCCTTTTAATGTGGACTTTGCATGTGCGATATTAGATTTACATATTTAGTTAATTTATGATATTTTTACGATGGTTATGACTTATGACTTTATTAATTTAGAATATGAGTTATTAATTTAGAATGGATCTACATATTTTGTTTATGATTAATAAAGCAACGAAAAGTGTAATAGCTATTAAAAATTGAGTGATTGATTCTTGTAGATCTCGTTTCGTTTGATTACGAATATACTATTAACTCATTTTGGCCAAAAAAATGTCGATTACTGTAGGAGCTGCTACTCAACTTCAACTTTTGTTGATATTGATTGATTGATAAGTAAGAGTCCTTGATATGATATTTGCGTTTATTCTCACGAATGCTAATTACTAAATGATTACTATTAATGCGCGGTTTGAATGCTTGATGCGGACTGGGTCCGGCAGCCTGCACTTTACCACACAATGCTAATAATTCTGCTGAATCAGCAATGTACATGCTAGCTCGTACAATTACGTTGCTTATGATAAGGGCGGCAGTATTGAAGGAATTTTCTCAGACATGTCCTGACATGCTCTTGAGTCCTCGGTCAGGCTATTACCGATAAGAGCTGAAAGCCGGAAGCTCGTATTTATCCACCACACATGCCCCACGCGGTCGAGCGCAGCAACGCGTGGCGTCAATTATTACTTAGGCCTCCCCGCTTCCGGTTGAAAAACCCGTAGCAACCACCCATTATCTTCATCTAGCCGCTCATTTTCTGTAATTAAGTGTTCAGGTGCATCGTTCATTTTGCTCGCAGTATTTTTTTTTGCTGCATACCTGACAGACCAAATGCCAATTATTGCTCTGCCTATGTGCTGAGTGCTCGCGGTAGCTCTTGCTTGTGTTGGGTTTATATCAAAAGAGCTTGAGCTAGAACAAAAAGCTAGAGCTAGAACAAGATCATTCGTATCTTTTCATTTATTGATTTTTTAGTAACAAAAGAACAACGATTCGTCTGTTTACATTTAATATTATTCGATATAGTGGGAAGTGGGAACAGCATGAGCGTCGACTGGTTTGGAGGTTTGGAGGAGTGAGGAAACCCGCAAATGGTTGGCCCCAGACGTACTGAGTGTACTGACCAGTCATTCCTCTGGACTACTCCGACTATGTTGTAAGAAAGCCGTATATGCTGGGCAACCACGCAAAATGTAAAGCCGCCCATCCCGGGCACTACAGTATTCAAAGAGTGGTTACTTCGCTCCGAGAATACTGTATAGATCATCCAATAACGGATCTAAATGCCAATTTTTTTTTACGTGTTAAACTATACCTACATATGAGCCGCATAACACATTTGTCTATCTTAAATAGCCCCCTGGCCAAAAACAGGGTTATATTGACATTGACATTTGTCAGTTTGACATATTACGTCAAAAGTTTTTTTTTAAAGCAACGCAACAGGATGTTGAGAAATTTTCGTATCGATCACCTAGATCACCTAGTGCCAGTTAGAACCTGTATATCATGTTTCTCGCTGGATTGATGATGACACCACGGTCCGCGTGACGATGATCGTGCCTGCCGCAGACTTATTGTAGGGCCGATAATCGGACAGATTTTTCCTTATTATTTCTGGCCGACATTTTGTAAGAAGAATAGAAGAAGAATAAAATTATAGAATAAAATTATTTATATCATCATCACACAACACATAGGTATAGGACAATAGGGGTAACAAGATGAAACGATAAACAAAACTAAATGTTGTTCGATGACAAAAATGAACCCTAGCTTAGCTATACGCAGCAAGCGATGCACTGGTATTCAGCCAGGGCCAAAGTGTTTTTTTTTTTTTTTTTTTTTTTAATCTATTGACGCTTCACACCACGTCAATCTGGCCCCGTGCTAAGTATCCGAAGAACTTGTGTTACAGGCACCAGACAACGGAAATATATTTAATACTTTTATACTATACACATATTTAAGATTTTTATTATATTAATACACAAATTTAATACACATCCATGACTCAGGAACATTTAAAACTTTTTGTTCCCTCAGCGGGATTCGAACCCGCGACCTCCGGGTCAAGAGCCAAGCTCTGAACCACTAGACCACGGAGGCGTGATATCACTTTATGGGGTACGATAAATAAAACATACAGTACACTGACATACAATATGACGTGTGCGTTGTAGGTACTATTGCAATCTGCAGGCTTACTCCCGACACAATCGAGAATCGAATCGGTTCGATCTCAATGGCTTTTGGTGTTTTATTTTGTGGATTACTTTGAAACTAACCAGAACAAAGAAAATCGTTAGATCGTAACTTTTTGTACTACCGGCCATATCAATCGGCTGAAAATCAAAATAAAAAAAATGACAATTTATTCGGAAGTTCGCGGCACGATCGAATCTGTATTTAATCAAATCAGTTTGGAGAGTATAGGCCCCAGTACGTTCTGTTTTTCACCTACAAAAAGTCGGTCTCCTATTATCGCCCGTATAAGACTAATACATAACGCCTCCAAGGTCCAGTAATGTGGAGATTGGCTCTCTTCCCTCGTAAAACTAAAATGTTGTTTTCAAGTCTGATAAGAAACTGATGGTCTGACCAGCAGGCTTACTCCCGACACAATCGAGAATCAAATCAGTTCGATGTCAACGGCTTTTTGTGTTGTATTTGGTGGATTACTTTGAAACTATCCAGGATAAAGAAAATTGTTAGATCGTAACTCTTTGTAGTCCCGACCATATCAATCGACTGAAAATCAAATTAAATAAACGTCAATCCTATTCGGGCTGATCAAATCTGAATCAAAATCGAATCAGTTTGGCGAGTAAGGCCCCAGGATGATGATCCATTCGTTGGATGCAAACGTTATCCCGTACCGATAGGTTTTTAGAGTAAGACAAGAATGTTATCGTGTACTTAGCACACACTTGGGCGCTTTAAAGTGTAAAATTAACTCTTGCACAGGTGTAGGCGATGCTAGCTATAACGATGGGATATATTATTATAAAATTACTAGCTGTCCCGGCAAACTTCGTATTGCCCACAGAAATATATCAAGATAGAACGGTTACGATGTCGTATGCACTTACATTTCGCGCGTGTCATTTTTACGATAAGCCCCGCCCACAGTGTGACGTCATTTTCTTAGTGTGCGTGTCGAATAGTGAGGTGATACCCACGTTAGATTATCGATAGGTCTCTTGTTACTGGGTGGTCAAAACTTGTTCTCAAAATATTTGGATCTAGTTTGTGTCCAAAAATAGAAGCCTAGCTATGGCTTATATGATATGCTATGGCTATGGCTATTTATATTCCATTCGACAGCGTTCCCGTGTGACTTGAAATAAAACATCAGACACTATGAAACGTGGTAAAAGTTGAATTTCATCAAATACTGTTTTTATGCTCAACGAAGTAGGCAAGGGTCAGCTAGTCGTCAAATAAAAGTATAAAAAAGACATGCAATATATATGTAGGCATATACGAACTAAAGTCTTTAAAACATTGCATACATTTATTTTTACTAATTATTACAATTACCTAATTTAATTTTCGTACAAATAATAATTTATTTGTAGGAAAATTAAATTAATTTATCGATAAGTCCTAAAAGTAATCGATACACGGTAGTGTCAATCACTATCCCATTCGATGACCAATCACAGCACTTTATCTGACCTATGACCGCTACGATATTACCGATGCAGGTGATAATATTTTTTCGTACAGTTCGTTGTACACTGCGCGCGCACATTACGCTTTTGAATACGAGCATTATATATGAACAGCAATGGATATTAATTTCAACGGAAGACAATATAATTTATGTTCCTATTTAATGATCATGGTATAAGTAGAACAATTATTTGGTTTCTCAATTAATATAATTTTTAATGAATTTCAATACTGACTGGTGATAAGAAATGTTTCCTTTCTGCATATTAACGTCGCTACTTTTGTTTTTGCAGTTGGAAACAGCACAATAAGGCATATTTTAGTATAATTTTTAATGTTTTTACGGCGCGAACGCACGTGCACGAGTCCCGTTGCGTAATGAAGCAGTTTTTTGATAAGCATGCAATATAGTGCATAGTTTTGACACGGGTGCCACGCCTACTTCGCCGTTCTATCTTGATTTATTTCTGTGGTATTGCCTTATTAATTAATTGCTTGACATACTGACTGCAGCGCCACCTATCGGTTCCAATTGTAAATCTAAACCATTCTCGAATCTCCACGAACACACAAAAAATTTAATCAAAATTGGTCCAGTCGTTTAGGAGGAGTTCAGTCACATACACACGCACACAAGAAATATATATATTAAGATAAGAACGATGAAACCGCTAAACACTTCGCGGCCGTACAAAATTATCTAAAGAACAAAATACTTTGAAGCTAGCATCGTAGGTGTGTAATTAATGTGCCAATAAATTGATCGTATCTAAGGCTAAGAATTTTAAGTGCATCATCAGAAACCCACCACGGAGATAAAATGGAACTTATGCGCTGCGACTAATGTAAACAAACACCAAATCGCGTGTAGAATAAAATGCGCAACAAAGAAGACGGAACTTAAATATCCTTTTGTGTAACGAAGGCCATGTTGAAGTGGCATATTGTATACTAGGTAGGTATACTATGTATTTTAGGTGTGCAAAATGTTGGTGAGAAATTTTTATAGGTTTGACGAGGAGGATTTCAAATAGGCTACACGGTAGATGTAGTAGAATTTATGTAAACTGTATACCGACTACGTATACTTACTTACTATGTGTGAGTTTAGCATTTAAATGTTTATTTTTGTTTTTTAAGTAATCATTCAAGAAAAGGGCAAAATACGCCAGCAGGCCTACACCCGACACAATCTAGAACCGAATCCCGATATCAGTGGTTTTTTTCGTATTTTATTTGGTGAATTACTTTGAAACTAATCAGGATAAAGAAAATTGTTAGATCGTAACTTTTTGTACTCCCGACCATATCGATCGTCTGAGAATCAAAATAAACAAACGTCAATTTATTAGGAAGTACGCGGCATGATCGTATCTGAATCAAAATCAAATCAGTTTGGAGAGTAAGGCCCATGAACATAGTATCATATTTTGTGAAATCTCAATATTGTACGTTATTTGAGCAAATGAAAATCTAAATAGCTATCTATGATAGATATCTATCTTTTCATTGATCGATCTATAATTAATTAATCTACTTCTCTAGGTAGGTATACTTCGTTCCGATTCAATTTGAACTAAATGTAAACAAAATAATCCATAATGCTTTCAATTTGAATATCACTTATTTATACACCGCGCAATAAAAAAATCACATCAATTTGGTTTAGATTAAATTGAATCCGAACGCAGTATGTTAAATAAATATTGTGAGTTTTGAAATTGTGACGTAGACGTAGCTAGCCTCTGACTATGATTGAAACGGGCCTAACTTTTGTAAAAGTTAACTATGATAGTAACAGTTATTAATACCAGTGGCTTTTAAATTAATATTACACGCACGGTTATATTAAATATTTGCTTTGGATTATATATTTCAGACCAAGTGGTGATGCCCGAATATAATCTATTTTATTTTAAAAAAGTGATTAGCCATGTATTCATTTAAATAAACACAAAGTAATTAACATACACGAAGCAATAAATAAAACAAAGGAGCTGTATATTTTATAACATGACACGAAAGCACTTGTTTTATATTTCTATGTCTGCTATATGGTTGTAAATTATTAAAATAACTTCACAAAGAAACTCGATATTTATATTTAACTAACAGTAGCAATGTCGACCTCCGTAGCGCAGTGGTTGCGTTGGTGCTCCAGCGAGAGGTCGCGGGTTCGAATCCCGCCGAAGGAACAAAAAGTGTTCAATGTTCCTGGATGTGTATGAAATTTGTGTACTCGTATGAATATAATAAAAGTATTAAATTTGTTTCCGTTATCTGGTAACTGTAACACAAGTTCTTCGGATACTTAGCACGGGGCCTGATAGACGTGGTGTGAAGCGTGCATAGATATTAGTATTAATGTAAAGGACGAGATATACCTATATAAAAATCTAATAAATACATACAATTCATATGAATATAAACATAAATATAATCGAAAGTTTTGACAAACTTTACCATTAAACCGAGACGCGATTCGATGAAGCTCTGAATTTGAATCTTGCAACGTGACCTGTATTTTCTTGTGTAGTAAATAAAGTTCAATTTGAAATCTTAAAAACAAGGATCCATAATCATGAGGAACTCTACGAAATGCAAAAGTTCGTGTCAACAAGAGTTCTCTCTTATATTTTGCGTCCTTAAATTATATGAAAATTTTGTTTTTATTTGTTGTTGATTCTCTTTGTGCTGGATGATAATTGTTCCTTTTGTTCTTTTCTGGCGTTTTTGTCTGCTCTGTATTTAGCCATGACCAATTACGCTTTTTTATAGAACCGAGTGAACTAACACGATTCAACCATTATGGTAAAGCTTTTTTCAGCCTCACTAATCTAATCTATTTATATCGTGCGGAGACTTTGGCTGCGAGATGTGGGGTTTCTTTTGAAGACAAGATGATATATATGCCTCGTGTATCTTTTTGTTAATAAGAGTCGACTTATGAGACAATGGTTTGATGTTAAATATATTTAAGGAAGCGATGACAGATCACAGTCCTGTAGAAGGATATCAAACGAATCTGCTGCATCAAACAAATACAAAGCAAGCAAATACATCGCCGTTTATAGTAATCAGTTCGAAAGATTAATATAGCTCTCAATCTATACTAATATTATAAAGCGGAAGAGTTTGTTTGTTTAAACGCGCTAATCTCAGGAACTACTGGTGCGATTTGAAAAAATATTTTTTTGTTGGATAGTCCATTTATAGAGGAAGGCTTTAGGCTATATAACATTACGCTGCGACCAATAGGAGCGAAGCGTCAGTGAGAAGTGTTACAAAAACGGGGAAAATTATTCACATTTGGGGACTTTCGTTGCGTGCGCTGCATAAAGATATCGACGGGTCCCAAGAACAAAATCGTATGTGGAAAATTATCGTTTTACAGTATGAGCATTTGAATTTCTGTGTATGTATAATCATAAATTGTTAGTGAAAATATAGACATTTTGAGGAAAAAAAATACAAAACGCTATTTAAGAATTTAATACCTTTATCTTCACATTTTATTAGATACCTTAATTATTATTTTCGCATAAATATGATTCGTATGATACCATACGGTTTTGTTTTCCGGAAAGACCTAGCACGTATCTGAATGTACGACATTGTTCTTCGGAACAATCTAGTATATATCTTAATATACGACTTTGTTTTATGGAATTGATGTTTCATTTTCATGTCTTAAAAGACAATAATTGTGAGTTCAATGTTTAAATTCATAATATAAACAGTAAAGGCCAATGTTATTACAAACACTTATTTACTTTACTACCTTTTCTATAATTTTATTAAGTTGTTTCATTATAAAAATCATAAAATCTATAGATGATCTCTTTTAAAAAAAATCTTTAACAAAAATAAATTTTAATCCAATTTATTTTTCAATCATTTCTCATCTAGGCTTATAAAATATAATATATTATTTTATATAAAAATATTTTATATTTTAATCAAATCTAATGTTTAAATTAAATACAATAAAGAAACTTTTGAACTTTCTAGGAATTATTTGAAATCCTAAATCAGTAAACTTAAACAGTCACCCCTAAGGGTGAATTTTCAATCGTCGGATAAATATACCTCAGGAATATATTATATTATGTGACTTTGACAGAGTTTACATGAACCAAATGTCATAGCAGCATTTTTATTTCACTGATATAAGTTATCTGCCCATTGAAAGATCAGGCCTTAATCATTTTAATATAATAGTTAGGTATAATAGTAGATATGAGATTAATTATCATAATTTAAGAATCTTTGTCCTTGCTGCTCTTTTTTTGATCATTACCGTCTGTAATATTGTGACATACTTTGCATTGATATTTATAGGAATTTAAAAGCCAAGATTATTGTTTCAATGTCCTTTTAGTGTGTGTAGTTTAATGTCCTGATACTGGCACTCAGTTGTAGCTTTCAATGTGTAAATAAATTCATCACACCATTCATGATTAATCGTACGGCAGCCTCAGTATAAACCAAATGTACAACATAAGGCTTATACTGAGGCTGCCGTCAATTTACCGTTTAATTTAATCCATACGAATAAAGTGAGACTCAACAGGAATGAATGAATTTATATGATCACATTTATTATGCTATTGTCTATGAAACATTTATGTAAAGTGTCGTTTATTGAAAGTGCTATATCGGTTTATACATCGCTTTTTTCATACTTTGCCTCGTACATACACTGCTTTTCTCTAATAACAAGCTTTCAAAATCCATGAAAACATTCCAGTTTCTGTTCTTCTGTAATTTTATCTCAACACTTATACTTACAGCTTTACCATCATTTTATCATTAATAAATCCACATTTTTTTTAAATGTAACGTTTTTTTTTGCTTCGGGGCAATTTCACGCGGATTATAATGAATAAATCTAATCAGTATGATTAAAACAAAAAGGACCATTACATTTTTTGTGTAATGGTCCTTTTTGTTTAATTACTGAGAAAGGTGAAATAGGTGTAGCTAATATCATATGGGATCGAATTTGTATGTTCTTCAAGTTTTAGTGATGTATATTTCTGATGAGTTGTTAAATGTGAAGGTGATTTCAATGTTCAACGAAAATAATCTTTATATGTATGCATCACTAGCGGCAAATATAAAGATGGTGAAGCAAAATGATCGCAGGTAACATTATAGGTATCTGAGTTATTGATATGAGGATCTGCTTTTTATCCCAATTTATCATTTTCATCAAAAACATCATGCCAAACTACTGCTGAATCGACGTCAATATTCTTGGGTCCAGGTGTCATAGGCGAGACGTTAGTGTACCGTTGACACCCAGTCTCTAACAAAAAGGAAAATGTATGTGTGAAATTTATAAGTTAATTCACATAGATTACTAAAAATTATATTATTTGATTAAAAAGTACATTAAATCATATACTTTTTTACACAACAAACACGCATGTAAAAATTGTTTACAGCGAACAAAATGGTTTATTAAAATACGACATACTTTTTAGTAAAAATTTTCGAAGAAAAAAATCGTATCTGCTCAAGCGATAAATTATTTTGCCGAACAAAGACTTATGTAACAATAATAAGGTAGAAAATAAATATGTCTAATCGTAGTCTTATTATAAAGTCTATCAATATAAAAGTAAAATAGGTTTTTCAGGATTTATTTATAAGTTATATTTGATTTTTTGTTGAACAAAATTGTATATGCACAAACGATGAAAATGAATGAGTTTCCGTGTAATTTTGTTTACAATAACTATTAACTTTAAAATACAACAATTTATGCAATGTTACAGTATATTATGTACACAACTAAACTATTAGTTACCTTTTAAAAGGTTTTATCGTTGTTGTTAATGATTGTAATAAGACTGCCATAATTTTCATTTAAATGCAGAGCTAAATTTGGTAATATTTTCTTTCTTGGCCATCCCGACATTATTTAACCACTCAATAGATGGTTGTTTATAAACCTAAATTGTAATTTTAAACTAAAACTTTGTATTTTTGAGGAGAGCTCGTTTGTATTTGATTTTGCAGAGAACAAACACGCAAATGACGGTAAGTCGCTGCGAGCGTGCTGCGTGTTGCATCGAACAAGTGCGTACATGTCAATACATGTTTGTTTGCGGGTATCTAATTCAAATAAGATATTGTTCGATTGATTATTTCGATAAGTAAACGAAAAAAAAATAAAAAAAATATAGTGCCATATAGTTTTTACTATGTAGAATACAAATATGCAATAAAATGCATTTTGTCTTATTTTTCCATACGATGTTGTTCTTGGGACCCGTCGATATCAGTTTGATGTACTAATATAACTAATAATGTGTCCGCACGGTGTCTGTGATTCGGGGATTTTAGTATGAATATTAATGAATATAGTGCAGTTTCAACATTGACGTCTGTACCGGGCTCAAGTCACTATTAAACTGGCAACATGACTTAAGTATAGTCACTAAGGACCTTACCCATCGTGGGATTAACTAAAAACTTATTTGCTCAATTCAAACGACTAACAATAAAAAGGTCATATAATAAACTAAACTGCCCCACTGCGTTTCAGTGTATTTTAGAAATAAAAAGAATAACTAAGGAAATATTTTCATACAGGCTGTAAAATTAATGACTATGTCATAATACTTTATGGTGTGCATAGGTCCCGTATATAGAGTTAACTGTGAAAGCCAAACAAATATACAATATACATAGTTACATACATACTATCAAATATAACCTTTTTCTGGTGCAGTCGGTTAAAATCCTCTGGAAGTGTTGAGAGAAAGCACATTAAGCACTAATGTCGCGGCGTTAATGAACAGCTGATAAGGTCAATAGCTCGAGTCGATGACATTTGACGCTTCAAGAGTTTATTGATTTCCACGAAATCACCGGAATACTTTTTTTTTATCCGACTTCTGCAAGAATGAAGCAAAAATGAGAGGCATGATGTT
The DNA here is from genome assembly GCA_905187575.2 of Celastrina argiolus. NCBI lineage: Eukaryota > Metazoa > Arthropoda > Insecta > Lepidoptera > Lycaenidae > Celastrina > Celastrina argiolus. The sequence continues at coordinate 10,790,746 of LR994597.1, forward strand.
TGTTGAGAGTTGAGAGATAGTAGTTATCTGTATGATACATGGTTGGCTATTTATATGTATTACTAGTTACTGATCCTTGCCTACTTGGTTGAGCAATACAAACAGTTTGTAATAAACCTTTAAACCTTCCTAGACTTCCACGAATATTTCAAGACCAAAAATTGCAGAATCGGTTCCGCCGTTCTCGAGTTTTAGCGAGACTAACGAACAGCAATTCATTTTTATATATAAGACTAGCTGACCCGTGCCCACTTCGTTGAGCATACAAACCGTTTAAACCTTCCCTGGACTTCCACGAATATTTCAATAGGTACTAAAAATAGTCGAATCGGTTCAGCCGTTCTCGAGTTTTAGCGAGACTAACGAACAGCATTTCATTTTTATATATAACATTATTTTTACTATATAAATCTCCTCAATTAAATCAGTTCAATTAAATGGATTACTAATATGATTTGAGGTACACAGTTACCATATGAAGACCGAGCAGTATGTTACAATGTTCGCGTTTTCTCAACGCTAACTGCTAACCCGCTTCTGGTGACCCAATGACTTAATTAATATAACCCGTCGCCGGCGATGATCAGCTCGCGAGATAAACGAAAGTGGGGCATTGTTCGATACATTAGATCAGATTCGACGACCTCCGTAGCGCAGTGGTTGAGCGCGTTGGTGCTCGAGCGACAGGTCGCGGGTTCGAATCCCGCCGAGGTAACAAAAAGTTTTCAATGTTAAGTGTAATATAATGTGTATTAAATTTGTGTATAATATAATAAAAATCTTAAATATATGTATAGTATAAAAGTATTAAATATATTTCCGTTGTCTGGTACCTGTAACACAAGTTCTTCGGATACTTAGCACGGGGCCAGATTGACGTGGTGTGAAGCGTCCATAGATATTATTATTATTATTATATTAAAAGACTAGCTGACACTTGCCCACTTCGTTGAGCATAAAAACAGTTTATGATGAAATTCAACTAAAAAAACAACCCCTAACTCGGGAACGCGGAACCCGCAACGCGGGAACCCGGAACCCGCAGCATGGGAACCCAAAACCCGCAACGCGGGAACCCGGAACCCGCAACGCGGGAACCAGGAACCCGCAACGCGGGAACCCGGAACCCGCATCGCGGGAACCAGGAACCCGCAACGCGAGAACGCGGAACCCGAAACCCGCAACGCGGGAACCCGGAACCCACTACGCGGGAACCCGGAACCCGCAACGCGGAACCCGCAGCATGGGAACCCGAAACCTGCAACACGGAACCCGGAACTTGCAACACGGGAACCCTGAACCCGCGACGCGGAACCCGGAACCCGCAACACGGGAACCCGGAACCCGCAACGCGGAACCCACAACGACAAACCCTTCCGTGAACGTTGCTGGTTCTGCGCTGTCAAATGGAATAAATAGTATCCTATGTCCGTCTACTGGCTCTAAGTTACTTCCTCACCAATTTTCAACCATATCGATAAAGCCGTTCTTGAGTTATAAATAATTTAACTAACACGACTTACTTTAATACAAATAGCTGATGTATAGATTACTTCTACTAACATAAGCTAACGCCCGGTGAATGCTCCCGTCACAGTCGGTCCAGCCGATTCGGTGATCATTAGTTAGATAACGATGATGATGATGATGATGAAAAGAAGCCTAAATTAATCCTTATAACTTTAGCTATCTACCAGTGAAAGTCTCGTTAAAATCGGTCCAGCCGTTCCAGAGATTAGCCGGAGCAAAGAGACACGCTAACAGACAGACAGACATTTTTTTTATTGCATTTTCGTTTTCAGTAGCTAGAAAAAAAAAGACAGAACAGACAGACGTTAACTTCGCACAAAGACAAATGACGACAAAAGACATAGTGGCGTCATAACGTGACGTTTTCGATTTTTTTTTATTGTTCGTGATTTATGACCATGGATCTAACTCCTTCGATCTGATTTTTAAATTAACATTTATAATATATTCTTATTACAACTTATAAGTTAAGTCCTTTTTTTAAATATTTATATTTATAGTTGTTAAAAGATTAATCGATTTTTTGAGTAAGTCTTAGTGTTTAATAAGAAAAAGTGTTAACTGACGTAACATTATCACGACGTTTATTTCATTAAATCATAATTTGTATATTATATTTAAGATCGTTTATCAGTGAAAGCAAATCGTAAAAAAACTCATATTGGTTATGTTGACAATAAATATCTAATAATTATTAAATAAAGTTTAGTAAATTCTGCAGTTTTAACAAAAAGAAAATATTTATTTTATTATGTCGTCGTTACAACGTTACGTCGCTCATTTTTGATAAACTGTCAAATGTTACCTATTAAAATGACCCGACTATTTATTAGTGGTGGACAAATAGTTTAATGAATCCAAATAGTTTAAGTTTATGTTAATACGTTATTTATAGCATTTTATGATTTTTATTTTCCATTTGTAAACAATGTTGTTAGTTGTTACCATGACACCAGTGTCATATAGACTGGCAACGACGTAAATTGATCGAGTCCAGGTTCAAACCCCGTGTGACCAATACGTATATTTTCTTCTTTTTTCTAATTTTCTGCTTATATTTTTCAACATTTTCTTTCATAATAACCTTTTCATGACAATAACGAACATACTGTAAAAAAAAATTGCGAAATCGGTCAAGCTGCTGTCGAAGCGCACACGATGTAAGAAATTTTGATGGTTATTTTTTTACACTTTGGGCTACATTTTTGGGGTTTTAGTAAGGAACCCTATTTTTGTTGAAAATATAATATAGCCTATGTTCAGCGCTAGGAATGTAGCTTTCCAACAGCGAAAGTATTTTTCATATTGGTTCAGTGGTTTCAGAGCCTATTCCATTCAAACAAACAAACAAACAATCAAATGTTACCTCTTTATAATATTAGTATAGATAAGCCCCAGTGTACACTAGTTGTGGAGCTGCGTGTTCTGGGCTAATAGGATGTTCGTTCGGCTTCGCCCCCTTTCGTATTACGGAACCTCTGCCCTTTCGTCACCTCAAACATTAGAACCCCCCGTTAGTAGGACCCTCGAAAACAAAATGTATGGGATTTGACATAAGCTTCGCTAAATGACAAGCGATTTCATATGTCATTAATTAGCGAAGCATATTATGTCAAATTCCATACATTTTGTTTTCGAACTTCGTAAGCGATAAATAGCGATGGCATCTTGAATCTGGGTCCTGGAATATTTGCAAGCTCCGTAAAGTAACGTCAACGAATAATAATAATTGTATGAAAAGGATAACAGCGCCAATACAATTGACATTAGATAACGATTATTTTATGGAGATAACAAATGTTCTTGGCCTACTGGACTTTTTATCCGTCTACTGCGAAAGAAGGGTGTTGATTTTAGCAGTATACATAATATATAAAAATTCTAATAATATGTTTATCTTTGTTCACAGGTAAATGACATGAGTTTATAGCTTGAGTGCAACGCTGACACAATAAATAATGGTTTGTTTTTAATAACCGACTAGTTTGAAGCTAACGGAAAGGATATTTTGGTAGTGTATGTAATAGAGTCCCAATAACAGCCCGAGCGACATAGGCAATGTTTCAAAAAAGGCCTTGGAGCTCTTCCCGTAGGCTACTTATGACGCCTCCGTGGTCTAGTGGTTCTGAGCTTGGCTCTTGACTCGGAGGTCGCGGGTTCGAATCCCGCCGAGGGAACAAAAAGCTTTAAATGTTCCTGAGTCATGGATGTGTATTAAATTTGTGTATTAATATAATAAAAATCTTAAATATGTGTATAGTATCAAAGTATTAAATATATTTCCGTTGTCTGGTACCTGTAACACAAGTTCTTCGGATACTTAGCATGGGGCCAGATTGACGTGGTGTGAAGAGTCCATAGAAGAGTCCATAGATATATATACTTATTGTTGCTGCTAAATGTGGGGTTCCAGCGCCTATTGCAATGGCTGTTAGTAAAACAACCTAGATTTTATGCTGGGGCTTTGTGATCGGGACTGAAACAGCATTTTCTGCGAAAATTTAGTGCAATCAAAATAGAATTCATTTGAGGCCGGTTCCTGAAAGGCTAATCAAAATTCAATTCAATGGCATTCAAGTTGGATTCCGAGAGTCGAAGATTTCGAGAAAATTGAGTTCAAACTGTCACTTGAACGTTTTAGATTACGCCCTAAAGATCCGACTCTAAAATCAACTTATACGTTACTAGATATCCGAAAATGTTTAACGCCCAGTTTCTGAAAGGCTGATCAAATTGATCAATTGATCAAATCAGCTAATCTAAACGCTGATTGATGAACATCACTTCGCTGTCACTGTTTTCACCAATGAGCGTTCAGATTAGCTAATTTTATCAATTGATCAATTTGATCAGCTTTTCAGAAACCGGGTGTAAGTGACAGTAACAATTTTTGGATGACATTTTTTGCGACATATTCATCCAATCAAATTCAATTATTCAACGCATATATTATATGGGAGAGGAAAATAGAAATCTAAAAGTATCATTACACTTAAACATTCATGTAATTACTTGGAGGGGCAAATTAAAAGTTTTTTACATGTATACAGCTTGTTCCTGTGGAGTTTAATATCAACTTACACGGAAATCCACTTACAACTGAACAAGGAAGCTTGTTACACAACAATCAACTCTATCAATGTGCACTAGAGTAAATTTTACCGCGCCCGAATGGCTTGTCACTTCGTTATGATACCATAGAGTAGAGTTTACTACGAATGTGCAGGTCATTGGCCATAGATAATTGGTCTGTGGAACAATAGATCTGGTCTAGGTAGAGATTACTGGCCATTCTTGAGAGATAGCTCACGACTCAGCATAAATCACAGCCTGGGTATGCTTTTTCTACTGCGCTTAACAAAATTGTCTCTGACGCGCATCATTTACTGGGATTATCGACTTAAGCGCACACAAATAGAGTCGAGTTTTCCGTACGATCATGTATGGTCAAGTTTTCCGAAGAATTGTATTCTATTTTGCATGCGTTAAAGTCGATAATCGAAATAACTCACGATAGAGACCTTGTTGAATAGTGTGCACTATTCTACCGTAAAAATTCCAACAAAATTCGTTCGGTAGTTTTTAGGTTATTTAAGGATAAACTAATTACATATTGATCTAACAAGAAGTAATAACATGCATGACATAGGAACCTTTTTATACATTTTCATTGTTATTACCTGAATGAACCTTATCGCAGTATTTCTCATTCGAAATTATTCTGTCTCTCTGGCATATAAGGGCTAAATAATCCACGATTTCCAGGTCGTTTTTATCGAAATCGATAAGAGGTGGTCTTTAGTATATTAGGTACATTAACGCAGCAAGTAGGTAATACGTTTCGCCATCGCAATTCTCATTTTGCTTTTTAACGTAACGTACCTAAATGGCACCCTTATGTATTTTTTATGTCTGTTCCTCACAGCAACTTTTTTTCCGAAACTGTAAAAACTATACTGTTGAAACTTGGTAAGTAGATGTATTCTTTTTTAAAAGTTTTTAATATTATTATTTTCATTATACAAGTCTGTCGATGCCTATAATGTAGCCTATAATTAGTAAGGTCACTGAAGAGCAGCCAACCCCTACAGCACAAGAGATTCTTAGTGTAGGGGTTGGGCACATAAATATGTCTAAACTTATACAATATTAACTGTGTTTTGCCTTAATATGTATTTAAAATAAGAACTAATAAACATTTATTATTATATTATTATTATTTATTATCTATGGATACTGGATAGGTCTTCAAACATGATATTGAGGTTTAAATCGTATACCGCATTTTGCCTTTCAATCAACTAAAATCGGCGACATTCAAACCCCATTCAAAACTATGGGCGAGGTGAGCTATTATTATTTATTATACACAGCTTGTTTTTTCCTCATTAACGCAGTATGGCATAATATATGTCATGCCATCGCATTTCTTACCTCTACACATTTTCGTTTCACCCGACTTCAGCGAGCCAAAACGAAGTGTAATAGTCAGGGTTCCCCCATACATGGTTTTCACTTGATTAGTATCAAGCTAATTTTTCGTGAGAACCTTCATTTTGATGAGTCGCCCAAGAATTTTGTGGACTGAACTCGTGTGTGGTGTGGATTTAATGATTCCAAAATATATTTTTTTTGATAAATCTCAAGAAAATTATCTAAATTATCCGAAAAAATATTTGTCCTACAAAATCTATGGTTTCATCAATTAGTTCCCTCTTGCCAACTTGTATCGATAACGAGGTCATCTTAAATTATTACTAACCAGCTGATTTTCTTTTTATTACTTAGTTAATGTAAATGTTATTCAACAGACAAAATTGTCCTACAAATTGCGTGGTACGTTATCCCGGTCCGACGCTCGAAAGTTGAGATTTTTTTTTATCCTTGCTAACTCTGTTAGCTACCACAAACAAGAATTCCGTCCAAGATTTTTTTTTTTATGGAAAAAGGGGGCAAACGAGCAGGCAGTTCACCTGATGTTAAGCGAATCCTGACGCCCATAAACATCCGCAACTCCAGAGGAACTGCAGGTGCGTTGCAGGCCTTT